>OX359285.1:7766730-8966730 GCA_947179155.2 Hedera helix | reverse complement strand
TTTATTATTAAGTCGCAGTAACAGGAGAGGTGGAGAAGTTTATTGTTACCTGTGATGATATGATAAAACCTAAAATAATTTTTAGTATTTTGAAACGTTTAAAGCATGGTCTATGCTAATTGTTTTGGCTAGACAAATCGATTTGAAAATATCAAAATATATTTATGAAATCATCACATGCCATTAAAACCATGGTGTGGTAATGAAAAGGACGAAATCCTCAACGTACTGTCATGATACGCGGTATCATGAAGTCATGAAGTAATGACGGAATGCTCAACGTACTGTCAAGATGATGCGGTATCATGAAGTCCTATAAATAAATTTTAGTTATTTTAACTAATCTAAAATAATTTTTAGTTCGTAATATACGAACAGTCTAATGATGTGAGTCTATGTCATTTATTTTAATTGGACACATTTGGTAAGAAATGGTTCAAGTTTTATTTCCAATCTAAATTATTTTGGTGCGAAATTTTGTAGTAAGTCTGAGGTGAAAAATAGCAGAAGCATATATATTTTTGTCGGCATATAGCTCCGACTTCACTCGCAAAGATTCAACGTTATGCATGACGTATGGTACAATAGGGTGATCCCTAACGTAGTATCTTTGTGGTGAAAATGTGTTTATATTCTTATGACTATTAAATATTACAGTAGAAATACTTGCTAACCCAGTATACAGTTCATGGTCTCTATGACCCCTCAACATAGAGGTGGTTAATTAATCATTTCAAAATCTTTTAACCAAACATTAACACAATATAGTTGGTTAGTTAATATTAGAATTAAGTGAACGAAATGTAAACCATTTAATCTAATCTGTCTTTTCAGAAGTCGACAAAAAGTAATATGAATATTATAACTTATGGCTGACCTAGTGGTACTTTTAAGTATAGAGGGGGGTTAGTTTGATAAACCTGATACTCGTAAAACTTTATGATATTTGCTCCACTAAGAACCCAAATTGTAAGAATTAGATAACACAAAGTTTAACGAACAGGTCATAGAGACTTTATGCTAGTGTGCATATATGACGAAAATTATAAATGGAAGATGAAAGCATTAAGTTTTCGAAAAACTAGTACGACTCTGAATGCACAGACCAAATTTTCTTCAGTACCTTACCAAACATTCAGTCGTCATCAACAGCAGCAACAACATTATCACTGCTGAATCCCAAATTTGGCACACACTGTTTCCATGGCTGGTTAATTCTCTTCATTTATTCTTCTGCAAGATATTTCAATGTTCTGGAATTGTAAGTTTAGAAGTATGAACTTCCTAGAAAAGGGTGGTCATAGAACTTGATGAGTAAGAGATATCCTTATAGAAGGAAAATTAGTAGAAATAAGGATGATGAAATTTTGGGGACGAAATTCTTATAAGAAATGGTGAATGTAATATCCCAAATATTTACAAGATTTGTAGATAAGATTAATTAAGGGTTATGGTTTAAAACCTAGAGTTGAAGAAGTGAGTTGTGTAGAAAATAAGTAAATATTTTTTTTAAGAATTAAATGTGAGAATATTATAAGGATGTATATGAAGAATTTATTAAGAAAATAAATTCAATTAAGAAGTGAATGTGGTTATGTTGATACATATTTACCTAAAGTGTGCTTTTAGCCAAATAAGAAGTTGAGTAAATTAATACTCAATAAAACTAATAAATTAATTAGTTTAAGTATAGAGTAAGAATGAAAGTCACGTAATATAATTAACTAAGTTAATTATATGAGTCATGAATTAAAGCTAAGATTAACAAGTAGAGAATTTAGAATATTGTCTAGAATGACAATATTAAGAAGTTAATTAATTAAGTAATTAACTTAATTATTAAGTTGTTATATAGAGTCCAATAATGGATTAAAGCAAGCCAATATGTTAATTACTTTAAGTCAAGTTGGTAATTATAAAGAGGTCCAAATAAATTTAAGAATGTAGCTTCATGAAGAGTTCAAGTCATTTAATTACTATTAGTGGACTAACCCAAAAAGGATGATATGTGTTAGCCCAATATGGGAATACTTACATGAAGGTGGGTAATTAAATAATGAGCCCAAATATTATGTTAATTAATAGTCCAAGAGGTAATTAATATAAGTGCAATGAAATTATATTGACAAGTATTGTTGAGTGTAGAGAATTAACTAATGTAGGGTTAATTGAATAACCCTAGTTGGTATACAAGAGAGAGCATTGACCAAACATTGGTTAATTGTTAGGTAAATGAATATGATGATGAGAATTAACTATGGATGAGTTAATAGAGCAGCCCTAAGTGGTAAATAAATTAAAGCTTTAACTATGTATGAGTTAGTTCCTCGCAAAATGTGTAAATACATAATTATATATGTACATGATGGATGAGAGTTAACCAAGGTGAGGTTGGTAGTTTCACCTTAGGTTAGTTGTTATAAGATAGTAACCTTACATGGGTTAATTGGTGGAAGAATATTATAGATACAATTATGAATGTATATAATTTATTAAGATAGAATTGGTAGTTAATATTGGGTTGCATGCTGTAGAGAACTAACCATTGGTGGGTTAGTTGTTAACCTTAAGTGGTAATAAAAATAAAACCTTAACCATGCTAGGGTTAAGTGTTAGTAAATATATAAATATATTGAATATAGAGAGTTAACCACATTATGGTTAATTGTTGAGAGATATATAAATATATTTATATAAATAAGATGAGCTTTAACTAAAGTTGGATATTTAGTGACCAAGGTTAAGTGTTGGTGTTATGTTGCTTATGTTGCACTTCACCATCTATGTGTCAAGTTGATGTGTGACATTTTAATGGTCAAATATAAGAAAAATGCAAGTATTGTGCAAGTATAGGTGAATGTTTATAGAGAAGAGAGAAAGAGCTAGCAAATGTTAGTCATTTGTCTAAAAATTCTAGAGAGAAAAGAGAGAGCTTCTTTGAGAGAAAAGCAAGCAAACTCTTGTGAGATTGAGAATCAATCAAGGAAAAGTGCTAGAGAATAGTCAAGGAAGAGTCCTAAGCCAAGTTCATATTAAGAAGAAGAAGAAGAGCATTTATGTATAAGAGGTTCAAAAGTGTTCTAAACCTTCTTTAGTTCATTTTTAGAGTCTATATATGTTTTAAACGGTCAAAATGAATTTTTAACCGATCAAAAATTATTTTAATGCTCTAGAAGTCTAAAAATATGGTATATATGTATATTCATAGTTTGATATAGTTAATACATATATTTGTATGAGTGGTATGCAAAAAATTAAAAGGAAAGTTCATGTAACGATTTATCGGTAAAACCCTAGATGGTTCGATCTTAAATTTCTTGTTAAAACATTTTCAAAATGTGATTGAACCATGAAATATTGTAAAATAAGAAGTTAGGAAGACAATAACACTAGTTGGTGTCATATGGATGTATAGATGTTATTTTGTTCAAGTTTGAACCAATAAAACCAAGGATTTGTGTAGTTAAATTTCACTTTGTCCTTATGAGCAGTTTTTAGTCCAGTTTCGTTTGAAATTTGTGTTTGTGATATAAAAAGATGTTGGAGAGGGAAAATTTTTGATGAAAATGGACTCAAAGATTATCCTAAAATGTTTAAAAATGAAGAAGTTATGGCTATCGGAGCGACTGAGGGTCGTGATGACAAAAAATTGATTTTCTGAAAAAGGGAGCCCACTGCCTAGCAGTTTTTTTAAGGTCCGGGTCAGATCGGGTCGGTACAGGTCGAGTTTTGTTTTGAAAATTTAAGTTGAAATAAGTGTAATTTAAATGTATTTGTGTAATAAATCAATATATGGAGTTTATTAGTAACTAATTGGTAGCTAAATATTTAAAATAAAGACTAAGGTTAACACAATTAAAAAGTTAACTATTGGTATTGTTTGAAATAAAATATTATTAAGTGGTGAATAATATTAATATGTGATTAAAAGGTTGTGAAATGATTAATAACATTTGTAAATGATTTAGATATTATTAAATGGTTAATAATATTAATAAGAGATTAAAATATTATTAAATGGATAATAATATTAATAAGTCAATAAAATATTATTAAATAGGTAATAATATTAGTAAATGAATAAAAAATTATTAAATGATTAATAATATTAGTAAGCGATTAAAATATTATTAAATGGTTAATAATATTAATAAGTATTTAAAATATTATTAAATGGTTAATATTATTAATAAGTGATTAAACTATTATTAAATGATTAATGATATTAGTAAGAGATTAAACAATTATTAAATAGTTAAAAATATTAATAAGTGATTAAAATATTATTAAATAGTTAATAATATTAATACGTGATTAAAATATTAGTAAATGGTTAATAATATTAATAAGTGATTAAAATATTATTAAATAGTTAATAATATTTTAATGTAATTGTATATTATCAAAGGTAGATAATATTTTGAGATATTTGGTACATTATTAAATGTCCAAATCATTAAGTTATGTAAAAAAAAAAATTTAATTGAATTAAATCAATATAAATAGCCCATTTGTGACTAATTTAGACAACTTATTAAAAGTGGGTGGTACAAAAAACGTGTAGTGAAGGCGTAAGTTGGTTAAGTACCCGACATGTCCGAACTATATTTTGGACTAGGGTTTTTGTTTGAAAATTAAGAGTTCATTTGTCGAACATCTTAAGAGTTAATAATTTGAAGTTATAGTCTTATATAAAGACTAAGTAATAGTCATTGTAACTAATGATGATGTCAGTTTCATATATAAATTGTTGGTTGAACGAAAGACGCAAAATAAATGTAAATGATATAAGCGAACCAGGTAAATTTTTTAGAACTTGCTCCTATGTGCATTTCTATGCAATCATATGTTATTAAATTATTGATATGAGCATATATTGATGATATTTATGTTATGCGAAACGCATGAAGTATGATTATATGCGAAGTATGTACAGAATAAGAAGCATGACTTGATATATGCTAGATGTGTATTATATGCGATGTATAAGAAATATGAAGCATTCATAAAATAAAAAGTATGAAAAGCATGATATATGTATAAAATGCAGAGTATGTTTAATATGTGAAGCATGCAATGTGTTATGTGTAGCTGTTAAACTTGCTGAGCGGTCGTGCTCACTTTTACTATAAAATTAACACTTTCAGATAAGTGCGAGTTAGTCAAAGTTTTTGATAAAGATCAAAGAACAGGAATGCACATTACTTTCACTAAAAGTTTAAATGACTATTGTAGATATCAGTCCGAATTGGATAGGTAAAATGTTTGTGTAGAATAAGAATTTGTTGGTATGTAAAATGAATGTTAAATACTCAAAGTGATTGTAATAGAACGTCATATCATGTATGATATTGAGACATACTAGAAATTTGTAAAGATTGCGATTCTGGAATAGAAATAGATGTTGTAAAATTATAAATAAATGATTATATATCAATTTTTATATTGTTATAAGTTATGTTTGATAAGAAAAAGGTTGTACTCGTGTTGAACCGGATCCGAGGTTCAAGGGACCCAGATTCGGGGTCGTCATAATGACTTCTTTACATCATATGTAGCTGGTAACTATGGGGTTGTAAAGATGGGTAATGATAGATTGTCAAAAGTTGTGGGCATTGGGGATGTGTGTTTGGAACCTAACAATGGTACAAGGTTAGTTCTAAAAAATGTTAAGCATGTTCCTGATATTCAGTTAAATTTGATTTCTTCTAGTAAACTTGATGATGATGATGGATGTTGCAACATCTTTGGTCATGGACAGTGGAAACTTACTAAAGGTTCTATGATTTTGGCTAGAGTTAAAAAATGTTTAACATTGTACACGTCGCAGGCAAAGCTTTCTACAGACATTATTAATGCAGTGGAGAATGATAGTCAAGAAGAGTTGTGGCATAAAAGACTTGGTCACATAAGTGAAAAGGGATTGAAGCTATTGGCCAAGAATAATAGTCTATCTAGGTTATAACATACACAGTTGGAAAAATGTAGTGATTGTTTGTCTGGAAAGCATAACAGAGTTTCATTCACGAGTTCTTCATCATGAAAGTCAAATATACTTGATTTGGTATACTCTTATGTATGTGGTATGAAAGTAAAAATACTTCGTGATTCTCTTTACTTTGTAACATTTATTGATGATCATTCAAGGAAGATATGGGTATATACTTTGAAGACCAAAAATTAAGTACTTGATGTATTTAAGCAATTTCAAGCATCAGTTGAAGGATAAACGGGTAAAAAGCTAAAGTGTATTTGAACAGATAATGGAGGTGAGTACATAGGCCCATTTGACGAGTATTGCAGAGAGCAGGGTATTCGACATAAAAAATACCTCCTAAGACTCCTCAGTTAAATGGTTTGGCAAAGAGAATGAACATGACTTTAACTTAAAGAGTTAGAAGTTTGATTTCACAAGAAAAAATACTGAGTTCTTTTTGGGGTGAAGCATTAAACACAACTACGTACTTATTAAATTTGACACCATGTGTACTGTTGGAGTTTGATGTACCGAATAAAGTTTGGACATGTAAAGCTGTTTCTTATTATTCTTTGTGTCTTTGGATGTAAGGCTTTTGTGCATATTCCTAAAGATGAGAGATCAAATGTTGATGCGAAGACTCGGTAGTGTGTATTTATTGGGTATGGTCAAGATGATTTTGGTTACAAATTGTATGATTTGTTTAAGAAGAAAATAGTTCGAAGTCGAGATGTTATTTTATTGAAAACCAGACTATAGAAAATATTGACATATCCGAGAAAATGGTATTAAATAACCTTAATGATCTAGTTAACTTAGATCCAGTTTGTGACGCCCCGAAATCCCACCTTACTTTAATTATATCCAATCTATTCTGGATAACATAATCATGAACCTTAAACCATATTAACCGGGATTCCGTGCGTCAAAACTTAACCTTTAACCTTTAAAAGCATTTCAGTTTGACCACAATGCAGTCCATATATATATATTTTTTTATAACTACAAAACTTTGTTTAACTTATATTCCTTAAACCTGTCTCAGGATCGCAACGTTTCTTACCTTTATTAAAGCTTAGGTCAAACATTAATATCTTGTGACCTATTATAATCACATATAAATTTCATGATTTATCATAACCTGTAAATAAAATTTCGCCATGAACTAATCATACATGGCCCTTTTTTTTTATACCTGTTTTGCACCTGATTCTGTGCACGTATACCTGTACACATACATAACCTGCTTACATATATCATCATGTTCGCTTGTACCTGTTCACATATCTCTGTACCATACATGTCCCTGTCTGCTTATAACTGATCCATACACATGAGTTTATTATATATAATACTCATCTCACCATAATTCATAAACCTTATATTACTACTATCTTTCTCTGAATAATGCATACATGCATACTAATCCATCTCAACATATTTACAACATTTGCTTTACATACACATTTCGCATATAACAAATTGTGTTTCATGTTTATCCATGTATTTAGCACTCTGTACCTTTAGCTGCACCGGAACCTCCGACCTTCTTGTGCTTTACCTGAAAAGTTAGTTTATAGCAAGAATGAGCATAAAGCTCAGCAAGTTAATCAGCTAACACATTACATGCTTACAATTTATATCTATGCGTCATGCATCCTTTACTTTATCATACTATGCTTAATTTCACATATTGCATTTAATAGTTAGATCACATAATGGCACGGAGTGTACATCTCAATTATCACATAGTTCACGTAGGACAATTAGTATACTTAAGTCTGAAAAACTTGTCTGGTTTGCATTATTTTACTTAACCTTTATTGCACTACTTGGCCATTCTATCCTTCCTTGCCTTGGTTTGCTACATCGAGCATTATCTGTAAACATACAATCTATATGTATCATTATATGATCATGAAATTTATATAATGTATCAAACTTAAACCATCAACACACGACCATTCGTCTCTAATCATATCACATTTGATGTATTATACCTTATGTAGGTTTATAATACACCCTAACTCATTTCCAACATTTTTCATCACTTATAACTTACTTTGGCTTAGCTTTGGACATGTTATATTATGCCATCCATTATCTCATTATACCACAACACCCTTTACATAGTCCATTTTTATCAATCTAAGGTTTACATAACTTATCTCTATCATTTAGTATCAAAACATTTCATTTCGGGTCAAAAATATCATTTTTTTAAACTCTGGCAACCGCGGCCCCAGCCGGATTTTGGCCTAAGAAACCACGACCCCGGCCGTGACCTCTCAGCCGAACTTGGCCCCGGCCGTGGTTTTGCCTACAAAACCATGGCCCCGGCCGTGGTCCTCTTTTCTGCCAAAAACTGAAAATCTGATTTTTGCACTACCTTTGCCGATTTTTAATTCTTTCATCTTAATTCCAATTAAGCTGAAATTTGGACCACATCAAGAGCTTACTACCTAGTATTTTAAAAAAATACTACTTGCCTCATTTGGCTTCTTAAAATCATAGATACAATTGCCCATAGGAGAGTTGTTCAACTAACTTTCAGACTTAGAAAATTTTCCAACTTTGAAATCCAACTTTGTGATTTTTGGCCACAAGCTTCAAAACTCAATTCCAACACTTGTCATAGTTCACATAACTTATATATGACATGTCCCAACTTTTAAAATCATAAAACTTCGCACGAGACGACTTTTGTCCGTTAAAATCCATTTCGAATCGAAACGATCGATTTCGATCATTCGAATCGCCTTTTCGCTCAAATTTAAATCCGTTGATTCCCAAATCAACCTAAACATGTATATTTACATTAACCTAGGCCATTTGAATTCATTTCACCTTTAAATTCTCAAAATTGCCAAAAATCACACCTTAGTTGGATTTTCATCAAAGCTTCCAAACTTTTCATGAATTTCTCATTTCCAAATCTTAGGCTATTCTTGGCCCCTTAATACAAAACTTGATTCTAACTTAACACATAACACATATAGCATACAATTGACTTGCATGATCCTTTAAAACGTTTATAACTTTTTATTTGAATTCTTTTTCCAAAATAACTCGTTTTAGGCATCGACGAACGTTTTAAAACCTTTAAAATCCTCAATTGTCGTCATACGAACCGAATGACTTTCAAATCATTACTAACACATGTATTAACATCAAACTTAACTTTTTGGCATCATTAGATCACCAAGTACACATAATAGCCAAAATTGCATATTGATGGCATTTTATCAACTTTTCAAAACTTAACTTTTGAACCTCCTTTGAATTCTCAAGTCTAGACATCAAATACATCAACACTTGTTCAAATAACAACTTTACATAATCACAAAACTCCTATGGGCATCTTCCAAGTCACTTTACAGATTATTACGTTATCTACACAAAAAGTATAGCCTAATATTTGACTTTTCACTAACAAAACATATTTTTATTCCATGTATATTTCTTTGAAACCATCTAACATGAATTTATGCATGCTTCTCACATAATCAACACCCTTATTTAGGGTTTCATCCATATTTCCAACAAATAACATATAATCATCCATGAATCATAATTTCTAGCCTTGAATAAGAACATGAATAGTTCATTAACTTTATTCTACCACTTTGGAACTTAGGGTTTCATGATAGACCACATCTACAATATATCAATCACATAATCTTTACATCTAGCAACAAATTCATGCATGGCTACTCTTATTCTTGAACATAATCACATAAACACAAAATTTTAAGGTTTAATCATCTTTTTACCTTCATGTTGCTCTCTTTCTTCTTGTAATAACCCTTCTAAAGTTTTGATCATCCACTTTGATAGCTTAATCTCCATTCCTTGCTCACTTTTCCAGCAACTTCCTTCAACTTTCTTTAAACCCTAGCCTTTTCTCTCTTTTTCTCCCTTTGAGAGCTCCCTCACTTGCACCCTTCGAACATGCTGGAAAAATGACTAAGTTTGATGCATAAACATATACATATAAGTGTTGTATAAATCTCCAACACTTAACTCACCACTAGTTAACTAACTCATGCATGGTTAGGGGATAATTATGTCATTTCCTTTCCATCTTTAATGGCACAATGGATAATTCATACTACTAGGATACCATGGGCATTTCACAACTTAACAAGGGCACTTTAGTCAATTGTCAAAAATTTAGACAATTTATTTTCTAATTAACTCATAATTTGCTTACTTTTATTCCATTTCACTTCTTTTTTTAATCCAACTTTGTTTCCATAACTTGAACTCATTCCACTATCAAATATTCCATAGTTTGCTTGTCCCAAACTACTTGACACCCTTCCAAGTTTGCATTTCCTTGATTAATAACAATAATTCACAACAATTACTAATTTTGCATATCAATTCATACATAATTTTCTACAAACCATTTGGTTCCATATTCAATCAAATTTCAATATCCTACATCTCAATATAATCAAACTGCTCATCATTTCCATAAACTGCTTCCTCGAGAAGCAAACCTCGACCGAATTATCAAAATCCATCATCTTTCATCCTTTTAAACTCATAATACTTTCTTTACGACTTTACGTCTCTTGACTTATTTACATCAATCTCATAATGCTAATTCTTAACATACACACTATAAACTTTCATTCCATACACTTTCGGGATATCACATTCTATATCTTCACATCGTATGCATGATTGTCTTAATTAAATCCTCTAATATCAATTCCTTAAGCAATTTCATTTATTCGCATACCATACCCTTAACATTCCATAAATCCTTAGTAACCTAATTAGATCATACAATTCCTTTCTCACTGCACATACACACTTACTTTACCTCGTCATTATCATACCTTCGCCTCTCCAGGCCCATTCATTAACCTTGCTATTAACATTCATAACTAAAGCCTCAATTCACATATAGAGTCCTTATTTCCATCATTTCCAAACTTTGAATCCTTCTTTATATATCTTGCCATATATACATATATACATACATTCAACTTACCACATAGGTCATATATAACATATTGATTAAATAATAATTCTTATTTAATCTCCCTTATAAATTTTTGTCATTCAACAATAGGTTTTTAACTATTAACCTTTATTTAATTAATCATAATCCTCATTTAAAATTCTGTAAAATCTTGGGGTGTCAAACAGTTCCTTTGACATCCGAATTTTTTGAGCCTGTTGAAGAAATTTGGGATGATAACGTGAATTTAAATGAGGCAGATGTTCTTATACAGGAAGAAATACATGATAATGCTCCCCAGTCGCCACACTTATTAGAACACCCACATATTATTGTTCGGAGGTCTACTCGAGACCGAAAAGCTTCTACACGCTATTCTTTTAATGATTATATATTGTTGACAGATACATGAGAACCAAACATCTATGAAGAAGTTATAGAAGATGAACATAAAGAGGAATGGGTTGATGTCATTTAAGATGAGATGCATTCATTGCATCAGAATCATACATTTGAGTTGGTGAAACTGCCTAAGGGTAAAAGAGCCTTGAAGAATCTGTGGGTTTATAAGGTAAAGTAAGAAGAACACATTGCATGTCCACGGTACAATGCTAGATTGATTGTGAAGGGATTTACACAGAAAAAAGGGTGTTGACTTTGATGAGATTTTTGCTCCAGTTATGAAAATGAAATTTGTTTGAATGATATTTGGTTTAGCCGCTACACTTGATTTAGAGGTTGAACAGATGGATGTGAAGACCACCTTCCTACATGGTAATTTAGAGGAAGGGATTTATATGGAACAACCGAAAGGTTTCGAAGTGAAAGGAAAAAAAGATTATGTGTGTAAATTGAAGAAAAGTCTTTATGGCTTAAAGTTAGCACCGATACAGTGGTACAAGAAGTTTATGTCAGTTATAGGGCAGCATAGCTACAAGAAAACTTCTTCAGATAATTGTGTATTTGTGCAAAAAATTTCTGATGATGATTTTATTATCCTTCTACTTTAAGTTGGTGACAAGTTGATTGTTGACAAGAATTCTTCACAGATTAAGTTATTGAAAAAACAGTTGAACAAGTCTTTTGCAATGAAAGACTTGGGTCCAACAAAGCAGATATTTGGCATAAGAATCACAAGGGATAGGGATGTTAAGCAATTATTTTTGTCATAAGAGAAGTACATCGAGAAAGTACTTCAAAAATTTCACATGGATAAGGCAAACGTGGTTAACACTCCTCTTGCTTCCCATTTTAAGTTGAGCACAACACAATTCAACGAATGAAGAGAAAAAAGATATGGAAAGAGTTTCATATGCCTCAGCTGTAGGAAGTTTAATGTATGTCATGGTATGTACACGACCAGACTTGACATTTACAATTGGTGTTGTCAGTCGTTATTTGTCAAATTTGGGAAAAGAACATTGGAATGTAGTGATATGGGTTTTGTGGTATCTTTGGGGCACTTTTGATCTGAGACTTTGTTTCGAAAATGGAAAAATGGAGTTACTTGGTTACACAAATGCATATATGGTTGGAGATCTCAATACACGAAAATCTACTTCAGGTTATACGGTTTCTTTTACTGGTGGGGCTGTGTCATGGAAACTTAAATTACAAAAGTGTGTTGTACTTTCTACAATAGAGACAGAGTTTATTGCAGCAACTGAAGCGAGTAAGGAGTTGTTATGGTTGAAGAAATTTTTAAACGAGTTGGGATTCAAACAGAAGAGGTGCGTATTGTTTTGTGACAATCAGAGTGTTATTCACCATTGTAAGAATTCAACATTTCATTCCAAATCAAAGCATATTGATATGAGATATCATTGGATTAGAGATGTTCTTGATGCAAAGTTGCTAGAACTTCAGAAGATTCATGTAGACGATAGTGGTTCCGACATGATGACAAAGATATTAGCAAGGGAAAAACTTGAGCATTGCAGATTGAGCGTCGGGATGGTGAACCCCTCCACATAGTCGTGAGGGGGAGATTTGTTAGGTTATTCCTTCTTATATGGGTAGGCCCAATTAGTATCACATATGGTCTATTAACCCATATGGATGATATAACATAGGTTTCAGGAAAAACAGAAGGATCTAGTAACAAAACAGAAGAAAGAAAAAGGAAAAACTGATTCCCGTAGGAAATAATGCAGTATTCTTTAACTCAGCAATCGGAAGGTCATTTGTGGTCCGATTGGGCTAATTTTTGGTGGGTGATGCCGTAACTTGTTGGTCTTTTAATCTGAATGGTGGGATTTAGCATCGGAGTCTCCTAGCATCATGTTTTGATGTACATTGTTGATACATTTTTTGCTAGAGTTAGTGGAGTTTTTAGTTTTCTCTTATTATTCTTCTTATTGAAGATATATGCCAAGAATATGTTGGTCTTGATGGTTGTTGCTGGTTTATGCCTTTAGTTATTGCTCAAGAGAATATTGTATTGCCCGTTATTATTGATAGTGAAAGATTTGGTGGACTACAGTCACATGGTTTTTACCCCTCACATCAAGGGGGTTTTCCACGTAAAAAATTGCTTGTGTTCTTGTATGTGCTTGTTCTTAATTATTAACTGCGTGGATTATTTTTCTTATTGGGTTTACACAATAAGGGAGAATTATATTGTTCCGCTGTGTTGTTAGTGTTGTTCAGTTTGTTTTTTATCCCAACATAACATTTCCTAGCAAGTTCAAAATCGTATAGCATTTGCAGAATCGTATTGTAAATGCTACAGTAGAAGCGTAATTTCACTAAAAGGCTAGATTATAGTATAAGTTGAATCGTATTGCTGACTCAGTTTACATAGCAATGTCAAGATCATATAGAAGGATTCTGTTCGTATTGTGAAGACAAAATCATATAGAAAAATTTAATTCATATTGCGAAGACAAAATTGTATAAAAAGATTTAGTTCGTATTATGAAGACAATATCATATAGAAAGATTCAATTCAACAAGATCGTATAAAAGGATGCAAATCATATTGGGAAGACATGATCGAGGCGTAGATCGTATTATAAAAATCTATACGATCAGTTCATTTTCTAAAGAGAAAGTTGTTACACTATTGAAAATGGATACTTCATAGATTGAAGAGCTCGATCTAATTTCTACAAGTTAAAGTTGAAATATGAAAACAAGAGCTTGTTCATATGTACTGGCTAGTTGGATTTTGGAAACATTAGCCGACCGTTGAATGTATGTGGTGAAAATCTAGAGAAGTTGTATAGTATGATGTCATTCACATGGTTGCCATTTTTAGCATACTGAAAATGAAAAAATAACTCAAAGCAAGCTGACATTCATCTATAAATGTCAACATCATGATATTTGGAGTAATGGTTATTTTCCAAAGGATAATTTAAAATGAGATAGAAGAGGAAGAAACAATAAATCAGCAACTTTAAAGATAGCAATGATCAAGTGAGGGGTAACTGGTACAGTGGAAATCTGAAGACTGAAGTATAAATGTAGACTTGGAAAAAAAGAAGCATACATCAATGATATTCAGTATCCACAACAAAGATCTACAAGCATCAAAGCAATAAATGTATCAACCACTATATTTCTCCAACGGACAAGTTTATCAATGGATCAACTCTCAATGAACAAAATAAAGAAGATCTCTTTGAATATAAAAAGGGGTATCATATACAAAGAAAAGAAGAGGTGATGCAAAAACAACAAAAAAAGGAAGAAAATGTGAAAAGATTCCACCAACAGAGAGAAAGAGAAGTAGAGAAAGTTATGGTCAAAAATAAGAAGAAAAAGATTGGTAAAAATATGAAAGAAGATCGAAGAGAAAACCAATCTACTGAAGACCATAATGGGGGTCAATCTACTGCAGAGACTTACTATCAACTCAAACTCAACACTTTGGGGGATCAATCAAGAATGATTCCAGAGCAAGAGCTGATCAGAATACATGGAAGGCTCTTAGAATCATTCCTTAGCTGCCAAGTTCATTTGATATGAGCTTAACGACAACTTGGCAGCACCCTTCAACAACAACAACACAACAGCAAAGTCGGGATTTAGTGACCCGCCAGATTTAGAGGAATCAACCCCAAGAAGGAAATATGACTTAGTGTCCTAAGGATAAATAATGCTCGTCTTATTCTTAATGAATCAACCCTTGTTGAGGGAAGAAGACTTAGTGTCTTGGAGATTTGAGAGGACTAAGTGTCCATTTATCCTTAGTGGAATATTCATACTCAGTGGAGCTGAAGAGAGGAGTAAGAGTAGTTCAGGCTCAGAACCTCTTAAAAATCCGTATGTACTCTATATCTCGTTACCTCATTCTTTATCTTTCATGAATATGCTATGTGCGATATGAATGCTTTATTTACTTGCGATATCTTTCAATAGCAACTCAGAATTGTGTATTCTTTCTACATGATTAAGAGGGGCTTTACCAAATACTCTAAATTCGTCATGCATATAAATGTCAATTATTTAGTAAAGATGTTTAAAAATATAAAAGTTATACATACATTGTATGATGAGCTATTTAAACCCCCTCTAAATCATCTTAATATACCTCTGGGAACCAACATATTAGATTATCTAGGTTGAATCTATGGTAGGGATTTAGGACATTGAATCCCTGAACCTCTTCATGTACCGTTGAAGAGTTTTGTTGGGTCTCTATTTGACTTGAAGTAGCGATGTATTCATCATCGCACGCTCTTATTGTTGCCGATGCGTGTATGGAACTACTTCTACAACTCTTCCTATGAATCAATGGAGTGTGGAGGAAAAGATATTATCCATTCTCTCGTTGTTCGTTGTCTTCTTCAGAGTGGATATGAAACGATGGCACATTGCCACTGCATCAAGACCATGAAAGCGCATAGCCTGCTCAAAAGAAAATGTATGACCATGCGGATCACCTGTTCTATCGTACATCTCCAAAATAGGGACTTTGAGGCTTCTGTCGATTCTGGCTTCCTAGAGCTCCTTTGTGAAGGGTGATGCATAAGACTTCTTCGGTTTGGATTCTGGACATTTCTCATAAGTCCTCTTCGGGAATGACTCTCCAGTGTGACTACATTCCCGATGCTTCCTATTTCGATCATCCCTGTTTTGTCGGGAGGGAGATCTCGACCGTTTCCTTGGGAAGTCATGATCGAAAGTTAGTTGTCTTATGGTTTGGATGGCGGTCGTGATGGCGATTGTGATGACGATTATGGTGGGATAATGGCTGAGCCTCTCTTGCTCACTAGACTGTTATCAATTTTTGTCAGGTCTACATAATTTCTGTCAAGCTCTTCTTACTGGAGATCAAGAGCTTTCTTTCTATTGATCATCTCCTAGAGACTGTACTGCATGTCGACATTTGTTGTATGATGTGTTTGTGAGTGCGCCGCTCCTCGGGAGTTATTCTAACTCTTTGAGGGTGGTGCAGTCACTATGTAAATTCTTTTGGTTGAAAAAGATCGTTTATGCTACATATTAGAAGGCCCTCTATCTAGCACTAATATTAACGCTCAAATTTGTCCGTACGTTCAACCACTGTTTTGGACGTGAACCTGCATAGAAAGAACCACGAGAAAGTACTTGACGACTTAGGCTGCCGCAGGATACCTCCGGTGTGAGAGTAAGTATAGACTTCAAGATGTGTTAACAATAGAGGTAGAAATTATTTAGTAGGATAAAATATTGTGTATTAGGAGATGTGTGTACCTCTATTATTCACCATGTATTTATAGTACTCATATTTCTCAACAGGACTCTAATTCTTAATAGGAATCATATGGTAGAAACTCTGTTGGAGAAAGTAACTGCCCTCCTAATCGATGTTAGATAGGTAACTCTCATACCAATTAGTATTGAATATGGTAACTAGTTAGATATCCGAAGGTGATAAGGATTATAACCTAAGTTTATCGGATCTAGGGGACCTCTTGTGCGCACACTAGGCCTAATGGACCGTAGGGCCAAACCCAACAAAGACAATCGATTTGCGCTAGTAAAATACATAGCCCAACAGGTAAAATATTGTGTATTAAGAGATATCATACATTTACTGTTAACCATGTATTTATAATACTTTCATTGCTCAAAATGACTCAAATTCCGAATAGGAATCGTATATTAGAAACTCTGTCAGAGAAGGTAATTGCCCTCCTAATTACTGCTAGAAAGACAACACACATACCAATTAGTATTAGATATGATAACTAGTTACCTATCCGAATGTGATAAGGAATATAACCCAAGCTTATTGAACTTAGGGGTCCTCTTGTGCCCATACTAAGTCTAATGGGTTGTAGGGTTGAGCCCAACATGATGAGCCCATTTGCGCTAGTAAAATACGCAACCCAACACCATACTTATTTTTCTTCATGACATGAAATTTTATTGTTACTTAAAACTAACAAAATTTATTCAAATTATGAAAAATTAATATACATTTCAGTACTACTACAATGATTGTGATCATAAGATATATGTTTGCAAGAAATTTGCGGATAATATCGTGGAAAAAAGGGGATAAATATCTACAATTGACATGCCATACCTTAGCATAAAAACTCAAGAACCAAACTTGAGTTCTAATTATATATCACACTAGCTTCTAAAAAATAAATCTATATCACACTGTAATGAGTAATCGATATAATAAAACAGAACGGCTCAAATCCCAAAGTATCAATATCCAACGGTCACTAATCTATCACTCATTTTCTCCCCCAATTCAACATCTTTTTTTCAAAAATCTATCCACTTATATTTTTCTCCCAAATCAAATTCACAAATAATAATAACAACAACAACAACAAAACAACAACAACAACAAGAACAACAACAACAACAACAACAACAAGAACAAGAATAATAATAATAATAATAATAATAACAATAATAATAATAATAATAATAATAATAATAATAATAACAATAACAATAACAATAATAATAATAACAATAATAATAATAATAATAATAATAATAATAAGAACAACAACAACAACAACAACAACAACAACAACAACAACAACAACAACAACAACAACAACAACAACAACAACAATAATAATAATAAGAACAATAATAATAACAATAATAATAACAATAATAATAATAATAATAATAATAATAATAATAATAATAATAATAATAATAACAACAACAACAACAACAACAACAATAATAACAACAACAATAACAACAATAATAATAATAATAACAACAATAATAATAATAATAATAACAATAATAATAATAATAACAACAACAACAACAACAATAATAACAACAATAATAATAATAATAATAACAATAATAATAATAATAACAACAACAACAACAACAATAATAACAACAATAATAATAACAATAACAAGAATAATAACAATAATAACAACAATAACAAGAATAATAACAAGAATAATAATAATAATAACAATAATAACAACAATAATAACAATAATAACAATAAGAATAACAATAACAACAACAATAACAATAATAACAATAACAATAACAATAACAATAACAATAACAATAACAATAATAACAATAACAATAATAATAATAAGAATAATAACAATAAGAATAATAATAAGAATAAGAATAAGAATAACAATAACAATAACAATAACAATAATAATAATAATAATAATTTAGAAATATTAGATACAGTACTCAACTGTTATATTAGTTGGACCATGTCTTGAGACACGAGTTATCCCTAATTTACCTTAAAATTAATCGGTTAATGAACAACCGTTCATCTTTATGGCTTTATTGCCAAAAATCAACAATTAGACAAATAAAAAAACTTTTCTCTTAATTGCATCCCAATCTTACCTTTCAATCAACATTATATATATATATATATATGCGGACTCATAATAACAATCTAGTTATCGATACTTCTTCATCAGATGGGCAAGGAGAGGCAACAACAACAAACGAAATAACCCTTTTCGTGCAAAGAGATGGAAGGGGAACAACCCTTTCACGTATTGAAGTATAGAGAGTAGAAGTATCATTATTCATCTACAAAATAACCCTTTTCGTGCAAAGAGATCGAAGGGGAACAACCCTTTTCACGAATTGAAGTATAGAGAGTAGAAGTATCATTATTCATCGACAACATTCGGTGACATAGGGGTGGTAAGTCGGTAACATGTAACGTTGAGATTTTTTCATTTGGGCCATTGGAAAAGGATTTAGTGTTGAGCTTTGAAAGCATCTAAAGTGTAACATGGTAGATTCTGACAATCAAACTAGAAGGAGAAATGACAGACCAGATATTTTTAACATAAAAATTTCTTAAGTGCCACCACAATATGCAATAAAGGCATTCCAAATAAACATTTAACATTCTCCCGCCCAACAAACCTCCTACATTCATGAGTATTCATAAAGTGATACGCTCTTGTCATCGGATACACTTGCAAGCTGAACACTTCGAACACCAGTTCCTCCTGGTGGTCGAAACATCACCCCCCAAACCTGGTCTGCGTGGTTGGTCATTGACTGCACAGCTGCTCGCATCTTGGGATCCCATAGCTTGACAGTCTTGTCACTTGAGCCTGTTGCAATTGCCGCTCCATCTGGACTCACATCCACACTCAAAACCCAGCTTGCATGACCTGACATGGATGCAAACAATGTCTTTCCCTCTGCATCGTACATGTGCACGTGGCCATCATCTGAGCCTGATACAAGCACCCTCGAATCAAGGGGTGAGTACACAAGAGAGCGCACAGGCATACAATGGCCTTCCAGATGGTATAGGAATTTAGCACGAGCTACATCAAAAATAGAGATGGTTCCATCCATTGATCCACAAGCCAGCTGCTTTCCATCGGGGCTCCATGCAACAGAGAGGACAAACTTCTTGCTGCCACTTTTATCAGAAGACTTCACACCTTCAGGACGAGGGACTGATAGGGTGGCAACCAGCTTCCATTCAGCTGTATTCCATAATTTGACTGATGCACTACCTCCTCCAGCAACTGCTAAAGTGGTACCCTGAAATAGAAAATCCGATTGTTGTTGGTTGAGTGAGGTAGAAGCATTTAAGAAACAATGTCCCTTCCAATTCGCTTTCTATAACGAGAAAAACAGCCAGAGGAAGCAGATATACAGGAGTGCGGTAGAAGCTTTTAAGAAACAATGTCCCTTTCAATTCACTTTTCGAGAAAAAACAGCCAGAGGAAGCAGATATGCGGGGTGTCAAGTTCTTGTACATATATATAGCAATATCTATCATGCATAACAACTAGTAAGTAAACATACAAGGAACAAGATCTTGAATTTATAATTACCCTCAAAAGTTATGATCAGTATACAACACAGTCGTCTGGGCTCGATAGTACCAAAAAGCTGTTTAGTACTACATGCTTATCATTCCCAAGATTAAATGATTTTTGTGCATCTAAAATCCAAGTAATGATTATAATACGGCTTCCTATGTATATTCTATAGAGAGAAGAGGTACTGTATGCAAGGAACTTCAGAAGCATGCTTCGAATGCCTAAATTGATGGTACTGAATTCGAATTGGAAATTTCTTTCTTTAAAGTAGAGTGATTCAATCTTGGGGGTCAAATCTGTGGAACTGAATGATTGTAGTTTGTAGTTCTAAATCTGTTTCAAAATGGCTAAATTTGGTAGAAATTGGATATCAGTTAAAAGACGATTTATTTTATCATTTCGACCTTCTATTTAGTATAATTTACAAGTGCTTGGGGGAAAAAGCATTGATGAACACAGTCCCTTCACTTAATACTTTATATAATACCAAATAAAGCAACTAATTTGTTTTGAGATTCATTAAAACTCAAATTTCTTATTTGAATTCCTTCCCAAAATCATTTTATTCTAATATAGTTCATAAATGACCCAAAGAAACAGAATAAAATCTACAGAGACATCACCTATCAAAGCTAATAAAGTATTTGCTTCTCATTCAATCACAACAACATCAAAACTGATAATCTCATAATGTAGCATAGTTTTAATAACTACTAGCTATATGTGCAGCAAGCAAGCAGGAGCTACTTTACAGTCTTAGGCATTGAAAAGTGACACTAGTAGAGATGCTGGGCATGCAGAAGCTTATTAGCTCAATGCCCAATTAATCAACCAGGATTGTTCTCATAAGCTCACATATTTTTGAAATTGAAACCATGACAGATTTTGAAATCAAGATAAGGAATCCAACATGGATGTAAACAACAAACATCCACAGGGTTAACCAGGAAACGTCAGCCCTATTAAGTCCTCAGTGCCTAAAAACCTAGTTTGGCATGGTGATACTAATAAAGGGGTAAAATAGCCATCTTACCGACCAAAAGAGAGAATGCTGGAAATGAAATGGGTCAACAAAAACTGACAAAGATGTATTTCCAGTGATGTGAAGAGAAATATAGGACAACTGGTCCTCATACATGTTCAAAGAATTCAATATCAGATAGATAACAAAAGAATACAAAAAGAAATAGCAAACTACGGAAAGTCAATAGTACAATTGGTAATTACATCCATAAAAGGTACACAGCAAGAATATACGTGAAAACACACCCTTCAAAGCTTCTCTCATTTAATTTATACAAACAATCCATTAAACACAAATACTAGAATGCTAAAGTCAAAGTAATAAATTAGTAACAGAACTTACATATAGCGCAGCAAACTCTCTTTAGCTGTATTGAGGGATCCATGCACAAGCACGGGCGGATGTACACAGGGGCAGGGGAGGCCCCTGCCTCCGCTAAGTTTTATTTTATTTTATTTTTACTATTAACATTTTCCACATTATATTGGTGTTTTTATATGACTAATTTTCTATGCCTTTGGTTCATTCTGCTACATGATTGGTTGTCTTAGATGTTCAGTGATCATGAGAAATATAACACTTTTTTTATCCCATCGTTGTTATTCATTTATTTTAATTCCTCTATCTTCTTTGCGGTGGCCAGTCGGTCTTCTAGCTTCATTATGAGACATTTGTCCTGATCATAATTTTAATTAATGGGTTGATTTTGATATATTTTGACTTGCTTTTGTTTGAATATGAGAAATAAAGTTGGTTTGCGATTTTGAGAAGACATTAATATTGAACGGTTGAAATTGTATTTCTTTAGGGAATCATTCAAATTGAACTATGGCAAGTAAGTTTCTGAATCATCTTAACTCATGTTTTTACTCTTGATATTTTTTTTAGTTTTGATTATGAATATTTATTTTTTTGTGTTTTGGAATTTTATTTGTGTTGCAATTTGCATAAATTAGTGGTTTGTTTGGGATTGCTAATTGTATCATATTGCGATTAATCACAATCCATCCAAGTGGATGAGATTACTCAAAATCTCTCAAATAAAATTTTTATTCAACAATCATCTCAAAATACCAATTCTCAATCTTAAGTTGAATCCGATATAGAAAAGGTACTTGTTGCTAATCCGGAATTAAGACCATCTATAATAGAATATAATTCTAATAAGAGAGATAGTATTCGTCGAGGATATTTGCTTAAGGGTCTTTATCAACCAATTATATTGAAAATGATGTCTTTGAAACTATTGATAATGAAGCTATTTTAGAACATTTTCAAGTTATGGGGTCTAGGAGGATAGCATTGTAATTTATAAATATTATTATGATTAGTTAGTATTATGATTAGTTCAAGTTTTTTTTTATTTAATTTCGACAAAAAAATTAACTATTAGTTAAAATCAATTATCAAAAAGATAAAAATAATTAAAATTCGCCCCTGCTGGATAAAATTTCTGGATCTGCCCCTGTGCACAAGTACCTTACTTTTAGGTAATGTCTAATTACATTTAATTCAAGAAGTGCCGCAGCACAAATGCTCACACTTCTCTATATTTAACAGCAATTTCAATTTTTACCACAATCTTCTTTTAAAAACACATCATCAGATCACATAAATACACACAAACATACATGCCTAAATACTAGTATTCTTGACACTGCAAATAGGGAATTCGATTAAAATTCACTCCATATCAAATGTAAAACAATAGGAAAGAAAAGTATAAGCAATGAATTTTGGAAAGAACGCAATACAAACAAATTCAAATAATTATTTCCACATTTGAAGAAACATTCTCATTTTCAGAGTTTAATACATATTATGAATCAAAAGCCACAAATTCAATTAAAACAGAAAAGACTTATTTTTTAGTCGTTTACCTGGGGATTGAATTGCAATTGCCAGACTTCAGAAGGAGGAGCTTCAAGAGTGGCGATGGTATTATTGGATTCAACATCGAAGACGCGAACGAAGCTGTCAATTGAAGCAGAGGCGGCGATTTTGCCGGAGGGATGAGCAGCGACGGAAACGACGCCAAGGCAGTGGCCGGTGTTGGTGCGAATGAGTGAGAGGTCCTGTGGATTCCAGAGCTTGACGGTCTCGTCGAGGGAGCCAGTGAGGAGAAGGGCTGGACTTTCGTCGGTGGCCGGGACCCACGTGGCTGCCCACACTGAATCGTCATGCGCGCCCTCCTGGGACCTCAGCCAGGCGAGTTTCATCTTCTTCCTGACGGGTTTAGCTGTTGATTTTTTTTTGTTGTAAAACCCTAGGAGAGAGAAAGAGGGGTAGAGAAAGGCTGAACAACTGAGCTGGGTGAGGCTGTGTTTGATTGCATGTAAATGTATTTTGAAAGCATATCTCTTAATTTATTTTAATGTATTTTAAATAATTTTTTTGAATAATTTAAATTTAATTTTATATATTAATAATTTAAATACATTCAGAATAAAATTTTATTTTATTTTAATCTTAAACATTAAAATACATTCAGAAGTAAGTTATTAAGATATTTTAAAATACAATCAAACATAACATAAATATTCTTTTCTTTCTTTCTCACTCTCACTTGTGTGAGTGTTTGACTAATTGAGATTTTTCATTTTTTTTACTAAATTAATTTTTCTTTCATAATTTTTACGAATAAAAATAATATTTTCAAAAAACTCGTCACATAAATATTAAATAAGCTTCACATCTATGTGAGATTTTTTTTTTGAAAATATCAATTCCCATTTTTTGTTTCTTTTTACCATCGTGTAATGAAAAAAAAATTAAAATAAGGTTTTCTACAAATTATCCTTCAAATTGTTCAAACAGATAATATAATTTAAATTAAGAAACAAGGCCAGTTATAATTAGACATCATTTTTTATCTATTATTTTTATTCATATTTTATAATCATAATACTCAATAAACTTCTGAAAAATAAATACTTGCGATCTAAGTTAAAAAATAAATCTACCTTCCTTTTCTTTTCTATTTTTCTCGATGAGGAGTTGAAGTAAACTTCCCCCGCCAAAATTTAGTTAGTTACGTCGGTAGTAACTTAATTCTATAGTAGTGATCGGAATTCGATTCTCACTCTCTTAAGTTCTAATAAAATAGGTCTTAACAGTATTGAAAAATATAAAATAAAAACTTCCCACCCCCTCGTCATTTGAACCTCGAAATTTTGTGGCCATTGATGACTGATCTCAAGGTCCCTACTAGTTATGTAGTATCAAAGTTTGCAAACGTACCTCTAGAACTTGTAATTTATTAAGCGTCATAATTGCTTAGATGTCTTGATGCTTTGAATAAGGGAATGGACAAGAAAAAAAAGAAGATGTTTTAATTTACAAGCATTTAACATGCC
This sequence comes from Hedera helix, assembly GCA_947179155.2. Taxonomy (NCBI): domain Eukaryota; kingdom Viridiplantae; phylum Streptophyta; class Magnoliopsida; order Apiales; family Araliaceae; genus Hedera; species Hedera helix. The sequence continues at coordinate 8,942,129 of OX359285.1, read as the reverse complement.
CGGGGAATGAAGGAAACTCGATCGTTGTTATGCAACTTTGAAGTATTTTTTGCATTTCAACTAAGAAATTGATATTTTGTAAGGAATGAGAGAGACCTCAAATAATTAGCAGCTAGTTAAGTTGTTAGCCAAATAAGGGTAATTTAGTCTTTAGCTTGCATTAGCAGAGGGCAGCACTGTTTTTGTCTTCATTCCAGCTGCTAGAGTCATGTTTTGGGCATGAAGCAATTTACAGGCACATGGCGTCATTTCTTTTGCTCATTTCTCATCTGATGTATGAGCATATAAGCACTAGATTTGATCCATTTGAGATTTATGAATGAATTGATTAAGCTTTCTTCCTCCAAATATTTATGATTATCTATTTCTCTCTTTTCTTCCCTAATTCTCCTTCTCTGAGTTCTGCTTCCCTCTCATTTCTTTCTCTGTTTCCTTCTAAATTAGCTCTGTGAGCTCATTTCCAGTACAGGTACTTAATTGGTGGAAACCAATTCCTTACATATTTTCACAAGAAGAATTAATATTTTCACAATACTCTACTCATATGAAAGTAGAATTCATTTACTATTCATGTGAGTAGAACTTTACAAAAATATCAATTTCTTATTCAGATACATGCCATTCATTTATATACCTAACACATAATTATTATTCGTCCAAAGGCTCTACGCTATAGTATACATTATATTCTAAACACCATTTTGGAATGCGAAAGATATATGTATGTATATATATATGGGGGGTCCCTACATTTATATATCCGACGGCTGAGATTGAGATGGCCAAATACCCGTCCGCTAGTATGACTAGCGGACCTGTTAATCAAATTTTCCGGACAACTTTACCCTTCCTTCAATCCAACAATCCAATAACGTCACAGTATAAGAGTGAAGTATCCAAAATATAACAAGGGAAAAAGTTCTAACACCCAGCAGCCAAGCAGGATAAAACGATGATGTATTAGATTCATTATACATGCACTTTTCTTGCAATGGTAGCACATAATATATCAAAGCTGATGATGGTTATAGGTTGCTGGTAATACCCAACTGAATTTGTAACTAGTTTACGTTGTTATTCTAATGTTGGCGGAGTCATATTGCCTGAGAACAACAGTGGATCACGATCATGTGAAGAATAAACAGTTCATATACTTGGCTCAGTTGGCTGTTTATACTGTATATTTAGTAAGATTATTATGATGATTAATTTGTATTTTACTGTACCATTCATAACAGCATGCATAGATTCACCTATATTGGAAATTGAACTGGATGTTGATGAGAAGGCTAAAAATCACAAAGCATAGTCTATGCTCACTAAGAAGAAGCTCTGACTTAGTATGTATTATTGTCTGTAATAGCTTAATAGGTCTGAGTTTTTGGTGTGAAGAAAATGGGTTGCTCAAGCTTTTCCCGTTGTGTAGCTCTACTTTTTTAATACTGGACTCTAGTTTTTATTTTATATTGTTATGTCATTGTCGAACAGTCTGGATCAATGCATGGCGAGAAACTGTTATTGCAGTCAAGCCTTGGTGTAATGAGCTAAATCATAGATAAAGCTTATTTTTGATTAGTATGTTCTGACTTTGGTGATGAACTAACTCCTTGAGTGGCTGTTTCTTGTAGGTTTTCTCATTTGTGTTTGGTGATGGTGATCCTAAGCAAGGTATCGATGAAGAGAGGTGGAAGTTGGTAATAATTGAGCTCTGAATTCAGTGGTCCATTACTTTTAACGTTTCATTTTGACTATATCACCGGCATGTATTGACTTCACAAATTTTTAGTAATATAACTGTCATTATTTAAATTTATGAGCAAGATCTTCACTAAACTTGCTTCCTTGTTAAGATTGAACCAAAACAATAGAGACTGCTAAATGGAAGGGCAAAATAATAATATTAACTCATTATCATTATGTATTCACTGATGAGTTTATGTTGGTCCATGAAGTTAACCATAAACTGCAGGTATGATATTAATTACTTTTATGTTTTGTACCAGTTTTACCATGAACTGGATTTGGTATGGGTTGGTTAGTGCCACACTTCCAGTCCGTGGACCTCTAATGATTTGATGTAGCAGCTGTTTCTTATGTCTATATTATCAGTTCAGTTTCTTTATGATATATGTGATTTGTAGTGATTTAATTGTTCCTTCAGTCCAGCTTCTTTATCAGTAGTGTGTATATATTTTATTCTATTGTATATACTAGCAGATGGTTAATTTCCTAATCACACGTGGTCGTTTCGTTGTGGCTTTGACAATCCCATGTCCGCTAGTTATACTAGCGGACCGTGTATATTCTGCCAAAAACTATAACCGAATTGAAGGAAGGATAAAGTTATTTAAAAATTTTGATTAACAAGTCCTCTAGTATGACTAGCAGACGGGTATTTGGCCATTTCAATCTCAACCATTGAATATATAAATGTAAGGATATGATGCTATTTGCTTATTTTTGATCTATAACAAGTATTTACTATGGATCGTCCTCTATATATATATATATATATATAAGGGGAGGGGGGGGGGGGGGGGGGGGCACCAATCAAACAAACACAACAAACAAATCAACACCGAGAGAAGTCTTAAAAACATTGAATTACATAACCCACAGCCATAAAGAACGCTTACTATATCTTTGTCAGATAATCATATACAAGTGTAAAGCTTAAAATTCAAACAAAGTAAGAGTGGGCTCTCGGGGAGGAACAAAAATAATCCGTTAGAGCCCCAACTTTTAGCAACCTACTATTCAGGAGTGTACAACGGTCAATTTAATAGGTAAAAAAATAATCAAGTCATTTAAGTCGGTTATAAAAAATTAAAAACTAAAATCACTCAATTTTTTACTCCGTAATCGGTTATTGGTTAAATCGGTTATTAAAATTTAAGAATAAAATATAGAGTTGGTATGTTACTAAATTTTAAAGCAAGGTATTGTTGGATAACAAAGAATTGGGTAAACAATTGCTAATATATATTCTCCCTTTTTTGCAAATTCATCACAAAAAAACATATAATAAATATATAATTATATAAAATAAATACTGATTAGAAAATTATATAAATTATATTATAATATTAAGGCGTTCGGTCGGATTCGATTTTTAAATAAACCAAATCGAAATCGATCGATTTAGTTTATGTTTTTCAATTTTATAAGTTTCGATATTTTGATTTTATAATTTTCAATTTGATTTAGTAACAGTTCGATTTTAGGGGGGACGGGGGACGGGGGACGGGGGGGGCACCAATCAAACAAACACAACAAACAAATCAACACCGAGAGAAGTCTTAAAAACATTGAATTACACAACCCACAATCATAAAGAACGCTTACTGTATCTTTACCAGATAAGCATATACAAGTGTAAATCTTAAAATCCAAACAAAGTAAGAGTGGACTCTTGGGGAGGAACAAAAATAATCTGTTAGAGCCCCAACTTTTAGCAACCTACTAATCAAGAGTGTACAATGGTCGGTTTAATAGGTAAAAAAATAATCAAATTATTTAAGTCGGTTATAAAAAATTAAAAACTAAAACCACTCAATTTTTTACTCTGTAATTAGTTATCGGTTAAATCAGTTTAGTAAGTTATTAAAATTTAAGAATAAAATATAGAGTTAGTATGTCACTGAATTTGAAAGTAAGGTATTGTTGGATAACAAAGAATTGAGTAAACAAATGTTAATATATATTCTCCCCTTTTTGCAAATTCATCATAAAAAAGGCATATAATAAATATATAATTATATAAAATAAATAATTATTAAAAAAGTATATAAATTATATTATAATATTAAGGTGTTCGGTCGATTTCGATTTTTAAATAAACCAAACCGAAATCGACCGATTTAGTTTATGTTTTTTCAGTTTATAAGTTCTGATTTTTTGATTTTATAATTTTTTATTTAATTTAATAATAGTTCAATTTAGTGCAATCGATTTTTCGATTATTCTCGATTTTTTGTGTATTACTATTACTACTATCCTCTTCCAATACTCAAACTCATTGTACTCCAAAAAATAAATGTTTTATATGCCGAGTCCGCATATAACTAATTAAACACAACTTCTAAACTTAATAATCAAGGGTAATCTGTTTATAGTCAACTGCATGTCGACTTGCATAACACAATTCATAAGAAAAATAAAATTCAACTCCCATTTTCTATTAGTAAAAGAGAGGCTTTTATAATGAATAAAAAATACAATTAGAGCCAAATTTATACCGTACCTTTCTCTCTCTCTCTCTATGTATATATAAATGGAACTCGATTATTATGAATTGAACTTTAAGATATATTTATTTTTAAATTAATAAAATGTTAACAGACAGATAAAAAGAATATTTCTTAATCTGTGTTTTAATAATTTATTAATCTAAAAATAAATTTACTATGAAATTGGATCCATAAAAATGTAATTCGATTGGACTTCTTATGTAGCGGGTGAAAACTTAGAAGGTACGAAATTTATACTTGATGGAGTACTTGATTGTGTCCATGGGCCTTAACCCATCTGGTGCTTTTCTCTGATAGAGTTCATTTTCTCCAATCTCCATTCGTCTCTGAGCCTAGCAATGAATGTATCAGCCTTCATATTCACATCTGGGCTCGGGCAAAATACCGACCCGCCAGAATTGCCCCCATCCATTGCGCTTGGTGACTCCCTCGTTGACGGAAGCTCAACGTCTTCCAGCTCCGGCGAGCTACACTGAGAGCTATGAGCGCTATGTATCCTTACAAAATCGTCACGAGCCTCTAACTTCACCTCCCGCAACTTGATCGGCGGCGGCGGTGGAGGAAATGGAATCAGCGGCGATTGGGAACCAATACTCACATTTTCTTCCCTTTCATAATAGTAGTTGCTCACCTTCGACGGTAATGGCGGTTTTCCTTTGCTAATTGAACGCCGGTCGGAGTGTGATTGTGGTGGCGGAGGCGGCGATGGCGGTGACCGTGAGGATGAAGAGGAATAGAATCGCTTGCTTGTGGTTCCAGTTTTGAATAAGTTGTTGAGTATTGAAGGTGGCGGTGGCTGCGGCTGCGGCGGCGGCGGAGTGGAGGAGGAATTGAATCGCTTGCTTTTGGCACCATTTTTGAATATGTTATTGAGGATTGAGTTCGGAGGAGGCGGCGGTGGCGGAGGTTGTACCGAAGGAGATACCGAGTGAATTCGTTTGCTTTTGGTTCCTTTCCTGAACATATTGTGGAACATTGAAGGAGGCGGAGGTGGCGGCGGTATCGAGTGTGTGGAAAGTGGAGAGGTAGTGGCATTTTCGTAAATGTTCCTGGCCTTTTGCTGTTTCTTTTTATTTGTGTGATTATACAATGAAGCTATAGCCGTCGCAATCTCTTTTTTAGCAACACTTTTTTTCAGTTCAATTTTTTCGTACTTTTGCCGCTGCCGATGTAACGTCGCCGATGGTGGCGGAGGAGGAGGTGGTGGCGGCGGCCGTGGAGGAGCAGGAGGTGATCTGCTCTTATCAAATTCAGTGTATTCGCTTCCACTTCGCCTGTTCACCTTCTCCTTGTGTGCGACGCTCCTAAGTGATCGTCTCCGCTTCAATTTCACTTGAGGTGGAGCCGGCGGAACCGGTTGTGGACGTGGTGGAGATGGTGGTTCCGACGACTCCGGTGGTAGAGGCGATGGCGGAGGCTGACGAACTACGCAAGTATCCACCGGAATTACCTTGATGCCGGAATCGTCTCTCCCCACTTCACTCCGTCGTGCATGGCCCTGCATATAATCCGGCGCCGGTAACCGATAGATATTCAGGTCAAAATCATCATAAGACCGAAACCGGTTGTTACGGGTTTCCCATAAAGACTCTTGTCTTAGATCCGGATACGAGCTGCTACTCCTTCTCAACCTTCCAACTCCGGTTTCCAGTACCCGCCCCGGATAATTATCATACACCTTCCGATCAGAAAGCACATCAAACCATTGACTCGAAACTAAGTGATCATTCATCATTTTGTCACCAAACGAGATATTTGGTGAAATATTCGAAACTGTCGAGTTATTTGCAGGCTCGCCATCGGTAGGCGATTCATCGTCGTTTTTTCTTCCGAGTACTCCACAAAGAATGGCGAACAATACCAGAACAACATTGAGAGAGTCCCATCCTTTTTTGACAGAATTGGGCCTGAGAATTTGAGACGTATGAGACAGAAAAGGTGGGACTAAGAAAACTATGACTAGTAATGCAAGAATTGGTACTAGTATGATTAGAGCCACCGGATTAAGGATCGGAGAAGACGAACGTCGACGTTGCCTGATCAGAGTGGTGGCCGGGGGTTGGAACCAGAAGGGTGGGGAGTCTCCATCATTGTCCATAAATTTGTTGAGCTTTTCTTTCTTACTTTTGGAGCAAGACTTAAAAGGAGAGAGAATTTGTTTGAACCTTTTGGGAGGTTTCGTTTTTGGGTGGTGAAGGAAGAGAAGAGAGATAGTGGAATGAAATGAAACGAAACGAAAGATCGGGGGTATTTAAATGTCATTACGGAAGCACCTCGTCCGTTTTAACAAGTAAATGACAAGTTTATACACATAATAATTAAATATTATATTAAATAATATATTTATTTATATTTTAAAAAAATAAAATATGATACAAATTTTAATATTATACTTTATTTTTTAATAATATAAATAAATATAATATTTGATATAGTGTTTGATTATTGTGTATTTATATTTATTTATTAGGTAAATATATAACGAATGTAATTTTAGAAAAAATATTCAGTAATTATGGAATAACGTCACGTGATTTCTCAGGCCAATAAAATCTTTCTATTTCAGTAGTGCCCCACTACTTATCGTTACGGGCTTACTAAAATATGGCAATTTCATTGACTTGGGACACTACGTAGTATTATCTCAGGACTATTGAATAATTATTTATACTTTTGTTGATTTTTTACTATTTTTTTAGTTTGAGACACACAAGAAGTTATTCAGTACTCTTGCGGTATTGTTATGTGATGCTTCAGACCAATCACATGTTATTTCAACATGTGTAATGAATCATTTTGTAATTTTATAATAACAATTGTTGAACTTTTTCTCCAATATTATATATATATATATATATATATATATATATATATATATATATATATATATATATATATATGTAATGTATTTTAATTTTTGAGAAAGTTAAGGAATAATTTATGGAATGATATTGCATTAATAAATGGATAAATATATACATACATACTACTTACAACATCCCTAACAACCCTCTTTTGGCAAAAAATAAAATAATTATTTTAATGTAACACAAAAATTCATGCCCTTTTTTTTTTGTTTTCAAAAATGGATATATTAGGTAAATCGTACGTAAGTTGATCCTTAATAAATTAGACTAGGTCTTAAACCTTCTAGACGGATGCAAACTCAACACTAGCTGTATGTTTTTGTGATGTCAAAGTATTTAGAAGTGCATAACGGTCGATTTTATTAATTTTATATATAAAAAAATTAAATTATTTAAGTCAGTTATAAAAACTTAAAAATTAAAATTGTCTAAAATTTTATTCTATAATCAGTTATCGACCTATTTAATTATCAGTAAAATTGGTAAATTTAAACGGTTTAATCAATTTGTAAAATTTGCAAATGAATTTTAATTTTTGAAACAGGTGGAGTAGTATTGGTCAGGATCTCATAGTCCTACCTGCAGAATTTAACCAATGGAGTTCAAAGCTTGCACAAGAATGACTTCTTTTCTTCCCCCAGCTCAACTGTTTATTTGTTTTCCACATACCATTTATTACAAAATGGCCCTCACTCAAACAACTACGCATAAATAAACCATAAAACAAATGGAAAATCATGTCACCGCATTGCTGCATATATACACTACCAATCTAATTCACAACTCCGGATGAGTATAAATTAGTTTCAGATATATAGCTATATCTACGTACGTACACAAGTATAAATATAAAAATTGAAATATATAATTTATCTATATTTTATAATATATAAATATAAAATTATATAAATAAAATAATTATTAAAAAAATATATAAATTATATAATTATATTATAATTTTAAATAATTCGATCGATTTCGATTTATGTAAAATCCAAATCAAAATTGATTGATCGAATTTTAATTTTTAATTTTTTGAATTTTTTATTTTTAAATTTTATAATTTTTGACTTCAATTATTAACGTTTTAACTTGTCTTGTCAATTTTTCGATTATTTTCAGTTTTACGTGGACCTAAAGTTACCAACCAAAATTGTTAGTTCTAACCGAATGAATAATAATGCAATTGATTTTTATGGACAAGAAGCTAGCCTAGCCAGATATAGGTGGTCCTACCGGAGGAAGAAATGACTGCAGACAGGAACTACACACTGTACTTACTGTACACTTGTAGTATCATTGGAGCGTGGTGGTTGTAATGATTGGAATGCAACTCCTTACATCAAATATCGGTAAAGCATTCATTTAAGGTTTTCTTAATATCTGCCGTAAAGACATATATACTAAATACGAAAAATAAAAGGTAAAATTTATTAAATATTATTTATTTATATTAAATTTAATATATAAAAATATAATATATTAGTAGACCTTATATATTAAATTCCGTGTAAATATATAAATAAATAATATTTAATGGATCTCATCTTTTATTTTTCGTACTTAACAAAAATCAATCGCATATCTTAATTATTAAAAAAATAAATTAAAATTTTGAATTAAATCTTATTTTTTAATAATTAAAATATATTTTATATTTTATTTTATGTTTAATTTTTGTTAACTTATATTATTTCTTAAATTATCCCTTCGTCAAAATAAATAAAAGGACCTCCTTTTACTATTTACTTCATTTATTTATGCATGTCTTGTTTTCTTTTTCCTAGTTCTATGTTATTTTCTTAAAAAATACCTAACACACCCCAATTAAATACAGATAGTTCAATCAAAAATAGGATTTACGTTAATTATTATTATTATTGCTGACCTAAACACTCTAATAAAAAATAAATAGTCCAAATTATAAAAAAAAAATTACAATTATTGTGAGGGACAATTGTTATTATTCGCGACTTGAAATCCTATGCAATCAATAACTTCAAATATTTAATTGTATGCAGCTATCTACTAGATCTAACAAAAGTGACCCGCGAGCTGACTCGATCCAGCTCGACGCCAAAAAGCGGACTTTGGACTGTCAAAAATTAGTTCGGTGAAAGTTGGGTCATTTTGGCTTGGCTCGGGGGCTAATTTTTTTTATATTTAATATTATTGACAAAAAAAAATGCTAATTTAAAAAATGAATAAAGTAGAGAATTATGAAAAATATAAGAATAAATTCTAACATGTGAACCTGAATAATAATATAAAAAAATATTATGAATATAATACACACACTGTGACGCCCCCAAATCTAAGCCTACATAGCCCAATTTGAGACGCCATAAAATACATAAACTTTAATACAAATAGTACATAGGACAGAAATGCAAAACTCAATAATACACAACTAAGTCTTCACTATTATTTCCACACTATATTCAACATGTGAAGACTACAATAGCTATCACTCGGACCGTCACTCCATTCCCCCGCTAGACTCGGCTACTCTCTCTTTTTCTGAAAAACAATGGAACAAAAGAAAGGGTGAGCTCAAATAGCCCAGTAAGAAATATCATGACTAAGATAACGACAAATAAATTATCATTAGCCTTCAACAGATGAATTCTTAATTGAATATAATAGACAATAAGTTTTGTATCAATAATAGCAGCGGAATGAACAATCTATTAGAAGAATAATGCAGACTATATTGTCCACTCGCTTCAATTTTTAGGAAAAACATCATCAACTTTTATCATCTTAAACACCGCTGGTCATGATAATATAAATTTTCAGTTCCTGATTTTAATCATGCCAGTCAATAGTTCATCTTTGCATTACGAGCCAAAGATATTCAAATATAACCTAACGGTAATGATTATACCAGTTTTCAGCTTTTGGTCATAATCATACCAACAACAGTTCATCTTTGCCCCAGACCAAAGAGAATATTCACCACGTGCCCTAAAAGACACAATAATTATATCGCCTTTATCCTATCAACTGTGCCCCAGGCCACAGATATTCACAACAACATGGTTCTTGATGATTAGAATAACAACCGTGATATAGATGATGAATCAGAAGAAACAGTATGATCAATAAATATCCAAAGTTTATTACTTTACTTTGTGCAGATTCAAATAATGTCCAAATTGCCAACATGATGTGGACTAAAATTCAAGAATGATATTTAAGATCCACAGTTCAGAATAACAGTTAAGGTTCAATAGAAAGATTTAGAAAAATAGGAAGGTTCAGTTGAAATGATATTAGATGAAGCGCAAACTATTAAAGAATATATAATCATTTCAGGAAACTTTACCAACAAGAGACAAATAAGAAATGAATACGAAGGGTAATTCACCAAACATGCGGTAGTCTGCGTAGTCAGATTATTCTCAGAGATTAATAAGGAATGAATACGAAAGGTTATTCACCAACAGGCGGTAATTCGCGCCGTAAGGTTATTCCCACAATTTAATACATGGAAATAAATACGAAAGGTTATTCACCAACAGACGATAATCTGCGCCGTAAGGTTATTCCCACAATTTAATACATGGAAATAAATACGAAAGGTTATTCACCAACAGGCGATAATCCGCGCCGTAAGGTTATTCCCACAATTTAATACATGGAAATAAATGGCACATCTTATGAGTAAGAAAGAAAAGATATTATTTTCGAAAATCAAATATTGATATACCTTTACCATAGTAAGTTTGAATAATGGAAGATGAAAAAGATGGTATCCCTTACCTTAACACGTGACTAGATATGAACTCGTACACTTACAGATCTTTACAAAAACTCAAGATGACTTTAACACACTCAAAGAGAACTTATACAAAGAAATATTTGGAGAGTGAAAGAAAGAATAAGTAATGAAGTTTTTATGAAGAATCCTTAAGTTAAGACCTCTATTTATAGCAAAAAATCTTATCATCACGAAGATTTCCTAATTTAATCCAAACCGTATATTTCAAGATAATGTTTAATCCATACCACTCATTTCATCTTTCAAGATTTCCTTAATCTAAACCATTCATTTAAAGATCATCTTTTAATCTATACCATTCAATTTACTTTATATATAAAACAACTAACTTTAAATAAATCAATTAACTTTATATATAAAAACAAACAACTTTATATAATTTATCATAATAAAAACAAATAACTTTATATAATTTATCATAATAAAAACAAATAACTTTATCAATTCAATTATTCAACAATAATTCACAATTATTCATTATTATAGTTAATTGTTGTAAATGCAGTGTAGTTGGCTTTTCGAGTTAGATAAACAGGAAAATCAACTAATAATAGAATACAACAGTTTAATCAATATCATAAAAGAGATAACAATAATGCTAAAAATAGATAAGAAAATAACACGTTACTGTGTAGTGACAATTATTGATTCAGTAATGTGAATTATTGTGCATATGCTACTGTGACAATTATCAACTCAATAATATGAATTATTATGCATGTGACAATTATTGGTTCAATAAAGTCAATATAGTACAATAACCACTTTATCAGTTTAATAATATGAAACACTGTGTAATACCGTGTGCTACTGTGTAATACCGTGTGCTACTGTGCATGTTACTATTCCTTTACCACCGGATATTTTAACAGTTCAAGATGATTATACCGTTGACTATATTTATTTAAAAATGTTACGTATGTCGCTTTCTATATCCGACAATAAGTCGTTGTGGGGGTCCACCATTATTTTGTTATTTCGGCGCCGTCGTACGAATCGAATATTCCCCGACAAAACGAATATTCTCCGACCAAACGAATATTGTCCGACATAATAAAATTTACACATAACATCCTTAACTTTTAACCTTATTAATTTAACTACCTACTATTTCAGGGAAAAAAATATATATATGAAGAAAAATTAAATTTTGTATTTCATAAAATTCGGGGTCTTACACACACACACACACACACACATATATATATTACCTTTTTTCTTTCTTTTTCTTTCTTATCTTTAATATTGATATTATATATATTTATCAATTAATTAATCACAAGATTAGTTATATTTTAATATATATGACTATAAAATATTTATAAAATTATTGATTGTTTTATTTTATTTACTAATAATATTAAATGATTATGTAGAAATTATGTGTCATAATCATAAATAATTAGAGTTAATATTTATTTCAAATTAAAAATTATAAAATACTAAAATGGTATGCGGGCCAGGTCGGCCAAGGTGGGCCACGGGCTTAATTTTTCCAACCTGCAAAAAGCTGACTTGGCCTGGCCCGGTCCATTTGCCACGTTTACTATCTACATACCCTGATTCATTAAAAAATATTTTCAATATTTGAAGGAAAGTGATATTTTTACAGAGTTTTTTTTTTATATTTTTACATATAAACTATCGTTATAGACCTATAATAACGGTCAAAACCGTCGTTATAGACCTATAACCACATTTTTTTTATGTGAAAATATTAAAAAATTATGTAAACATATCAATTTTCGATTTGAAATAATAAAACTAGGGCTCAAATGGAAGTAGTAGGTTGAGTTGTTTGGGCATCTCCGAGTAGAAGACTGTACTTTTTTTTTAATTGTAAAACTTACTTGATTAATATATATTGATTTTCATGGAACCTTTATACTGGATGGAAGTCTAATGCCTCTTTATATGAAGTGTCATGCACCTCCCCTCATCAAACTATTGCATGCTATTGCTGTATAAACTATAAAGAACGCACAACAGAGAATTAAGAAGTAACTTATATTACGTTTTGAATTAAAAGAATTAAAAGAATAAAAATAAAATAAAATAGATGGTAGAATAATTCATTTTATTATAATTAGAATGAGTCATTTTATAACCTCACTCAAAGAATAAAATTCATAAATTTAAGAGAAATAAGAATAGTCTATTCCATTCCATTCTAATAGAGTAATCAAACATAATTTTTTTCATTTCAAAAAAATAAGTCATTCTATTTTTACATTTATTCCTCCAATTTAATAAACATAACATTATTTCATGCAAAACGACACTTTAATTTACTGCATTTTTTTGTGAAAAGAAACTTATATACTTTTTGAATTAGCGGAGCATTACGATCGCCTAGCTTTGTCGATTTCCCTAAAATAAATTCGGTTAAGCTTTGAAAATTGAAAATTATTATTAAAAAATAAAAGAAAAATGGATAATTAGACTTGATATGATGAAGTCGGACCAAGCCACTCAATTTAAAAGACCTACTACAAATGCGACTCTTTTGTGTGTAAGAGATTAAGTGCTATTTTCGAATCTCGTTGAACTTTAAATGAAATCCGATACATTATTGTTGATATATTTACAGTCCGTTGTAACATAAAAATCAATCATACATTTGCTCGCTTTTAATCTTTAATTAAATGTACATTGAATAGAAGATTAAATTTAAGATTGTTGCAACTACTTGAAGTAAAGTAAGGTCTAATTTTCTTGTATAAAACAAGGGAATAGACAACTTGGATATTGACAATCTTTCCCCACGAAGTGTCCTCTAAGTTTCCGCACCAACTAGCGTCCACCGGCTGACGGTCGACCCTTGTTTTTCAATCCTCCCGTGATTCATTTCAGTTTCAAGCTCAATCATACAAATAAAATATTTTATGATATGTAATCTGTAATTATTGAAATAAATATACGATGATTATACGTAATATTATAAATTCGAATTATTTTATTTTGGACAAATGTCTTTTACGTGACATAAATTGATAAGAATATATTTGTTCTGATAAAAATAATCCCCATAGTTTTTGACTCGTTAATATCACATCCGTAATGCTTATGGCTTAATAGTAGAAAAAATAATCTCTTTAAAATATTATTTTGTCAATGATTGCCAACAAAACGTTGAAAAACTAAAGTCTGACCAATTCTCTAATTATTGTTATAGTGCCTGGGATTCAAGTTGGCTATGTCCATTTGTACCGACAAATATAGCTAGAATTCTTTTCCTTGCTCCTCAAAATAAGTATGGTTATTTGACCAACAATATATATATATATATATATATATATATATATATATATATATACACGGAGAATTATTCATAATAAATATTAACTATATTTATTATTCTAATAAATACATCTAAAATTATTAAAATAATGATCCAATGACTTGAAAGAATTTCACTCTGCTACTTAAGTTAACAAGTAGGATAGGAGAAAAATAAATAAATTAACCCACTCCGCTACCTTAGTTAGCGGGTAGGATAGAAATAAAAAAAAAAAAAAAAAATCTGTTACCAGCTAACTAAGATGTCGAGTAGAATAAAAAAAATAAAATACATAGCAACATACACAACGGATAAGAGGGGAAAAAAATTCTTTAACTCGTTAACTAAGATATCGGGTGAGATAAAAAAAAAAAAAAATTCAAACAAAAGTACATGCATGCATACAGGAGGGGAGGGGAGGGGGGGGGGGGGGGGAATTCTCCAACCAGCTAACTAAGATATCGGGTGGGATAAAAAAATAATTCAAACAAAAGTACATGCATGCATACACAACGAGATTTTTTTTTTTATCCCACCCACTAACTAAGATGCTGCGTGAGATAAGAAAAAAAAATTCAAACAAAAATACATGTATGCATATGTAATGAAAAAAAATTAAAATTCTCCCATCTGCTAATTAAGATGCCGGGTGGAGTAAAAAAAAAAAAAATACATAGCAACACACACAACTGATAAGAGAAAAAAAATAAAAAATTCTCCCACTAACTAATTAAGATGTCAGGTGAGATAAAAATAAATTAAAACAAAAGTACATGCATGCTTACATAAGGGGGGGGGGGGGGGGGGGGGAGGGATTTCAAACTAAAGTACATACATGCATACGCAACGGGGAAAAAAAAAAAAAAAATCTCCCACCCGCTAACTAAGATTCTGTTGTGTATGCATGCATATACTTTTGTTTGATTTTTTTTTTATTTCACCCTGCATCTTCGTTAGCGGGTGGAAGATTTTTTCCTCCCCTTGTGTATGTATGCATGCATGTATTTTTGTTAGATTTCTTTTTTATCTCACTAGGCATCTTAGTTATCAGGTGGGATAATTTTTCCCTTATGCATGCATGCATGTACTTTTGTTTGAATTTTTTATTCTTTTTACCCCACCCGGTATCTTAGTTAGCGGTTTGAGTTTTTTTTTTCTCTCTCTCTCTTATTTGTTGTGTATGTTGCTATTTATTTATTTTTACTCCACCCGACATCTTACTTAGCGGGTGGGTGATTAAATTTTTTTATTCCAAGTAGCGGTAGTCATGCACAACAGGCCGTCTTAGGCCTGTCAGGCCTTGACCGTTGACCAGACCGGGCTGGGTCTTTGACTTTCGGCCTTGTGTCAGACCAGGCCAGGCCAGACAGGTCCGATCCGATCCATTCAATTTTTTTTTATAGTAATTTTAAATATTATAAATTAAAATTTTAAACTTAATTGATGTATTAATTAAAAGTAATGTATTACAACTTACAATAATGAATTAAAATATTGTACAATTTTAAAGATATTGTATTATTTTATACTATCATTAATAATTTTTTTTATTTATGAAGACTATATTTTTTTTATTATTAATATTTTACAAATGACTTTCTAGTTTTTAAGTTAAATATTTATTAAAATGAAGATGCAATGAAAGGTCTGTAAAAAGTGTAGGTTACTAGCTAGGCAAGAAAAATTCTTATGTATTACACTACCCAATGTGTTTCATGGATTTATTTATTCGTATATAAACAAATATGCATGAATGAACGTATTGAAAGACGCCACTTTTATTTGGTTTATTGAATCAGTTATCACAAAGAGGAAGTTTTCGTCTACAATGGGAGAATTGAAGTAGAAAAGAAAGAAAATTGATAGGTCGGACTGAATTTTGGGTGAACCAGGCTGGGTTTGTTGGCAGGCCAGGCCAGGCCGGATCTGAGCCAAAAAAATATGGCATGTTCGTGGCCTTTAGGTCGGGCCGAGCTATACCAGACTTTGACCAAGCCGGACCAAGGTCGGGTCGCAAGCCGCAGGCCATTTGTGCACCACTAGGTAGCGGGGTAGGCTAATTTTTTTTTCTTTTCTCCTATCATACCCGTTAACTTAGGTAGCGGGTATATGATTTTTTTTAACCTACCTGTTAACTTAGGTAGCAGGGTTGAATTCCTTGTGACACCCCTACATTCAGGTACCAATATCTCGAATTTGGTACTCACGCAAAAATACATTCAATCCTCACTAAACAACATTTAATACTAATGCAAAAATAAATAAACATATGTTGTTCATTAATACATAGTTTCACTAATCCCAAGGTCTTAAACCTTAAACTTAATACATCATTAATATCCTAGTAATACAAAAGGGATAATGATTTACAAAACAAAATAGTAATAACTACTCCTAAAGCTTGCCCTTGTCTTTCTTGGAATGTTTAGACTTAACTGTAATTAGTTCATGATATAGCAAGAGTGGACAACTACTTTACTCAGCAAGTTTAAAATAAATAATTAAGGTATATTATGAATGAATAATAATGACAATCGAATAAATCAAAGATTTAAAATAACTGGACAATATAATCAAAGTTCAAATGAAAGAATGAATATTGATTATTTACTGCTGAGTGGTCTAATGGACCATGAACCTTTTCAAGGAATCAATCATATGACTGACTCTTTTTAAATTTTAACCTGTCAGTTTGTACTTGAAGGGATCAGCCTCTTGTACACCATGTGTATGCATAACATTAAACTCTGACGCATCGGATAACCGATACTTATATTCCCCTTATCAAGGGTTGCTCTCTCAGTTCAAGAATCCGTACCAACTACTGGTTTTGATAACTTTCTAAAATAATAACATATGTATGTCTAGCCGAACAAATGGCGTAGACCAAATCTTTAAACGGTTCATGAATGAAGAACTTAAAATATTTTACGGTTTAAATGTTTAATAATAGAACAGGAATTCAAGTGCACCAAGTGCGGATATCAATAACTATCATTGATATGGAGTAATTAACAAACATTACACATTTAACATGATTTAAAAATACTAACTTGAGTTTGATTGCTCAATATAAATGTGAGTAAGGTTAGAGAACTTGCCTTGTTTGCGACGTACCGCTAATTCAGATAAATTAGACTCCCTTTGAAAGACCTAATATTGATAACGTCCGTGACGCCCCCAAATCTGGGCATACATAGCCCAATTTAAGATGCCATAAAATACACGGTAACTAATACAAACAGTATAAAGGACAAAAATACAGAACTTAATAATACACAACTAAGTCTTCACTATTATTGTCACTCTATAAATAATATGTGAAGACTACTATAACTATCTCTTGGACCTTTACTTCATTCCCCAGCTAGACCCAACTATTCTCTCATTTCCTAAAGAACAATGGAACAAAAAAGAAAGGGTAAGCTCAAATAGCCCAGTAAGAAATATCATGACTAAGATAACAATGAGTAAATTATCTTTAGCCTTCAACAATTGATTTTTCAATAGAATACAATAAACAACAAGTTTTAGATCAATAATAGCAGTGAAATGAGTAATCCATTAGAAAAATTATTTAGACTATGATGTCCACTGGCTTCTCTTTTTAAGAAAAATATCATTCACTTTTATCATCTTAAACACCACTGGTCATGATAATATAAATTCACAGTTCATGATCATAATCATGCAAGTCAATAGTTCATCTTTGCACTATGGGCTAAAGATATTCAAATATAACACCAATGGTCATGATTATACCAATTTTCAGCCTTTGGTCATAATCATACCAAACAACAGTTCTTCTTTGCCCCAGGCCAATGAGAACATTCATCTCGTGCCCTAAAAGACACACAACAATTATATCACATTTATCTTATCATCTGTGTCCCAGGCCACAAATATTCACAACAACAGTGATATAATTGATGAATAGAAGAAACAGGATGATCAATAAATATCGAAAGTTTATGATTTTACTTTGTGCAGATTCAAATAATGTCCAAATTGTCAACATGATATGGACTCAAATTCAAGAATGATATTCAAGATCCATAGTTCAGAATAACGGTTAAATTTCAATAGAAAGATTTAGAAAAATAGGAAAATTCAATTGAAATGATATTAGATGAAGCGCAAACTATTAAGGAACATATAATTATTTCAATTTTTTTTTTTACCAAATAGTACTTATCATAGTAAGTTAAGAGAATGAAAAGAATGATACCTCTTACCTTAACACGTGACTGAATATTGATTTAAATTAAGTTGATCAACCTATATATTTATAATTTAATTAATAACTATCACATATAATATTAAGCTGTATACCAATTCGTATGAAATCATCAAAAACGATTTGATAGAATAAAGTAGAATAACTTCAATATAATTTTTGAAAGAAATAATATTTTAAAATAAATCTTGTAATATCCAAGAAATTTGCAAATGATTATATTAATGAAATTAATGAATTACTTTAAAGATTATTTGTGTGCTCATATACTTATGTGTTATGTTATAGGTATTACTAATTCAATTTAAATTGAATTAAATTTGTGATAAATAATAATGTAAGTGATGATGATGATGACGAACTTAATTAATTAAAACTTATGTAATATGCCTTGTGTGGCATGATGATTAAGATGGATTCATTCATTCATTCATTCATTCATTCATTGTGAGACGATTAAATAATGCAATGGATTAATGAGGGTAATTAAATTAAACTCAATGTGAATATTAGGAGGTCACATGAATTAATGTGACATAACCCAACATGCTAAAAGTCCATGTTTGTAAAATTACTAGATTTAAATTAATTGACCCACATAAAGAATCCATTTTCTATATATATGATATAGATATACAAGATTGCTAGAAAGTTGTTTGTCTTTTATGCTTGGAGTCATGTGAGAATTATAATTATATAGGGTAATGCTAGGAATATATATATATATATATATATATATATATATATATATATATATATATATATATATATTAGGTGCATGTGATGGTAATAATTATGAAAAGCATGATGTTTAGCCTTAATTTAGGGAAATTGTGACCACACTTCACCAACTCTTTCTTAGCCAATGGGTAATGCATGCTTGGAGGATATTAACACTCCTATAAATAGGAGTTCTCAAATTTCATTTTAAAGTTGATTTATAGATAGAGTAAGAGAGAAATTGAGAGAAAAATAAAAAATCTAGAGAATTCTTGCACTTTGGCGGTTCAAGTGGGAGCTCAAAGGAAGAAAAAGGTGGAGAGCTAAATAAGGTTCATTGCTAGGAGAAGGAAAGCTACTAGAAGGTATAAATAATTTCTAACCCTAAAAAATTTCCTTAGTAACATATTGTAGCTAGTTGTGTAAATATTTATGTTTGGGTCTGTGAGATCTTGTGTTGTGGGATCATGAAGGGTCCGAAGGTACAAGGATGGCTTTGTGAAGGAGTGTATGTGTTTTGTATGTTTTCATATGTGTTTTATGTCTAAATGAACAGAAGAAATACATATGAACATGAAAACCCTAAGTGTACTAGTGAAGATATGTGATTTGTGTAAAAATAAAATAAAATGAGTAACTAATTTGCATGATCTAAAAATTGTATGTTGTAGTTCTATGAAATATGAAGATTTTTCAAGTGGAACGAATAAAAACGGAGCTAAAATGAATTTATGGTGAATTTTCTTGTAAAGGATGTCAAAATAGAATTCTAGCTTGAAAAACCAATAATTTTGGTTAAATAAATATTTTTAAAAATAATAAAAGAATTGGAATGTTGAAGGGTTATGAGTTTATGAAACAACAAAACTGATTTGAGCTCATTTGAATTTAAAATGAGCAAGATATGAAGGATTGAATCAAAAAGGGTTGGAAAACAAAATTTGGAAAAATGGTTAATTACTTTGTGCCCAACGGGCATTGCAGCACCGACCTGCTGTGTAAAACCGGGTCAAACCGTTTGGGTTGACCGGTTAAACCCGGTTCGACCTGACCCGACCTGACTGCGATAAAAAAGTTTTATTTTTAATTATAATAATAATTAAAAATAATAATAAATAATAAGAAACAAATAAAATAATATGAATAAAATAATAATTTAATTTGTGAGATAATTAAAATAATATTAAACAAATAAAATAATACTTTAAAATTATTTTATTTGTAAATTGATTAAATAATATTAAACAAATAAAATAATACTTTAAAAATTATTTTATTTGTGAGTTGATTAAATAATATTAAACAAATGAATTGATTAAACATTACAGTTAAGTCTGAGCAAGGAACTTGTTCAGGAAAAGACAAAGGCAACGACAAAGTTGTTGAGTAGCTTTATCTAGACGTTGTAGTCAATTTTATTTGATATTATATTAAAACTTATGTTTGTACTGGATATTTTAAGTGATGTTTTACTAGTAACATTTGCGAAACTTGGGATGCAAATATTTATGTTATCTCAATGTAAATATTTCTTATTATTCCGTATTTAGATGATATTAGCTACTGTATAAGTTGGATCGCGATGCACCAGATTCGAGGTACAGGTATCTGAATTTGAGGGAGTTACAAATCTTCTAAAAGAAGCTTTTCAAAATAAATCTTCTAAAGGAATAATCTTTTAAAGAAAGATTTATAAACACCGTGTGATGTGTGTGGTTACTTTTATAAACTTTATAAAAAGATTTACTTGAACAGTACTCATACACTTACAGATCTTCATAAATACTCAAGATGACTTTAACACACTTAAAGAGAACTTACACAAAGTAATATTTAGAGAGTGAAAGAAAGAATAAGCAAAAAAGTTTTATGAAAAATCCTTTAGTTAAGACCTCATTTTATAGCTAAAAATCATATCATAAATCAAGATTTCCTAATTTAATCTAAACCGTATATTTCAAGATAATATTTAATCCATACCATTTATTTCATGTTTTAAGATTTCCATAATCTAAATCATTTATTTAAAGACCATCTTTAATCTACACCATTCATTTTAAATTTTATAATTATCATATTATCTTTAATTTATACCATTCATTTCAGATTTCCTTTAATCTATACCATTAAATTAAATTTATATCTAAAACAACGAACTTTATATATAAAACAACTAACTTCATAAATCAACTAACTTTATATATAAAATAACTAACTTTATATAAATCAATTAACTTTATATATAAAAATAAATAACTTTATATAATTTATCATAATAAAATAATTTACTTTACATAATTTATATAAAGTAAATAACTTTATATAAATTATTATAATAAAAACAAATAACTTTATCAATTCAATTATTTAACAATAATTCAAAATTATTCATTATTATGACTAATTATTATAAATGTAGTATAGTTGGCTTTTTGAGTTAAATAAGCAGAAAAATCAACTAATAATGGAATACAACAGTTTAATCAACATCATAATAGAGATATCAATAAAACAGAAAATAAGTAAAAGAAAGAGCACGGTATTGTGTAATGACAATTATTGATTCAGTAATGTGAATTACTGTGCATATGTTACTGTGACAATTATCAGTTCAATAATATAAATTATTGTGCATTTGACAATTATTGGTTCAATAAAGTCAATATAGTACAATAGCCACTTTATCAGTTCAATAATATGAAACACTATGCAATACCGTGTGCTACTGTGTAATACCGTGTGTTACTGTACAAACCGTATGTTACTATTTCTTTACCACTAGGTATTTTAACAGTTAAAAGTGATAGTATCGTTGACTATTTTTATTTAGAAAGATTATATATGTCATTTTCTATATTCGACAATATTTCGTTATGGCGGTCCACCAATATTATTTCGGCGCCGTCGTACGAATTGAATATTTCCCGACAAAACGAATATTCCCCGACAAAACAAATATTTTTCGACAAGAGAAAATTTGCACAAAACATTTATTAATTTTCACTTTTGTCAATTTATTCACTTACTGTTTCAAACGAAAATATATAAAGAAAAATTAAATTTGTATTTCATAAAAGTCAGAGTCTTACAATCTCCCATACTTATGAAATTTCATTCCCGAAATTGACGTACCTAGTAGTTCGAAGAGGTAAGGATACTTAGATTTCATTTCATATTCTAGCTCCTAGGTCATTTCCTCAGTATCTTGGTTCCTCCATAAAACCTTAACTTGAGGTATAACCTTTGAGCGTAGGATCTGCTTTTTCTTATCTAAGATCTTGACAGATACCTTTTCGTATATTAAATCTTCTACTATAACGTTTGGCTCTAACTCAATGATATGATTTGAATCTTTCACATATTTACGTAGCATGGATATGTGAAAAACGTTATGAATGCGAGACATGCTTGGTGGTAAGGCTAGTCTATAGGCCACGGATCCTACTTGGTCTAGAATTTCAAATGAGCCAATAAATCGAGGGTTGGGCTTTCCTCTCCTTCCAAATCTCGTAACTCATTTCCATGGAGAAACACGTAAGAATACATGGTCTCCGACATTGAAACTTGCATTCCTTCGATGCAGATCAACATAACTCTTTTGTCGTTCTTGTGCGGTTTGTATTCGTTGTCGAATTGTTTGAATCTTTTTTTTTGTTAAGCGTACTAACTCAGGTCCCAATAATTTTGCTTCTCCTATCTCATTCCAACATACCGGAGAGCGACACTTTCGTCCATATAAAACCTCAAATGGAGCCATGCCTATGCTTGCTTGGTAACTGTTATTGTAGGATAATTCAACCAATGACAAGTACTTGTCCCAACTTCCCTTGAAGTCTAGTATGAAAGTCTCAAAAGATCTTCGAGAGTCTAAATCATCCTTTTAGATTGTCTATCCGTTTAAGGATGGTATGCAGAACTAAATCGTAGCTCGGTGTCCATAGCTTTTTGTAGTCTGATCCAAAAGCGTGAAGTGAATCTAAGATCTCGATCAGAAACTATGAAAACTGGCATGCCATAAAATCTTACAATATCATTTACTATATACCGGCAAGTCGCTCGAGTGAAAAGTTTTCTCTTATAGGAAAGAAATGAGCGGACTTGGTCAATCTATCCATGATGACCCAAATCACATCAAAGCCTTGAAAAACTTTGGGAAAACCTGTCACGAAGTCCATAGTGTTGTGTTCCCACTTCCATTCTGGAATTTCGAGTGATTGCAATGGACCTTTAGGCACTTGATGCTCTGCCTTGACACGTTAACAAGTTAAGTACCTTGAGATAAATTATGCAATCTCCCTCTTCATATTGTTCCACCAAAATGTATGTCAAAGATCACGATACATTTTGGTACTTCCCGGGTAGATTGTAAACGGTGTGTTGTGTGCCTCCATCATAATTTTGTCCTTCAATTTAGGGTTGTTAGGAATACAGAGTCGAGAGTTGACTCGACGTATTCCTTTCTCGTCGATTCTTTCTTCTGGAATAACACCTTCTTGTACTTTCTTCATCATGTTCATCATTTTTGGATTAGTAGCTTGAGCAGTTTTAATTTTATCGATTAAAGTTGGTTCTGCTTGTACGTGCGCAATCTTCATATGGGTCCCTGGTGGTTTTAACTCTATCTCCATCTTTTGTAAGTCGTACAAAATGCATTTCTGCATAGTCAGCATTGTACTTGTACTCGCATAAGATCTTCTGCTTAATGCATCAGCTACAACGTTTGCTTTTCTTGGGTGATACTTGATGGTGTGGTCGTAATCCTTTAACAGCTCAAGCCAACGTCATTGTCGCATGTTGAGTTCCTTCTGGGTGAAAAAATACTTGAGGCTTTTGTGATCCGTAAAGATTTCCACTTTCTCCCCGTACAAGTAGTGTCTCTAGATCTTCAATGCAAAAACGACCGTTACCAACTCTAAATCATGAGTAGGATAATTTTTCTCATAATCTTTGAGTTTTTCAAGAGGCATAGGCTATAACTTTTCTATGTTGCATAAGTACATAGCCTAGACCTTTGCCTGAAGCATCGCTGTAGATAACAAATTCTTCCAATCCTGACGGTATGGTCAGAACAGGAGCTGGAATAAGTCTCTTTTTAAGTTCTTAAAAACTTTTCTCGCATTCCTCGTTCCATACGAATTCTGCGCTTTTCCAAGTCAGTTGAGTTAATGGAGTGACGATTCGAGAAAATCCTTCTACGAATCTCCTATAATAACCAGCTAAGCCCAAAAAACTTCGGACTTCAGTTACTGACCGAGGTTGCTCCCAATTTAATATTGCTTCAATTTTTGCAGGATCAACTGATATTTCCTGATTAGAAATCACATGCCCAAGGAACGTGACTTCCTCAAGCCAAAACTCACACTTCTTCAGCTTGGCATACAACTTGTTATCACGTAGCTTTTGGAGTATTAATCTCAGGTGTTGTTCATGATCCTCACAACTCTTGGAGTATATGAGAATGTCATCAATAAAGATAACCACAAAATGATCCAAATATTCTTTGAATATTCGGTTCATCATGTCCATGAAAGCTGCAAGAGCATTTGTTAGTCCAAAAGACATGACTAAGAACTCATAATGCCCGTAGTTGATTCTGAAAGCGGTCTTTAGAATGTCGTCAGCTTTTACTTTTAACCGATGATATCCAGAATGAAGATCAATCTTTGAAAAATGTTAAGCACCCTGCAATTGATCAAACATGTCATCAATTTGAGGTAATGGGTACCTATTTTTGATGGTGACATGATTTAACTCTCGGTAGTCAATACACAATCTCATACTCTCGTCCTTCATCTTGACAAAAATAACAGGGGCATCCCAAGGTGATGCACTCGAATGAATGAAACCAGTATCTAAAAATTCCTATAGTTGAACTTTTAGCTCTTGAAGTTCAATAGGAGTCATTCGGTATGGGGCTTTAGAAATAGGCTTAGTACCGGGTTCAAGATTAATACAGAATTTAATTTCCCGATTTAGGGGTAAGTTAGGAAGTTCATCGAGAAAAATATCAGAAAACTCATTAATAATAGGAATAACATTCAAGTTTAACATATCTTTGTTCAAGTCAGTGACATGAGCGACTTGATATTCGTTTTTTAATAAACGAGTGGCTTTATGGCTAGAAATGATAGTTATAGATTTCAATGGTTTGTTTGCTTGAATTTGCATGGCAGGTTGATTAGGAATATGAAAACTAATGATATTTTAAAAGCAATCAATTTTAGCATGACGATTAGTCAACCAATCAATTCCTAAAATTACATCAAATTCATGAATTTCCAAAGAAATAAGGTCAACGGGTAATATAAGGCCGTTGACTTGAACTAAGTAAGATTTATATATAGTAGATGTAATGACTATTGCTCTTAATAGGGTTTTAACTGATAAGTCAAAGATTTAATTTTCAGGAATTAAGTTTAATCGTTGAGCACACGTAGGTGAGATAAAAGAATGGGTAGAACCAGTATCTAACAGAGCATAGACTTCACGAGAATTTATGAATAGCTTACCGGTTATCACCTCGTTTGGATTTCGTGCCATTTGGGATGTCACAACAAAAGCTCTTACTTGAACCACAGATTTTCCCTTATCTGCGCTAGCTTTTGGTACCATCATTGCAGCTGGACTTGATTTTATAACAGGACAAAATCGAGCAACATGACCTTCCTTTCTACAACTGTAGCACAACTTAGACTGCTGAGTACAGTTTGGGCTGATATGACCCTCTTGACTACACCTGTAGCATCTTACCAGTGGTCGATCTCCTCCCGTTGAAATTGGTGCTGGTGCCCTTCCATAATCATTATGGGATCTCCTCCTCTTAAAATTGTTCCTACTGGATTCTCCTATTCTGTTATTCGATGTTGAATTACCACCAAAGTGCTGGTTACCTCCTTTAGGGTTCTCGTTCCTGTGGTTGTTGTCATTTCTCTCTTTATGCTAATCATTGTCTCTTGGCAAAAATATTTCATTTGCTTGCTTTACCCTTTGAGTCATATCCATAACATCTGAATACAAATTAAATTTATGAGAGCTAAGTTGTTGACAAATTTTGATTCTCAAACCTTGTAAGAACATCCGACTCATTCGTGCTTCGTCATCCACTAGATGGGTCGTAAAATGAGATAACTCAGCAAACATAGCTTCATATTGTAAGACTGTCATATTTTCCTGCTCTAGCTTTATGAACTCCACCTCCTTCATATGGCGGATGCTTTTTGGAAAGTACTTTTCATTGAACAACTATTGAAATTTCTGCCAAGACATTTTGAGAGCCGAATGATGTATATGTTTTACCGCCTCCAACCAATGGTCTGCCTCACCTCGTAACATAAAGGTGACGAATGACACATTTTGATCATCTGCACATCACAGGACATCAAATATTTTTGTCGTATGTTTCAACCACGCCTTCGCTTTGAGTAGGTCAGGTTTCTCGAAAAATTCAGGTGGTCCCAACTCTTTAAATTGCTTAATGGTGATAATTCTTGAATTATCAGCGTTTCCACCGGTAAGACCTCCCCTTGCCTGATTTTTGATAAATTGCATGAAGTTTTTAAAGAAACAATCCTGATTTGCATGATCACCAACATTATTTTCTTAAGCTGCAGGAGGATTGTTTGTCACTTCTTGGTTCTCAGCTACATTCGCCTCGGACCGTGGATAGTTCATTCCCTGATTTTTAGAAGTCATTCTAAACTGCGGTCATAAGATAAAGATTAATTAAACAAACTTACTCGTCACTTTCTGTCCCCACATTCAAGTCAACTCATTAGATAATAAAATCCAATTTATGTAGGACACACTAGTGACGTAATCTATTCATCTCTCTCATCCTACTTCTACCCCATATCTCCATTAAAGATTATATCCCTAAGCTCGAATACCAAATGTGACGTCTCCAAATATGGGCCTACATAGCACAATTTGAAACGCCATAAAATACACGGTAACTAATACAAACAGTACAAAGGACGAAAATACAGAACTTAATAATATACAACTAAGTCTTCACTATTATTGCTGTAATATCCCGGATATTTCACAAGATTTTTAAATAAGATCTTTGATGATGGAATAAAGGTTGAAGTTAAAACCTATATTTGGGGAAGTAAAAGGTGTAGAAAGTGAGTAAATATTTTACCCTAATATTTGTGTTAGGATTTAAATGTGAGTAAATGTAGGTTTTAAAATTTTAAACTTAGAATTTGATTATCATGTATACTTGGAGGTATATTAATAATAAGGTAATATAATACCTTTAAAGTTCGATGAATGTATTGCACTAAAGAAGATTATGTAAGAAGTTTTGAATATGATGTATGAGAAAATTTATTAATGAAATAAATTTTAATTAGTGAAATTTTTTTAAGTTAACGTGAATGTGTATATGTATAGATACGTATACACTTGGAGGTGTGCTAATTATATTTTAATCGATTATGATAAATGATTAACTGAATTAATCATCAAGAACACTGTAAAGTTTAATCTACTAATCAAACAAGCTTATAAAAATTTAACCTTGAATGGTAGATTAAGATAGCCCAAATTACTAAATTGGAAAGAGATAAGCTAGGTATTGTGGTGACAATTAAAATTAAACCCAACCTAATAGCCAAGTGTTAAAAATTAAACCATAGTCCAAAATGAATTAAGATTATGGCGAGTCCAGTTAATATATATGGCAAAACCATATGAATATAGTGAACAAGCCTAAACATTTAATAATTGTAAGGCTTGTATGTATGACTAAGTTATTAATATAGCAGTCTCAAATGAAGAATGAACCCTATGTGGTTGTGATTACGTGGAATAGCGGTGTGAAGAGAATGAGGTAAAAGTATACCTGATAACACGAGTATACTTATATATATGAAATCAAGTTAACAAATCGAAATGTCAAGATATGACAAAATGGTCAATTGGTCAAAGTTTGACCAAAGAAAATGAAAGAAGTTAAAACCCTAATTTGGAGTTCGAAAGAGAATTTAGAGACGCAAACTGCACCGTTGAGTTCAGAACGACGAATTTAACAAAGAGAGATAGTAAACACAATTTGATGCCGGGGTTGACTTTTGGTCAAAGTCAATCATTTGACTTATAAGGTGAAAAGTCAATATTTAAGTTTGAATAAGAATTTTGAGAAACATACTTCATCGTTGTGTCGAGAACGTTGAATTTAGTAGGTATGAATTGTAAACACGATATGTGTTCCGGTTGACTTTTTGGTCAAAGTCATCCGTTTAATTTTTTGGGAAAAAAGGTCAAACTTGAAGTTCAGAAGTGAATTTGAAGAAACGGATGTCACCATTGTGATGAAAACGTCAAAATTAGTAGAGATCGACTATAATATTGAAAATTTGATTTTCGGGTCAAAATGTCAAAATGCAGGTCAGATAGTTAAAAGTCAGACCCAAAAGAGAGATTAAATCTCTAGATTTTTAAGTGAGCCAGTTGGTATATCAGATTTTTAATTAGGTGAAATTAATTTTAGTCACTTATTCCTTATCTTATCCGATGAAATCCTATTTCAACCAATCAAAACTCACCTCTTATCTCTATCTTGGTTATATCATTTAAATGACCAACACCTGCTTCATTTTAGCAATAGAAATCAGCAACTTATAGAGTGAGAGAGGGAGAGCTCACGGTAAAAGAAGAAAAAGAGAAGGAGAAGAGGAAGAGGAGATTAAGCCAAAGAAACATGAAGCTATAAATGTATATTGCTAAACACTTGAATGTTTTTTGTTTTTCTTGGATAGATGTTGTGTTTAATTAAAATTTATGGTGGTAGATCATGATTAACTTGTGTGTAATGGTTTAACCATAGATTTTTATGAACCTAGTAGACGATTCATGATTTTGATGTAAAATGAAAGATTATATTGAAGAGCAAATTTGCAGAAACATTGTGTCATGTTGCTGTGGTTATGAAAATTTATATAAAATTGAGTTTTTAGAGTTACAGGGTGGGCTATATATCAAATTAGAAGTATGGAAGTAAGCTTTACACAAAAATTTTAAGCACACGAAAATTCCTTGTGATTTATGTGTAACGACCCCGAAATTCAACCCACTTTATTACCTTAATTTTCATATTTATGAAACATTATTTTCCTTACGTCCAAATTTTGGTCCGTTAATAAATCTTTAATCTCCTTCTTTAATTCAATAATTGATTTTAAAATCAACAATTATCAAAATTCTCATATAATTTTTTTTCTTTTTTTCTTGATTCAAATCGTTGTATTAAATATTTGAATGTTTAAAATCTTTACATCTGGATCCTAGTCCCTGGATCGCAACCTTAACTTTTTCTTTCTTTTACACGTATCATAAAACTCATCATTTAAAATTTACTATTATTTATCTTCATACAATATTCCTTGTTGCATCATTCGTAATCAAACATATAATAAATTATATCGTAACAATTATCCTGATCCATCCCGATTCATAATTAAACTTCTATCATATCCCGATTCAACGTATATATACATACAATGTATCACAGTAAATTAACAAATTTCTCACATTGAATTATAATATTAATAATATAACAATCACGTTTTCTACCTTCTAGGCAATTCATCTCTAACATAATCCAATATTCTTGAATTTCATTTTTTTCCTGCAAAAATGTTTATTAAACAAGTAATGAGCACAACGGCTCAGCAAGTTCAACAGTTCATGCTTCACGTAGCACATACCTTAACATGCTTGGTGTGTCATATATCATGTGCTTGTGCTTCAACTATAGCAATATATCTCATATCGTTGCACAAAGAACACATTGTGGTCATATTAAACACGTATCACATAACACATAATTTGTATGCATTTAAAACAAGAATTGCATATCATAATAGTTCAACATTTAACATAAAAGAGACTGAAGAACTTGCCTGGCGTCCAGTTATTTAAATTGTTAGCTCAAACCCTTAACTCGATTAACCTATGATAATAAAATAATCAAATAATAATTATTTATCTCTTTATGATATTAATTTACTTAATTAATATCATCTCCGGGCCAATTATTAATTTATATGGTTAATTATATTAACCTCGTTCCTTAATAAATTAATTTAACTTGATATTAAATACATTCCCTATGGACAACCTGGCTCACCGGATAAAATTTAGCATTTTCGGTTGTCCGAAAATTTTATTTAATCATTTTCTAATTTTTAAACTTAATAGATTAATATTTAAAATATTTAAATATTAATCCCTAATATTTAATATTTTTACAAAAATATTAAATTTAATGCCCAAACATCATTTCTATATTTTAAGTATTTTTCTATGATTTTTAAACAATATTTAAACATTTATTTAATTAAAAACTGATTCTGGGGGTATTTTGGTAATTTCCGCGCCCTTAGGGACCCATCCAGCATTAACAGAAAAGGTCCGGGGCATTTTCGTAATTTCCGTGGCCTTGGGCATACGCTGGTCATTATCCGGAAAGTTCAGGGGCATTTTCGTATTTTTCGCGCGTCAAGGGACATGCTCGGTATTAACGGAAATGACCAAGGGCAAAATCGTAATTTCCCTACGTAACCGAACGTCGCGTATTGCGCGGCCACCCTCCCTTCACAGTCAAACGACGTCGTTTAGCACGGCCGCGGGCAAAACTCAGTCGCGCATGGCGCAGCCTTTTTCTTCCGCGTCCCAAAACGACGTCGTTTTGGCCGCGCCTCCGACAAATTTCGTCGCGCGCAATGCGCGGCGCCCTGTATTCTTCTTTTTTCCCCAGCCGAACAGTGTATCAACTTATCACAAAATTCACCATTTTTGCTCACTTTTTTCATCACAAAATCATTCCAAAAATTCTATAACTCATACATATACATTAAATAATTATTTAGAATAATTATTCTATTTATTTTTCTAATTTTCCATGAAAATATTTTATTACATAATTACCAAATAATTCAAATAATAATAACTTTTTACCTTCCAAGCTTGAGATTTCCTTTCTTGAGGCTTCCAATATTTTCTTCTTCTCCCTCTTGGTGTAGCCATGGTGGTCGGATGATAGCATGGTGGTGGTGGGTGGCGGTGAGAGCAACTTAGAGAGAAAAGGTTTATTTCCTTTTTGCTTTCTTTTATTTTCTTTTCTTTCTTCTCTTTTCTTTCTTTCCTTTTTGTTGGCTTTTATAATACTCCAAGTTGCTTTAAACATTTTCACCGACTTAGCCCCTCTCTCGAACATTCCAATTTCAGGTAAATTCCAAATTTGCATGCAAATTAATTAATTAAATACATTACGTAATTATTACGTGTAATAAATATTTTATATAATATATATAAAATATTTATTTTAATTCACTAAAAATCATAACATGATTTATAATTAATTTTAATACCTCTTTTGGGTACCTTACTTGACAAATTTTGTACACGCATAATGCCATGCATGTAATTATATGAGATAATTTATACCTCCAAAAATCATAAAATAATTCATATGACTTATAAAAATTATTTTTGATAATTTTTCGCTTCGTTACTTGGACAACATGTTACATTAACATGTTCACGTTTCCGAAATATTATCCTTCATAAAAGTCATAATAATTTCATTATATATAAATATAATTTTTAATAACTTAAAACATTCCTTTTTCTTATTTATTATTCAATTTCTTTAATATTTACAATAATTTCTTTATATATAAATTATATAATTTAATATTATATAATTTATATATTTACATTCTTCTTTCTTAAATAATTTCTTAAATTCTTCCATAATTATAAATTAATCCATAATTTTACATTTATTAACTCTCTCATTATTTTAATTCTCTTATATAAATTATATAATTTATCCTTATATAATTTATATAATTATAATTTCCTTTAAACATCACTTTAATTTTCTTATATAAATTATATAATTTATTATTATATAATTTATATAATTACATTTCTTCTCAATAAATTTCTAAATTTTCACCATAATTCTTACTTAAATCAAAAATTATAATTTTATTAATTTCCTCATTCGCTTTTCATTTAAAATTGGATTAATTTAATTATTAATCCTTTTACTTCCATAATTAATAACATTTATAATAACCACAATTAAACATAACATATATATATATATATATATAAATGTATATATATTCATATCTAATAACATTATTTAAATAATAATTCCTGCACCTTCACAATAATTTTATTGTACAATTTATTATACCTTTACATATAATTTTTTTTATTTTTCATAAATTGTTTTAAAACAATTTATTTACTTTTCAATTAATTTAAATCAACATCAATTATCACCATCTCTGTACAAATTTAATTTATCAATTAAATCACATCACATACCTTAAATCATATAAAATAATAATTAATTTGAGCAATCTTGATAATTTAATCAATTAATTCTCATTTGATATTATTAAAGAAATTCTGAAAATTCGGATCCTCACATTATGCGTAGTGACCGTTTGTAGCAGGCTGAGTCAATCCAAAAATACTATGCCCAGAGGCTGCAGCGATTTTGGACCTTTTAAAAATTATATTAAATCATGTGTTTTGAATTTGATGTTAGTGTAAACTACAAAGTTTTAGATATGGAAGTTTCCTAGTACCCACGAGATTGAAACATTTTATGGACTAGAGCATTTTTGAAAAAAATTAATTTTGTAAGACTGTCTAGAAAATTTTATTCTCTGGACAGGTTAGGAAAATAGTTAAATCTATTTTATTTGATGAATGGGTTGAAATCAAGGCCTAGATAAGATTAAAGTAGACTTAATAAGCTTTAATTTGATATAAGGATGAACAAAAACGGACTTGTAACGAATAAGTTATGATGCAATAATGATATTAATATATTTTCAAGCCAAATATATCAATATAATACAATAACGATATTGATATATTTTCAAGGCAAATATATCAATATTAGAACAAATATATCAATATAATGTAATAACGATAAATTGATATATTGTTAAATCAAATATATCAATATTAGTTCAAATGTATCAATAGGATGCGACAAGGATAATTAATTGATTAATTATTATTTAATTAATATTAAATACTGATTAAAGAAGATTGAAATTAATAAACTAAATATTTATTATTTAATTAAGATTAAATAATAAATAAGGATGTTATTCTGAATTTGAGTGATCCAGAACAACTGAGATATGTCTCAACTTTTAGGGAGAATCTGAAATGAGACATGTCCCATGTCCACAATTTCAAAAATATACCTTTGTGGACATGATTTTCATCCCCATGGACTCCATTTGTGTAGAATTCCCTCACCAATTTTGAATATACTCGAGTATTGGTGTCTAGGGTTTCGTAGAGTCATAAATAAGGACAATTAATTAATTAATTATTATTTAGATTGACATTTAATAATAATTAAAGGGAATTAAAGTTAATAAACTAGTTAATTGTTACATCATTAATGTGTAATGATAAATAACAAGTAACGTTTGTAATTGAATGATGTATTATTAATAATACTGGTCGATAATTAAAATATTATCCAATGGTGATAATATTGTCCTATAATTTATGAGTTAGTAAATAGGGAACTAGGTACTGTCAGGTCAATTTATTTGAAAATGATGAATGAATCACTATATGCGTTACTAATTGGAAGATAATCATATTAGGTCTTTCAAATGAGGTAAATTGAATTTTGGTAAGCGTATGCGAGGAAGCAATTCAGGCAAATTTTTCAAAACTTGCTACTATGTGATAACTGTCATTATGTGAAATGTTTTATATACAAACATGAGTTAATCTGCCTTTATGCCGTAATGTGATTAAACAGTTGCTGTTCAACTGATAAGTTGAGTTAGCTGCTCTTTGTGAACTGTATAAATTGTGAAATGACAAGCATGACAATACGGATCATGAATTTTGTTCTAGTCTATCTACATGTATAAAATGTCGTACATTGATATATTGATAAACATTCATGATGCATGAATTATGTATTATGTGTAACTATTAAACTTGCTGAGCAACGTAGTTGCTCATTCTTGCTTAAAAAAATATTTTTAGCTACGTGCGAGACATATGAGGTTCCAGTAAAGATCAAGGGCAGGGAATGTTTATGCACTACCCTAAGAGATATAAATATTTTTCGATAAAACCTTTGGGGATAAACAGTGCTACCAAAAAGGTATAGACTGTAATGAAATGTTAATTTAACATTTAAATCTATTGTGTACCAAAGCGAGATGCCGTGTAGTTATGTGTAAGAGTGAAAGGTTGAAATAAGTTTTGAATGATAAATAGACTAAAAAAACAATTGCAAAGTTAAGGGTAGTTAATCTGCATATCTTTTGCATTGGATTAGGTCATGATATATATATATGATCTAAGTTGTTCAAAGATTTATGTAAAGATTGCGATTCTGAGATAAAGTTTAAGGGAATATTATAAAAGTTTAAATTGTTTGAGTTTTTAGAAGCATTGTATTATATTATGTTGTGGTTAGTAAGGAGAATGTTGTTCGTTAACGACCGGGGGTCGCTCGTGGCCAGTGCGGGGATTCACAGGGTGTTACAGTTGGTATTAGAGCCGATAAGTTATAGTTCTTAGGTAGCAGTACCTTAGGCTATAATTGTGAGAATATATTGAAGGCATTGAAATGATAAACTCAGATAGAATTTAAGTAATAAGAGCTGAATATTGAAAATTATAAAGAAGAAAATAAGTGTATGTATGAGGAGATTCAAGGAAGGAGATTCAAGGAAGGATCTTCAGAGATGTATTCCAAATGAATGGAAAAGAATTAGGGAACACTTGACTCAAGAATTTAAAAAGAAGGATTGTATAGTAAAATGATCAAAGATAAGTGAGAAGATTGTAGAATTAAACGATCCTAGAATAAACAAGAAATCGTAAAGTTAAATCAATTATAAATTAAGATCACACAGTTATTAGAATAAAATCATGAAATGACAGATGATTTGTTAAATAATTAAGAGGATGTGTAGATAGCATGATGCTATAAAAAAGAAGATACTATGAAATAGTAAGAAGTGAACTCGTCAAGCATTGTAGGTGATAAGATATGAGTTGAGAAAATTCATATTAAGTTAAGAAAAGTTTGAGGTTTTTGGGTTTTTAATTGAGGACTTATGTTAGTGGCTGAGTTGTACGATTCCTTATATGGGCGGGGAATTTATGTTTGGTTTGAGAACCCGCTTAGCTTCTTATATTGATATAGTGGTTAAGTTAAATTAAAGGGTGAGCTCAAATAGCCCAGTAAGAAATATTATGACTAAGATAACAATGAGTAAATTATCATCAGCCTTCAACAGTTGAGTTCTTGATAGAATACAATAAATAAAAAGTTTTAGATCAATAATAGTGACGAAATGAGCAATCCATTAGAAGAATCATGTAGACTATGATGTCCATTAGCTTATCTTTTTATGAAAAATATCATTCACTTTTATAACCAAGATTTTCTAATTTAATCTAAATCATATATTTCAAGATAATGTTTAATCCATACCACTTATTTCATCTTTTAAGATTTTCTTAATCTAAACCATTCATTTAAAAATCATCTTTAATCTACGCCATTTATTTCAAATTCTATAATTATTACATTATCTTTAATCTATACCATTCATTTCAAATTTCTTTTAATCTATATCATTCAATTAACTTTATATATAAAACAACTAACTTTATAAATCAACTAACTTTATATAGAAAACAATTAACTTTATATAAATCAATTAACTTTATATATAAAAATAAATAACTTTATATAATTTATCATAATAAAATAATTTACTTTACATAATTTATATAAAGTAAATAACTTTATATAAATTATTATAATAAAAATAAATAACTTTATCAATTCAATTATTCAACAATAATTCACTATTATTCATTATTATAACTAATTGTTATAAATGCAGTGTAGTTGGTTTTCTGAGTTAGATAAGCAGAAAAATCAACTAATAATGGAATACAATAGTTTAATTAACATCATAATAGAGATATCAATAATGTAGAAAATAAGTAAAAGAAAGAGCACGTTACCATGTAATACAATTATTAATTCAGTAATATAAAATACTGTACATATGTTACTGTAACAATTATCAGTTCAATAATATGAATTATTGTGCATATAACAATTATTAGTTCAATAAAGTCAATATAGTACAATAGTCACTTTATCAGTTTAATAATATGAAATACTGTGCAATACCGTGTGTTACTGTACAATACTGTATGTTACTATTCCGTTACCACCGGGTATTTTAACAGTTAAAAGTGATAGTACCGTTGACTATTTTTATATAGAAAGATTACATATGTCGTTTTCTATATTCGACAATATTTCGTTATGGGGGGTCCACCAATATTATTTCGGCTCTGTCGTACGAATCGAATATTCCCCGACAGAATGAATATTCTCCGACAAAATGAATATTCTCCGACAAGAGAAAATTTGCACAAAACATTTATTAATTTTCACTTTTGTCAATTTATTCACTTACTGTTTCAAATGAAAATATATAAAGAAAAATTAAATTTGTATTTCATAAAAGTCGGGGTCTTACAACGTCGGCCTACCAATTAGTACAACATATAATTGTGCACTTAAACATTTAAGTTTACTAAACCTAGCATCTAATTACTGATGATTATTACATAACAGATTGCAAGAAATTTAATATCATTTATACTTAGTTGTATATAGGTAAATGATTTAACCGTCGAATATTACTTCTCTTTAAGTAATATTAAACTAAGTATGTTTTAGACATTTTTATATAATAATTTAAACACTTAAATAATTTATTATAATTGTTTTATTACCTCATTTATTCTAAACATTATTTAAAATAATAAATGATAACTATCCTTAATTATTGTTGAATAATAATTAATTAATTAAAGTCTATTAAGTATTTTGTTAACTATATTCCCCTTTAATTCCCTTTTAATTTTTTAATTAAGTAATAATTAATTATCCATCCTTATATATTATTTAATCTTAATTAAATAATAAATAATTAGTTTACTAATCTTAGCCCCTTTTTAATTATTATTCACGGTCAAATAAATAATAATAAGTTATCCCTACTTATTATTTAATGTTAGTTAAATAATAATTAAATAATAAATAATTATTTTATTAATTTTATTCATCATTTAAATATAAATTGATGAACTTAAATGCTTTATTTATTATTTAATATTAAATAATAAATAAATAATTTAATTATTTTTTAATGCATAATAATTATTCTTAATTTCTTTTATTTATTATTTAATAAAAATTAAATAATTACTTTTAATTCCCTTTATTTATTATTTAATAGCCATTAAACAATAAATAATTTATAAAAATCGACCCGACCCGACCCGAACCAACCCAAAGCTAACCCGAACCTACCCGTGGCTGACTTTGAGCATCCAGGGCACCATCTTTGGCGCCTAGGCGCCCAAGAGTGGTGGCAGAGGCGCCTAGGCACTTGCCATGCCAAAATTTTATACAGAATGTTGCTCAGTTTGTGATTTGTTTTGTGATTTTTACCTACTTTGCACAAATTTGAATAAAATGAAATCTACAAATTCAAATGACCTCAAATTGGTCTTGTTGGATTCGTATCTCTTGACCTACAAGATTCCATCATTGAAACACATTTTTGGACATGTATAGCCCACGAAAAATGGGCTCAAAGTGGATTGTTATGCAATAGGTTTGATAGTGAGCTCATTTGGTTGCAAATATCATAACTCACTCATTTTAAAATCTTTTGACATGATTCCATCTATGTTTTACTCTTAACTTACATAACTAGCATATGAGAAAAATAAATCACACATAAAACTTGTAGGTTTCAAAATAAAAAGCTCCGAATCACACATTCGCTTAAGGTTCCGTCGGTGAAAATCATTTTCATAAATTTTTGTAAACTTTTCAACACAAACTCATATAAATATTCATGTTAAACTCATTTAACCCTAGATCTATCAATCTAGCATGGATCTAAACATTTAGAGCTTGAAAATAACTTTTCTACCATAGAAATCATATATAACACGAAGAAAAACATATAAGCTAGGGTTTTGTGTGGTATTATACCTTATTTTCCTTGCTTTCCAAAATAGGTTATGAAGTGTGATGGCATCCAAGAACACCTCCTTAAATAAATATAGCTTAACTCGCTTGACTCGGTAATGAAACTTACTAAAGTCACTCATTCACCAAGTTAACTCACTACAACTCACTAACACCCAATGTAGAGAACTCTTGCAATATTTTTGCAACCCTCTCAAATGAAATGTGGTGTGCTATTTATAGGCCTAACATTATATACATATATCATATATATCTATGAAATGGACATCAAACTTTCTTCCAATTGCTAGCAAAATGACTTAAGTGTTCCACACACTACGTCAAGTAAATCAATTGATAGATTTTTGACATCCAAGTAGCCTCTCTCTCAAATCCACCGGCCACTCCCCTAAAATCTTTGATCTTCCATTTATTTTTATTGTACAATTTACAAATTTAAGTCTTTTAGAAGCTTACTCAATTGGGTCAATATTTGGACTTGCATTTTAATTTGTTTGGGCCACTAGATCACAAAATAAATTCACTAACATGGGCCTTCAAAAATAATTCACTAGTCTCCCAATTAAAGAAAAGATTGGACTAGTTTAATTAAACATTAAATCACATAATATAACCTACAAGTCCATTATTCTTTTAATTCACCTTGAACTTGTTTTTAAAATAATTATTAGACCATTTAATAATTAAATTAAATTAAATTTAATTATATAATTCAATTAGACTTGTCATACTCAGATTTTAATTGAATATTTAATTAGGGATCCGTAACCTATAAATCCCTTGATATCAAAAATCTTTAAGTTAGTCCGTTAATTTAATTAAACCCATTAATCAGACTTTATTTAATTAAATTTATCGAATAGACAAATAGTCAAACCATCACATAAATGTTTAGATTAATCAACACAACTTAATTAGAAATTTAATTCTTAATTTTATTTATAATGTAACTTAAAATTCTTAGTCCTTACATTCCTTCAAGCCATTGGATCATTATTTCAACAGTTTCAGATATATTTGCTGGAACAGTAAATATAACTAATATTTACTATAGATTATTCTCATATATATATGTATATATATATTTCTCTTTTTTTTTTTTGCGTGAAACACAAGTCCTTTCCTACATTTAACGAAGAAATTTGTATCTTTATTTTTTTTATGAGACTTTGTGAAGCCAATCTATTTATTTATCTTTATTTTTTTTTAATAATTACGCACATGGTTTTAGATTTTCAATATCCCAATTTTGAGATTAATATTAATTTTCATATAGTTTTCTAATCGCGATCTCTATACATATATCTAAATGAATAAAATAATTCATTGATTTAAAAATTATTCAATATGACTATAAGACGACATTTATTATGAGATGGAGGAGTAATTTTTAATTCAGAAAAAAAATCGAAAAGGTCAACATGTGTCTAGTGCGAAACTTTAATATAAAAGAAAAGTAAAAAAAAAAAGCAAAACTAGTTATTTTGTATATTAATAGACTAAAATGTAGTCTCTCCCTTCCAAAAGAAGAGATTAATAAAAAATAAAAAAAGGTAGTCCATTTTAAAATTTAAAATGCATTTATAATAATTATAGTATATAATGCGCTAAAAAGTTTATATAACAAGCCATTATTTGGTGTAAAGTACTTTCTCATGTGAATATATAGCTCTTTGTATGCAGCAAGTACAAGCGTACAACCAACCTGTTAGGCTGTTAAAGCACTAGTGCTTTAACTATATTATTATACCTTTTTCATTTTAAATTATAAAATTATTTTTTTTAAAATTATTTAAAATATTTTAAAATTAACGTGATTTATTTAAAATAATAAATTTTATAATTAGTAATACTTTTTAAGTAATTTATAATTATATTGATATAAATTAATTTAATTTATATCAATTTTGACTTTAGAAATATTTTTAAAAAATAATATTAATTTTATAATTTAAAACAGAGAAAATAGTAATTAATTTGGGGCTTC
Organism: Hedera helix; assembly: GCA_947179155.2. Lineage (NCBI taxonomy): Eukaryota > Viridiplantae > Streptophyta > Magnoliopsida > Apiales > Araliaceae > Hedera > Hedera helix. The sequence goes on along the minus strand of OX359285.1, from coordinate 8,901,884 downwards.
TATTATTCAGTTTGAAGGAAAAGGTTAAGCTTTTAATATTAATTTCTTCTAGTAATTTTCCTTATTCAATTATTTGGTGCAAAGCTAAGGTAGGAATGGAGAAGGTGTATACAAATCCAAATCCTTTATTAAGTGTTAAGTGAATCAGATTGCAAATTCAAATGCTCTTCAGTCCCGATGCATACCTATCTGAACCAAATATCTTAGTTATATTTCAATTCATTAGTTTGTCCACATGTATGCTGCTGGGCTGTCCTTTTCTTCTTTTGAACTTGCCCCTAGTATTTTCTCTGTCACCCCCATATAATAATTCTTTTATAAGAGATCTACATGTTTGCAATCCAATTTGTTAGTATTTCAATATTTTATATTCTTTGAAGGGAAAATATTTTCTAAAATGTATTATCCAAGATTAATTTGTATTGTTTTTGGAAAATGGCTGATGTGTTTTTTAACAATCTATGCCATACAATTCAATTATAGAGAAATGTTTCATTATCGGACCTAAGGAAAATGCGAAAAGGGTTAGGAGGGAAGTTAACATAAACTTAAAAGAAACTTACCTTTAATTTTATTATGTAATGCATGTTGAATTCTGACTTCGAGAGATGAATTTAGCCAATAGAAATTAAATAATTAGTAAAATAACTTTTTATGGATCATATTTTTTTTCACTATAATACCAAGCCTTTAAAAGTAAAAAAAAATAATTTAAGAAATTAGAGCAACAACATTATTTATCCAGCCCATTTAAAGTCCAAAACCATTGGACTATGGGGGGAAAGTTGTCGAGCCACTGAATGGAACAAACTCAAATTGAAGCATGAATTAATTTAGAGCTTCTTTGTTAATTGACTATTTGACTTAGAGAGAAAGAGAGCGCACACGCACATTTGATTTGTTCAATTCAGTTGATTCAAAAATAAAAATTGATAATATATATATATATATATATATATATATATATATATATATATATATAATTATTTTATTTAACTTGAATTTGTTACTATATTACATAAGTATAATTATATTTCAATAATAAGTAGGATTTTATTATTACTTAACTAATATAATTTTAAAAGAAAATTATTTTCTTCTAAGGATTAATTATCCCAATATTAAACCGTTAAAATTATTAACATATAAGTTCAAAAATAAATACTTTGTTCAACCATATGATTCAGTTATTAAATCTAAAAAAATTATTTACTCTATCCAATAATATATTTATAAACATAAAATAAACAATAAATAATATTAAGACACCATGCTTATGTCAAATGGTGATTAAAAAGAAAAATGTGTTTATAATATTATAACAGGTGAAATTTCAAATTAAACGCGAAAAATCCTTTAAGCTTTGTACGTCTGAAATTAAAACTAGGGTTTTGGTGGAAAAGGTAATTAGGAATCTCTAATAGGTTACCAAAGGAAAAAATGTTGGGAGTTGTAGTAAGAAGGAAAAGAAGACAAGTTGAGATTATGGACTAAGATGAGGGCATAATTCTCCATCTTGTTCTTAGTTTTTTTAATCCTGAGAAAGAGCCTTAAAACGAGTCTCTTCCTCTCTTTATATAGTTATCATTTGAGCCCCTTTCTTAATAGACCACAAGTTCATATAATAATAAGTCTACAGTCTCAACAAGGCTTTAGGTCTGTCCATATAATATGGACAGCTCTTAGCGAACTCTACTCTTCAACAACCAAACTATAACCCTTAACATGTGTTCCAAATTATGGGGAATTGGACCCCAGAACTCTCAGGACTTTTTCCCCTTAACCCAAATAGGTCAAGTATAATATATATAATGGCGGGCTAAATTCATCTCGAGTTGAGTCCACAATGTTTGTGGGCCTCACGTTGTCATTTCAGGTCTACATTGGGCTTTTACGGTTTAATTCTGAATTAATCTTTTGTTTTCTTTTTTGAGGAGTTTCACATGTCATGATATTTTTTGTTAGTACATAATTTGATGATGACTTAGGTATGAATAAATTGTTAATACATACTATGATATGAATTGAGTTAAATAGGGAGAGATTGTTTTGTAAACATGATTAATATGATTTGAGTTAAACTATTTTATATTTATAGAATAATGAATAATCTGTATGAAGAAAGAAAGAAAAAATGTAAAAATATAAACATTGTTCGCTTTTGTACAGTCCTTAAAAGAACAATCATTGCAAAAGGACTTAGGGATCAAAACTATTAGGTTGGTCCAAAAAGATAAACTCTGTATAGTCCTCAAACAAATAATATTGTAAAAGGACACTAGGGATCAAATTTGTTAGATTGATTCAAATACAGAGAGTTATGATAATGTAATAAATTAGGTTGAAGACTGGCAGAGAAGAAAAATTGAGAGTTCACGGAATGAAGAAGTAGAACGACTAAAATCGTAGAATAAGCTAGGATTGTTGAGTAAGATTCCTTAGGCTTAAATCTACAATACATAACTCTCAGATCGTCGAGTACAAAAAAATAGCAGAATCATTGAGTGAAAATTCAGAACCCAAGATCATTGAATAAAGTCAAGATTGTCGAATGCAGAACAAAGCCTAAGAGTGTTAAGTGAAGAAGATCGTAAAGTGTAGAACAGAGAAGAATCGTTGAGTAGAGAGAAGATTAATAAGAAAAACAAAGCCACAAGGGGATAAAAGTCAGAGGGCCAAAAGAAGATTATGAGAAACCCTGTGCTAAACATTAAACTATCATAGAAGAATGCTTAAGCACTGAATTGAAAAGATCAGACCTACTTTAGAGTAAGATAATAAACTAGAAGAATCAAAGATCAACCCACAAGATCAACACAAAGATAAAGAGTTCGTAGAGTTCTGTTAAACAGGCTCAACATTGCAAAGTCAAGACAAAAGACTCTATCAAAAGAAGTAAAGATAATGAGCTTACAGGTGTTAAAACAAGTCAAAGTACTCAAGATCATATAATAGAGCTAAACTGAATATCATCATATCGTTGAGTTACTTAATGTCGTTGAGCTACTTTAGAACGTAAACCTAGTTAAATCATTATTGGGCTGCATCAGTGTTACCTATCAGAGTTTATAATGCCAATAACACTGAGAGACAGATTCGCTACGACAGATGATTGGGATGTCCTTATCAAAAATTCTCCAGAAAGAAGTAGTCTGAGTTAAACCAGCCGAAGAAGACAAGGAATACAGCATTATTTAGCAACGACTAGTTTATCAGAAGAAGATGACGCGTGGTTTCCCCTATAACAAAAGTACACTAAATAGAGACATAGTAGAGTCCACAATACTGTAATCAGCAAGTGTCCAGATAAGGAAGATGATCAAGAAGAGGAGAAAGAACTTGAGAGAGACGAAAGTCCAGGTTCAAAGAAGGAGAAGTCTTAGTTCTCAGGAAGTGAACTAAGCTTATCTACAAAGTCATATAATAGAAAGCAAGATCATAGAACGACTGCAGACAATGGACAGAGTCATCATGAGAATCATTGAATAGACTAAACTAAAGAATATGCTCTACGATTGAAGATTGAAGAAATGGTAGAGTACATAAGTATTATAGTTAAACTGAAAGCCTCATGATGATCGTAGAGCTGAAAATAGTAGAGATGAAGATCACATAACTAAAGAACATAGAGCTTGACCGCCATAAAACTGTACGATTAGGAAAATCATAGAGTATAACAGCTCTGACAGAGGATTGACAATGGGAAGACATGCAGGGTGAAGATTTCAAGATGTTAACTAGTCATCCTAAGGCTGAAATGAAGATCAGACCGTGGTATGTCTAATAACTAGTTTGAATAAGTGACAACGACCACATTATTACCTTTTTCAGACACTGATGTGATAACCTGACTGAAAGAATGTGACGCCCCCAAATTCAGATTCCTATACTTTGAATTTGGTGCTTTACGATCCAACTCATACATCACATCTATAACAACTCACAGTGGAATAATAGAAATACTTACATTGATTTAACATAAATATTTCTATCCCAAGTCTTGCAAACTATAACTAATACAAGCATAACTTAAATAATAAGTTCTAACATATGTCTTAATATAACATTAAACTACTTAGCAACTTTGTTTTTGCCTTTATCTTTTTCCAAGCCAGTGCCTTACTCAAACTTAACTGTAATGTTTAAGGGAAGCAAGAATGAGCAACGAGTTTCCTCAGCAATTATATAGTAATAAAGTGAACGTTCATGTGTAAGGTTTCATAATCATAAGAAATATAACAACAATTAATAGTTCGGGAATTAAATAATTGAGTTTTGAACAAAGTAAGTGTCAATAGTTCCAAAACTGATCATTTCTAATATTTAAGAGTCACTATGAATCAAAGGATTTGTAATTAGAATAAAAGATTCAATAATTTTAAATTAATGAATTTTTTTGCTGAGTGGTAACTATGGACCATGAACACATGCAAGAATTAACAGTATTTTACTGAAAATTCACAATAATAAACAAGTACGATAGGCGATCAACTTAAAGTACCATATGTTATGCATAACACTTAGATATGTTGTTCGCGCACGTGTCGGTCTTTCGACATAAAGTAGATTCCTCTTCTATGAGGGTTGTTCGTCTCAGCGTATCATAAGAGTCCATACCAAGACAATTGATTTGGATAACTTTCTCAAGAAAATATAATTGATTAACAATCGATCTTATCATTGGTCTAGCCGATAAAAATGGAATAGACATACTTCTCAAAACATTTAGGAATAATTGATACATTCAATATTCGCAAATAGGGTTCGAATAACTATTCAAGAGTATAACCTTGATTTAATTCAAGTTTCAGAATTAATAATTTAATCGTCAGGAAATGGATATAACAGAAATTATTCCATCAATTAATTCTACTTGTACGAGAAATAAAAGTACAAGTTAAAGTACTTGTCTGGATTGTCGACTCTATCTAACTATAATTTCTTATCTTTTGAACAACCTATGTTCAACATATTTATGTAACGAATAATCTCTATTAACATTCATATAATGATCTAGTTGATTTAACTTACTAGTTCAATATAGCTAGGATTTATGATTCATTTTTATTATTCAATTATCACATGTATAATCTCAAATAAAATTGTTTGTTTAAATTTTATTGTCTTTCATTCTCTTTATTTAATTTATTCCTTAAACATCACAAATAAAATATTGTTTAGCATTATTCTATTTGTTTCATTATTCTTCATCATCCTTTTATTATTTTACAAATAAAGTGTTCTCGCTTTATTTGTTAACAACTTAATATTATTTAATCATTATTTTTTTTAATCACGCCTTATTAATCCTCAAATAAAATAATTTAAGTCGTAATTTTATTCATTTAATTTTTAATTCAAGTAACCTTTACTTTTATTTTAATTTAATTATGCTTCCTTAATACACAATTAAAATAATATTTAGTATTATTTTAATTGTTCCTCCTTTATTAATTCACAATTAAAATAATTATTAATATTATTTTAATTGCTTATTCTTTATTGATTCAAAATTAAAATAATTTTTAATATTATTTTAATTGTTTAAGTCTAATTAATTCACAATTAAAATAATCTATAATATTATTTTAATTTCTTATGTATTATTAATCCACAATTAAAATTATTCTTTAATATTATTTTAATTGTTTAAAGAAATATTTAATTTTAAATAATCTTTATTATTAACTCACAAATAAAATTATTTTTAGTTATTATTTTATTTGTTTAATATTATTTTAATTAACTCACAAATAAAATAATTTTAAATTATTATTTTATTTATTTAATATTATTTTAATTAACTCACAAATAAAATAATTTTAAATTATTATTTTATTTGTTTAATATTATTTTAATTAATTCAAAATTCAAATAATTTTAATTTATTATTTTAATTATTTAATATTATTTTAATTAGCATACAAATAAAATAATTTTTAATTATTTATTTATTTATTATTATAATTATTATTATTATAATTAATATTATTTTATTTTATTCGGATTGGGTCAGGTCAGACCGGCTAGCCCAACTAGTTTGACCATCCCAGCCAACCGAACTTTTTGATCTGTGTTACAGCGCCCCCTTAGCAGAATCCTTTTTTCAGATTTTATTTTTCTACCCTTTTTGATTCAATTCTTCATAACTTACTCATTTTACATCCAAATGAGCTCAAATCAACTTTGTTATTTCATAAACTCATAACTCTACAACATTCTAATTTTTACATTTTTTTTAAAATATATTTATTTTACCAAATTTGTTGGTTTTTCAAGCTAGGGTTTCATTTCGACCTACTTTACAAGAAAATTCACCATAAATCCATTTTAGCTTCGTTTTTGTTCGCTCCACTTGAAATATTTTCATATTTCATAGATCTACAACATAAAATTTTTATATTATACAAATGAGTTACACATTTTATTCTTTTTTTACCAAATCACATATTGTTAACTAGTATGCTTACGATTTTTAACTTGCATGCATTTTTCTTGTTCATTTAGACCTAAAACACTTACAAACACATATCAAACACATAAACTCCTTCAAATAACCATCCTTATGCCTTCAGATCCTTCATGATCCCATTACAAAATTTTCTCTCACTACCAAATATGAATATTCATACTACAAGTCCTTTCTTACTAGACCTTGGTTGAACCTCCAAAGTGCAAGAGTTCCTCTAAGATTTTCTTTTTCTCTCTATAGCTTTCTTACATAGAAACTTTCTAGCAACCTTCATAAATGAACTAGAGAAGACCTATTTATAGCCAACTCTCATATACATATACATGTATAAAATACACCCAATTGGTTAATATCCAAGGGTAAAAGTGAATTAAGTAAAAATATATAATTAACTTCAAGCTTACCCATGCTCCTAGGTAATTATAATGCTCACATGGTTCCAAACACAACATGACAAACTAATTTCTAGCAAATTGGTGTCTATGAATAGGGAGAAATACTCCTTTTATTAATATTTTCCTTTTTATTATAAAAATAATAATTTTCCAAATTGGGTCAATTCTTTAGACTTGACTTGGGCAACTTTCCTAAGCTTCTTTGGACTTTAATATAGACTTAATTTGGACTATATTAATTTTCCCAATCTTATTAATTGTGCAAAAGGTTGGGCTGCAAATTTATTTCAATTTGGGCTATGAACAATTATTTCCTATTGGGCTAATTAATAATTCTAGTAACCCATACATAATTGGACTTTTATTTATAACATATTGGACATGTCACATTAAATTATGCGACATTCATATTGGACTCAAATATTAATTATTTTATTAGTCCATTTAATTAATTAATCATCTCACAATTAATTCAATTAGCTAATTAATTAATCCATCTTACTCATTATGCTACACAAGACATATTACACAGACTTAAATTAATTATAATTTAAGTTCACCATCACCACCACTTAATGTATTATTTATCACATATTTAATTCAATTTAAATTGAATTATTAATATTTATAACATAACACATAAATGTATGAGCACACAAATACATTTTTTTTTAAATATTCTTATTTTTCATTAATAATAGTATATTTTTCTTGGTTATTACAAAGAAAGCTAACACACTTCCTAAATATCAACATTAGAGATCTTTTAAGATTGGAGTATTAAATGAGCAAATGATAACTTCAACGGGCATATTCTCGGGGGAAAAAAATCTATAAATATATTTCAAATTCAAATGACAAAAAAAGTTAATCAATAGAAAGAGAAATCAGGTTGAAGAGAGATAATCGATCAAAATAGAAAAATGATCGGTTTACATCCAAAAGGAGAATAAGGTGAAAAAGGTCAATCCATAGAAGATCAAAGAGAAATCTTTTTAAGTATACTAGAATTATTATAATTTTTTTAAACATCATTATCTTTTTTCTTTTAAGTGATTGTATTTTATCCTCCTTCTCACTTTTTTTTTCTTTCATTTCTCGGTGAGTGTATTTTATACTCCATCTCACCAATGAGTGTGTTTTACGCTGCATCTCGCTTCACATGTATTTATGAGTGAGTGCGTTTTACACTCCATCTCAACTCACCATATAACCATTTATATTTATATTTTTTAATTTTTAATAATCCTATAAAAATTACCTTAATCATCTTTCCCATATTATATTCAACCTAATATTTCACTTCAAATAATGATCAAATAAAAATATAGAGTTCAAAATATCTATTATGAGTATTTAACCATATAAATTTTCTTTAAGTTAAAACTAGCTCAAACAAATGAATATGTACAAAAAAGTAAAGGACCTCAAACCAAGTAAATACTAACAATAAGCCAAAATTCAAACTACGTAAAAATTATCCATTTTCTAAGAGTTATCAAATAAAAATCAAATTTTTTATCATCGACCAAAAATTTAAATTTAGTTAACTTATTACTCAAGTGACACATCCTAAAAATAAAATAAAATAAGTTAATTACTAAACTACCCCATTTTCGTAGCACACACGATTGCACTTAGCACGTGAAACAAACATTTAAACCCCAAGTCGACGAGTTGTGTCTCGTGAGAGTTTGTAGTGAATATATCCACAAAATTCCAAAATTTAAACTAAAATAAACCTAATTTTTTATATTTTTTACCAACACCCCCAAACTTAAAAAGAGAGAAAAATGTGATATTAAACGTGATCTTTGTAGTTCCGTCTTCAATCCTTTTTCTTATTCCGTGTTGAATTCTCCTTTAGATTTGATAAAAACCCTTATTTTAATTTATTTTATAACTACTCCTATTTTATTCTATTATAATCTATGTTAATATGCTGAAAATAAGCGTCTCATAGTGTAGAAAAGAAACTCAATTCAGAATCAAATTAAATCAAATAATCCCGTTTCTGGCATTATAGTGTCATCTAAACAAAGCCTTCGCGTATTCCTAACACGTCAGCCTCCATTGAGACATGAGTATGGCGCCTTGCAAAGCTTTCCATCAAAACTACGTCGTTTAGCTGAACTGATCTTTAAAGCACAACCGCCAACACATTGTGCGGGCACCTTTTCTTGATGCTCTAGATGACGCTATTTCAATCCTGACTTTTAAGCACGTGCAACAAGTCTCTAAACCCCAAAGTTATCCCATGTGAACGAGTCGTGTCTTGTGAGGGTTTGTAGTGAATATAACCACAAAAATTCAAAATTTAAACTAAAATAAACCTAGAATTTTTTATATTTTTTACTCACACCCCAAAACTTAAAGCAAGAGAAAAATTTGATATTAAGCGCAATCTCTGTAGCTTCGTCTTCAATCCGTACAATTATTCTGCGTTGAATTCTTCTTTAGATCTAATAAAAACCATCCTTTTAATTTATTTTATAACTGCTCTTATTTTATTTTATTCTAATCTATGTTAATATGTTGAAAAGAAATCTAATTCAAAATCAAATTAAATTAAATAATCCTATTTTTGACATTATTGTGTTATGAAAACAAAGCCTTCGCTCGTTCCTGACACGTCAACCGCTAATGAGACGCGAGCTTGACGTTTGGCAAAGCTTTCCATCAAAACTACATCGTTTAGCTTAACTGGTTTATGAAAAACAACCGCCAGAGCAATGCACGAGCACCTTTTGCTAATGCTCCAGAGCATGCCATTTTAATCCTGGCTTCTTACCTATTGGTCTGCCCCGTGCCTGGCGCGCCTGGTTGCTGAGTCCTTCTCCAAATGACGATGTTTGGTCATTGCCTTGTTGATTTCATTAAGTTGCTGTCACGCTATGCACTAAACATGCCCACATGTTGAATTTATGAATATGCCACTAGACTTTGCTATAATTACCATTATGCCATTTCTTTTGCTGCAAAATTACAAGATTGCCACCAAGGATTAATTTCTTACAAAATAAAATATAAATTAATTAAAAGTAAATAAAGATAATATAAAAATAATAAAAACAATAAAAAACACATAATAATAAATAAAATACCTAAAATAATAAAAATACTTAAAAACTCACAAATAATTAAGCCTAAAAATATTCAATAAATAGATATAAAATTCACTTATCAAATACCCCCAAACTTAACTCTTTGCTAGCCCTCAAGCAAAATAAAAATTAAAACTATAAAAATAAGACTATACTTAATAAAGCAAAATTACTTATGTAACAAATCAATATGAAATTTAAAATTAGCCTAAAAAATTATCTTAATCATCTTCCCCATATTATATTCAACCTAATATTTCACTTTAAATAATGATCAAATAAAAATATAGAGTTCAAAATATCTATCATGAGTATTTAACTATATAAACTTCCCTTAAGTTAAAACTATCTCAAATAAATAGATATGTGCATAAAAATAAAGGACCTCAAACAAAGTAAATACTAACAATAAACCAAAATTCAAACTACGAAAAAATTATCTCTTTTTCAAGAGTTATAAAATACAAATCAAATTTGTTATTATCGACCAAAAATTTAAAGTCAATTAACTTATTGTCCAAGTGACACATCTTAAAAATAAAATAAAATGAGTTAATTACTAAACTATCTCATTTTCGTAGAACACACGATTGCACTTAGCATGTGTAACAAGTCTTTAAATCTCAAGGTAACTCTAAGTGAACGAGTTGTGTCTCGAGAGGATTTACAGTAAATATACCCACAAAATTTTAAAATTTAAACTAACATAAAGCTAGAAAAAAATTAATTTCTTTTACTCACACCTCCAAATTTAAAACAAAAATTATCCTCAATGTATAAAATAAAAAATTTAAAAACAAAGAATTTTGAGTGTATTCTAATGGAAAATCTGGAAAAAAAAAACTAAATATAAAAACTAAAATTTTCTATTAAAAATTAAAATGAAAATAAAAACTAAAACTAAAACTTGGGTTGATTTTCAATAAGCACTTGTTTTAAAGTCTCAGCATGACTTTTTCCTTTTCTTTTGCCTGGATCGAATTTATGCTTGATGAATCTCTTTGGAAGTTATTCCTTGACCAATCTCTTAAATTTCCCTTGAGACCCCCAAACTTGTGTTCATCCTTTTTCCTCTAATAAAATTAACCTTTCAATCCCACTGTATCAATTCGAAAGCATTCCTCTTGACTACTTGAAAATTCCATTGTATTGAACACATTGAATGTCACCTCTTCATCTTGAACTCTCATAGTTAGCTCGCCTTTTTGTACATCAATCAACAATTCCCCCCCCCCCCCCAAGCTAAAAATGGACGCCTAAGAATAATATGTATGTTTTTATCCTCCTCAAAATCAAGTACAATGAAGTCCGCGGGGAAAAAAAACTTATCCACTTTCATAAGAACATCTTCAACAATCCCCTTTGGATAAGCACGTTACCTATCTGCCAACTATAATGTAATATGAGTGGGCTTTTCTTCCTTCAAACCAAGCTTCGTATAGACTGATAGAGGCATCAAATTTATGCTCGCTCCAAAATCACACAATCAACGATTAAAGAACTGACTCCCAATAGTGCATAGAAGGTTAAACTACTCGGATCTTTCAGCTTTGATGGTAGGTCTTTTGCAATATAGCGCGACATTCCTCCGTTAGAGCCATTGTCTCAAAGTCCCCTAACTTCTTCTTCTTAGATATGATCTCATTCATGAACTTTAAGTAGCTAGGCATCTGCTTTAATGAGTCTGCGAATGAAATGTTAATGTGTACTTTATTGAACAGCTCTAAAAACTTTGAAAATTGCTTGTCAAGCTTGTTCTTTTGAAGTCTTTGCGAAAATAGCACAGGTGGCACTATTTGATTCTATTTAGGATTCTCTACTACCTTCATTTCCTCTTTCTCGGTCTCATGCTGGATCTTTTTCTTTTTAGCAACTTTACTATCATCTTCATCTTCATCCCCATCCATATTTATCTTCTTCAAATTTTCTCTATTATCCTCGTGTAACTCCTTATCACTCCTAAGTGTGACTGCGTTGCATTACTCTCTGCCTTCCCTTTTTTGGATTTATCACCATGTCGCTTGGCAAAGCCCCTTGAGGTCGACTATGCATAGCACCTGCAATCTACCCCACTTAATTCTCGAGGTTCTGCATTGATGATTGTAGACTAGTCATTTGAACCTTATTTTGCGATATGCACTTCTCCGCCTAAGTCATAAAATTCGCCGTTTGCATCATGAACTTAGAAAGCACCTCTTCCATATTCGACTGCTTTTTTGGCTGTGATGGAGGTTGATTCTGAAAACCCAAAGTAAATGATGGTCTATGAGCATATGATTGAGCTTGATTATTTCTCCATGATTGATTTGAAGGATTCTTAACCCTGGATGATAGTAACTCGAATTATTGGGTTGTTGCTGCTGATTGTAACTAGCTACATACTGAACCGATTCTGCATTAATAAGGTATTGAGTTACTGAATGGTTTCCCACATATAGATCACAAACTACTGCTATAGATTGAATATTTGGAACTCCAAAAGCATCAAGTCTCCTTGTAATTAACTCCATGTGCGCGGCCATCGCAGAAATTGCATTATTCTCAATTCTCCCAACTGCCCTTGGCTAATTCACCCTTGCAGAAGACCATTGGTAATCATTCATTGCTATAATTTCCAACAAGTCGTATGTCTCATCAAAATTCTTTCGCCATCAAAGCACCACCTACAGTTGCATCAATAATTGTCCTCATTATACTGAATAACCTATTGTAAAATATTTGAACTTAAAGCCATTTGGGTATCCCATGGTGTGGACATCTCTGCAATAATTATTTGAAGCGCTCACATGCCTCGTACAACGACTCTGAATCATACTACATGAATGAAGTGATGTCGTTCCTCATTTTTACAGTCTTTGATAGCAGAAAGAATTTTGCTAAGAACTTTTGAGCCAAGTCATTCCAAGTAGTGATGGACCCTGGTAGAAGTGAATGCAACTAACTCTTCGCATTGTCCCTAAGTGTGAAAGGGAACAAGTGATGTCTTATAGCATCATTCGAAACTCCATTATACTTGAAGGTATCACATATCTCCAAAAAACTCATGGGATGATCATTTCGGATGGTCGTTGAGCAAATCGCCAAACTGCACTGTATTTTGAATCATTTGTATCGTGCCCGACTTGATCTCAAAACTTGGGGCATGAATTGTAAGCCTATGGATGCTTGATTGAATTTTAGTGACTTGCGGCATCGCAAAATCTCACAGTAGTTTTCGATCCTCATTCACCATTTTACCTGAAAAAGGAAGTAAAAATAAAAACAAAATTAAAATAAAATAAAAAACATTTAAATTTAAATTAATTTAATTAAAATTAATATTGGTGACAATTATTAATTTAATTCTCTAGCAATGGAGCCAAAAACTTGTTTGCCTATTTTTAACTTAGGATTTACACGTAAGTATAAGTGATCGACTAGTAATATACTGATAAGAAAGAGTATAATCTTACAGAGAATTAAAAATAATTATGACCAGCTATTAATTTTATATCAAATTAATTTTATTTAAACAATCACAATAAACTATAAAATAAAAACTAATTAAATTTTAAACTAAATTAATCTAATGACAAGAATTAAAATGAGATTTTAAATGCTTAAGATTATATTTTTTCTCAATGCTTCATTCAAATCTCTTCAATCCCTTTTTAATTAACTAATTATATTAAATTGTTAACCGATAATTCTTTATAGTATTTATGCGCATCTCTCAATGACATGTAAACAAATCCCTATAAATCTAACACTATGACAACATAATTATAAAGAACATCTTAGTTAAATAAAGTACTATATCTCTACGTGAATTAAATTAAATATGATACGTGAAGATTAGATTTTCTTTAAGGTTACATATGACATATAGGTATATCCCTATCCTATACACGAATCATGAATTCCATCATCGTAAAAAACACAAAAATATATTATCATATTTGGATCTAAATTTATGATCAATCTTTCAATTTCATATAAAGTATCCCCAATAATTAGTCACAATTAATTAATACATTAACGCACAAAATAATTAATTAGGTCTAAACACTATAATTCATTCTTCAATATAGATTACCACATTGATTAATGCAAATAATTAAATACTTGAACGCATAAAATATGATAAATAATTCAATTATAATTAATAAAATCAAAAAGAAAATAAATTAATTTAAACTACACATTGGGTTCAATTGCAATCTTAATTAAAAATTAGTTCATAACTGAAAAAAAAATTAATTTAATAAAATAATTCAATAAGTACAAATTACAAAAATTAAAGAGAAGAGTTTAAAGAGAAAAATCTGATATTAAGAGCAATCTCTGTAGCTCCGTTTTCAATCCGTGTAATTATTCTGCGTTGAATTCTCATTCAGATCTGATTAAAAATCTCCTTTTAATTTATTTTATAACTACTCAAATTTTATTCTATTCTAATCTATGTTAATATGTTGAAAATAAAAGTCTCATAGTGTATTTATAGAAGTACATTAATAATCCTAAGCAAAAGTAGAAAAGAAATCCAATTCGGAATTAAATTAAATCAAATAATCTTGTTTCTGGCATTATTATGTCATCCAAACAAAGCCTTAGTTCATTCCGATATGCCGGCCTCCACTGAGATGTCCGCATGGCGCCTGATTAAGCTTTCCATCGAAACTATGCCATTTAGCTTAACTGATTTATGAAAAACAACTATCCGCACATTATGTGGGCACCTTTTCCTGATGCTCTAAACGACGTCGTTTCAATCCTAGCTTCTTATCTGTTGGTCCACTCTGTGCCTGGTGCGCCTGGTTATTGAGTCCTTCTCCTAATGACGACGTTTGGTCACTGCCTTGCTAATTCCATTAGCTTGTTGTCGCGCCATGCGCTGGACATGCTAAATTTATGAATATGCCACTAAACTTTGCTATAATTACCATTATGCCATTCCTTTTGCTGCAGAATTACAAGATTGCCACTAATGTTTAATTTCCTACAAAATAAACTAAAGATTAATTAAAAATAAACTAAAAATAATATAAAAATAATAAAAGCACATAATAATAAATAAAATACCTAAAATACTAAAAATACTTAAAAACTCATAAATAATTAAGTCTAAAAATATTCAATAAATAGATATAAAATTCACTTATCAGCAGGTAAGAGAACTGATGGAGAAAGGGTTCGTTCGAGAAAGCATGAGTCCTTGTACAGTTCCAGTAATGCTAGTGCCTAAGAAGCATGGGAAGTGGTGAATGTGCATCGATTATCCTACGGTAAATAATATAACGATAAAATATCGACATCATATACCTCACTTAGATGACATGTTAGATGAATTGCATGAGTCATATATATTTTCAAAAATTAATTTAAAAAGTGGATATCATTAATTCGCATGAAAGAAGGAGATGAGTGGAAAACTGCATTTAAAACTAAATATGGTTTATATGAGTGGTTAGTTTTAACGTTTGGATTAATTAATGCACCTAGTACTTTCATAAGATTAATGAACTATATTTTGCGATCTCCCATTGGTAAATTTGAAGTTGTCTACTTTGATGATATCCTTGTGTATAGCAAAAACTTAGAAGGATATATAGTTCATTTGAAATATGTTTTAGATATACTTCGAAAAGAAAAGTTATTCGCTAATATGGATAAATGCACGTTTTGTACAAATAAGGTTTTGTCCCTTGGTTTTGTTGTTAGAGGGGATACAAGTAGATGAAGAAAATATACGTGTAATCCATGAGTGGTGGAGTCCTACTAACGTAAGTTAAGTTCGAAGTTTTCATAGACTCGCAAGTTTTTATCAAAGATTTGTGAAGGACTTCAGCAGCATCACTGCACCACTTACTAAAGTCATTAAAAAGAGCGTTGGATTCAAATGGGGAGATGAACATGAGGAAGCTTTTCAGTTGATTAAACATAAATTAACTAATGCTCATGTGCTTGTTTTACCCAATTTTGCTAAAACTTTTGAACTTGAATATGATGCATCAGGTGTGGGTGTTAGAGCTGTCTTAATGAAAGAAGGAAAACCAGTGGCGTACTTTAGCGATAAGTTGAGTGGGTCCATTTTGAGCTACCTTACATATGATAAGAAATTGTATGTGTTGAAGGTTGTTTGATTCGATGATGATGACTGATGTGCAAAAAGGATTGTGATAAATGTGCCTACATGGTTGATTGTCAATGTGTATCTGACAAAGTGCTTATGTGTTAATGTGCTTATGTGCTTAATTGATTATGTGCGTAGATATTCTAAAAGTGCTTATGTGTTTAATTGACAAAGTGATTATATGTTAATCAAATTATGTGTCTACATGATCATGTGTGTATGATATATATTATCTATGTCTAAATACTGTAAATCTAGACACTTATTTAACACAAATATGATCTTGCTGAAAACTATCTTGTCTTATAAAAGAAAATGAAAGTTATCCGGTTCAAATGTTGTAAAGTCCTTTTAAAAGATATTTGTTTACAAAAGACTTAGATTTTAAAGATCAGAAATGTTAGGTTAATCTTTCAGTATGAGTCACTCTGCATAAAAGATGTATGATATAAGCAGAGTAGCATAAGAATGAATCATTGCTGTATTTATGTATGACAGAGTCTGTAAAGTCCTTTCAATATATAATCAATCTTGCCAGCAGTTAACGCAGTATCAGAGAATAAATGTACTCTACGATACAATCAATCTTGCAAGATCGTAGAGTAAATTTGAAGAACAAGCACATACGAGAACTATACGATTTGTACTGTTAGAAGAAATCATAAAGTGAAACCGGATGTCAAAGACAATACAGAAGACTGTTCTACACATAGAACAATCGTTGAGTAAAAATAAAGGATGTGCCAACTGAGACAACAACTCAACGATTCCACTAAAAAGCACTGCAGTCAGCAACTTCACGACTAACGCAGAAGGACAAGCTAAGTAGAACGAAATCATAACGCAAAGCACTGCAGACAAACTCTACGATCTGAACACAACAGCAAGATCATAGAGTAAAAGAGAAGATCGCTCCAACTCAACCATTTACCCGACATACTTCAAGTAACGAGTGGAGCTGAATTCGTAGAGTCCAAATGAGCAGACAATCACTCTACGAATTCAATATAAGAAGCAGCAAAGGATCATAACTACAATATGGTGCGAGAGGAGAGAGTGTATTTCTCTTCCAGATTCGAAAAAGATTAAGTGCTTTTGAGATACAGATGCATGTCAGAGTCACAGAAGACTTTGTGACTAAACGACTATAAGTCATAACCCACTGCTCAGGAAAATGGTGAATAAAGTCAGATTAATGGGACATCTCTGAATGCATCAGAACAGCTGGTTCTAAAAGTCAAGGAAGGTATTTATTGATGGATCAGAAGATTAATTAGCAAAGAATATAATAATCTTTACTGAACAACTCTGGGAGCGCAACGACTATAAATTCAGAAAAAGCTAAGCTACAGTTTGATATCTCAGAACATGTCAGAAAAGGGAAGAAGAACTGACACAAGCAGCAAGAAAGTCAACATCGAAGATATCAAGGATCTGCACAAAGCCAAAGTAACCCAACGGATCTTTCAACGGTAAAATATGAACAAAGATATAAAGGCTTTGATAATTAACAAACGGTGGCAGTTGTTGAAAAAAAATAGAGGATGCTGGAAAACAACAGACCGTAGAGCAAAACAAAGATAAGTATGTTGAAGAACCCTCTACGATCCACCAGAACACTAATACTGAATTGAGAAAGACATAGAGTGAAATAACTCTATTACAAGAGAAGTGTTCAGAGCTGCTAGGCACGTAGTAGAGAGAAGCTTAAACGCCAACTTGATACAGACATAGAAGCAACTGAGTACCAAAAGGAAGGAGCATTACAGTCATCTTAGAAGCCCATCTCGAGAAGCTATAAACGGTCTATGATAAGAAGGAACAACTGAGTAACTAAAGGAAGGAGCTTCACAGTCATCTCAAAAGTTCGCCTCGAGAAGTTATCAAGTACCAAAGGAGCTGAAGTTCAAAAGCCTAGCAGCACAAAGGGTGATCACAAGAAGATATTGAGCATATAAAGAAGCCAAGCATCATTGCCGAACTCAATATCATTTCAAGAATGATCACATCCTGCCACTGAGTATTTAAAGACAATGGAATTTAAAGTACAACTCAGTAGCAACTTCAACATATATCAACAAGCAAGGAGCCAAGTCTGCTGGACTTGAAGAGGGCAGTTATGTCCTTGTCTTAGTGACTAAATGAGCCAAGTCTGCTGGACTTGAAGAGGGCAGTTATGTCCTTGTCCTAGTGACTAAACTAGCCAAACCTGCTGGGTTTGAAGGGTTCTGTATGAACCAGAGTTTCCAGGCCTGATGTGCTTGAAGGGTTCTGTATGAACCATTCTTAGTGGATTTCCTACTCGTTGTAGTAGAAGAGTGGAGTAGGAGTTATTCAATCTCCGAACCACTTAAAACTCTCTGGTGTCATTTACATACAGTCATTTACATTCTGTCATATATATACTGCTAAAATTGGTTTACTTGACAAGTGGTTATCTTCAATAAAGTTTTAACTCAACGGAGAAGCTTTACAAATCTTTAAGGGGAGTTTTCAAACTAATATTCCATTGTGCAAACAAATCTTGATTAAATGAATTAATTGGTAATAAACTTTTGAAGTTAAGTAAAAAGTTTATAAGAGATCTATTCAATCCCCCCCCCCTTCTAGATCACTTGTGTGCCTCTGGGAACTAACAATTGGTATCAGAGCAGGTTCTCACGAACATAAAGGTCACGTTTTGAGTAGATCCTATGGCACTAGTAAAACTCTGTTTGTGAATTTAAGAATTGAAGTGAACCATTATTTATGAACAAGCGTACAAATTAATATGTCTTTTCATGCAGGTACAAATACGAATGATGATTGTTGATTCTCTGTCTGATGCTGTATACTCACTGTCATTAATCCTTCTAAGACAAATTCGGATGATCTCAGCAAAGAAGCTATCGAGTGATCCTTCAAATTTAAACTGATGCTGCAAGATGAAGAAATCAAAAGGATGTTCTGTTGATATGAATTATTAATTGATTCACTCGAAGAATACAATAACTTGTATTTCTGCCCTCAAACAAACTGGGAAGCTCAAATCTTGATGTCAAATGACACCGGATCCCATTCTTCTCAAAGGAAGCATCACTGTGTCAAGCACTAGCAAAACTACTTCTCACTGGTTAGAAAGTTTATGGCAGAAGCAAGCCCAACAGAAATCTATGCTTAAAGTGTTAAATGATTTTCTTTATACCAAATGTCAGTAGCTGAAATCAGTCTCGAATCTAAGTATTCACTCGATGGGCTCAGCATTAAGCTTTACGATAAGCTTAAGGACTTATATTCTAAGGATCTTATCTGAAGATGAGTGTCAAATGAAGTGCTTCATTTATTTAAGAACAACATCAGGAGTTCTGTCAAGCTACAACATATGGTAATCAATGATGAAATCCACAAGCAGCATTTCTCATTTCTTCTAGTGGATGATCTCTAGCTTGACTGGTTTTAAAGGAATCTAATTCAAAAAGTCTTCAATGGTCTTCTAAATCTACTTCTCTGAAATTGGGAGGTAGATCAAATTACAGTTGTATACCCCACTGCAATATCCTTGGTGATGAATATCAAAGTCAGTTTCCTAAATCACAGATACCAGGCCCGAGACCTGAAAATTAACTCAGCACAGTTGAATGGACATATATATATGTATATCTATGATCACCGGATCTAAGATTCATTCTGCAGATCATTAAAGTTCAAGAAGAGTTGAAGAAACTCATTCTTGTGCTGAGCTGCTCACTCAATGAAGAAGTTAACAAGGCACACCCTGTGTACGTGCTCAGATTTAATAAACAAATGCTCTCAATGTCAAATTTCTTCAAAACCATCTATGAATGAGAAGGGTAAGAAGATCAAGGCAATAAGAAGTGATCATGAATGACTTAATCTAAGTTTAAGAAATCACCTTCAAATCTGTGAGAAAAGGAAAAGTTCATTTCAAGAAAAGTTCATGCTCATAGCCATTGGCAGTAGGCTCTCCAACATCAATGCATCAGAAGAAGCTCTAAACTTTAAATGGTTGAAGAAATATCCGCTCGACATTCTATGGAAAATCAGATCTATAAAGTGCTAAACAAGAAGTCTTTTAATAGTATACATCCTCACAAATCATTCTGGATGGAGATAACCAAAGGAGAACAACAGAAAGGAAACAATGCTGTAGTCTCAAGAGAAAAGTGTACTGAGACTCAACGATGAATATCGTAGAGTTTCTTACTCAACAAAATTTGTTGGATTCCTCAAGGAAGTCAATCTATGAAAGATTGAATAAAGTCTGAATACTGATGCAAGAAGAAGATTTGATTCTTGAAATTCTCTAGAAGAGAAAAAAGTTGGTTATAAAGGAAGACATCTATTAATCTTTCACCTCACCTATTGATTTAGTGAATCATGTTGAATCTATTGTCACTAATATCATGGTAAGGTAAAAGATCTCTCAAGACAAAAGAAAATTCATCTCTCAAAGAATGATCGTAGAGTCTGTCAGACGATCGTAGAATAAGGCTTGGCAGATTGAAGTGTCCTCTCAGAAGATCGTAGAATTGTCTCCACATCAAAAGGCTAATTCTCGAGATCGTAAAGTCAGCACAGTCAGTCACTCTACGACTCTCTAAAATCAGTCTACAAGCCACCTCTACATGAGCAGTCAGAGCCATGACAACAATCCTTACAAAGTCCATCCAGAAAGCTGTCCTTGAGCTGCCAAAACAAGTTGAACAAAGATCTCTGAGTTCATCTAAAGCTTCAGACTTAACAGAGATCGTAGAACAGTTCAAATCTTAACTCTACGATTGCACTTCAGGCAAGATCGTAAAGTAGCAAAGCCAAGTCGTAGAGTAAGAAAGCAAGCTCAGAAGTACAAAACTCTTCAGAAGACAAAATTTGAGGAAAATTATTGATGTATGATCGCTACAATCAACTCTGTATCTTCAGAAGGCAGATCAAGGTAAATGTTATTCTTCAATAGGCTACTTTTCTCGTTCCATTCACAAAGTCCCAAAACAATGTGATTGATGAACCAAATGCACTTATCTCTCATGTCATAATCTCTGTATTCTACGACTGATAACCAAGCAAGTCTTATCATCTCAAATCGTAGAGTCACTTCCTGATCATAGAGCATATTGAGTCTACGTGTGCACTTCATACAAATTTCTTGCTCATAAACTACTTCATAGCTATTTACCAGCCTACAATTCATGACTTCAGTAATCAAGGTCATCTATTGAAAGGATAATGGTTGAGTGGCTGGCAACCAGCTCTATGAACTGTTCAAGCTTACTCTAACAGGGAAGGTGAACCTCACGCCCTCTAAACTCAAGTGGGTTAGAATACTTGATGTACTACAGTTATGAAAAATGCAAAAGTTAAGGCCACGTTCTACAAATGAGTATCTGACACGTGTCCTCTGCAAAAATAAGAGGGAACTAACATAAGTCAATTTTAAAACTGACGGTGGTCATTTCCCATTAGTTGTCAATACCCATTCTCCCAAAACTCATCAAAACCCTAGAAATCGAAAATTCTTTAGAAAGCGAAATCTCTCTCCCTATGCTATTCTCAAATCTGTTTTAATCTCATGGCATCTCTTCAAGTTATTCCTGGAAATATTGTTTGTTTTGAAAAATTTGGAGATGTAGAGCAGAAATTTAAAGATATTCTTCATCTGGTCAAGAATGCTGGATTCACCATGTGTTTGGAAACCAGCACCAGGATTTTCTCTTCACTTGTGAAAGAATTCTATTCAAACGCTGATTATCGAGGAAATACCCTCATCACAAAGGTTAAGGAAATCTTATTGCAAATAGGGGTTTCTGAAATCAATCTCAGTCTAGGTATTCCAACCGGAGGAATTACTTCTCTAGACAAGATTAATTTTGAACTTGGACTGGAGTTGATGGGCTATGAGAAGAAGTCTCCTCTAAAAGGAATCAAGAAGAAAGATTTTCCTCAGCAGTACGCGTTTCTGACTGACATTGTTGGGAAGAGCATTCTGTGCAAAGACACTGCATATGATACTATCAGTGAAGATCAATTAAGGCTTATGACTGTAATTGCTCAAAGAAAGAAAATCAACTTTGGAGCAGTTCTCTTAGGTTGGATAAAGAGATGGATAGATGATGCCAAGACAAGAGCTGAAGCAGGAAAATCCACTCCCAAAATGCTCTATGGGAGATTCATAAGCATCATTTTGAAGAAACTGCTGGCAAATGCAATTGGGGAAGATGAAGGAGAAATTCTAAACTACAACAAAAGAATTACTCCAAGATTGTTTAAAGATTGGAAAAGAACCCTCATGCCAATAAGGGTAAGAAGGCTCAAGGATCGAGAAGCATCAGCAAAAAGATGGAGGACAAATCTAAAGGAAAAGGAAAAAGGGAAATGGAAGAAATGACAGAGAAAAAATTACAGGAGGGTAATGAGCAGTCTAGAAACAAAACTCTTGTGATCTATGATTGTCATGAATCAAAGAAGAAAAGAAAATTCAATGAAGCAGAGAAGACTGCAGAAGAGAAAGATGTCAGTACAGGGAAAGCTAAGAAGGTGAAGACAAATCCCAAAGGGTCTGTGATTGAGAAGAAGATGACAGAAAAGAAAATTACTCACACTGTTCCAAGGAGAAGTTGGAGAATTAGAGAACAGTGGAGAAGTTCAATCACTACAGGACCACCTCAGGTTATAGAAATTGATGATGATGAAGAAAATTCAAATTCTAGAGAAAGAACATCTAATAGTTCAAAAGAAGAAGCTTCTATAGACTCCTCAGAAAAGAAATCAGAATGCCATAAAAATAGTCTGTCTGAAAAAGAAATCATATTGGATTCTGATCAGGAAACTGAACTAGTTGAAAAAGACTCAACACATGAGTTCAACGAAGATGATGATGTAGCTGAAGAAGTTGTTGTACCAGGGGAACAATGCTCGGAAAATTCTGAAGCTGGAAAGACTAAATCAGATGAGAAAGGAAACTGTCAAGAAATTGTGATGAAAGAAGATAGTCACCTTCAAGAAGAAACCAACACTCATGAAGTAGAAGAATCAAAAGAAAGGTTAAGAAGGTCAAAAAGAAGAAGAGGTTTAAGTGGCTCTATGAAGAAAATAGGCAGGAGTTCAAGTACAAGTATTAAGGAGAGACAAATAAGGATGAAAGTTGAAAAGAAGCTGAAGAAAGTGAGACTACTGAGGAAACTGGAAAAGCAGAAATTTGAAGCATATCGACTGAAGCAGATCAAAAGGAGACGTAGAGAAAAAAGGAAGCATACAAGCCAGATGGAAAAATATTCTATTTCATGGGATCATGATCATCTATTCAATTTCATTCCCATACTACCACTTCTAAGGGCTATAGTCATGAATGATCAAAGGTCTATCAGCTGGAGCTACTCAACATTTTCAAATCTTTCATTAGTCGCCCAACATTTCTCAAAGGCAATGACCATTGCAACCACACTGATAAGCAATGAGCCTTTCTATCCTCACTACCAAAGCTGCCAAGAAATATCCATCTGGAATCTGTCCAGCTCTCAATCATCCAGCCAGTTTGTGGGGTATCACAATGTAGAAATCTGATAGTCCTCTCTCGTGACTCATTAAACTCTCAGTCACCCTGCATCACCTCCCCGGTTATAAAGTCCCAAAACTTTGCAAACATTTTTCAAAATACCAGTTTTCCAGTCATAGAGTCCCAACATTCTATGGACCATGAAAATGTACTTATTCTCAGTCTCGTAGAGTCTCAAAACTCTGTGTTAGACTTCAAGATATCTTTCTAAACCAGCATTGGCACAGTCAGCTTCATACAATATTGATGATGTCAAAAAGGGGGAGAGAATATAAGGAACTAAGAGGGAGCAACAACATCTATGAAGAAGGAGAATCATCCAACTAAGGGGGAGACAACAAACAGCCAGCAAACTAAGTAAGAGAAAAGTGAAACATGAAGAAGGAGAGAGGAACTAAGGGGGATAGCAATATTAAGGAACTAAGGGGGAGAAACAACATCTATGAAGAAGGAGAATCATCCAACTAAGGGGGAGACAGCAAACAGCCAGCAAACTAAGTAAGAGAAAAGTGAAACATGAAGAGCAGCTGTAAGTATGTATAACCTTTTGTATAACCTTTTTGTAAAAATGTTCATTTAATGAAATCATCCTTTTGCACTAGCCATACAGTATATCACTGTATCAGAAGACAAAATTCACATGTCAAGTAGATGCATTATATGAATGTCATATCAATAAGTCTATTAGTTTTGTCATCATCAAATAGGGGGAGATTGTTGAAGGTTGTTTGATTTGATGATGATGACTGTTGTGCAAAAATAATTGTGATAAATGTGCCTATATGGTTGATTGTCAATGTGTATCTGACAAAGTGCTTATGTGTTAATGTGCTTATGTGCTTAATTGATTATGTGCGTAGATATTCTAAAAGTGCTTATGTGCTTAATTAACAAAGTGATTATATGTTAATCAAATTATGTGTCTACATGATCAAGTGTGTATGATATATATTACCTATGTCTAAATACTGTAACTCTAGACACTTGTTTAACACAAATATGATCTTGCTGAAAACTATCTTGTCTTATAAAAGAAAATGAAAGTTATCTGGTTCAAATGTTGTAAAGTCCTTTTAAAAGATATTTGTGTACAAAGGACTTAGATTTTAAAGATCAGAAATGTTAGGTTGATCTTTCAGTAGGAGTCACTCTGCATAAAAGATGTATGATATAAGCAGAGTAGCATAAGAATGAATCATTGCTGTATTTATGTATGACAGAGTCTGTAAAGTCCTTTCAATATATAATGATGTAATAATGTAAGAAAGGACTTGTTAGAAAAGATCAAATATGTTAGGTTGATCTTATGTAAGATCTGATCAGTCTATATGATCGTAGAACGGACTCTACGATTCTAAGCAAAGAAGACTCAACGATTTTGTATAATTCATAGAGTGAATTATACAACTCCTTACCATGATAACTCTACGATCATCAAAAAGGAACAGAGGTGCAAGAGGTCTACTAAATATACAAGCTAAATTAACTGATCAAGTACAAATCGCAGAGCAGAACTCTACGATCGTCGAACAGTCAACTAAGCTAGCCAGCAGTTAACGCAGTATCAGAGAATAAATGTACTCTACGATATAATCAATATTGCAAGATCGTAAAGTAAATTTGAAGAACAAGCACATACGAGAACTATACGATTTGTACAGTTAGAAGAAATCATAGAGTGAAACCGGATGTCAAAGACAATACAGAAGACTGTTCTACACATAGAACAATCGTTGAGTAGAAATAAAGGATGTGCCAACTGAGACAACAACTCAACGATTCCACTAAAAAGCACTGCAGTCAGCAACTTCACGACTAACGCAGAAGGACAAGCTAAGTAGAACGAAATCATAACGCAAAGCACTGCAGACAAACTCTACGATCTGAACACAACAGCAAGATCACAGAGTAAAAGAGAAGATCGCTCCAACTCAACCATTTAACCGACATACTTCAAGTAACGAGTGGAGCTGAATTCGTAGAGTCCAAATGAGCAGACAATCACTCTACGAATTCAATATAAGAAGCAGCAAAGGATCATAACTGCAATATGGTGCGAGAGGAGAGAGTGTATTTCTCTTCCAGATTCAAAAAAGATTAAGTGCTTTTGAGATACAGATGCATGTCAGAGTCACAGAAGACTTTGTGACTAAACGACTATAAGTCATAACCCACTGCTCAGGAAAATGGTGAATAAAGTCAGACTAATGGGACATCTCTGAATGCATCAGAACAGCTGGTTCTAAAAGTCAAGGAAGGTATTTATTGATGGATCAGAAGATTAATTAGCAAAGAATATAATAATCTTTACTGAATAACTCTGGGAGCGCAACGACTATAAATTCAGAAAAAGCTAAGCTACAGTTTGATATCTCAGAACATGTCAGAAAAGGGAAGAAGAACTGACACAAGCAGCAAGAAAGTCAACATCGAAGATATCAAGGATCTGCACAAAGCCAAAGTAACCCAACGGATCTTTCAACGGTAAAATATGAACAAAGATATAAAGGCTTTGATAATTAACAAACGGTGGCAGTTGTTGAAAAAAAAGAGAGGATGCTGGAAAACAACAGACCGTAGAGCAAAACAAAGATAAGTATGTTGAAGAACCCTCTACGATCCACCAGAACACTAATACTGAATTGAGAAAGACATAGAGTGAAATAACTCTATTACAAGAGAAGTGTTCAGAGCTGCTAGGCACGTAGTAGAGAGAAGCTTAAACGCCAACTTGATACAGACATAGAAGCAACTGAGTACCAAAAGGAAGGAGCATTACAGTCATCTCAGAAGCCCATCTCGAGAAGCTATAAACGGTCTATGATAAGAAGGAACAACTGAGTAACTAAAGGAAGGAGCTTCACAGTCATCTCAAAAGTTCGCCTCGAGAAGTTATCAAGTACTAAAGGAGCTGAAGTTCAAAAGCCTAGCAGCACAAAGGGTGATCACAAGAAGATATTGAGCATATAAAGAAGCCAAGCATCATTGCCGAACTCAATATTATTTCAAGAATGATCACATCCTGCCACTGAGTATTTAAAGACAATGGAACTTAAAGTACAACTCATTAGCAACTTCAACATATATCAACAAGCAAGGAGCCAAGTCTGCTGGACTTGAAGAGGGCAGTTATGTCCTTGTCTTAGTGACTAAAGGAGCCAAGTCTGCTGGACTTGAAGAGGGCAGTTATGTCCTTGTCCTAGTGACTAAACTAGCCAAACCTGCTGGGTTTGAAGGGTTCTGTATGAACCAGAGTTTCTAGGCCTGATGTGCTTGAGGGGTTCTGTATGAACCATTCTTAGCGGAATTCCTACTCGTTGTAGTAGAAGAGTGGAGTAGGAGTTATTCAATCTCCGAACCACTTAAAACTCTCTGGTGTCATTTACATACAGTCATTTACATTATGTCATATATATATATATATATATATATATATATATATATATATATATATATATATATATATATATGTAGTCCCCTTCTCCAGCGAACCTTAAAAAACGAACCAAAGACGAACCGTCGTCTTTGGTATCTATGGCGACAGTTCGACTCGTCGCCATAGCCATGCACTCTATGACGACGGGTCGAACCATCGCTATAGATACCAAAGATGACGGTTCGTCTTTAGTTCGTTTTTTAAAGTTCGCTTTTGAAAATTTTCCTATATATATATATATATAACTGCTAAAATTGGTTTACTTGACAAGTGGTTATCTTCAATAAAGTCTTAACTCAACGGAGAAGCTTTACAAATCTTTAAGGGGAGTTTTCAAACTAATATTCCGGTGTGTAAACAAATCTTGATTAAATGAATTAATTTGTAATAAAATTTTGAAGTTAAGTAAAAAGTTTATAACAGATCTATTCAACCCCCCCTTCTAGATCACTTGTGTGCCTCTGGGAACTAACAGTATGCTTTGGTTTGTGCGTTAAAAACTTGGCAACACTAACTATGGCCTAAGGAGTTTGTGATCCAAACGGACCATGAATCATTGAAATACTTGAAGGGTCAACAAAAGTTGAACAAGAGATATACACGATGAATGGAGTTTATAGAGACGTTTTCTTACGTCATCAGGTATAAACAAGGTAAATAAAATATCGTTGCAGATGCTCTTTCTCGTGGGTATGTGTTAATCTTGACTCTTGATTTTGAACAAATTAAAGAGTTATATATTGTAGACCCTGATTTTAGTGAATAGTTTAGATCATATAAAAAGAATACAGTAGGTAAGTATTTTAGGTATGATGAATTTTTATTTCGTGAAAATAAATTATGTATACTTGCTTGTTCATTGCGTGAATTATTACTTAAAGAATCTCATGATATGGGGGTGGGGGGGGGGGGGGGGTGGGGGTTAATGGAACACTTTGGTGTGGACAAAACTTTGGCTATATTACAATAACATTTTTATTAGCCACACATGAAATGGGGTGTAGAGAAGTTGTGTGATAGATGTTGTTAGAGTTCTTGCCCTAGAGATCAATTATTTGATGTAATTGCTTAACATTTTTGATATTATATATGATTGAATAAATGAATTATTTTATTATGATTTTATTTACTGCGTTATATAAATGTTTGTATAATAAAAGTCCTTATAATAGTGATACAAATTATATAGCTTCAAGTATGTGACTTGAACATAAGATTATATAATTACAAGTAGTATCATTACTCTTAAATGTCCCTAGTCGAGTATCATTGTTAATGGGACAACAATAATACATTGAGACTAGTATGTGGATTGACTTATGGCCAAATTGTTAGAGTTGATGCCCTAGAGGCTAATTATTTGATGTAATTACTTAACATTTTTGATATTATATTTGATTGAATAAATAGATTATTTTATTATGATTTCATTTACTGCGTTATATAAATGTTAGCATAATAAAAGTCCTTAGAATAGTGATACGAATTATATAGCTTCAAGTATGTGACTTGAACATGAGATTATATAATTACAATTAGTATCATTGCTCTTAAATGTCCCTAGTTGAGTATCATTGTTAATAGGACAACAATGATGTATTGAGATTAATATGTGGATTGACTGATGGCCAAATCTCATTGGTCATAAATATATGAGATATTTGAGTCAATGTATAGGTACATGTTAGAGAACAATGTACTGGACTGACCCACCATGAGAATTCTGCGTGGAGCATTATGCAAAGTGTCATAAGAAATTCTCATAGTGACAATGATGTAATGATCCTCCGACCTGAGATCACTATATTATTACACGAGAATTTATGTACTTTGATATCATCAAATGTCACTTTTAATAGGGTGGACAATAAAGGTGATTATTGGGTACATCATGAATCGTGTGAGGAATATGAGTAATCTAGATGGAATTTAACCCTCCTATATATTAGGGGTGATATCCATAGGCCTCTTGATTGAGTAGGACTATGAAATGCATGGCCATGCTCAAATAGTGATTTGTTTCATATAGTCTACTCATTGATCAAGAAAACTCAGATTAAATTATGAAGAGTGTGACACTTTCCATGCCTCGAGTTTAATCTAGGATGTCAAGGTTAAAAGGATTAAATTGCATTGAAACATTGGTCACGAAAAGGTTGCATCGAATCACCGATCTTATTATTGTTTGGGTAACAGTGATGCATTACTAGATGCCGCTCACTATTTATAATTTTATAATATGATTTTAAAATTATTGCCAACATAATAATAACCTATAGGGTCACACACTTAGAACGTATTTAAAAAAGAATTAATTTAAATTGTAAGTATTTAAATATGTCAATATGATTGATAGTATTTAAATTACGAATTTAAATTAATAGGATAATTTATATATATGTATATTAATTAAGTTAGACTTAATTAAGATTTAATATATATAAATTCGGATTTTATTTTTCTAATTAAATTAGGTTTTGGTTAATTCCTATTAACTACTGTATATATGATATATCAGTAGTCTTAATCACGCAAGGAACAAAAACCAAAAATCCTAGCCGCTTGCAGAAAGAGGCTAGAGAGAAAAATAATTGGGAAATCCTGATCTTGGTGGCTAGTACCGCAGTTCCTTTTGCTGCAGATCGTGGGACGATTAGCGGAGCGTTCGTGTGGATACCGTAGAGACGCAGTCGCTGGATTGCGTTGAAGATTCGAAGCCGTTCCAGAATTCCATCGTCTCCTGTCCATCTCGGATAATCGGTAAAATAATCTAAACCTCTGAATTAATCTGTTTTCGCTTGAATCCTGTCTTAGGGTTTCGTAAAAAAAAATTTAAATTCCGCTGCTTTCACTGTGTCGAAACCCTAACACAAATCTCATTGGTCATAAATATATGAGATATTGAGTCAATGCATAGGTACATGTTAGAGAACAATGTACTAGACAGACCCACAATGAGAATTCTACGTGGAGCATTATGCAAAGTGTCATAAGAGATTCTTATAGTGACAATGATGTAATGATCCTCTAGCCTTAAATCACTATATTATTACACGAGAATTTATGTACTTTGATATCATCAAAGCTCACTTTTAATAGGGTAGATAATAAATGTGATTATTGGGTACATCATGAATCGTGTGAAGAATATGAGTGATCTAGATGGAATTTAACATTCCTATATATTAGGGATGATATCCATATGCCTCTTGATTGAGTAAGACTATGAAATGCATGGTCATGCTCAAATAGTGATTTGTTTCATATAGTCTACTCATTAATTAAGAAAACTTTGATTAAATTATGAAGAGTATGACACATTTCATACCTCGAGTTTAATCTAGGATTAAATTATGAAGAGTATGACACATTTTATACCTCGAGTTTAATCTAGGATGTCAAGGTTAAAAGGATTAAATTACATTGAAACATTGATCATGGAAAGGTTGCATCGAATCACCGATCTTATTATTACTTGGGTAGCAGTGATGCATTACTAGATGCCGCTCACTGTTTATAATTTTATAATATGATTTTAAAATTATTGTCAACATTATAATAACCTATAGGTTCACACCCTTAAAACGTAATTAAAAGAGAATTAATTTAAATTATAAGGATTTAAATATGTCAATATGATTGATAGTATTTAAATTACGAATTTAAATTAATAGGATAACTTCTATATACGTATATTAATTAAGTAAGATATAATTAAGATATAATATATATAAATTCGAATTTTATTTTTTTAATGGGATTAGGTGTTGGTCAATTGCTTTTTACTGCTATATATATATATGATATCAGCAGTTTCATAACATGAGGCAAAATCAAAACAAAACCCTAGCCGCTTTTACAAAGATGCTAGAGAGAAAAACTTCAGAAAAATCCAGATCTTGGCGGCTAGTATTGCAGCTCTCTTTGCTACAAATCGTGTGATGATTCGCGGGGCATTCGTGTGAATACTGTAGAGATGCAGTTCCGTTGGATTGCATTGAATATTCGAAGCTGTTACAGAATCATCCATCATCTCCATTCAAGCTCAGCTAATCGGTAAAACAAATCTAAACCACTGAATTAATATGTTTTCGCATGGATCATGTTTTAGGGTTTCAAAAATTATTTTGAAAAATTGAAATTATGCTGTTTTTATGTGTCGAAACTCCTACAGATGTATCAAATGTCGTCAAGCTAAATTTCAAGTGAAACCCCATGGTTTGTATACACCTCTCCCTATTCCAAGTGAGTCATGGATTGACGTATCTATGAATTTTGTATTGGGTTTATCTAGGTCTAAGTGTGGTAATGATTCTATTTTTGTGGTTGTGGATAGATTTTCAAAGATGGCATATTTTATTCCATGCTGCAACACTAATGATGCTTCATATGTTGTAGATTTGTTCTTTCAAGAAATTATTAGATTACATGGCATGCCTAGGATAATTGTATCAGATAAAGATGCTAAATTCTTGAGTTACTTTTGAAAAACTTTGTGGCATAAGTTTGGAACTAAATTGTTGTTTTCTATTACTTGGCACCTCTAAACCGATGGTCAAACCGAAGTAGTGAATAGAACTTTATCCACATTATTAAGGTCAATAGTTCAAAAGAACATAAAAACTTGGGAAGAGTGTTTACCACATGTTAAGTTTGCGTATAATAGATCTATTCATTCTGCTACTAATTTTTCTCCATTTGAAGTTGTATATGGTTTTAATCCTTTAACTCCATTGGATCTAACGTCATTATCTGTTTCTGAATATACTAACTTAAATGGGAAAAAGAAGGCTGATT
The DNA here is from genome assembly GCA_947179155.2 of Hedera helix. Taxonomy (NCBI): domain Eukaryota; kingdom Viridiplantae; phylum Streptophyta; class Magnoliopsida; order Apiales; family Araliaceae; genus Hedera; species Hedera helix. The sequence continues at coordinate 8,870,019 of OX359285.1, read as the reverse complement.
TTATGAAGCAGATACATGAGAGGTCAAGAGTCAACATAGAAAGGAGGACAGAAAAATATGTCAAGCAAGCCAATAAGGGATGCCGTCAAGTAATTTTTGAACCAGGAGATGATTAGGTATGGATGCATATGAGGAAAGAGCGATTTTCAACCCAAAGGCGTTCTAAGTTGCTTCCACAGGGGGGATGGTCCTTTTCAAGTCCTTGAATGCATCAACAATAACGCCTACAGATTGGCCTTACCAGGTGAGTATGGTGCTAGTGCTACTTTAAATGTTATTGACCTAAGTCTATTGATGTAGGTGACGATTTGAGGATAAATCATTCTTAAGAGGAGGGGAATGATGAGGACATCGCATGGGCTAATTCAAACAAGACTAAAGGAGTGTGTGGAGATCCAATTCAAGTGCTAGTTGAACCAATTACAAAGGCTAGAACTACAAGGTTCAAACAAGGCCTAAATGGACTGATCCAAGATGTTTGGGCTGAAGCTAATTCAAGAAGACCCAAGGAGGAGGCTAAGGAGCATGCGAAACAAGTTTGGATCAGTTTGATACAAGCCCAATTCAGGATTTAAAAAAGATTTTGTTTCTCAAAATATGCGACATATTATATTATATTTTGTTTCCTTATGTTTTAGGTAATTTAACATAATTCTAAGGTGGTTATGATTTATTTTGATTGTAATTCTAGAGACTTCTACTAGGGTAAAATTAGGGCAACACCTTTAGGATTTTTATTACCATAATTAAGTTTATGTACTAGTATAAATAGGCCTCAAGGCCAAGGGTTTTACTCACTTATTGATTTAATAGTATTTCTTCTTTTTAGATTACTTAAGAGTAATCTATCTTTGTTCTTTTCAAGAACTTTTGATTTTATCAACGTGTCTGTAATACTCCGGATATTTACAAGACTTGTAAATAAGATCATAAATGATTAAATGAAGGTTATGTTTAAAACCTAGAGTCGAAGAAGTGAGATGTGTAGAAAATGAGTAAATATTTTTTTTTCTTTACCTAATTTATTTGTTAGGAATTAAATATGAAAAATATGGATTATAAAATTTAAAACCTATAAGTGATTAATATGTATACTTGAAAGTATAATAAATATAAGGTAATATAATACCTTTAAAAAAATTGATAAGATTGTTTGACGAAAGAGTTTATGTGAGAATATTATAATGATGCATGTGGAAGATTTATTAAGAAAATAAATTTAATTAAGAAATAAAAGTGGTTATATAGATACATGTATACCTAAAGTTGTGCTTTTTAGCCAAATAAGAATATGAGTAAATTAATACTCAACAAAACTAATAAATTAATTAGTTTTAATATGAAGTAAAAAGGAATGTCATTAAATATAATTAATTATGTTAATTATATTAGTTATGAGTTAAAGTTATGATAATAAATGAAAAAGTTAAAATGATTGTCTAGGAAGATAATAATAAGAAGTTAATTAATTAAGTTATTAACTTAATTATCAAGTTATAGTATAGAGTCCAATAATAGATTAAAACAAACCTAATATTTTAATTGATGTAAGTCTTGTTGGTAATTATAAAGAGGGCCAAAAATAAATTTAAGGATTAAGCCTCATGAAGAGTCCAAGTAATTTAATTATATATTAGTGGACTAGCCCAAGAGAATTATGTGAGGAGCCCAACTTGAAATAATATTTGCAAAAAATATGGTTATTAATAAGTTGCCTAATTGATTTAAGTAAGGTAGCCCAATGAAAGTTATATGATGAGTCCAATAGAATTTAATGGGGAGCCCAATGTAAGTTGAATATAATGGTCCAATCCTTTAGTCCAATTGATGGCCAAATATTAGGTCAAAGTGTTAGTGATGTATGAAAGTTGACTAAGGTGATGTTGGTAATTTCACCTTGGGTTAGTTGTTAGAAGAGAGTAACCTTACATATATATATAAAGTTGGGTCAGCGTAGTAACCCTAGGTCATGCATAGCTAAAGTTAACTATACTTGAGATGTTGGTGATAATGTATAGATATATAAACTATATGTATAGATATTTGGTGAGAGTTAACTATGGGGGAGTAGTAGATTCACCTTGGGTTATGTGTTAGTAGAGAATTAATCATATTTGGGTTAATTGATGGTAAATGTGTAGACATGTATATTTGTAAATATGATGAGCTTGGACCATGATTAGAAGGTTGGGTTAACCTTAAGTCACAAGTGTGTAGAGAATTAACCAATAGGTGGTTCACCAACCCTAATCAATCAAGACGATCAATTCACTAAATTTATGAATTTATATTTGTAGAAAACTAACCATTGTTGGGTTAGATGTTAATCCTAAGTGATAATAAAAAAAACCTTAACCAATGTTAGAGTTAAGTGTTAGTAAATATATAAATATATTAAATATATATGTATACTTGATTGTAGAGAATTAACCTTACTTGTATTAATTGGTGGAAAATGATAAAATAAGTATATCTATTGATATGATCAATTTGGACCATGGTTAGATTTAGTGGATCAACCCTAAATCACTTGATGTGTTAATAAGTTAACCACATTGTAATTAATTGTTGGGAGAAATATAGATATGTAAATATATAAATAAGATGAGCTTTAACTAAGGTTTAGTATTTGATTGACCAAGGTTAAGTGTAGTACTTTAACCCTAGGTCTTATGGAGAGTTAGAAAGTTAACCACATGTGGGTTAAGTGTTGGTGTTTTGCTCACCAACTACCCAACCACCCTAGTCAATCAAGTTGTCATTCTTGGTGGTCAATCACATAGTCAATCGTGTAGTCATTCACTAAAATAGTAAGCATGAATTAAACCTTTAATTCACCTATGTTAGTTGATTAATAGATGATAAGTGAGATTAGTTGAGTCTATAAATAGAAGCTAGCAAGTATTATGCAAATGTTGGTCATTTGTTCATTTCACCAAAGGGGTAAGCTAGAGAGTAAAATAGAAAGGAATAGAGTATTTGAGAGAGAGCTAAAGAAAGGAGAAACCCATTTATGGTAGAAGGAAGAAGAAGGAGAATAAGTCTATATATATTGTCCAGCATCCATCAAGAATATCTTCTTTTAAAGGTTTAAAAGTTTTATTTCCTTAAAACTCTAGTTTATTGTTAATGTTATAATGAAAATCTTAGATTCGGATCTTATGTTTTCAAACATTTGAAATATTTATAAGTCATGTTATGTATATGATGTATGAATAGTCATAAAATAGAATAATCTAGCAAATAATGCTTGTAGCATCATGTTTGAACCAATCGAATCAAAGATTTATGAAGCTAGTTTTTATTATGTCCTTGTGAGAGATGTTAAGTCTACATCCATTTGGAATTTGGATTTGTAATCTAGAGAAAAGTTGTAGAGGAGGACATTCTGATGAGAATGGAATCAAGAAATATCAAAAAATATTTTGAAATAAAGAAGTTATGATAGTTTAAGTGAAGAAGGGTATGATAGTCCATAAATTAAGGTATTTTATTTTTGGCCCCTACCGCAACGGTCAAACACACTGCCCAGAACATGTTTTAGCTGTCTGGATCGGGTTGGTCCGGGTCGGGTCGGGTCGGGTTGAGTCTGTCCGGGTCAATTTTCTTTGGAAAATTAAGTTGAAATAAGTGTAAAATGAATATATTTGAATACTAAACCAATATATATAGAGTCTATTAGTGACTAATTGGTAGCTAAATGTTTAAAATAAAGACTAAGGTTAACACAATTAAAAAGTTAACTATTGATATTGTTTGAATATTATTAAAATATTATTAAATGGTGAGTAATATTAGTATGTGATTAAAAGATTGTTAAATAATTAATAACATTAGTAAATAATTAAAATATTATTAAATGGTTAATAATATTAATAAGTGATTAAAATATTATTAAATAGTTAATAATATTAGTAAGAGATTAAAATATTATTAAATGGATAATAATATGAATAAGTGATTAAAATAGTATTAAATAGTTAATAATGTTAATAAGTAATTAAAATATTATAAAATATTTAATAATATTAATAAGTGATTAAAATATTATTAAATGATTAATAATATTAATAAATAATTAAAATATTATTAAATGGTTAATAATATTAGTTAATAATATTAGTAAGAGATTAAAATATTATTAAATGGTTAATAATATTTGAATATGGTTGTATATTACCAAAGGTAGATAACATTTTGAGGTGTTTAGTACGTTATTAAACGTTCAAAATATTAAGTTATGTAAAAGAAGAAAGTTTAATTGAATTAAACCAATGCAAATAGTTCATTTGTGACTAATTTAGACAACTTATTAAAAGTGGGTCATACGAAGAATATGTAGTGAAGACGTAAGTTAGTTAAGCTTACCGACATGTCTAAACTATATTTGGGCTAGGATTTTTGTTCAGAACTCAAGAATTCGTTTATCGGACATCTTAAGAGTTAATAATTTGAAGTTAGAGTCTTATATAAAGACTAAGTAATAGTCATTGCAATTAATGATGATGCCAATTTTATATATAAATTGTAGGTTGAACGAAAGACACAAAATAAGTATAAATGGTATAAGCGAATAAGATAAATTTTTCAGAACTTGCTCCTATGTGTAATTTTATGCCACAATGTGATATTAAATTATTGATATGAATATATTGATGTTAATTGTGTTATGTGAAGCCATTAATGTATGAGTATATGTGAAGTATATGAACTATGATTACATGTGAAGTATGTACAAAATATAAAGCATGATTTGATAGAGGCTAGTTGTGCATTATATGTGATGCATAAGAAGTATGAAACATTTATAAAATGCAAAATAGATATAAAATGCAAAATATGTATAAGTATATGTGAAACATACAATGTGTTATGTGTAACTGTTAGGCTTGTTGAGCCGTCGTGCTCACTCTTGCTATAAAAACCAACACTTTCAGATAAGTGCGAGATATCCGAAGTTTTTGATAAAGATCATGGAACGGGAATACGTATTACTTTCACCGAAAGTTTAAATGATTGTTGTAGTTATGAGTCCAAATTGGACAGGTAAATAATTGTGTAATTAAAGAAATGGTTAATGTGTATTGTGAGTGTTTAAATACTCAAATTGATTGTAATAGAATGAACTCGTATCATGTATGATATTGAGACATACTAGGAATTTGAAAAGACTGCGATTCTGGAATAGAAAGAGATGTTATATAGTTTTAAATAAATAACTATATTGCAATTATAATATTATTATAAGTCGTGAACGATAAGGAAATGTTGTATCGTGGCGAACCAGATTCGAGGTTCAAGGGATCCGAATTTGAGGTCGTTACAGTGTCCGTAACGATCAATCCGACTTATCAAGTATCAATCCATAGGTTATCGCTTTAACATAAGCAAGGGGTTAATGATTCAGTGATGTTCCACCCATAACCATTGCTAGAATGATCTGGGCAACAATCACCTCACGCAAGTGTGCCGTAAAGTCTATCATCTGGGAAATAACATTTTTCGTCCACATGCCTCATTCATATTTTAAGGGTCTATAATTTGCCCCCTGTTCGTGCAGTTCTCTTCTAAGTGAAGTGTGCGTGCACATATTCATGTTGTGATAAGAGATTGGTTTACCTTTGGAATTTCAAAGGTGCACTACAGATAAAATCATACATTTTCTTTTTTCTAGAGATACCTTTATTTTGGAGTAGATCATTTGCGTCTCAAGAGAAATTTGTTGATTGTGTTTTTTAATAAAATTGCTCTTAACCCGATAGGGTCTTGCATAATGTTCATCATAGAAATTTCATCATTATTCCATGTGAGATCAATCATTTCTCGATACGGATCAATACATAGAATTTTTTAGATATATTTTTCATGTCCATGGAATATATATCACGTCCTTATATAAAAGAACGACCGCATAGAGATCTCATCCTAAAAGGAACTATACATGTTCCGGGAGGGAGTATCGTATAAAATTCCTGCAAGAAGGCATTGTCAAATATAAATTCCGAAGAAGCATATACAAATCTCGAGAAGAGCTTATTTGGTCCCGAGAGGGACTAGAATATAAGATTTTGAGGCAAGTACCACTCTTCAAGAAAGATTTTGAAGAATAATGTTCTCAAGTAAAATTATTTGATCAGTTTCATAAAATACATAGAGATAATTTATAACGAAGTTACCTTATTGAATTTATATATATATATATGTATGTATGTATGTATGTATGTATGTATGTATATGTATGTATGTATTTTCAAAATAATTTGTAATGTGTACCGCTACTGTTTTTTTTAGTTGATAAAGTATAACTTAATAATTTATGTTGGAGACAAATCAAACTTTTCAACTTTGCGACGGGTCACATAAGAATCCATAAAAGATTTTAGAACTTCAAAATTATTTCTAATATTTTTCAAATTTCTTATTTCATGTTTCTCTCTTGAGATAATTTACTTTCCTTTTGAGGACCCAACCAAATTTAATTTGTTCCAAATATTTATGAAAAAGGTATTTCAAACGCCATGTATCATTTGGCTAAAAATTTCGCCATTTTTTTTTAAAATGTAAATTGAATCTGAACTTTCAAAAATAAATTGTAACTTGAATCGTTATTTTTAAAGATAAAGTGTAACTTATATCATCACTTTTAAAAATAAAATATAACTTAAATTTTCACTTTTGAAAATAAAATTTAACTTGTATCATAACTTTGGAAGATAAATTAGTGTAACTTGTATCATCACTTTAGAAGATAAAATATAACTTGTATCATCACTTTTGAAGATAAAGTGTAATTTAATCATCATTTTTTATGATAAAGTATAACTTCTCATCTTATACGGATGAACCAACTCTTTTAGATGGATTTTGTCGCCCTATGCGAATGGATCACTTCTTTTGAATGGATTTTACCACCCTTTGCAGATGGACCACCTTTTGGTTGATTTTAATGCCATTTGCAGATGGACCACCTTTTAGTAGATTTTACCACCCTTTGCGGATGGTGGTGGATTTTAATGCCATTTGCAGATGGACCACCTTTTAGTAGATTTTACCACCCTTTGCGATGGTGGTGGATTTTAATGCCATTTGCAGATGGACCACCTTTTAGTAGATTTTACCACCCTTTGCGGATGGACCACCTTTTGGTGAATTTTACCACCTTTTGGAGAATTTTAGCATTGGAGCTCATTTGTGAAAAGGATGTAAATCGAGCTCCATACATATTGGTAAGATTCTATTTGTTGCCCCAATAAATTTTCCTTGGAAGCACATAATTTCTCTCAGTGTTATTGTTGTTGTATGGACATATTGTTATCGTTGCCCATTGACTACGAAAGTGCATATTGTAGTGCGAATTTGTAGACACCATAGTATTTTATAATTAACTGAGACAGTTGTGAGCTATATTCATTAGTTTTGGAAGAGGGGCTTTAAATAGACTTGTGTAAAATTTTTGAGAGGTCTGCCTTGCCAAAAGCGAACTTAATGAGTATCACATACGAGTGTTTAAAATAATGGGCCCTAACGAAAATTACTTCAGAAGTATATGATTCCACTTTTAAGATCTGAGTGGCCTTTTACTTCCGAGAAGATAGATGCTATATATGAATATAAGAGTGCGGAGAAGTTATCATTCGAAACAAAATGATTTTGGTATCCTTGGAAGTAGGCTCCAAAAGTAGAATGCTTCTCATGGTTTATGGGGATTTTCGAAAGTAGATGATTTGCTTGCAAAATTTTCGAGAGAACTTCCGGCTAGCGGACGTCCTTCAAGAAGTATATTATTGAGGTTCATAAGCATCAAGTTTCTGAGCAGCATATAATCTTTCGAGATATATAACAGTAAGAGGATCTCAGGAAATTTTAAGAGGTTACAAAATTATGAGAAATCTTGGTGAAAATCTTATGCGAACTTGAGATATAACAAAATACCGAGAGCTTTTTAACTTCGCTGAAAACCAAAATATTTTCGGGACAGCGAAGATGGGCTCGAGAAAGAAGAGAAGGCCCTAAGGAGTTAAACTAATATAAGGGATAAATTGAGCAAAACAAATATGGCAGAATTCTCTATTCTTTAGTGCTGCCTCCCACAGTTATATATTTATATTTATACATGATAAGAGTGGTTACATCAATTACAAGATAAGTGGTAGTTTGAAATACAAGCTACATCAGATTATGGACATCTATTTGTTATACATAACAACCCAAATTTGTAGGAGTTTGAATTAGGCAGAAGATCCCAAGCCACGTTGAACAAAGGAGACCCCAAACCGAGTAGGAAACCAATCTGAATGGGTTACAGTAATCATCTCAATACCCCCTGACAAGTTGACGGTGGTGGGGAACTAAGGTTAGCTTGTCTCGAAGGAAAATGAAGCGTGTTGAATGGAGTGGCTTGGTGAAAATAGCAGCGATTTTATCATTAGTAAAGACCTATCGTGCAAGAAGAGTACCTTTGGTTACTTGTTCGCGAACAAAATGAAAATCAACCTCGATATGCTTGGTACGAGCGTGAAACATAGGATTTGCGGCAAGATAGGTTGCACCTATATTATCACACCAAAGGATTGGTGGATGTTTGAGAAAATTTTTGAGTTCACTAAATAATGATTGCAATCGAACAAGCTCAGCAAAAGCATCAGCAAGTGCTTTATATTCGGCCTCGGTAGAGGAGCGTGCAACAATGCATTGTTTCTTCGATGACCAAGATATAAGATTAGGACCCATGTAAAAATAGCAAATTCTCCAATTGACTTACGATCGTACAACCTACCCAATCAGAATCCGTGAATGCTTGTAAAGTCATAGGATTAAAAGAACGAATAATAGATAATGCATGAGCAGAAGTTGTTTGGAGATAACACAGGATGTGTTTAACAGCTGTCCAATGTTCTTCACTAGGAGCATGCATGAATTGACAAACCTTGTTAACAGTATAAGACAAATCCGGGCAAGTGAGAGTGACATATTGTAAAGCTCCCACTATTTATCCGTATAATTTAGGATTAGAAAAAGCAACCTGTGTTGTATTAGTCAAACTCATAACAATAGATGTTGGTGTTCGAAGAGGTTTGCAGTTGGACATAGACGCCCACTGTATGATATCCTGAATATATTTCCTTTGTGAAAGTAATATCCCATCGTCCAATGGAATAACTTTCACTCCTACAAAATCATGTAAGGTACCCAGATCCTTAAGCGAGAACTTACAGCTTAACACAAGGATCAATTTGTCAATAGCCTTATTAGAATTTCCTGTCAAGATAATGTCATCTACATTATATAGACCAATAATATTAAATGTATTGATCCAACATGAAATATGAACATTTATGTGTCAGAACGAGATGTCACAAAACCTAATTGTATGAGAAAATTAGACAATCGTGAGTACCACGCATGTGGTGCCTGCTTAAGCCCATACAACGAGTGATGTAGTTTACAGACATGGTGATGCAGGAGCATCTGAGCTTGATCATGTTGAGCTTGATCATGCCGATCTATCAGCTAGCACATTAATGACTCTACAGTACCTGGAGAAAGCGGATCGGGACAAAGTTAAAAGGTGTCGATGCCCTCGGGCAAGTAAGATGGGATCGACCTATTAACCTTAATCTCGGGTCAATAATACTCTTCGGGGGACCTTGAGGTCGGGACCGATAATACTCTTCGGGGACCTTGAGGTCGGGATCAATAATGCTCTTCGGGGACGGTTTCAGTTCAGAAAACTTCAGTCCTTTATTTTTGATAGTTTTTATTTCCTTTTATTTTATTTCCTTTATTATTATTCGGCATATAATCTAGCTATTAATCATTAGGTGTCATATGGTAAGTGCACGTGAGTTGGTTACTAAAGTTTAAAGAAAGATAGTGACAGATATTGGGGACTAGCTACGTGGCAGGAGAGAGAAATATTTGTCAGAATCTGTTAGCCACCTTTCTAGTATTTTCCTTTTTAATATTTTCTTTTATGATATTTTCTTTCTTTGTGCCCAAGTTTTACCCAGTTATATATATCCGGCTTGTGGGTATAGAAAGGGGTTGTTGAATATACTGATAAAACTTTTCTGAGAATTAGAGTTGAGAGTTTCTCCTCTTATTTCTTTTGGTGAATCTCTTGTATATTTACCTGTAGATTTGTATTAACTTAGTCAGCAGGATAATCGCTATCCCGCTCCGGCGTCAGTTGGTATCAGAGCTCATCGTTCACCTGGAAGTTAACACTCACCGGTTTCAATGGCTGGTAGTCATGGTCGTGGTAGACGTGGATAGGTTCCGACTGAGGAAGTTCCCCACCGTGATCGCAACGTTCAGGAAGTGATGATTGAGGATTTACAGAGACAAGTTGCATAGTTAACCCAGCGTCTAACGACGCGAGATCAAGGTCGTCAAGAGCGGGTTCTGACTGAGGAGGCTCCGCACCTTAATCGCCTCTATCAAGGTCGTCATGGGCAGTTTCCAGATGAGGAAGTCCAACACCCTATGTTTGAGGTAGTTGATACCGAATCTAATTCCAGTTTTGATAATCCTTATCAAAATCGGAACTAGTTCTGGGAACAAAGAGGTCAAGACGATTATTGTCGGGATCTGGGTTTCAAAGTGGAGCTACCGGAGTTCTCTGGTACACTTCAAGCGGAAGGGTTCATCGACTGGATGAATGAAGTAGAAAGAATCTTCGAATATAAGGAGGTCCCAGATGCTATGAAGGTGAAACTAGTTGCAATAAAATTGAAGGGCAGAGCATCTGCTTGGTGGGAACAGTTGAAGAAATCGAGAGCAAGACAGGGAAGATCCAAGACAACTGAATGGGAGAAGATGAAGAAGAAGATGCAGTCTCACTTCCTTCCCTTCGGCTATACTCAGTCCCTATACAAGCGCTTACACCTATTAAGGCAAGGAGTCAGGTCAGTTGACGAGTACACTGAGGAGTTCTACCAGTTAATCGCTCGTAATGATCTATCCGAAACAGAGGAACAGTTGGTGGCAAGGTATTTAGGTGGTTTGAAGCAATCTCTGCAGGATGTGCTTAGCCTCCATTCAATATGGACTGTGTCCGAAGCCTACCAACGAGCACGTGAGGTCGAACAGTAGTAGAACAGAAGGCCGATGCCCAGAGGCATCCCCAGTAGTAGACCGACCCCACCACCTCAACAAACACGTTCGGCACCAACCCAACCACAGGGTAATGTCGGATCTACTATTAAGTGCTTCAGATGTTGAGAACCAGGACATCGGGCAACCGAGTGCAGAAAACCTGCTAACCAGAAAGGCAAAAATCTTCTAATCGGGGAAGAGGTAGAGGAAGCCGAGGAGTTCGACGATCCTATCTATGATGACTATGAAGAGGAGGACATGTTGTACGGTGATGGTCGAGAAACTCTAGTCATCAGGAAGAGTTTACTGAACCCTAAGGGTGATACCGATGATGATTGGTTGAGAACCAATATCTTCTACACTACTTGCACCGTAGCCGACAAGGTCTGTAAGATGATAATTGACAGTGGAAGCTGTGAAAATGTGGTGTCCGAAGAGGCTGTTCATAAATTAAGCCTGAAGACGGATCAACACCCAAAACCATACAAGCTTTCATGGCTCAACAAGGGGAATGAGGTAATTGTAGATAAGAAGTGCTTAGTCTCATTTTTAATTGGCAAAAAATACTTTGACAATGCTTGGTGTGATGTGGTATCCATGGATGTATGTCATATACTGTTAGGCCGACCGTGGCAATACGACCGAAGTGTCATTCATGATGGTCAGAAAAACACTTACTCCCTTAGCATCAAAGGAAAGAAGATTGTGTTAGCCCCTCGTCGGGAAGAAGGGAGTTCAGGTCGATCAGGTAATCATCTCAACTTGTTATCCATGAAAAGGTTCTTACATGAGGTCGGACAAGGAGTAGTGTACCCTTTGCTTCCTTGTGAAAATAGTTCAGCAAATAGCAGCACCGAAGTGCCAGCCGTCGTTCAGGAGTTGTTAACCGAATATGCTGACCTTATGCCAGAAGAGCTTCCATCGGGATTACCGCCGATGAGAGACATCCAGCATCAGATCGATCTTATCCCAGGATCGAGTCTGCCGAACAGACCAGCTTACAGGCTCAGCCCCAAAGAGTCCGAAGAACTGCAAAGGCAGGTGGTCGAGTTGCTGGAAAGAGGCTACATTCGTGAAAGTATGAGCCCGTGTGCAGTGCCAGCTTTGTTGGTATCGAAGAAGGATGGTTCGTGGAGGATGTGTATAGACAGCCGAGCCATCAAGAAGATTACCGTGAAGTACCGGTTTCCGATCCCACGTTTAGACGACATGTTGGATCAATTGTCAGGAGCCAAGGTTTTCTCCAAGATCGACCTCAAGAGTGGCTACCATCAGATCAGGGTCAGACCAGGTGATGAATGGAAGACGACATTTAAGACTCAACATGGTCTATATGAATGGATGGTCACTCCCTTCGGTCTTTCTAATGCTCCCAGTACCTTTATGAGATTCATGCATCAAGTACTACGACCTTTCATGGGGAAATTTGTTGTTGTGTATTTTGATGACATTCTAATCTATAGTCCGAGTCGAGAAGCCCACCATGAACACCTTCGAGCAGTCTTTAAAGTTTTGAGAAATGAGCGTCTGTTCATCAACCAGAAAAAGAGTTCATACTTCACTACATCAGTAACTTTCCTCGGCTTTGTTGTATCGACTCAAGGCGTGCATGCTGATCAATCGAAGGTAGATGTCATTCGGGAATGGCCAACGCCAAAGAGCATACATGATGTCAGAAGCTTCCATGGTCTAGCTTCCTTTTACTGACGGTTCATTAGGGACTTCAACACCTTAATTGCACCTATCATAGAGTGCCTTAAGGGTAAGGAATTTCAATGGTCGGAAGTAGCCGAAACCAGTTTTTAGCTAGTAAAGGAGAAGATGACCGAAGCACCAGTGTTAGCACTCCCTAATTTTGATAAAGTATTCGAAGTGAATTGTGATGCATCAAGAATCGGCATCGGTCGAGTGTTGAGTCAGGCAGGTCGGCCAGTTGCATTCTTCAGTGAAAAGTTGTCAGGATCGAAGAAGAATTATTCTACATATGATCTGGAGTTCTACGCCATAATTCAGTCTTTGAAACATTGGCGTCATTACCTAATACAGAGGGAGTTTATTCTCTTTACTGACCATGAAGCTTTGAAGTATATCAACTGTGACGACCCCAAATCCGGGTTCCTTGAACCTCGAATCTGGTTCAACACTAGTACTACTTTTTCCTTATTGTTCATGAATTACAACAATATTAAAATTGCTAAATAATCATTTATTTACAATTTTACAACATCTCTTCTATTCCAGAATCGAAATCTTTATACATTCCTAGTATGCCTCAATATCATACATGATACGACATTCTATTACAATCAATTTGAGTATCTAAGACTCATAATACATACCAACCAATTCTTATACTACACAATCATTTTACCTGTCCAATTCGGACTGATATCTACAATGGTCGTGCTAGACCTTCAATGAATGTAATATGCATTCCTGTTTCTTGATCCTTATCAAGACTTCAAATACTTGTACTATCTGAAAATGTTGGTTTAAGCAAGAGTGAGCACGACGGCTCAGCAAGCTTAACAGTTACACATAACACATTACATGCTTCACATATACTCTGCAATTTATACTTACATCATGTTTTTCATGCATTTCAGTTTATGTCATACTGCTCATGCATCACATATAACATCTAGCAATTCATGCTTTATATTTATACATAATCTACATGTAATCATACCTCATGCATATCACAATTATCATCAATATCTTTCTATTAACAATTTAATATCACATCAAAGCATGTTACGGCACATAGGAGCAAGTTCTGAAAAACTTGTCTGGTCGCTTCTACCATTTACGCTTATTTGCGTCATTTGATCAACCTACAATTTATATACAAATTGATATAATCATTAGCTACCAGGACTTTTAATTAGTCTTAACTTAAGACCTTAACTTCAAATTATTAACTCTTAAGATGTTCGACAAACGAACCCTTAAGTTCCGGACAAAACCCTAGTCCAAATACAGTTTGGACATATCAGGCATGCTTACCCAGCTTACGCTTTCATTGTACAATCTTCGTACGACACACTTTTAATAAGTTGTCTAAATTAGTCACAAATGGACTATTTACATTTGTTTTATTCAATTAAACTTTCTTCTTTTACATAACTTAATGATTCGGACATTTAACAATGTACCAAATATCCCAACATATTATATGTCTTTGATAATATACAACTACGTTTAAATATTATTAACCATTTAATAATATTTTAATCACTTCTTAATATTATTAACCATTTAATAATATTTTACTCACTTATTAATATTATTAACCATTTAATAATATTTTAATCACTTATTAATATTATTAACCATTTAATAATATTTTACTCACTTATTAATATTATTAACCATTTAATAATATTTTAATCACTTCTTAATATTATTAACCATTTAATAATATTTTACTCACTTATTAATATTATTAACCATTTAATAATATTTTAATCACTTCTTAATATTATTAACCATTTAATAATATTTTAATCACTTATTAATATTATTAACCATTTAATAATATTTTACTCACTTATTAATATTATTAACCATTTAATAATATTTTACTCACTTATTAATATTATTAACCATTTAATAATATTTTACTTATTTAATAATGTCATTAATTATTTAAGAACATTTTAATCATATACAAATGTTATTACACATTTAATAACCTTTTAATCTTATACTAATATTATTAATCATTTAATAATATTTTAATATTCTTCAAATATTACCAATAGTTAACTTTTTAATTGTATTAACTTTAGTCTTTATTTTATACATTTGGATACCATTAAGTTACTAATAAACTCTACATAAATAGGTTTGGTATTCAAATACATTCATTTTACATGTATTTCAACTTAAATTTCCACTAAAAACTCAACCCGGACTGACCCGACCCGACCCGGACGGCTAAAACATGTTACTGGCAGAATGTTTGACCGCTGCGGCGGTGGTTTCCACTGCTGCGGCGGTAGTACAAATTTCCGAAAACCTAATTTGGGGACTGCCGGACCCTCCGAAGCTCCGATAGCCATAACTTCTTCATTTTAAAACATTTTGGGGTGATTCTTGAGTCCATTCTCATCAGAATTTCCCCCTCTACAATTTCTCTTTATATCAAAAATCCAAATTCCGAACGGAACTGGACTAAACACTACTCACAAGGACAAAGTGAAAACTAAAATCACAAATCCTTGGTTTTAATTGTTCAAACTTGAATAAAATAAACTCTACACATCCAAATGACACCAACTTAGTGTTGTTGTCTCTCTAACTTCTTGTTTTACAATATTTCATGGTTTGATCACATTTTAAAAACGTTTGACACGAAATTTAAAGATCGAACCCTTAGGGTTTTACCGGTAAATCGCAATATGGAATTTTCTTCCATTTATTTGCATACCACACATACCAATACTTGTTTTAAACATACTAAATCATGAATCTACCTATATCTCATAGATTTAGACTTCTAGAGCATCAAAATAACTTTTGATTGGTTAAAAATATATTTTGACCGATTAAAACTTATATAGACTATAAAAATGAAATAGGTGAATGTTAGATCACTTTTGAACCTCTTGATCTTGGATGTTCTTCATCACTTGACTATGATCTTGGCTTTTGACTCCACCTTGATCATCCTCCAACATTTTTCCATGGTGGATCATCAATCTCACAAAGTAGCTCTTATTTTTCTCTAGAGCTTCTCTCTCTACAACACTTGAACTAGCTAGCAAATGACTAACCTTTGCTAGTTCTTTCTCTCTTCTCTATATATAGCACTCCCTTAATCACCATCAACTCCTACTAATCAACTAACATAGTCAAATTAGGAGTTAATTATGCTTACTATTGGATTGATTGACCACTTGAATGACTATGTGATTGACTAGGGTTGGTGAACCACTTTGACATTGTGTACAAGTGAAGCAACCAAGCAAATCAAGCCACCCCCTTGTGGGGACCACTAAATCTCAGCAAAATGGGATTTAATCCCCCATTTTTGCTTTATTTTTATAGCTTAAATATACATTCATACATCTATATATATATATATATATATATATATATATACTTATATATATAACCATTGACCAACATTTTGACTTCCTATTGGGCTCCACTTTGGACTTAGGAATTAAATAAGTTGGGCTCATTCATTTAATTTGTTTGGGCTCAATTTAATTATTACATTGGGCTAACATTACATACCCTATGGTACATTTAATTAAAACAAGCATTGGGCTTGTTCAAATATTACATGGACTACTAGGTAAATTTATTTGACCTAGATTAAAACATCACTTGGACTTATAACATACTCCAATTAAACTTGCATTACATTCATCTACCACATTGGGTTGCTAAATTAACTTATTCAAAGTTAATTTTCAAACAGTCTATACCACCGCTGCGGCGGCGGTTACCACCGCTGCGGCGGTAGTTCTAAGTTTATATTCCAGAGAGTTTCACCGCTGCGGCGGTGAAACCTACCGCTGCGGCGGTAGTGCTAATTTTTAAAACTCTAAAACACATTAATACAAGTACTTTGACTTGATTAAATTAAATTCATTAACTACCTTTTATCATTAACTTGGGTTTATAATATAATTACCCATACCCATATAGTTATTCCTACATTGGGTTACACAATTAACTAATACATGGTTAATTCTCAACTCTACCTTCCTTTCTCTATCAATTAACCAATGTTTGGTTAATTCTCTCTCTTGTCTACCAACTAGGGTTATTCAATTAACCCTACATTAGTTAATTCTCTACACTCAATAGTATTTCCCCACACTTTGACCAACATTGGACTTTTAAAAGTTTGGGTTACATAGCTTACCTTTCATTGGGCTCTCTTATTTAATTACTCACATTCATGCAAGTATTCCCATATTGGGCTAACACATATAATCCTTTTGGGCTAGTCCACTAGTAGTAATTAAATTACTTGGACTCATAACTAATATAATTAACCGTGTTGCCGATGCTCTCAGTCGACGCACAATACTTCTTACTACCATGAGCAATACAATCACTGGGTTTGAAGTCTTCCCTGATATGTATACAGAAGATCCTTCATTCAGGAAGATAGTTCGGGAAGTGACTGAAGGTCAACGATGTGACTTCGTCCTGAACAATGGTTATCTGTTTAAGGGGCTTCAACTTTGTGTACCAGATTGCTCACTCAGACAGTAGATAATTGGTGAGCTTCACAATGAGGGTCACTTCGCGAGAGATAAGACACTAGCTCTAGTCTCGAATAACTATTATTGGCCGAAGCTATCAGGAGATGTGGCTCGACATGTTGAAATATGTTATGTCTGTCAGCGGTCAAAGGGGGCGGTCACTAACGCAGGTCTATATACTCCCTTACCCGTACCAGAAGCTCCATGGATAGATGTGAGTATGGATTTTGTGTTGGGATTACCTCGAACTCAGCGGTCAGTTGATTCTATCTTCGTGATAGTAGATCGATTCTCGAAGATGGCTCACTTTATTGTGTGTCGAAAGACCATGGATGCTGACCAAATTGCCAATCTTTATTTTTGGGAAATCGTCCGACTGCATAGAATTCCAAAGTCAATCACCTCTGATCGGGATACCAAATTTGTCAGTAACTTCTGGAGGAGTTTATGGGGAAAGTTCGGAACCAAGTTGAACTTCAGTAGTGCTTATCATCCCCGGACCGATGGTCAGACCGAGGTGGTGAACCGAAGTCTAGGCAATATGTTGCGATGTCTTGTTGGAACAAAGCCGAAGCAGTGGGATCCTGCTTTAGCTCAAGCCGAGTTTGCTTACAACAGGTCTAAAAACAGAACTACAGGGATGAGTCCTTTTGAGATTGTTTATGGTCAAAATCCATCAGGAATTCTGGATTTGTTCCCTATTCCCAGGATCGGACGAGTGCATCCGAAGGCAGATGAGATGGCTAAACACCTTCGAACTATTCATGATCAAGTCCGTCTATCTATCATCGAGCATAATGTCACCTACAAGGATCAAATCGACCAACGCCGACGTCAAGTACTTTTCGAAGTTGGTGACTTTGTTTGGGCTGTTCTAACCCGAGAACGGTTTCCTGTTGGAGAGTACAATAAGCTTAAGGATCGAAAGATCGGCCCGTGTGAGATCCTACAGAAGATCAATGATAATGCCTACCGTCTGCGCATCCCGAGCCATTTACGGACCTCAGATGTCTTCAATGTCAAACATTTAAGCCCCTGCTTTGATGAAACCGAAGACACTGATGACAACTCAAGGACGAGTTCTTTTCAACCCGGAGTGACTGATGCAGGAGCATCTGAGCTTGATCATGCTGAGCTTGATCATGTCGATCTGTTAGTTAGCACATTAATGGCTCTACAGTACCTGGAGAAAGCGGATCGGGACAAAGTTAAAAGGCGTCGATGCCCTCGAGCAAGTAAGATGGGATCGGCCTATTAACCTTAATCTCAGGTCGATAATACTCTTCGGGGGACCTTGAGTTCGGGATCAATAACGCTCTTCGGGGACGGCTTCAGTTCAGACGACTTCAGTCCTTTATTTTTGATAGTTTTTATTTCCTTTTATTTTATTTCCTTTATTATTATTCGGCATATAATCTAGCTATTAATCATTAGGTGTCATATGGTAAGTGCACGTGAGTTGGTTACTAAAGTTTAAAGAAAGATAGTGACAGATATTGGGGACTAGCTACGTGGCAGGAGAGAGAAATATTTGTCAGAATCTGTTAGCCACCTTTCTAGTATTTTCCTTTTTAATATTTCCTTTTCTGATATTTTCTTTCTTTGTGTCCAAGTTTTACCCAGCTATATATATTCGGTTTGTGGGTATAGAAAGGCGTTGTTGAATATATTGATAAAACTTTTCTAAGAATTAAAGTTGAGAGTTTCTCCTCTTATTTCTTTTGGTGAATCTCTTGTATCTTTACCTGTAGATTTGTATTAACTTAGCCAACAGGATAATTGCTATATGGCCAGCATGATTACGATCCTTAGACCCAGGTGGCTGAAGCATAAAAATTGTTTTTAACAGTGTCCCATATAAGAATGTATTATTAACATCCAGTTGTCGAATTTTCCAAGACTGAGAAATAGCTAGAGAGAGAATCACCCGAATAGTAGTAGGCTTGACAATCAGACTAAAGGTTTCAGAGTAGTCTAAATCTTCTTCTTAATGATAGCTCTTAGCAACAAGATTGGCTTTGTATCTTTAGATTTGCCCATCAGTCCTCTTTTTAACTTAGAACACCCACTTACATCAAAAAAAATTCAGGGAATGAGATTTGGGAACAAGAGTCCACGCACCATTACTTAACAAGGCATTAATTTCATCAGCCATTGCTTTGCGCCAATGGGGATGGCGGGTTGCTTGGGAAAAATAGGCTGGCACGGAGTGAGAGTCCAGGAATGAGTTTAGAGCCGATGGTTGAAAATCTCCAAGCCGATGAGTCATAAAACGAGTCATTACTTATGAAATTGATGGATGAATAAGGCTTGATGTAGGCTGGGTAATAGAGTCCAAATTGCAGATGTAGGTAGGACAATATTGGTGGTAGCAGATAATGAGTTTGTTTAATTCATGGTTGCGTATTGGGACAGCAAAGATAGGGACAATACGAGCATAAATCTTGTTTAAGTCGTGCAGTCCGAACAGGTGTTGTATCTGGATGCTGTTGTATTGGCGTAGTAGAAGGAGCAATCGGGGAAGATTGCTGGAATGCAGATAATTGCTCGTTAGACTATCTGGATTGGGAGTTAGGCTGTCTGGATTAGGAGTTAGGCTGTCTGGATTGAGGGTCAGACTGTTTGGATTGAGAGTCGGACTGTTTGGATTGAGAGTCAGATTATCTGAATTGAGCATAAGCAAAACCTGAAACAGGAGATATGAATACTCAAGGATGACAGGGTATCACTTGTTGCATGTTAGTGTCAGGATGAGATACAGTGGTAGAAAATGGATAGTAGTATTCATTAAAACTAACATGCTTAGCAGTATAAAAACAATTAGTTTTTAAATCAAGGCAACGATAGCCCATTTAAGAAGAACTATATCCTAGGAAAAGATAGGTTGTAGTATGGTTATCAACCTTATAACGATTATACGGACGAAGAAAAGGATAACAAAAGCCAAACATAAGTTATTTTCATGCGTTTGGTTGCCTGTGCTACGTACTCAACAATGGCAAGAAGCATCTAACCAAATTCCAGCCAAAATCAGATGAAGAAATCTTCCTTGGCTATGCAACAGATAGTAGAGCATTTAGGGTGTTCAACAAGGAGTCATTAACTGTTGAAACCTCCATCCACGTCACATTCGATGAATCAGATCCTGAAAAGAAAAGATCACCATTCAACGAGTCATCAGACACAAGCTCAACGATCGAAGAACTCAAAATCGTAGAGTCTGACTCTACGACCATAGAACCAGCGACAGAAATCGTTGAACAAGGAGAGGAAATCGTAAAGCACACCACACCATACATTGGAACTCTACGATCAGAACCAAAAGCTGATTTAGAGGAACTCAGACAAGAAGGTACCAGAACAGACGTCCCTAGCAGAATAAAATGGACCAAAGATCACACTCAAGATCTAATTATTGGAGATCCAAACATCAGAATCAAGACTAGAGCTGCAACCTCGAACGAATGCTTTTACCTAAGCTTTCTCTCTCAAGAGGAACCCAAGAAGATCGAAGAAGCCTTAGGAGATTCAAGTTGGATAGAGGCCATGCAAGAGGAGCTAAATCAATTTGAAAGAAACAAGGTCTGGAGATTAGTGGCCAGACCTCAGCATAAACCAATCATTGGCACCAAATGGGTTTTCAGAAATAAGATGGATGAAAATGGTGTGATAACAAGAAACAAAGCAAGACTAGTGGCCAAAGGTTACTCTCAAGAAGAAGGAATTGACTACGATGAAACGTATGCTCCAGTTGCCAGGTTGAAAGCCATAAGGATCTTCCTTGCCCATGCTGCACACATGAAGCTCAAAGTCTTCCAAATAGATGTCAAGAGTGCTTTTCTGAATGGAGAATTTCAAGAAGAAGTTTACGTGGAACAACCTCCAGGTTTTATCAATCCAACCTTTTCAAATTATGTTTATAAATTAGATAAAGCACTATATGGTCTAAAACAAGCACCAAGAGCATGGTATGAAACCTTAACAAACTTTCTCATTGAAAAAAGATTCACTAGAGGAAGAATAGATACTACCTTATTTTTTAGAAAACATAAGGATAAAACACTGCTAGTTCAAATTTATGTAGATGATATCATATTTGGTTCTTCTGATGAAAAATTATGTGAAAGATTTGTCAAGCTTATGCAGAGCAAGTTTGAAATGAGCATGATGGGAGAACTTAACTTTTTCCTTGGACTACAAGTGAAGCAAACTGATGAAGGCATATTCATTAATCAAGCCAAATACATCAAAGACTTATTAAAGAAATATGGCATGGAATCTGCATCTATCATGAAAACTCCTATGCCACCTGCCACCAAGCTTGACAAAGACGAAAATGGTAAATCCACTGAAATCACTCAGTACAGAGGTATGATAGGTTCACTATTATATCTTACCGCTAGTCGAACAGATATAATGTTTGCTACATGTATATGTGCTAGATTTCAGGCTAACCCCAAAGAGTCTCATCTATTAGTTGTGAAAAGAATTTTCAAATATCTTAAAGGAACTCCAAATTTAGGATTATGGTATCCCTATGAGTCCTCCTTTGATCTTATGGGATACTCAGATGCTGACTATGCAGGATGCAAAATAGACAGAAAGAGCACAAGTCGAACTTGCCAGATGCTTGGCAACAGACTTGTCTCTTGGTTTAGTAAAAAGCAGAACTCAGTATCGACATCAACTGCAGAAGCTGAATATATAGCCGCTGGCAGTTGCTGTGCACAAATCCTATGGATGAAGACTCAGCTTGCAGACTATGAGTTTGAGCTTAATTCTATTCTTATATATTGTGATAATACTAGTGCAATTGCTATAATTCATAATCCTGTTATGCATTCAAGAACTAAGCACATAGATATAAGATATCATTTCATTAGGGATCATGTACAAAATGGTAATATATCACTTCACTACATCCCAACTGAAGATCAACTAGCAGATGTATTTACAAAACCTTTAGATGAATCAAGATTTAATAAACTCATAAGTGAGTTAAGATTGCTAAATCTAGACCCTTAATATATATCATGATTTTTGCGAAGATACTAACTCTGCAAGAATAAAAGTGAGCAAGGAAAATAAGTAAAAGACAAATTTGTGGAGTACACTCAACGATCGTCAAGCAAAGGATCGTAGAGTACGCTGAAGATCGTAGAGATCACTCAATGATCAACAAACCAAGAATCGTAGAGTACACTACAAATCGAAGAGCTCATTTAACGGTTGGCAAGCCAAGGATCGTAGAGTATTCCTCTATCATAAAGCTAACTCAACGAACATCAACAAAAGAATCGAAGTGTCAAGAAGGATCGTAAAGCTCTAGGGGCAAAAAGGTCATCAACCAACTGAAATGCTCCTATCAGAACATGACACGCATCTCAGCAAACATAGAGGGAAGTTTTAAATACTTTGAAAACTGCACGTCGTTTATTTCTTCAAATCAAAAATCTATCATTCCTATCTATCTCTCTCAATCCAAAACCCTAAGTTTCCAATACTCAGATAAATCGTTCCTACTATTTCAGGAAAACTATCAAATGGCACTTGCTCAAGTTATTTCTGGAAACGAGCTCAACTTCGAAGCCTTCACAACGGCAGATAAGCAATTCAAAAGAATAATCCAGTTATTAGAAAAGGCGGGTCTGCGAAAAGCTCTGGGAACAAATACGAGGATTCTGTCAAAGCTTATCCGAGAGTTCTACATCAATGGATCCTATGCAAACGGAACTCTAACCACTACTGTAAGAGGAGTACAGCTCAACCTCACTGCGGAAGAATTTAATCTTGCCCTAGGATTTAAGCAAGGAGGCTTCACATCTCTAAATGTGGTGAATACCGAAGAAGGCCTGAGAAGAATGCACCATTAATAGAATCCAGGACTGAAAGGTTTAAAGAAAAAAGAATTTCCTCGGAAATATGAGTTCCTGGCAGATGTGGTTGGTAAATGCCTACTCTGCAAAGACTCGGCTCATGACTCAATTAGTGAGGTGCAGCTGAAATTGATGATAGCTATAGTCAAGAAGACAAACATCAACTATGGCTCTTTACTGTTGAAATGCATAGGGAACTGGGTCCAAAATGCGAAAAAAAGCAAAGGGGACCAAAAAAATGTTCTATAGGAGATTCATCAGCATTCTCCTTAGATCATTTTTGGGGGATATGATTGAGCTTGATTAAGGAGAATCCCTAAATACTAACAAAAGAATCACCTAGAGAATCTTCGACAACTAGAGGAGGAATCCAGTTGAAAATAGGAAACTATCCCGGTCACAAGATAGTGAAGGAACGCAGAGTGGGGCAGGGCCATCTCTATTAAAGAACACTCCTGCAGAAGAAGAATCTCAGGAAGTCAGCAAACAATCCCAGGGTCTCATCAGGAAGAGGAAAAGAAAGAAAGCCCTTGAGATTGAAGAACCTCAGGGCTCATCTAATGAGGCTCCTGATGCTGCTCCTGAAGAAAAGGCTGCATCAGAGGATGAAGATTCTGATCTGCGAAGGGAAACTCGCAGCAAGTATGAAGCTGAAGAGGCCACCCCAAAAGAGCCAAAAAGAAAGAGAAGAAGGCTAGTTAAATTAGCCGACAAAGACTCAGTAGCTAAGGGAGAGCTACTTGAAAAAGCTGTCATTGCTCCAGTTGAGAAGGAGTCATCTAAAGCAGCTGAGCCTATGGATGCTCAAACTGAGGGGGAGTCACCAGTAGTTTCTGAGCCAACAGATGCTCTGGCTGAGGGGGAGACTCACGAAGGTACTTCAGTCCCTTCAGCCACAATGAATAATGATGAAGAGGACGACATCGAAATAGTGGCCGTTGGAAGAAAAGAGTAAAGGCATCTTAACTACAACTGCCTGCTGAATTTTTTGCCACTGATACCATTCCACCGAGCTCTGGTGCACAATCCATGGGATCAGGTCTTCTGGACGTTCAAAGCATACCCAAATGTGGTGATTATAGCTCAAGGCTATCCTCAGAATCTATTTTTTGCCCAGAAGCTCATTTCATGCAGCCCATTTTCACATTCTTTAGGGCAAAAGGTACATTTTATCCCTCTAGCCCTCATTCAAATTCATACACCCTCACCAATGTTCAATAAATTTGAGGAGTCCTCAACTACCAACTCTGCATCAAACTCTACGATCAACACTTCCCCGATCGTAGAGTCACCACCCTCTACGACTGGTGGTCAAGAAAGCCTAAATAATCAAAACGTAGAGTGCCCTCCAGACTCTCTCGAAATTCTGCCTACTCAGCAAACAATGCCTCCAGTTCCATCTTCAAGACTCCTCTTAACTTACGAGGATATACCCTCCACCTCTGGTCACGAATATTTTCACATTCCAAGCTCTACAGCTGACCAGGGACAATCCTCTCAACTCCTCCAGCAAATTCTAGACAAGGTATCTCGGCTTCCTACAACTGAGGGCTTAACTGACTTGATAAGCCATATCCATACAGAGATACAGAACGACCTGGCATCGAAATCCCACAACCTTCAACGTAGAATGGATGATGTCATTGATGCTGCCAACGATCTCTCTAACAACCTGAATAAACAATTCTCCACAAAATTAAGGCAGTTAACGGCAGCAGTCTCTGAAAATCTCCAAGAAAGGGATAAAAATTTTCTGGAAGCCTTAAACAAACGTCAGCAGGCCGTTGTCGTTCTTCAAGAAACCAATGACAAATCTATCACTCTCCTCAGTAATGAGATCATTGCCTTGAAGAACTCTCTCACAGAACAACAACATCGGTCGAATGACACTTTGTCATTGGTGGAGCAAAAACAAATAATGGCCGACGAACGACTTCAAGCCCACCAAGATGATGTCGCTGCCACTAAGACTCAACTTCAAGAAATTATTCAGGGCATATAGCAGCTTGCAGAACAGGTAGCAACACTTAATGATGCGAACAAGGGGGAGAAGAAACTGAGCACAGCAGAACAAACAAGAACAAGCTCAGACTACAGCAGAAGAGGTAGAACACCTCAAGGGATGAGGATGGTTCAAACATCAATACATCCTCCTAGATTCGAAGTAGTACCATCTCGTCCCAGACAAGAGGTGACAGCAAGGCCTTCTTCCTCAACTGTGAGGCCATCTAGCTCACAAGAATGGTTTCAAATTAAAGAAGAAGAAGCCTTGCTGAGAGAAGAAGAACTGAGAAAAGCAGATGAGGAAAGGAGAGCACTCTTCAGGCAGAGGGAAGAAGAAAGTAGAAGACCTCCTAGCAGAAGGAGATAAGTTTTCTTTGTTTGTTTTCTCAATTGTATCAACTTACTAAAACATCAATAAAATTCATATTTTTCTCTAGAAAATACAGCTGCTCACTGTATGATTAGGCATTCAATTACTCTTGCATTTTGCCTATTTAATGTGTTCAAATCACTATCTGTTATTTATGTTGTCATCATCAAATAGGGGGAGATTATTAAAAATTGAATGGTTAAATTTGATGATAAGAAATAATGTACAAGGGCTGTATTAGATAAGATCAAAACTGTTAGGTTGATCTCTTGATATAAATGTATAAAAGTCTTTTGTGTTGTACTAAGACTTAGATAGATCAAAACTGTTAGGTTGATCTGTTGGTGTATCAAAATCGTAGAATGGACTCTACGATTTCAGTCAAGGAGACTCTACGATTTGAACAGACTCTACAATCAAGACAACCAATCGTATAACGGACTCTAGGATTTTGGTCAAGAAGACTCTATGACCAAACAGACTATGTTCTAAACGAGAAACCTTAAATCGAACTCTACGATCAACAGTCTAACAGTTGAGTAGACTCTACGATGACAGTAAGAGATGATCCTTTATAGATCAATCACGACAGCAAGGATATTCGTAGAGTTGATCATGGAAGGTCGTTGAGCAAAAAGGCAAGAGACATCGACTCTCAGATCAGGAGCTATTCTCTTCAGGAATTCAATCTACATTGATGTAACCAAAAAGAAAACTTCTGCAAATCGATCAAAGTTAGAAAAGTCAGGGGACTGACCCAAGCGCACTATGGAACAGAAAGAAGACTTTCAAGGCAGAAACGTCAGAGGACTGTGTCCTGTCAGTCCTATAGTATGGAAGGACCAAACGAATCTATAAAAGTTGGTAGGAACCTACGACTGACATATCTGTCCCAAAGGAAAAAGAAAATAACCTTCCATGGACTAACAGGTCAGATCAAATAAAATCTCATCAGAGCTTTAATGAGCTATATTAATATAATATACAGCAGCTCTCCTCTGTGAGGTAACAGAAAGAAACACAAGCTCAAGCAGATGGTCCAACGGGAAGAAAACCGAAGCCCTAACTTCTTAAATACTAAGATCGACAAAAGAGAAAACCAATTTCTATGAACAAAGAAAAGTATACGCAAGAAGTGAAAAAGATCAAACTGATAAGAAAGCTTACATTGCTACTAAGTCCTTCGAAAACTCAAGCTTATAGCAACTTAGTAGCACATCAAAATATATATCACTACAGGAGAGTTCTTTGTGAACTAGTGTATCCAAGTCTGTTAGACTTGTAGAGTTTTTTGTGAACTAAAGTTCCAAGATTGCGGGTCTTGAAGGAATCTTAATGATTCTGATATTGTAAAAGTATCCTTAGTGGATTTGCTGCTGAAATAGTAGAACAGTGGAGTAGGAGTCTTGTGAGCTCTGAACCACTTAAAACCCAGAGTCTTTCTTATTGTGTCTTTTATTTTGCTATATCTGTCATATAATTGCTTGTTGAAATATTACTCTAACATATCAAGAAAAGGGTAACTAAATCGTATTCCGCCGTGTTAAACTTTTTGATTAAGAATTAATTAAGTAAGATCTCTTTAAGTAGAAGAAATTTTTAAAAGAATCTATTCAACCCCCCCCCCCCCTTCTAGATTTCTATCGTGTCATTGGGAACTAACAGGTTTGTTTTAGCTTTTAAGGAAATAATGAATTCCATAAACATATTTCAGTATTGGTCTAACATAATCAAAATATCATGAACTTATATTTTTAAATAGTTCGTATATCAACAAAACTTTAAAACATTTACACGGTTCAATATTTGAACAAATATTTCAAAAGCATATACGTGTGAACATATCATGATTTAATAAATTCATTTATAAACACAATTAGAATACTTGTCTGACTCATTGGTTACGTTAATTCGTAATTTATTGTTCGTCGTATAACCTATATAATATAAGATTATTTATTAATTAACTAGTCGTGGACCCCACATATCGTTGTAAAACGCTAAATCCTTATTAACATTCAAACATTTTAATTTCTGATTTTTTTTTATCATTTATACCTTTTTACATCAGGACTCGCTTAAATAAAACAATATTTTATTTTATTCGAGCTAGCGTCGGGGTGCTAGAAATATATTGTGGGCCAGCGCTGGGGTGCTGCCCTGCAATAAGCTCAAGAAGCTTATTTTTCCAAATTTTCAATTTTGACAGTTTAGCATACTAGTTTCATACATACCAATTGTACACTTTAATACTCAATTTAAGTATCATATTTAGACCATATACTAGTGGTTCTATGGACTCAAACAAATCATTGAGTCATTCTTTTTATAAACATATTTTAACCAACAACCATGATCGAATATGATTGTAACACATAAATGTTACACCCTAGCATGCATTGACCTTATATTAATATAACCATAATATCATTCATTTTACATAAACTAGTAGTAGGACCTATGGCATACCATGCATGGCTAATAAATTAACATATTCCATATTAATCATATACTCATTCTTTCCACAAAAATTACTTCTTTTACATAAATCATAACATTTATATATTACCAACCATATTATCATCTACTCCATATAGGCTATTACAATCACTTCCAAACCTATGATCTATTATGCATGGATCAAAACTTAGCATTTTTAACATTAACCATAACTAATAAACATAGATCTTCATAAATACTTCCAATGTTAATTATGATTACATGCATCCATATAACCATTTAATCGTTATAAATTATATCCTTTATATATAACTTATGTAATCTTCATCCATGGATCATCACATAATTTAAACATTTACTAGCCACAAAACTAATCAACATAGCTTTTCATAAATAATACCATCAAAGCTTAAAATAACCTCATGCATTAACATAACTACTAACACAAAGAAATCATCACAACACCTTCATGAAATCCATCCTTATAACTTCGAATCCACCATAATTCTCAACAAATTGAACTCCTATAACCAAACATGCATGAGTTTAACTATTACATAAATAATTAAACTAAGGATTAAATGTACTTTTAAACCTTAGTAGAAGACTTGATGATAACCTTCCTTGTAAAAGCTTAATGAATCCTTGCTCACAATCTCCTTCTTTAAATGCTTACAAGCTACCCCTACACTTCTCTCATAATGAAGATAACAATTGAATGGCTTTTACTACCCCTCTCTCTATACTTGGTGAAAAAGAAGATGAAATAAAAAACTTAACAAGGCTTCTCTCTATACTTAGACAAATAAATCAATTAAGTGTAAAGATTCTTCACGAACTCTCTTATCTCTTGCATTCAACTATACATACACTAATGTAAGTATACATTAGTCCACCAACATCAAGCTAACCAATAATTCTATAACAACTCCTAGCTAGGTGACAATTTAAATTAATGTATGACTAACACATCATTTCCCACTCACCTCTAATACTTGCATGCATTATATATTTATATATCATTATATATAAATATATAATATTGATGAGTGGGTTTTATACCTGCGAATTAGTACGTCTGACTTAATGTTTTATGACTTTTTGAGAGTTATTATTGCTTATATTTATGAATTTTATGGTCCCTAATGTCTTGTCGGTGTTTTGTAGGATTTTTAAGCTTGGAGGGAAAAATCATAATTTTCATTCATGACCACCGCCGCAGCGGTGGAAGTTGCTGAAATCAGACGGGATTTTTGTACTTAAAGCCATTCGTTGCTTGACCTAGATATATTAGATTTTACGCCTGAGAGCAGTTGTTCAGCAATTTTGGAAGCCTTTAAAGCAACTTGGATTGGTATTTAACTTAAGAGCAAGAAGACTCATCAAGCTTGGATTGCTACATTGTGAAGGGAGTTTATGTGTTTGAGACTTGTGTTTTAAGAAGTTTCAACCATTTAGTTATCTTCATTCTGTGTATTTAAGTCTAATGAGCGACTTGTTAATGGTTTTTATTCATTTGGATATGAACTAACTTCATTCCTAGGATCACAATGGAGCTCATTACTTGATTTTAATTGAATCTCTCTTTTTGATGTGTATGGATTACTAATGAATGGTTATCATGCTTTGTTCTTCATGTATGGATTATGTACTTTGTATGTAATGTGTGGTTGTTTATGATATTGAAAAATGGATTAAATAACTCGACCTAAAGCATGATAGCACTTGTAGGAAGCTTTATCTTCGGATGGAGTGCTTAATTTGTATCTCGGACAGGAATATACCAGTGTACCTTGTGTAGCCTTATTGAGAATTGTTTTTATTGTCGTCTTGCTAATTTAGGTCATATAGGAATATAGTGAACTAATTAGTAGGGTGTGAATCATTTAACTATCGAAAGAAGTTTATGGTTGCTTATTTTCTCTGGTTATCATTCGTACGATCTTAGCATTGAAAAGAGGGATGTGAGGTTTAAATGAGGTAGTAAGTGAAGTTTTGATCTTAGCTTGTTTAAATCGAATCCTTGTTGCTAAGTTTTAATTATTTTATGAATCTATGTTAACAAAAATCACCATCTTTAATCATAGTTTAAATTGGATTAGGTTGCTTTTAGTTTGCTACTTAGATAACATTAGTATAACTCTCTGTGGGATCGACTTAGACATAGTCTTTACTACTTGAAGGCCGTGTATACTTGCACGTAAATATCAATCGTGAAAACGACCGTCAAGTTTTTGGCGCCGTTGCCGGGGAGTTATTTATCTAATTTCTCTGCAATATTAAGCTTTATCAATATAATCTTCGTTTAAACTGTTACATTTTTCTAATTTGTTTTATTTGTATTTTTATTTTTATTTTCTTCCAGGTACTCTTGATTGTGTATGCTTCCTTTTCAAGATCCAAATCTCGTAACTTTCGATCCTGAGATTGAAAGAACTTTGTGTGTATTGCGAAAAGAAAAGAGGGGTCAAGTTATTCACCATCAAGATACAATGGCAGAAGAAGATTATAAAACATTGCGGGAATATGCTATGCCGCAAGTTACCGATATTCATACAAGCATCAATAGGCCAGCTATTGTTGCTTCTAGCTTTGAGATCAGGCCGGGCACTTTCCAAATGATTCAGAATCATGTGCAGTTCAGTGGGTTGCCTAATGAGGACCCGAATGATCATTTGGTCAAATTTTTGGAAATCTGTGACACGTTCAGATATCAAGGAGTTTATGAAAACGCTCTCAAACTTCGTCTGTTCCCTTTCACTTTGCATGATAAGGCGAAGATTTGGTTGCATTCTCTACCAGCAGTCTCCATTAGCACCTGGGCTGATCTAGCTCAGAAATTCTTGGCTAAATTCTTTCCGCCTACCAAAACAACAAGAATGCGAAATGACATTATAGCCTTTAGCCAACAGGATTCGGAGTCTCTCTATGAAACGTGGGAGCGTTTTAAGGATCTTCTCTGAAGATGTCCCCACCGTGGCATTCCTAAATGGTTACAAGTCCAGACATTCTATAACGGTTTATCAAATTCTACCCGACAAAAAGTGGATGCTGCAGCTGGCGGAGCCTTAATGGGAAAGAGTTATGAAGAAAAGCTTGAACTGTTGGAAATCATGCCAACAAATAATTATCAGTGACCTGCTGAGAGGTTCACTCCAAGGAAAGTAGCGGGGAATGCATGAAGTGGATGCAGTTACATCTTTATCTGCACAAGTGGCTGCACTTGCTCGAAAAATTGACAATATGGGAACAAAACCTGTGCAAAGTGTAGCAGTGATATGCGAGATATGCGCTGGGGAACATCCTAGTAAGCAATGTGCCATCAAGGCAGAATCAGTGCAATATGTTAGTAATTACAATCGGCAACAAAACACTTGTAGACACCCAAATTTTGCACTTCTCTACTAACCCTGGCAGGAGGGCAAAATCGTCACTTGACCCGACATGCGAAAAGGAAGGTGGACCCCAACACGAAGCCACCCCAACGACTTACGGTCAAAGCCGCCATAATGAACAACGAGCATCAGGTTACTTAAGGCAAGGCAAACAGTTGATCCAGAAGAACCTGATTTGATCACAAAAGACGACTAATGGCCACTACGCTTACGATAGTCGGGGGTCTTGCTCCCCCAAGCACAAAGAGTAATTTATATATCAAGTAACAGCCTTCCTAAATAATGCAGCAAAAAATGATGATTTAAGACTGCGTGACACAAAAATCGAGAAAAAGAAGCCAGACAGCCGCAGATGCATCTGCGGCCAAGGACAAGTGGCATTTTTTGTGGCTCGAGGAAACACACGGCAGCCGAGGCTTCAGCGCGGACGGCCACAGCAGGCAGCCGCAGATGTATCTGCGGCCAGCCGCAGGTGCACCTGCGGCTTCTCTCAGTCAACTATACAACGCCATTGTTACAGCCGAGAGCAAGGGAGAAGGGAAAAAAATAAGAAAAAGAGAAAGAAAAAGGCGACGGGAGGGAGAAAAAAAGAGAGAAGAAGTGAGATTTCTCCACATCTTGTACAATCTTTATACTAGGTATTGTATCCTAGTTAATCTCCTAGTGTTAAAGCATTTATTTCATCATTTGGAATGTGAAAAATCCGAGTTTCATAGCTTCGTTGTGTTTTATCTAGTAAATCTTTTAGATCTAGTTTTATTTTGTTCTTATTGCATTTTGTTGGGTGGATCTACTGTAGATCCAAAAATATTTGTTGCATTGCTATTTAAATAGTTTGATTTTGTGTACTTTGAAGTTAGATCCAATGTAGTCAATATATGTTGTAGATCTGTGGATTAGGGACGATGAGAGAGGATTTATTTGCAGATGGAATCTCCTCCTAACCTCCCGATGATATCTTTTTAGTTTGTTTCATAGTTTTTGCGTATGTAGCGATCGCGAGGCGCCTGTATGTAAATATGTAAATTTTTGGGCCTTAAAACGACATCGAGTCGAAAATCGGGTTTAAGGCCCCGTGATAATGAAATGTGCGATTGTGGGCGTTTGGGGTTATTTGGATGGCTCACATGCCCATGAATAGCCTCAACGCTATTTTAATGCTTGATTATCCTTTTCGACAGAAAAAAATGGATTTTGGAATGAGAAAATGAAGATTTTCATAAAATCAATCAAATTAGGATATTAGATCACGCGTAGGCTAAAATAAAATCGAAAGTATCGGATGAGCTCCATTCCTATTTGACGAAGGATTCGAAAACCTTATTTTATAAATGTCATCATTAAAGATTTTGTTATCAAAACGAAAGCTTAAAAATGAACTTTTCAAAACGAATCGAATCCTTCGTGCATAGGGTCAACAAGTTTCAGAAGTACTTTCGAGAAATAAAGCATTCCAACGACATTCATTTAGGCACACACGCACACACATGCGCACACACACATTTTAGGATTTAAAAGGATAGGAAAACATCAAGATTGCAATAACCGTGTTTTCACGGAAGTCGGGGGGGTGCCTAACACCTTCCCCTCGCCTAAGCAAGCCCTCGAACTCTATGAATCTCGATTTGCGGACCAATTAATTCAGAGTCACATACGAGCCATTACGATTACGAAAACAAAATTCGGATGATTTGGTACATCCATTTCAAATATACCAACTGGCGGCTCTGGTCAATTGGCTCATCATAAAATCAATCTTTTAAACTCCGTCGACACTCAAGACGACCTTTTTCAAAAAATCACATCTTAATCCAAAGGCTAAAATTGGAAAGGGAAATTATAAAAAAAGGAAACGACTTTCCCGCCGTCGACAACACTAATGTGCCGACACATTATTATCCTGGAGTGAGAAATCATCCTAATTTCTGGTGGAGCAATAACAACAATCAAGGACAATCTTCGTCTTCAAGGCAGCCATATCCTCCAGGATATCAAACTTACAATCCACAGCCGTAACAACCACCTCCACAACATCAACAGGCTCCTCCTCATCCTCCTACGGAGAAGAAAGCTAACTTGGAGGAACTTCTGACTATATACATTTCCCAGAATGAGACAAGGAGCAACAACCAAGATATTGCTATAAGGAACCTTGAAAACCAAGTGGGGCAACTTGCTAGTGCTATGAACAATCGTCCGCAAGGAACTTTGCCTAGTGACACTGAGGTCAATCCAAAGAGGGATGGCAAGGAGCAATGCAAAGTAGTCACACTGCACAGTGGTAGACCCTTAATGAATACCACTGGAGAAACTACTACAGTACCACCAATTCTAACTGAAGAGGAAGTAGTTGTTGAGATAGAAAATACAACAAGTGGGGCTCTTGAAATTGTGGAAGAAGTCCAAGAGCCAAGTCCCATAGTCAACAAAACCCTTCCAAGAGTTCAACCCATGCCATTTCCTCAAAGGCAGCAAAAGCAAAAACTGGATAAACAGTTTTCAAAATTCTTGGAGGTCTTGAAAAAGCTTCACATCAATATTCCATTTACTGAAGCTTTGGAGCAAATGCCAAGCTATATGAAATTCATGAAGGATATGCTGTCCAAGAAGAGAAAGCTTGGTGATTATGAGACGGTTGCTCTAACGGAGGGATGTAGCACAATTCTACAGAATAAGCTTCCTCCCAAGCTAAAGGAACCTAGGTGTTTCACCATTTCGTGCTCCATTGGAAGTGAATTTACTGGAAAAGCTTTATGTGATCTTGGAGCAAGCATCAATCTGATGCCATTGTCTATCTATAGGAAGTTGGGGTTGAACGAAGCGAAGCCTACCAGTGTTACTCTATAACTTGCTGATAGATCTCTGACATACCCTAAAGGAATCGTGGAAGATGTGCTGGTAAAGGTTGACAAGTTTATCTTTCCAGCTGACTTTATAGTTTTGGACTTTGAGGAGGACAGGGAAGTGCCTATTATATTAGGGCGTCCATTTCTAGCCACCGGGAGAACTATTATCGATGCTCAGAAGGGAGAGCCCACTATGAGGGTACAAGATTAAGAAATAAAGTTCAAAGTCTTCAAATCTATGAAGTTTCCAAGTGATTCCGAAGAGTGCTTTAAAGTCGATGTGGTTGACAAGTTTGTACATGAAGTTTTCATGAAAAATTGTGTTTCTGATCCGTTGGAGGCTTCGATCATTGGAACCACGACTGCAGAAGATCCTACTCATACAGAGTGCATGCAATATTTGGATTCGTCTCCTCGATTTGCCAAATTTAAACCGCACTATGAAGCTTTGGAACAAGCAGGAACTTCTATTTCAAAGTTATCTAAAGAGGAAGCACCAATACTGGAGCTCAAACCATTGCCAAATCATTTGCGGTATGCATTTTTGGGAAAAGAATCCACTTATCCTATTGTAATATCTGCAGCTTTAAGCAAGGAACAGGAAAGTGAACTTTTAAGTGTGCTGAGGAAGTATAAAACAGCTTTAGGGTGGACTATATCAGACATCAAAGGCATTAGTCCATCCTTCTGTATGCACAAGATTCTGATGGAAGAGGATAGTAAGCCGACTGTGGAGCATCAGAGAAGGCTCAACCCTATTATGAAAGAGGTTATTAAGAAGGAGATTCTGAAATTGCTAGATGCTGGGATCATATATCCTATCTTCGACAGTGCATGGGTAAGCCTTGTCCAATGTGTGCCCAAGAAAGGAGGGATGATAGTCGTGATGAATGAGCAGAATGAGTTGATACCAACAAGAACAGTGACTGGTTGGAGGGTGTGTATGGATTATAGAAAGTTAAACAAAGCTACAAGAAAAGATCACTTTCTAGTGCCATTTATTGACCAAATGTTGGACAGACTGGTGGGTCACGAGTACTACTGTCTCCTGGATGGTTACTCGGGGTATAATCAGATAGCTATTGCACTTGAGGACCAGGAAAAGACAACCTTCACTTGCCCCTACGGGACGTTTGCATTCAGACGAATGTCCTTTGGGCTTTGCAATGCACCAACAACATTTCAAAGGTGCATGATGGCCATCTTTTCTGGCATGGTGGAGCATAATGTGGAAGTCTTCATGGACGATTTTTCTGTATTTGGGGACTCTTTTGAGTTGTGTCTAGAGAACTTGATTCTTGTGTTGAAACACTGTGTAGAGACGAATCTAATTCTAAACTGGGAAAAATGTCATTTCATGGTACAGGAAGGAATTATCCTTGGGCACAAAGTTTCAAAAAAAAGATTGGAGGTTGACAAGGCAAAGCTGGAGACAATTGAGAAATTGCCACCACCTACAACTGTTAAGGGGGTGCGTAGTTTTTTAGGTAATACGGGCTTTTATAGCCGATTTATCAAGGACTTCTCCAAAATATTCAAGCCTTTATGTAGCCTATTAGAAAAGGAGGTCCAATTTAAATTTGACGAAGACTGTTTAAAGGCCTTTGAGCTATTGAAAACAAAACTAACATCTGCACCCATAATTGTAGTACCAGATTGGTCTGTACCATTCAAATTGATGTGCGATGCTAGTGATTTTGCAGTTGGGGCAGTGTTGGGGCAGCGCAAGGAAAAGATCTTTCATGCTATCTATTATGCCAGTAAGACCTTAACAGATGCTCAGCTAAATTACACCACCACTGAGAAAAAACTATTAGCGGTTGTATACGCTTTCGACAAATTTAGGTCATATCTCGTTGGAACAAAAGTTATGATTTATACTGATCACGCGGCTATTAGATATCTGATTTCCAAGAAAGATGCAAAGCCCAGACTTATAAGATGGATTCTTCTTCTCCAAGAGTTTGATCTGGAAATTCAAGACAAGAAGGGTTCAGAGAACCAAGTGGCGGATCATCTTTCTAGATTAGAAAATCTGGAGCAGGATAGGAAGGATGGCAGGGTGATTAATGAGCATTTTCCGGATGAGCAGCTGCTTGCTGTGCACGGCGAATTACCTTGGTATGCGGATTTCGCAAATTTCATAGTGAGAAATGTGACTCCCCCGGATTTAAGCTATCAGCAACGAAAAAAGTTATTAAGTAACGTCTGGTTCTTTGTATGGGATGATCATTTCCTGTTCAAGCAATGCGCAGATCAATTATTGAGGAGGTATGTGCCTAAAGAAGAAATGATTGATATTCTTCATCACTGTCATTCATCTGATTATGGAGGACATTTTGGTGGGGAGAGAACAGCGGCAAAAGTCCTACAATCTGGGTTCTATTGGCCATCTTTGTTTAAAGACGCTCATTCCTTTGTATCAAGATGCGACAACTGCCAAAGAACGAGTAATATTTCTAGGAGACATGAAATGCCCCTGAATAGCATTCAAGAAATCAAAATTTTTGACGTTTGGGGCATAGACTTCATGGGACCATTCCCGTCGTCTTATAACAACCAATACATACTAGTCGCGGTGGACTATGTATCTAAATGGGTCGAAGTTGTTGCTCTGCCGACCAATGATTCCAAAGTCGTTCTTAACTTCTTGCGTAAAAACATTTTTTTCGCGCTTTGGCACTCCACGGGCTATTATCAGTGATGGAGGTTCACACTTTTGCAACAAGTATTTTGCTACCCTCCTTGCTAAATATAGGGTCTCCCATAAAATTGCTACGGCCTATCATCCGCAAACCATTGGTCAAGCAGAAGTCTCTAACAGAGAAATAAAGCGGATTTTGGAAAAGACGGTGAATCCCAACAGGAATGATTGGTCTAAGAAATTGGATGAAGCGTTATGGGCATACAAAACAACTTTCAAATCACCAATTGGGATGTCACCATATTGCTTGGTTTTTGGAAAATCTTGCCAGTTGAACTTGAGCATCATGCGTATTGGGCCATCAAAAAGCTCAATTTTGAATTACATGCGGCCGGTGAGAAAAGGATGCTTCAACTGAACGAAATGGATGAATTCCGCCTTCAAGCGTATGAGAACGCAAAAATTTATAAGGAAAAGACCAAACGATGGCATGATCAGAAAATTGTGGAGAGGAAGTTCGACATTGGCCAGAAAGTGCTTCTATATAATTTCCGGTTGAGACTCTTCCCGGGAAAGCTAAAATCCAGATGGTCGGGTCCCTTCACTATCAAAAATGTATTCCCGCACGGTGCGGTTGAATTGGAAGATGTCATAACTTTGAACACATTCAAAGTCAATGGCCAACGTCTAAAGCAATACATGGGGGGTGAGGTGGATCGACAAAAAGTTTCTATCATTCTCGCCAACCCACAATGAATCAGGAAGTAGTCAAGCCCAAGACTTTAAATGAAGCGCTATATAGGAGGCAACCCATTTTTATTGTCAATATAGTTTTATTTGCATTACATTTTATATTTAGTCATTTTTTGCTTTAGTTTGATGGGCTAAATATTTTTGATATAGTATATTCGTATAATTATATTTATAATTAAAAATTAGCTTTATAACTAATTGCAATTTCTATGTTTTTGAGTTAAAATTGTGATTAGTTATTTAGTTTTTGATAAATCTATGTTACATTTTCAGGTACTATCAAGGAATTGCATCAAATTGGAAAAAATTGAGCAGAGGAAAAAAATTCTGGCAGTAGCTTTTACCGCCCCCAGCAGTGCCCTGCTACCGCCGCAGCGATGGTCACCCAGGGTTTTTTTTTTTAAGCAGAAAGTTTCATCGCCGCAGTGGTGAATATGACCGCCGCAGCGGTCGTTCGGCATTTCAGAAAAAATATAACCCCCGACGGGGTTTATTTCAAGCAGACATCAAAAGCAATACTCCCTCTCCAAACCCTTGCTGTCTAATCTCTCCCAACCATCACGCCCATCAGAGTCTTGAACCAAATTGCAATACCTTCCAATTCCAAGCCACACGGAGGATCCAAACCACAATTTGCTACACTCTCTCTCTCCTAGCCAACCGTGAAGCTTGGGGGTTTCTCTGGGTCGAATTTGGTACAAATTATCTTCCTTCTTGTTGAAAATTTCTTTTGAGTTCTGTGATTGAGGATTGGTAGTGTGGTGTGTTGGTGAAATACCCTAAATTGGGTGGCTAAAATTTGGTTTGGGGGAGGCTTTGTTCAGTGTTCAAATCAAGGGTGCACGCCAACTGTTCGACAAATTGCCTCAACTAAGTTTCATTTCAAATCCAGTGGTTTGCGTTGTTGTTTGGGTTCTTTTTGGATTCTTAGCACTACATTGAACGACCATGGCTCCTAAACGACAACGTGGACAAACATCTCGCGCCACATATGACACTCATCGTTTTGTTAGCCAAGAGGCGGAGAAGAGGTATTATGAAGTGATAGAGGGGAAAACAATTATCCTAGAGCGAGGCCTCCTTCCGAACGTCAATGATGGACGTTTGCACCATATGATCACTGAAAAACATTGGCAAAATTTCACCGAACAGCCTGAGCCGGCATGCATTTCAATTGTCAAAGAATTTTACGCAAATGCAAAGGAGAATGTCAATGTGGTGCGCATTCGTGGTGTGAATGTTCACTTTGGGGTTGAGCAAATCAATGACTTCTATCACATTCCCCACCTGGACGAGGTTGACCAATATACCACGTACAGGACCGAGCGCCTTAATCTAAACGACGTGTTTCGAGGCTTGTGTCAGCCTGATGCCGAATGGACTCTCAAGGATGGGGTGCCCCGGTTATTTTCGCATCGATTCTTGAGTAGGATTGGCAAAGAATGGTATTATTTCATTTGTGCCAAATTGCTCCCCACCACGCATGTCAGCGATGTGATAATATCAAGGGCGGTGCTGTTATATTGTTTGGTCAACCGGATGAGCATTAATGTGGGGAGCGTTATTTTAGGATCAATCAAACACACTCTTCATGGGGGTTCTCCGGGCGGTTTGCCGCATCCTTCGCTGATTTGTGGGTTGTGCCAAAATGCTGGAGTTGAATGGTCTTCATACTAAGGTAATCAATCCACCTCTACACCTGCAGTTTTTTCATAGTGTAGTTGATAGCCAAATCTTCATACCAAGGTAACCAATTCAGTTTTATTAGGCTACCAATTTTTTTTTAATGTGATACAGTTGGTAGCCAAACTTTCATACCAAGGTAACCAATTCAGTTTTATCAGGTTACCAATTTATTTTGAATGTGATGTAGTTGGTAGCCAAACCTTCATGCAGTCGGTTGCCAAATCTTCAGACCAAGAT
This sequence comes from Hedera helix, assembly GCA_947179155.2. Classification (NCBI taxonomy): domain Eukaryota; kingdom Viridiplantae; phylum Streptophyta; class Magnoliopsida; order Apiales; family Araliaceae; genus Hedera; species Hedera helix. The sequence continues at coordinate 8,830,424 of OX359285.1, read as the reverse complement.
AACCAATTCAGTTTTATTAGGTTACAAATTTATTTTGAATGTGATGCAGTTGGTAGCCAAATATTCATACAAATATAACCATTTTACTTTTTGTGGGAAACCAAATCATCAAAAAACATTTCAGAACAGTTCCCACTTGTTTCATTTGGACTCAATTTTCTATCTCTTATTTTGTCCGTCCGAAAGCTTGTAGCTTTTCTGTTGTAATGTAACGGCAGCAAATATTGCCTTCAACTCTTCCCTTCTACTTCCATTTCTGGCGATAGTCATCCTCGAAACCTTCTACTGTTCTTCATCATACGGCGTCGTCGGAATGTAGGAATTTGGGTTAACAGAGCACAACTGTGGACAAAGAATGTAGGAATTTGTTTAATGTGATCTGTATCGAGAATGGAGGGATTTGGATCTGTATCGAGAATGGAGGGATTCGGTAGTATCTCCTTGTTTTCAGGGTTTTAAAGATATATGGTATAATTAATTTCTCCTAGTTGTACTTTTTTTGTAATTATTTTATTTATGCACTAATCTTGTAATTTATTACTAATTGTTGTATATTCCTGTAAAGAGCCCATGTATTTAATATATACGCATTGGGTCACTAACATAATATATACCTTACATATTACCATTGGCTTAATATATAATTCCCTACATTAACCCTCTTCATAATATATAAAGTATAAACATTAGGTCATGATACACAATACCTCTTCATAATATATAAAGTATAAGATTTGCCCGACCCGGATATAATGTGGACTGGGTTGGGCTTACGTTTGGGTTATGAGCAGTGCAACGTGGGGGGTTCGGCTGGGTTGGGCTCGGGGAAGGATGGTCCAATTCTCGGTTGTTAATTCCTACATGGCTTGGGATGGTTAAGGTTGAATCCTGTTAGGAATCCTTTTCCTATTTTCGTGGAGATCAGATGGGCAATTAGGAAAGGTTTCTATTAGTGAGAAGGATAATCCAAAGGTAATTTGGATTGAAGTACCTTACTTTTATATGGACTCTGGGGATGACATGCACTATAAATACTGGTCATAAGCTCCTGGATTACGGTACACACGTTTATATCTTACACAGAACTATAATAATTCCAGCATTATTGTCCTCCATTGTTACGCTTTTGGCCTGTTACTTACTCTTACACCAGAGCATCCCCAGACGGCCCAAGCCGTCACTAGTTTTGGGGGTGTCTAACGGTCTTGTGGGTGCAGGTGCTCGTGCTTTGGTGATTTTCCACGTGCTCACAAATTTAGGCATTAACATTGGCGCTAGAAGGAGGGCCTTTCTGTGTATCGGAAATCATTGTTCAGGAGGGTTGGGTTAGTAATCTCGCTTGATAAGTGAAGCAGACAACAATCATGGTACAGATTGAGCAAACTGGTTCGTCTGCAGGGAATTCAACTCGTGCTGTTAAGGGTTCGGTGATGGACCGTTTGGGGCCTGGCGGTGGGAGGTCCGTATCGAAAGGGATCCCGTCTGACCCACTGAGACGTAGGTTGGACTTTTCTTCGGGCACAAGGAATAGGGGGTCCCGAAGAAGTACTCTCGGCGGGGGACGCAGCACGATAGACTAAAGGGAAACCATTAGAAAGAGGAAAGTCCAGGAGGCCCAAGACGCTATGCAGGCTCTGGAGACGCAGCAACAGGAATTGGAAAACTTATTGTTGAAATTAGAAGGGGACAGGGAGCGACAGACTGCGGGTATGAGATCCAGGGAGTCCACCCCCCAGAGTCGGCATCGGAGAAGGAGATTCAGTATTTCTCCTACCTTACAACCGAGGGTGACTGCAGATACGCCACCTAGGCAAGGGGATTCAAAGTTCAGTGATCACCACACTATCGTTCGGGGGTGTCAGGATGGTCCCCTGAGGAACAAATCAGAAACATATGGGAGCCGAACCAGGAGCAGCTACGATCGTAGCCGTCGGGAAGATCCAAGGCGGGGTCGGTCTGGTTCAGAAGGTGACCGCCATCGAGAGGATCCGAGGCGAGATCGGTTTGATTCGGAAGGTGATCGCCATCGGGAGGATCCGAGGCATGGTCGGTTGGGATCAGAAGGTGACCGTTATCGGGATGATCCGAGGCGGGATCGGTTTGATTCGGGAGGTGAACGCCATCGGGAAGATCCGAGGCGGGACCGGTTTGTTTCGGGAGGTGATCGCTATTGGGATGATCCAAGGCGGGGTCGGTCTGGTTCGGAAGGTGATCGCCATTGGGAAGAACCGAGGTCGGGTCAGCCGAACAATCTTGGGACCGAACATCACGTGAATAATGGCGGTCAGGTAGACGAAGGCCCAGGAAAAGAGCCTTTGCAGCAAGACCCAGCTCCCACCAATCTTCTGATGGAAAGACTAGCGGAGATGGAACGAATGATAGCTGAGGTAAAACTAGGAGCGGTGATGTTGAGCAGCAAGTCGCCCTTCTCACCAGCTATCAACCAGGAGAAAGCCGACCCCAAAATGAAGTTGCCACCTTTGGATACATATGATGGCACGGGGGATCCATATGACCACACCAATGGTTATGAGATAGTGATGGGATATTTTAATCACTCGGAGGAAGGGATGTGCAAGATCTTTGTGACTACGCTTACGAAGGCTGCAAAACAATGGGTGGTATCCTTACCCCCGGGCAGCATCAGTTCTTGGAAAGAGCTCACTAACAAATTCCATGAGCGGTTCGGAAGCAATAGAAGGAGAAGGAAGCTTACCGCCTCATTGATGCAGATCAGGCAAAGGAATAATGAATCCCTGGCTCAGTATGTACAGAGATTCAAGGATGCTGTCGGAACAGTGGCAGAGCTCAATGTAAGTCAAGCGCTGGGATTTTTCACCACCGGGTTGGACGTTGGTCGCTCTAAGAAGTTGCTGAAAAACATCATGTTCAATCCCCCTAAAGATCTTGCCGACGCCTATGAGAGGGCTGAAAAATTGATATCAATAGAGGAGGCCATGAACAACTTAACACCGGTACAGGAGGTGGCAGCTCGACCCAAAGGGGTGGGTCCAAACCAGGGGTGTGCGATCGAATTGGTCCAAAAGCAGCAGCACCTCCTCAGACAGAGAAGTCGTTGTTTCACCCATAATAGACGGAAAAGATATATACTTCACTAAACACTGATAGGGTACACATCTTAAACGAGATAAGAGGAAAACCATTCTATGAACCACCACTACCAATTAAAAAGGGAGATCAGAGGTTCTACTGTGAATATCATCAGGATCGGGGCCATTCTACAGGGAGGTGTAAGGAATTGAGGGACATGATCGAAAGAAATGTTCATAAAGGGGAATTGGTTCAATATGTTGCTGGTCGGCAGGCTCCAGTAGGAAATCAACCTCCTGTCTAGAATGAGGGTCAGTAAAGAAGTGTAATGACCCGAAAATTCATAAGACTGATTAGTATGGTCTTAGCAGATTGATGTGACTTAAGGTTACGTTAATCCTTCGATGAGGAAGTAGTGGAGAGTTGATTTGTGGAAAGTTTAAGCTTTTGAGCATTCAAGTGAAATTTGAGGTTTAGATATAAAGCTAACCCTGATAAAGTGATGGGCGATCACTGGAAAATGAATTTGAGTTCTGTCATGATTGGACTATGATAATATTTATAAAACAATAAGTAAAGTGTTGCCTAGAATAAGATAATCGATGTGATTTGTCGGATAAGCATGGGGTTGTAAAGAGATGGAAATGAAACAAACTCTGATATTTCCTTTGTAATAGAAATTTCAAGGATGGGATCATTTGTAAGGATTGAGTTAAAAACTTAATCTGAGGAAAATAATTTTTAGGAGTTTAAAATCTAGAATTGGTTGAAGGGGTATATGATAAGGTATACACTAAGTTAAGTATCTATATAGTATGTAGGTGCAGAAAACATGATGAGGAAGAATTACCCTCATATTTTTGAGTTACCTTATATTGAAATTTCGGGAACGAAATTATTATAAGGGGGGAAGAATGTAGCGACCCGAAATATTTTAATATAGAGAAATGGAATTATTGGTTGTAATAGTAAATTTCTGGGGAATTAGATTAAATCATTATATGATGGCTTGATTTATTTAATTATGTGTTGAAATAATTAAAGGAATTTAAGGAAGGTTCAATTAATGGGTTAATTAAATTAATGGACCGACCTAGGTTGTATAGTATCAAAGTTTGATAGGGTAAATGAGCTATGTGATATTTAATTAAATAGCTAGCAAGTTAAGCTGGATGTGTAAATTAATTAATATGGTTATTAATTAATGAGATTTCGTAAACATTATTAATGTTATATTTATTTCCATTTGGAAAGTTATTGATAGTGGGGTATTAATATTTTATATTTCCACTAGGAATTTAATTTGAGTAACCCAAAGCTTAGTTGCAATATAAGTAACAATTGGGCCACTAATTGCTTAATTAACAAAAACAAATAGCAGCCCAGCCCAAGAGTAATAACATAACCCGGTGGAAAAAGTAAGAGTGTCACTCCTTTAAGGACAAAATTTTAGAAAAAAGCAGAGCACGCGCAGTTTGTGCAAAGCTCAAGGACTCAGTGCTGAGAAAAGAAGGAACAAGTCAGGCATAGGGCAGGCTATAGGGTCCAACTCCTCAGAGTTGTCTAAGGCTGAGAGAGTGTTGTGTAACCTCAGTCATTCCCTCATTTCCTCTTCCCGTTCATTTAGGCTAAGAGAGATATTGAGCTTGAGAAGTAAATGCAAACTTCAGAAAAGTTCTTGCTGTTCGGAGAAGGCCTAATCTGAATGAAAATCATTTGTCAAGGATTGAAGGTATTATCCGGTTATTTCGATATTATCCTTATCCATTTAACTAGTGTTGTCTTATATTGGATTAAGGAAGCAAAATATGCTAGAGTTGTATATGAGATGTTTAAATGAGAGTAATGTAAACTCGATAGTCAAAAATGTTAGTGAAACTAGTTAATGATTGAATTAGAACTAGAATAGTGGTTTCGGTTATTTTATACAGTCAACATTGTGAGTCTGAACCACAGTTGGTCTGTACTCAATGTTCATGTTCATAAAACTTTAGAATGGACTGGTGTATTGGCTTATTATTTGGTTTAGATGTTGTTCTCTATTGGGAGAAATCTGTGTTAAGGACCATGAAGGGTTCAGGCGAAACAAGGCTGGAGTAGGTGTGGAAGAGTATTTGTTTACTGTAAATAATCAGTTCATGAAGATATTCCCATATGCTCACCGAGTGTTTGACTAAATGTCTAAGAAAACCAAGGTGGTTAAACCTTTTATCCAAGGATCTATTTTCAAAATCAGAACCTCTTTAAGTAATGTGTTAGACGTTGTGTTAGTCTAAAGGGTAAACCAGAAAGGTTAAAATGAGTTCTGGTATGTTGTATGAAGTTATTGTAAATCTAGGAATTTTCCTTAGTTGGAGAAAGAATAGTAGAGTGCTGATAGTAGAGTGCTGCTGCTGGTAGTAGAGTGCTGCTACTGATAGTAGAGTGTTGCTGGTAGTAGAGTACTGATAGTAGAGTGTTGCTGCTGGTAGTAGAGTGTTGCTTATAGTAGAGTGTTGCTGCTGGTAGTAGAGTGCTGATAGTAGAGTGTTGTTGGTAGTAGAGTGTTGCTGCTGGTAGTAGAGTGCTGGTAGTAGAGTGTTCTGGTAGTAAAGTGTTGGTAGTAAAGTGCAAAACGTAGAGTGAAAAGTGCAAAACGTAGAGTGAAAATCATAGAGTGAAAAGTGAAAAACGTAGAGTGAAAAGTGCAAAACGTAGAGTGAAAATCGTAGAGTGAAAAGTGCAAAACGTAGAGTGAAAGTGAAAATCGTAGGGTGAAAATCGTAGAGTCTGGACAGCTTCAGTGTCAGTTAGTAATATGAGCATAACTTTCTCATACGAACTCGGATTGAATTGATTCAAGATGTTTTGGAAAGATAATAGATAGACCTACAACTTTTATTCTTTACAAATATCGATTTGATGTTTGTAGCAAGGTCTAAATTGACCATTTTTGGGACTGTTTTGACCTCTTATAGTAAAATGAGTATAACTTTTGTATACGGATTCGGATTAATATGATTCAAGATGTTTTGGAAATCTAAGAGATAGACCTATAACTTTTATTCTTTAACTTTTTCGATTTGAGGTCTGTAACAGAGTCTAAATTGACCATCTTGAGGTATGATGTGTAATTGGAGGCAATCAGAGGGCGTCGGGCATGCACGTGTGCAACGTGCAATGTTTTCGACACTAAGTTATACTGTTCTTTGTATAAAACATGAATATTATGATTTATAATGATGTCTATCATTAATCAACAATCAATTAGATAAGTGTATGAGCATGCTAAACGTGTGCATATGAGGTGGGATAGACGTGTGACGTATAAACGTCGAAACACTGTGTAAAGTGTTATTTAGCAATTTAATAACCTTATAGATTAATTGAAGTAATACTAATTGGGACTAGTAAGAGTTTTAAATATTGTCTGAGGCGGGTAATATTATGATAACTTGATGAGGTAATTGTAGAATTAAACCTAGTAAAGTCCAGTAGTGACTAATTGGTAGATTGACCTAAATAATTATGAGGACCAAATGAGAATGTTATGGCATTAAGGAATGTCGGATATACAAAGTTAAGTATAGAAGGTTTACGGTGTTTGTGTGAAACATCGTGATGGATCCACAATGGACTAAACTAATGAATCAACCCTAATAAATAAATGGAACGATAAAAGGAAGTAGACATCCTAAGAATATGATTAAATATTGAGTCAAACTTTGACTAATATAATGCACCGTTGATCTCTCATGTTGTATAGGTGGTGCAAGGAACGCGAAAGGTTAGCGTAAACTGGTGTTGCAATCCAGGCAAGTCTTTTAGTGATGTTTGTTATCCCTGCAAGTTTTTCAGTTTTATGTGTTATATGCATAAATTATTAAATGTGCACTCATGTTATGTGCTAACTGATTGTAAATGTGTCGGTGTACAATCATATGTTGTTAATAGCTGTTATATATAATTAATGCTATGAATCGAATGTGTTATATGAGTTATATAACATGGTAACATTGACATGCATGGTAAGCATGTGTAGATTTTATAAATGCAACGCATGATAAGCATGATGCCTATGTAAATGCCAAGCATGGAGCATAAAGCATAAATTAAATGTAACATACGTGTTATGTGTTAGCTGTTAGACTTGCTGAGCTGTCGTGCTCATTCTTGATTTAAATTAACATTTTCAGCGAAGTAAATGAAGAAACTCTTGAAGGCTTTGGATAAACGGTATGTTGAATAGGAAACTCAGGTTACTGTAATGGAAAATGGTTGTGGCATTGGTTTTATTGATCTGTGATCATGATCGTAGAGTGAGCCTCAACAATCGTAGAGTGAGCCTCAGCAATCGTAAAGTGAGCCTCAGCAAATCGTAGAGTGAGCATCAACGATCGTAGAATGAGCCTCAGCAATCGTAGAGTGAGTCTCAGCCGATCGTAGAGTGCTTGGTCGTTGAGTAACCTCACTGTGAGATTGTAGAGTGAAATTCCTCTGCTCAAGTTTTTCTGCGAGCGTAGACTACCAAGGCAGATGATCGTAGAGTGACTTCACAAACAATATAAGCGTAGCTTACAACTTGCTATTTTAATAATCTAGTTGGATGAATCATATATTTAGCTTACTGGATTATAAAGAATAACTTATAGAGGTAAAGATTATATATTAAATTATAATGTATATGATCTAGAGTTATAAAAGAGCAATGTAAAGATTGTGATTTTGGGAATAAAAGCTTTTTTTTGAAAGTTAATTAAGTTTCTCAATTAATATATTGAGTTTTAACAGCATTAAATTTTATCTTTTATGTAATGTTGTGTATAATAAGGAGAAGGTTGTTCGTATAACGACTTAAACTCAGGATTGAGGTTACTTTTGACGGACCAGATCCGAGGTTATTGGAGACGGATTCTGGGGCTGTCACAAGAAGAGTAATCGATGTCATCTCAGGGGAACCTTTCAGAAGCAAGGAGGCAAGAAGCGGCGGGCCGGACCCGATGGGGTAATGACAGTAGATCGTCTGATGAAAGCTGAAAGACCATTTCCAGGGACTGTGATTTCTTTCACCGACGAAGATTACCCTCTTGATGTCGTGGAGCCACATGAAGGGGATCTCGTCATTACAGCTCAGGTCGGACCAGTTGATATGAAACGGATGATGATTGACAACGGTTCTTCGGTCGATGTCCTGTATAGCCATGCATATCAGAGGATGGATTTGTAGGGTGTGAGAATGGAGGTCGGCTTTGAGGCACCTCTGTATGGATTCGGAAATGAGCAAGTCCCTGTGGTCGGGACGGTAGAGCTACCGGTAATATTCGGAACTGCCCCGAGACAGATGCAGGTCACGGTGAAATTTTTTGTAGTTCAAATGGATTCAGCTTATAATGTCATCTTAGGCCGAACCACCTTATCGGCCCTTCATGCAGTGACCTCGATCCCACATTTCAAGATGAAGTTCCCTACTGCTAATGGGGTCGGGGAGGTGAAGGGTGACTTGGAAATAGCCCGAAGGTGTTACAGACATACACTTACGTCGTTTTCGGTGGGGATCAGTAAATTTAAACAAACTATGAGGGTGGATGTGGAAACCTTCACAGAGGGTGCTACAGATCCCTTGGCTCTACCTACCGAGGAGACCGAGGACGTGAGGTTGGTATCGGGCGACGCCCATAAAGTAGTGAAGATTGGGGTCGGGCTACCAGATACAGTCAAAAAGGAGTTGGTGAAATTGCTTCAGACATATGTCGATATATTCGCCTGGACACCAAACGACATGCTGGGAGTAGCTAAAGGTGTGGTTGTCCATCGGCTGTCGGTTGACCCAGAAAGGAGGTCGGTTCGACAGAAAAGGAGGATCTTTGCACCTGAAAGACAGAAGGTAATTGATGACGAGATCAGGAAAGTATTGGAAGCTGGTATAATTCAGGAGATTGAATACCCGGAGTGGTTGGCCAATGTAGTGATGGTCAGGAAGCAGAACGGGAAGTGGAGGGTCTGTATCGACTATACAGACCTCAATAAGGCATGCCCAAAGGATTTATATCCCCTTCCTCACATTGATCAACTAATTGATGCCACGTCGGGTAATGCAATACTCAGCTTTTTGGACGCGTTCTCAGGGTATCACCAGATTCTGATGGCAGAAGAGGACATCCCAAAGACAACCTTTATAACCCACCGGGCGACTTATGCGTACAAGACGATGACATTCGGGTTAATCAATGCAGGAGCCACTTATCAGAGGATGATGAATCTGGTGTTCGAGAAGCAGATCGATAGGAATATGGAGGTTTACGTGGATGATATGATAGTCCGAAGTGTCAAAGAACAAGATCACCTGAAGGATCTAGAGGAATGTTTTCAGACGGTCAGGAATTACAATATGAGGCTAAATCCTACCAAGTGCACTTTTGGTATGTGTTCGGGAAAATTTCTGGGATACCTGGTTAGTAGAAAGGGCATAGAGGCTAATCCGGAAAAGATCAAGGCCATACTGGACATGAGATCTCCCCAGACTGTTAAGGATGTGCAAAGGTTGACTGGAAGGATCGTTGCATTAAGAAGATTCATGTCTCGATCGGCAGATAGATGTCTTCCTTTCTTTGACACTCTGAAGGGCCCGAAGAGTGAAAAAACCTTTCAGTGGACTTCTGAGTGTGAGGATGCCTTTCAGAACGTAAAAAGATTCCTGATGACAGTCCCTTCGCTACAAAAGTCGTTGCCTCGGGAGCCGCTTTATCTTTATCTGGCAGTAAGTTCTCTTACGGTGGGGGCAATATTAGTTCGAGAAGAGAACAGTAGGCAGACACCTGTGTATTACGTCAGCCATGCTTTGAGGGATGCTGAAACCCGCTATCCAAATTTGGAGAAGTGTGTTTACGCTCTGGTAGTTACGAGTAGGAAGCTCAGACACTACTTCCAGGGTCGGATGGTGGTCGTCTATACGGATCAGCCTTTAAAGAAAGTGCTTCATAAGCTGGACACGTCAGGTCGGTTGATAGCGTGGGCAGTAGAGTTGAATCAATTTGTCTTGGAGTACAAGCCTCTGACAGCAATTAAAGGACAGACATTGGCTGATTTTATAGTAGAATGCATGTTTTCTGAGGAGGATTTAGAACCAACTTCTGCTGCTGAGGTTGAGTTGGTATCTAAGGGATAGTTCCAGACGTCTTCTTCATGGACCTTGTACGTGGATGGTTCGTCTTCGGCTGATGTAAGTGGGGCAGGGATGATCATCGCTAGTCCTGAGGGTTTTTGGGTTTAGCAAGCGGTAAGGTTTCTGTTCAAGACTACTAATAATGAAGCCGAGTATGAGGCCATTTTAGCAGGGTTGAGGTTGGCTCGGAGCTTGGAGGTTCGGAATATCATTATCTTCAGTGATTCGCAGTTGGTGGTTAAGCAAATCAAGGGAGAGTATGAAGCTAGGGGGGATAAGATGGTTAAATACTTGGCGGAAGTGAAAACGTTACTTCATCAGTTTGACTCATACTCTCTTCAAGGTGTGGGTCGGGAAGATAATACGGTTGCTGATGCCCTGTCCAGGTTGGCTGCTACACAGGCAGAGTCTCTTACCGGGTCGGTGTACCTGGAAGTACTTAAGGAACCTAGCATCTCAAAGAAAGAAATTAAATGCTTAATGGAAAGAGAGAATTGTTGGATGACACCTTATATAGAATACTTGGTAGATGGAAAGTTGTCGTCGAATAAGCTGTTGGCGAAAAAGATCAAATATAGAAGTTCTTACTTTTGTTTGATTGATGGAGACTTGTACCGTCGGATGTATTCAGGCCCACTGGCAAAGTGTTTGGTTCCGGCAGAAGCGGTCTATGCTCTACAGGAGGTCCATGAAGGGATCTGTGGCAACCACATGGGGGCTAAGTCGTTGGCATGTAAGTTGGTTCGACAGGGTTACTACTGGCCGACCATGTTTCAAGAGGCGAAAGGTTACGTACAGAGGTGTCTGAAGTGTCTGCTCAACAGTTCTGTACCACATAAGCCTCCTATCGCCTATCCCTTTTGCAGTATGGGGGGTTAACTTGGTCGGTCCAATGCCGAAAGGAAAAGGGCAAATGGCGTACATGATAGTCGCCATTGATTATATGACTAAGTGGGTTGAGGCGAAGCCACTTCGAAGGATTACTGAGAAAAATTGCATCCAGTTTTTAAAGGAATATGTGGTATATCGGTTTGGCATTCCAATGGTCTTAGTATCGGACAATGGGTTACAATTTGTAGGATCGGACTTTGAGAAGTTTCTAGAAGAGCTGGGTGTTCAGCATCGGAGGGTGTCAGTGGCACACACTCAAGCTAATGGGCAAGTCGAAGTGACTAACAGAACACTCCTCAACGAGATCAAGACGAGGTTAGATGGGGCCAAAGGGCAATGGCCAGAAGAGTTGCCAAGTGTGTTGTGGGCATACTGAACGACCCCTCGATCCACTACTGGAGATTCTCCTTTTCGGTTAGCTTATGGGACTGAAGCCCTAATTCCTGTGGACGTAGGGTCGCCTTCGTTCAGAAGGGTTACTTTTAGATAAGCTTACAATGATCAGGGACTAAGGTTGAATCTTGATCTGGTGGATGAGGTTAGGGATGCTGCGATTTTTCGATTAGCAGCTTATCAGCAGAGGACGGCCAGACACTATAACAGAAGAGTTATACAAAAAAGGTTTGACGTCGGGGATCTAGTGCTTCGGGAAGCTGAAGCTTCCACTCCTCTAGAAACGAGAAAGTTGATGCCGACGTGGGAGGGGCCTTATGAGGTTATCGAGGTTGTCAAACCAGGTACTTATCGTTTAAAGGATATGTCAGGAGTCGAACTCAAAAATTATTGGCATGCTGCCAGGCTAAGGAAGTACTATCAATGATTGCCTGTAGTAATTTAAGGGTTATGTTGGTTATGTTTAGCTACTTTCATTTTATAAATTTTAGGGTTCGGTAGTTGTTATCAGTTTAGAAGATTATTTAGACTTTTTCTAAAAAGTTAGGTGTTCGTATTATTTAGAGTACTGATGTCTGTTCGGATGAAAAATGTAATATTTAGTAGACGTTAATGAAGCAAAAATGTTTTTCATTCAAACTTGTTACATTTACATACGTAAGCAAAAAGTACATTAAACTGATGTTTGAGGGGGGGTCAGCAAGGGAATTTTGAGGATCGGGGATTTGTGTGTCTTCGGTAGAGATCTGATCCTCTGGGGGGTTCTGGCCCTCAGGAGGAGCTTGAGCAGAAAGGGGCACTTCGGTTGTGGGAGGTTGCTGAACCAGGTCTGTGGTTTGACTTTCTGGGTTTTGTTGATCAGGCGTTGGACTTTGTTCCCTGGATAGTCTCGGTTGATTGGGAGAGGTGGTCGTGGGTTCTTCTTGGTCTGACATGTCTTCATCTGAAGAGAAGCCCATGGTGATGGGATTGACCCCACCCCAGCTTGCGTCACCAGGCTTTTGGCGTATAGATATCCCTTGGTGTACTGGTCCATTACTGCCTCCGTCAGCTCTTTGGATTTCTTGTACTCCTCAATGATGGCTTTTTTGGTGTCTTCGGGGGGTTGAAGGGCTTGGGCCTTGAGCTGTTCGATTTCTTCTATAAGGAGTTTATTCGTTGCAGCGGTGAGGTTGACGGACTCATTTTTCTCATTCAGGTCTTGGGTCAGCTAAAGGGTTTTCTGATGAAGGTCTTGGTTCTGCTTCAGGAGCTCTTCCGATTTCTTGGTTCTGTTTTCTAGCTCCTGAGGTAAGGTGGTTCTTTCTGTGGCAATGTCGGTCAGTTTTGCCTCTAGGGATTGGTTCTGGTGAGTCTGCTTGGCCAGTTGGCTCTGAAGGCGTTGGAGCAAGGCTTCGATGGCGTTCGCGTAGATTAGCTGTTTGGCCATTTCCTGCTAAGTTTCGATATGCTTTTTGAGGAGTTGGCTGTGTTCTTTTCTGAGTTCGTCGTGTTCTTCATGGAGCCGGTTGTGGTCGGCTTTAAGTTGGTCCAGTTCAGCTTAAAGTCGGGTAATAGTGTCAGTTTGTTCCTCTTGAGTGTTTCGATGGCTAAGTAGGCGGCTGAACCCTCCAAGTGTCTGCAAAAGATAAGTAAATAAGCTATTATTTAAGTATTGATGAGTATTGATAATTATGTTATGTGGAGGGTGTTTACCTGTCCGAGATGAAGCATGGTTTTGGTCGGCAATACTCGGGGGTTTGTGCTGGGGTAATGCGGATCGTCGGCAGGGAGGTTAAAGAAGCGGAATAGATCTTCAGGAATGAAGGGGTTGGGTTCGGTGGGGAAGAATGAGAATTGGGAGAACAGAGGGATGGGAATGTTAGGGTAGGATCTCTCCTGCTTGGAAGATGAAGATCTGGGCTCATGTTTTTCCCCTGTGGTAGGGGTTAGAGAAGGGTCGGATTCGATCTCTATGGGTGTTGGGGATCGGGATGGGTGTTGAGGAGGTATGCTCTGTTCTGGCAAGGTTGGAGTCGGGAAAAGGGGACGTGAAGGTTGGGTCTGGACTTGAGAAATCGGGTCTTTCTCTTCGAGAAGGGGTGATGGTGAAGTGGGTGGAGAGGGGGTGTTTGGGTAAGCAGCGGCGAGAGGTTTTAAGGGAATGGGATCAGCAGTTTGGGGATGGCGGTCGGCAGCCTTGATTAGCCGTCTCCTTTTTCTTTTCCTGAGTTGTTGTTTCTCCAGGTTTGTCATGTCTAGAACATTTTTTTAAGGGCAAGGTTCTATTGAAGAGGTGTGGGGGAGGACGGCACGGATGGTTGAGGGATCGGCTGTGACGACCCCGAATCCGGGTTCTTTGAACCTCGGATCCGGTTCAACACGAGTACAACATTTTCCTTATTGTTCATGAATCACAACAATATTATAATTGCTAAATAATCATTTATTTACAATTTTTCAACATCTCTTTCTATTCCAGAATCGAAATCTTTATACATTCCTAGTATGTCTCAATATCATACATGATACGACATTCTATTACAATCAATTTGAGTATTTAATACTCATATAACATACCAACTAAGTCTTATGTTACACAATCATTTACCTGTCCAATTCGGACTGATATCTACAATAAATATTTAGATCTTCAATGGAAGTAATATATTTTCCTGTTCCTTGTTCTTTATCGAGAACTTCAGGTAACTAGCCTTATCTGAAAATGTTGGTTTAGGCAAGAGTGAGCACGACGGCTCAGCAAGTTCAACAGCTACACATAACACATTACATGCTTCACATAAAATTTACAATTTATACTAACATCATGTTTTTCATGCATTTCAGTTTATGACATACTGCTCATGCATATCATGCCTCGCATTTAATCTATGCTTCATGTCTAACCTCTATCATGACATATAGTTCAATGCAGAACAATTGTCTTAAATTAACTACCGCATATCAACAGTTCAAATCAACTTATTGCACAAAGGCACAGTAAAACATCTTTGCACATAACCACGTATGAGCACATCTCAGTTTAATAACAAACTTATAATTCATGCACATAATACAACACGTTCTGAAAAACTTGCCTGGACTTGTATAACCAGCTTACGTTAATCTTTGACGTTCCTTGCACCACCTACACGGTATGTGAGATCAACGGTGCACAATATCAGTCAAAGTTTGACTCAATACTAAATCTTATTTTAAAGATATTTATTTCTTCTTATCATCCCCTTTATTTAATAAGGTTAATTTCATATTTTCGTCTCTCTTTGACTTGACTCAGTGTTTTATATTCAACACCATAAATCTTTTGTTCGAGACTATGCAATTCTGACATTTATTAATGTCACTGCATTAAAACTTGGACCCTATATTTATTTAGGTCGATCCACCAATTAATCACTAATGGACCATACCCTTGGTTTAACTTAATCACATCATTTATCTTGATACTTATCATAATATTACCCACCTTGGATAATATTTTAAATTTTACTATCAATTAGTAATAACTTATAATGTTATTTAATTGTTAAATAACACTTTAAATAATCATTACTATTATTAATTTATTTTTAATAATAGTTTACCTTAATCATTATTATTAATCTTTTAATAATAATTTAATTGTTTGCTAATATTATTACCCTTTAATAGTATTTTAATTGACTTCTCATTATTATCAATCATTTTAATAACAATTTAATTGTTCATCAATATTATCAATCATTTAATAATATTTGAAATCCTCGCGTATCATTAGTAATTATTTAATAACGATTCAACCCTTAACTATTATTACCCAATAGTTAATTACTTGTTAAACAATATTATTAATTCTTTAATAATATTCTAAATCTTTATTTATCATTATTATTTATTTAATAATGATTTAACTCTTAACTATTATTATTTAATAGTTAATTAAATGCTAAATAATATTATTAATCCTTTAATAATATTTTAAATTAATTACATATCATTATTAATTATTGAATAATGATTTAATTCTTAACTATTATCATTTAATAGTTAGTCAATAATATTATCAATATATTTTAATTACTTAATAATCTTCTTTCGATTAAGTAATAATTTATTCCACTTAATTACCATTTAATTATTATTTAATATGAATTAAATAATAATTAATTAACTAATTATCCGAACTCATTATTTAATATTAATTAAATAATAATTAATTAATTAATTAACCTTACTTATTATTTAATATTAATTAAATAATAAATAATTAGTTTATTAACCTTAATTATCCTTTAATTATTATTTAATATTAATTAAATAATAATTAATTACTTAATTAACCTTACTTATTATTTAATATTAATTAAATAATAAATAATTAGCTTTCTAACTTTAATATTCTTTAATTATTATTTAATATTAATTTAAATAATAATTAATTATTTATTTAACTTTACTTATTATTTAAGTGCAATTAAATAATAAATAACTAACTTATTCATCTTAACATCCTTTAATTATTATTTAATATTCATTAAATCATAATTAATTAATTACATAACTTCATATATTATTTAATATTTATTAAATAATATTTAATTAGATCATTAGCCTATTTATACACTAATAAATAGCTAATATATAGTGAATCACTCCAATAATTTCAAATTTTATTTTATAACACTTAACTAGCATGCCAATAGGTCAAATATTATTTTTCTGAAATTAAAAATAATTTTTCCATAATTATTAGCCATTTAGTAAGCTTTAATCCACTATTAATTCTAATAAATACCAAATTACAAAAAAATTCGGATTTTAAATTTTGATAATTTTCTTTATAAAATTATAAGCATTTTCTCTTTTGGAACCAACCCAAGAACCGGCCTAAAAATGCCCGAACCGGCCCTACCTAGAAATCATGAAAAACCGAAAAAAACCGAACCGGCCGGTTTTTTTAATAAAATAGGCAGATTACTTTCTTAGTTTTCCAGACTTGGGGTCTCCGACGGGAACTTGAATAAAATGAAATCCACAAGTCCGATTGAGGTCTATTAGGTATCGATGGATTCGTAACTTCCCGAACTACATGATTCTGTTATCAAACATCAAGTTTGGATTTGTTTTGGTCACTGAAAATAGCTATAAACCCGACTGTTATGCACAGCCCTAAAATTAGTGGGGTGTTTTGGTAGAAAATCCATATCTTGCTCATTTTAAATCGGATTTTAGTCATTCAACTTGGAGAATCTTCATATTTCATGGATCTATCACCCAAAATTGACGGATCATAAATCCGACTTACGGATCGTGAACAGTAATTCCGTGAATGGGCTGCTATGATTTTTGTTACTTGGTTTTCGTCGGTAAAAACTTATTTGATGATTTTGATGAAATTTTTCATCACAAACACATATAAAAACCCATGTTAAACCCATCAAACTATGAATATACATATATTACATAGTTAAAGACTTCTAGACCATCAAAACAAGTTTTGATCGGTTAAAAATATATTTTAACTGTTTAAAACTTATTTAAACAACAAAAATGAAATTAAAAAGGTTTGGAGTACTTTTTAACCTCTTAGACATGGATGATCTCCTTCCTCTTGCTAGGAGCTAGGCTTGTGACTCCACCTTGATCATTCTCTAGCAACTTTCCTTAGTGGATCATCCATTTCTCAAAGCTTGCTAGCTTTTCTCTAGAATACTCTCTCTTTCTCTCTAGGAGTTCTTGAAAACTAACTAACAAACATAACAAAATGTTGATGGATGCTATATATAGACCCTCCCTAATCACCATTAACCTTCATTAATCAACTAGTGTTGGTGAATTTAAGGGTTAACCAAGCTTACTATAGCTTGAATGACCATTGAGTGACATTTTGATTGACCAATGGAATGACTAGGGTTGGTGGGGAGTTGTTGAGACATTTTACACTCCAAATTCACCAACAAGCAACCTTTCATGTGGGGCCCCCTCCAAAATTCGGGATTCCTCTTTTATTACATCACTTTAGCTTTATTTTTATATCTTATATCATTATATAAGTATTCATATATATATACACCAATGTATATATATTGACCACCACTTTGACTTCCATTTGGGCTCCACATTGGATCAAATTAATATTTCTATTGGGCTCATCAATTAAATTTGTTTGAGCTCAATTTAATTATTACATTGGGCTAATATTAATTACCCTATGTTACATTTAATTAAAACAAGCATTGGGCTTGGTTAATTATTACATAAATCAATGTTCAAATTAAATTATATGAACTACTAGGTTAATTTAATTTGACCTAGTTTCATACCTCAATTGGACTTATAATATAATCCAATTAGATTTGCTATAATTAATTCTACCACATTGGGTTACTTAATTAACCCATCCACGGTTAATTCTTAACCCCACATTTATTTATCTAGAAATTAACCAATGATTGGTTAATGCTATCTCTCTTGTCAACCAACTAGGGTTATTCAATTAACTAGACACTAGTTAATTCTCTACACTCAATCAATACTTGAAATGCTTCTCCCAACCATTGACCATCATTTGACTTTTAATGGTTTGGGCTACATAACTTACTTTTTATTGGCTCTCTTATTTAATTACCCATTTCATGCAAATATCTCCATATTGGGCTTACATCTATAACAACTTATTAATTAAGTAAATTACTTAATTAATTAACTTCTTAATATTGTCCTTCTAGGCAATATTCCACTTCCCTACTTGTTACTCATAACCTTAATTCATAACTTATATAATTAATTCAATTAATTATATTACATGACTTTTCTTTTTAATCCATACTAAAACTAATTAATTTATTAGTTTTATTAAGTATTTAATTTAATTCACACATCATCTTGTTTGACTAACAAACTCAACTATAGGTGTATATATATAAATATTAATATATTCACCTTCACTTCTCAATTGAATTTCTTTCTTCAATAAATTATCTACCTGCATCATTAAAATATTCTCACATTTAATTTCTAACAAATAATTTATGTTAAAAAAAAAAAAATGTTTACCCATTTTCTACACATCTTCCTTCTCACCTTCTAGGTTTAAACATTAACCTTTAATAAAATCAATTAAGATATTATTTAAAATCTTGAAATTATCTGGGATATTACATTCACCCCTTCTTATAAGAATTTCGTCCCCGAAATTATCTCATACACAATTCTACCAATTTTCATCACTGAGAATATCTCTTTACTCATCAAATTCTATGACCACCCTTTTCTAGGAAGTTCATACTTCTAAACTCATAATTCCAGAACAATGGAATATCTTGCAGAAGAATAAATTGAAAATCAATATCTTACAGAAGAATAAATTGAAAATCAAAATATTCATTAAAACTTTCATAATATGCTGAGGGGTCATCAAGACTGTGAACATCCGAATGGAATTAACTGAATTCCGAATAAATAGTATTTATCCCTGTAAATACTTATAAACAGAGTGTTTATCAATCACAAAGACTGAAAACATTCCATAGGTGTACGCTAGGTGATCAGCCTATTGTACCATACGTCGTGCAGAACGTCTTAATTTTTAGGCGCCAGTCGGAGCTATATGCCGACAAAAATATATCTGCTTTAGCCGACAGAATATATTTGTTTTTGCACTTGTTCACCTCAGACTTACTACAAAATTCCGTTCCAAAATAATTTGGATTGGATAATAAACTTGAGTCAATTCTGACCAAAAGTGTCCAGTTAAAATAAATGACAAAGACTCCCATCATTGAACTGTTCGTATATTACGATTCAAAAATTCATTTCAGATTAGTTAAAATAACTAAAATTCATTTATAGGACTTCATGATACCGCATCATCTTGACAGTACGTTGAGGATTCCGTCATTAATTCATGACTTCATGATACCGCACATCTTGACAGTACGTTGAGGATTCCGTCCTTTTCATCCCCACACCATGGCTTTAATGGCATGTGATGATTTTATAAATACATTTTGATATTTTCAAATCAATTTGTCTAGCTGAAACAATTAGCATAGACTATTCTTTAAACGTTTTAAAATACTGAAAATCATTTTATGACTTTGTCATACTACATCATACCATAGTGGGCTTTAAACATCCAACACTAGGTTACTCTGCATTGATGACTCCATCGTTTATCATCTCTGCACTAAATGCATTAATGATTTCTAAAATACATTTGTCTTTTCAAAAGCACAAAAGTGCGAATTTAGCACGATTTTAAGAATTTCAAAGTCTAGCATAGCTAGAAGATTTGGAATGTCCTAAAACCTCAAAATACCTCAAATTTCTCCTCCGCATTCTTTTCCAGCTTAATAACTATATATGGTAAAGCTCTAGTCTTACTACTTAACTCTACCCATACTTATTGTTCATCAAACTTACCACACATTAGGAGTTCAGGTACTTGCCACAATCATATGGGTCGGAGAACTTATCCTAGTCAGACCAAAATCGTCCATTCGCTGAGGGGTTCCACCATACGATTATGAGTCACGAACTTACCATCAGTATGAGTTTTAAGAACACGTATTTATCTTAATATTCTCTACATATCCAATATATTATGAGAAAAGAATCACCTTCTCACCATATATACATCGAATAGCATGACATCAGGTTCAAATCGATTATTACTATAGGAAGCTAAGTGGTTGTCAAACCAAACGCAATCTCCTGCCTCTACAAGAAATTGGTCAACTCGGCCACTAATCAATATAGAAAGTTAAGCGGTCGTTAAACCAAGAACAAATCCTCTGCCCATACAAAGAACTGTTAAACTCAACTACTATATTAATATAAGAAGCTAAGTGGTTCTAAAACCAAGAACAAATCCATACAAGGAATCGTACAACTCAGCCACTAATATGAGTTCTCAATTAAAAACCCACAAACCTTCTAATTTTCTTAACTGAATACGAATTCTCTCCATTCATATTTTAGCACATATGTCTCATTACGAGTTCATTTCTCTAGATCATTTCATGACCTTATTAGCATTTTTTTTTATGCTTCTCAAAATCTTATCAAAAGATATTTTCTATCATTTCTTCAAATTAGGTACAACATGACCTTTTTCATCTGTCTTATATCTTCTTAAATCCATCTTTGGATAATCTTCTCTATATGAATTTTCCAAATTCATCTTTTATAACTTAAACTCTTCCGTAGTTTATTCATTTATCATTTTACTTATCTTCTACTACGGTTATAGCCTAAGGTACTCTTACCTAAAGTTTATAACCTATCAGCTCTGATACCAACTTGTGACGACCCCGAATCCGGGTTCTTTGAACCTCGGATCCGGTTCAACACGAGTACAACATTTTCCTTATTGTTCATGAATCACAACAATATTATAATTGCTAAATAATCATTTATTTACAATTTTTCAACATCTCTTTCTATTCCAGAATCGAAATCTTTATACATTCCTAGTATGTCTCAATATCATACATGATACGACATTCTATTACAATCAATTTGAGTATTTAATACTCATATAACATACCAACTAAGTCTTATGTTACACAATCATTTACCTGTCCAATTCGGACTGATATCTACAATAAATATTTAGATCTTCAATGGAAGTAATATATTTTCCTGTTCCTTGTTCTTTATCGAGAACTTCAGGTAACTAGCCTTATCTGAAAATGTTGGTTTAGGCAAGAGTGAGCACGACGGCTCAGCAAGTTCAACAGCTACACATAACACATTACATGCTTCACATAAAATTTACAATTTATACTAACATCATGTTTTTCATGCATTTCAGTTTATGACATACTGCTCATGCATATCATGCCTCGCATTTAATCTATGCTTCATGTCTAACCTCTATCATGACATATAGTTCAATGCAGAACAATTGTCTTAAATTAACTACCGCATATCAACAGTTCAAATCAACTTATTGCACAAAGGCACAGTAAAACATCTTTGCACATAACCACGTATGAGCACATCTCAGTTTAATAACAAACTTATAATTCATGCACATAATACAACACGTTCTGAAAAACTTGCCTGGACTTGTATAACCAGCTTACGTTAATCTTTGACGTTCCTTGCACCACCTACACGGTATGTGAGATCAACGGTGCACAATATCAGTCAAAGTTTGACTCAATACTAAATCTTATTTTAAAGATATTTATTTCTTCTTATCATCCCCTTTATTTAATAAGGTTAATTTCATATTTTCGTCTCTCTTTGACTTGACTCAGTGTTTTATATTCAACACCATAAATCTTTTGTTCGAGACTATGCAATTCTGACATTTATTAATGTCACTGCATTAAAACTTGGACCCTATATTTATTTAGGTCGATCCACCAATTAATCACTAATGGACCATACCCTTGGTTTAACTTAATCACATCATTTATCTTGATACTTATCATAATATTACCCACCTTGGATAATATTTTAAATTTTACTATCAATTAGTAATAACTTATAATGTTATTTAATTGTTAAATAACACTTTAAATAATCATTACTATTATTAATTTATTTTTAATAATAGTTTACCTTAATCATTATTATTAATCTTTTAATAATAATTTAATTGTTTGCTAATATTATTACCCTTTAATAGTATTTTAATTGACTTCTCATTATTATCAATCATTTTAATAACAATTTAATTGTTCATCAATATTATCAATCATTTAATAATATTTGAAATCCTCGCGTATCATTAGTAATTATTTAATAACGATTCAACCCTTAACTATTATTACCCAATAGTTAATTACTTGTTAAACAATATTATTAATTCTTTAATAATATTCTAAATCTTTATTTATCATTATTATTTATTTAATAATGATTTAACTCTTAACTATTATTATTTAATAGTTAATTAAATGCTAAATAATATTATTAATCCTTTAATAATATTTTAAATTAATTACATATCATTATTAATTATTGAATAATGATTTAATTCTTAACTATTATCATTTAATAGTTAGTCAATAATATTATCAATATATTTTAATTACTTAATAATCTTCTTTCGATTAAGTAATAATTTATTCCACTTAATTACCATTTAATTATTATTTAATATGAATTAAATAATAATTAATTAACTAATTATCCGAACTCATTATTTAATATTAATTAAATAATAATTAATTAATTAATTAACCTTACTTATTATTTAATATTAATTAAATAATAAATAATTAGTTTATTAACCTTAATTATCCTTTAATTATTATTTAATATTAATTAAATAATAATTAATTACTTAATTAACCTTACTTATTATTTAATATTAATTAAATAATAAATAATTAGCTTTCTAACTTTAATATTCTTTAATTATTATTTAATATTAATTTAAATAATAATTAATTATTTATTTAACTTTACTTATTATTTAAGTGCAATTAAATAATAAATAACTAACTTATTCATCTTAACATCCTTTAATTATTATTTAATATTCATTAAATCATAATTAATTAATTACATAACTTCATATATTATTTAATATTTATTAAATAATATTTAATTAGATCATTAGCCTATTTATACACTAATAAATAGCTAATATATAGTGAATCACTCCAATAATTTCAAATTTTATTTTATAACACTTAACTAGCATGCCAATAGGTCAAATATTATTTTTCTGAAATTAAAAATAATTTTTCCATAATTATTAGCCATTTAGTAAGCTTTAATCCACTATTAATTCTAATAAATACCAAATTACAAAAACATTCGGATTTTAAATTTTGATAATTTTCTTTATAAAATTATAAGCATTTTCTCTTTTGGAACCAACCCAAGAACCGGCCTAAAAATGCCCGAACCGGCCCTACCTAGAAATCATGAAAAACCGAAAAAAACCGAACCGGCCGGTTTTTTTAATAAAATAGGCAGATTACTTTCTTAGTTTTCCAGACTTGGGGTCTCCGACGGGAACTTGAATAAAATGAAATCCACAAGTCCGATTGAGGTCTATTAGGTATCGATGGATTCGTAACTTCCCGAACTACATGATTCTGTTATCAAACATCAAGTTTGGATTTGTTTTGGTCACTGAAAATAGCTATAAACCCGACTGTTATGCACAGCCCTAAAATTAGTGGGGTGTTTTGGTAGAAAATCCATATCTTGCTCATTTTAAATCGGATTTTAGTCATTCAACTTGGAGAATCTTCATATTTCATGGATCTATCACCCAAAATTGACGGATCATAAATCCGACTTACGGATCGTGAACAGTAATTCCGTGAATGGGCTGCTATGATTTTTGTTACTTGGTTTTCGTCGGTAAAAACTTATTTGATGATTTTGATGAAATTTTTCATCACAAACACATATAAAAACCCATGTTAAACCCATCAAACTATGAATATACATATATTACATAGTTAAAGACTTCTAGACCATCAAAACAAGTTTTGATCGGTTAAAAATATATTTTAACTGTTTAAAACTTATTTAAACAACAAAAATGAAATTAAAAAGGTTTGGAGTACTTTTTAACCTCTTAGACATGGATGATCTCCTTCCTCTTGCTAGGAGCTAGGCTTGTGACTCCACCTTGATCATTCTCTAGCAACTTTCCTTAGTGGATCATCCATTTCTCAAAGCTTGCTAGCTTTTCTCTAGAATACTCTCTCTTTCTCTCTAGGAGTTCTTGAAAACTAACTAACAAACATAACAAAATGTTGATGGATGCTATATATAGACCCTCCCTAATCACCATTAACCTTCATTAATCAACTAGTGTTGGTGAATTTAAGGGTTAACCAAGCTTACTATAGCTTGAATGACCATTGAGTGACATTTTGATTGACCAATGGAATGACTAGGGTTGGTGGGGAGTTGTTGAGACATTTTACACTCCAAATTCACCAACAAGCAACCTTTCATGTGGGGCCCCCTCCAAAATTCGGGATTCCTCTTTTATTACATCACTT
This sequence comes from Hedera helix, assembly GCA_947179155.2. Taxonomy (NCBI): domain Eukaryota; kingdom Viridiplantae; phylum Streptophyta; class Magnoliopsida; order Apiales; family Araliaceae; genus Hedera; species Hedera helix. The sequence continues at coordinate 8,805,980 of OX359285.1, read as the reverse complement.
TAGCTTTATTTTTATATCTTATATCATTATATAAGTATTCATATATATATACACCAATGTATATATATTGACCACCACTTTGACTTCCATTTGGGCTCCACATTGGATCAAATTAATATTTCTATTGGGCTCATCAATTAAATTTGTTTGAGCTCAATTTAATTATTACATTGGGCTAATATTAATTACCCTATGTTACATTTAATTAAAACAAGCATTGGGCTTGGTTAATTATTACATAAATCAATGTTCAAATTAAATTATATGAACTACTAGGTTAATTTAATTTGACCTAGTTTCATACCTCAATTGGACTTATAATATAATCCAATTAGATTTGCTATAATTAATTCTACCACATTGGGTTACTTAATTAACCCATCCACGGTTAATTCTTAACCCCACATTTATTTATCTAGAAATTAACCAATGATTGGTTAATGCTATCTCTCTTGTCAACCAACTAGGGTTATTCAATTAACTAGACACTAGTTAATTCTCTACACTCAATCAATACTTGAAATGCTTCTCCCAACCATTGACCATCATTTGACTTTTAATGGTTTGGGCTACATAACTTACTTTTTATTGGCTCTCTTATTTAATTACCCATTTCATGCAAATATCTCCATATTGGGCTTACATCTATAACAACTTATTAATTAAGTAAATTACTTAATTAATTAACTTCTTAATATTGTCCTTCTAGGCAATATTCCACTTCCCTACTTGTTACTCATAACCTTAATTCATAACTTATATAATTAATTCAATTAATTATATTACATGACTTTTCTTTTTAATCCATACTAAAACTAATTAATTTATTAGTTTTATTAAGTATTTAATTTAATTCACACATCATCTTGTTTGACTAACAAACTCAACTATAGGTGTATATATATAAATATTAATATATTCACCTTCACTTCTCAATTGAATTTCTTTCTTCAATAAATTATCTACCTGCATCATTAAAATATTCTCACATTTAATTTCTAACAAATAATTTATGTTAAAAAAAAAAAAATGTTTACCCATTTTCTACACATCTTCCTTCTCACCTTCTAGGTTTAAACATTAACCTTTAATAAAATCAATTAAGATATTATTTAAAATCTTGAAATTATCTGGGATATTACATCGGCAGTTTGGGGTTCGGTGTTCACAGAAGGAGGTCTAAAGGCGTGATGAGCTGGTTTTGTAGTTAGTTGGGGAGCAGGGTGGGAAGAGGACTTTGGTTCTGCGGTCGGTTCGAGGGCGGCTTCGATGGTGGATGTGGGTTTAACTACGTAGGGTTGGTTTTTGTAAACTTTGACTACTGATGCCAAAATAAAATAAAAGAGGGGGAGATTAGATAGATACATTGTATTAGTTCGGAGATTAAAGAAGAAGTGAGTTCGGGAACTTACGTCCATGGGAGTATAGCCATTTGTGGTCAGACAGGAGGTTGATGTTTCATGGCTCTTCTGGAATCTTCCTGTAGAGGCGTTTGAACCTGTTTTCTCGCTCTTCAATGATGGGGTCGACGGTTGGTTTCTTTGGGTTCCCCCATGGTGGTATCAGATGGGTGTTTGGGCCGGAGACATAGAGCCATTCTTTGTTCCATCCTTTATTGCTCGATGGCGGCTGCATCCATGCTTTTTGGCCCGGAAGTCTGTTTAAGGTTCTGAACTCGGCTTCTTTGGTTTGGGTTAGGCAGAAGATATGGAAGAAGAAGTCAAAAGATGGGGTAATTTTGAGGTCGTGACAGTGGGCGATGAAGCATATGATGTGGATATACGAGTTAGGAACTAGTTGGGCTAGACCTATTCCGACGAAGTCTATAAGATCGGTAATGAAGGGGTGGAGGGGGAATCGGACGCCATTCTTTAAGACCTGCACTGGCACTGCTACCTTGGGAGTAGATGGACGCCAGTACAGTCGCTCTTCGGGCTTCGGTACGGTAAGGGAGTATTCACCGGGGAAGTGGAAATCTCTCTTGTACTGGTGGAGGGCTTGCTTAGTGATTTTGGACAGGACATTGGCGTGGCTGAATTCTTCTTCATCACTGAACATTGCTCTTATCTCGGCTTCCTGTTGTTTTATCTTGGAGGCAGTGGTAGTGGAAGAGGCGGCAGCAGTGGTGGAAGCCATAGATTCCGGTGAAAGGTCCTGGGTTTTGGGGGGTAATGTTTAGATAAGGTTTTGGAGTCTGTAATCAGTTTGGGGGTACCGATTAGAAGAATCGAAGGAGTTTTTGTTGCTATAACAGGTTCGTTGTTGAAGATGTAGTTGATGAGACCGTATAGAGGAAATAGAAAGGGTTTTTGAAATGTTGTTGAAGATAAAGAGTTTATTTCGAGACGAGGGTTTTGTGTATTAGTTTTGGGGAACGCTTGTGGCAGAATAAGGAGGTGTTTTCACACGTGTGACTGATGTGAGGAAGATGGCAGTTAAGGTTTGTTTGTCAATGGTTGGGCTTGTGTATAATAAAAGGGGTGGTATTATACTCTCCTAATTTAATCTTTAAAAATATGAGAGTGGGGGGTAATGTTGGGATAAGATTTTCCCGACCCAGATATAACGTGGACTGGGTTGGGCTTACGTTTGGGTTATGAGCAGTGCGACGTGGGGGGTTCGGCTTGGTTGGGCTCGAGGAAGGATGGCCCAATTCTTGGTTGTTAATTCCTACATGGCTTGTGATGGTTAAGGTTGAATCCTGTTAGGAATCCTTTTCCTATTTTCGTGGAGATCAGATGGGTAATTAGGAAAGGTTTCTATTAGTGAGAAGGATAATCCAAAGGTGATTTGGATTGAAGTACCTTATTTTTATATGGACTCTGGGGATGACATGCACTATAAATACTAGTCATAAGCTCCTGGATTACGGTACACACGTTTATATCTTACACAGAACTATAATAATTCCAGCATTATTGTCCTCCATTGTTACGCTTTTGGCCTGTTACTTACTCTTACAGCGGAGCATCCTCAGACAGCCCAAGTCGTCGCTAGTTTTGGGGGTGTCTAACGGTCTTATGGGTGCAGGTGCTCATGCTTTGGTGATTTTTCACGTGCTCACAAATTCAGGTGTTAACAATAAAGTATAAACATTAGGTCATGATACACAATACCTATGTATTACATTTAATACATGCAACTCATCACAATGTTTATTTAATTAATTTCCTCATTGGCTCATTAATTAAATTAATTAATTATATTAATCAACTAATTTAAATAAGTGAATTAATTATACCATACATGAACTTTAATCCAACATTATTACATTGCCACACAATGCTTAATATTCAAGCTATACTAATTCATAATATAAGCTTTAACTTTGATCTCAATTAATAAATCAAAATAATTATCTATTTTGGATTTTCTTTTTTCCATTTCTTAGTTAATTCAAACTAGTTTAATTTATTAACTTAATTAACTATTAATTCTCATCTCAAACGCGCGCGCGCGCATATATATATATATATATATATATATATATATATATATATATATATATATATATATATATATATATATATATATATCATCGTTATACCAATCGTCTTTCTGATATGAGAGTTATTGAGAAAGGTCTTGAAGGATCTTTTAGTAACTATTTCTGCTATTTTGATTACATGGATGTCTGGCATAAGATCTTTCTTAGATGTCACCCTTGGATGTGTGGATAGTTGCTGTAATAAAAGATCCTGAAAATCTTTTATTTTTCTTTTGAGTTCAGGATTTCTTCCTCATGCTTTTTGGCATAGGAAATATATATATATATATATATATATATATATATATATATATATATATATATATATATATATATATATATATATTACACATATGTACATATTAAATCACATTTCATACACATCATACTATTCGAATAAAAATTTATTTTATTAATGACATTTTTATTTATAATACCACGCAATAATCCCGGATATTACAGTTGCGGCACCCCCAAAAATTTCATAGCTAGCGTTGATGCCATTGAAACTTCAATGGTACTTCGCAACGGTCAAATATAATGAGTTATAGGCGCGCATGCGTTTATAGATATTATAAAGGGTTGCTTAAGCATGCAAGTATGCATGTTACAGTTTGGCATTTGAATATTAGTTCAAGCAATAAATAATGTTAATATGGCCTAATAATTATAGCAAAAAGAGCCAGTAGTTATCACATAGAGAATAATTATCCCATGGAAGCTCGCGGGTCATACTCGACCAGTCGGCCACTTATTTTAAGCCAAACAGCTCATCAGCTCATACATTTTTCTTCTTCTTTTACAGTCTTAAAGCATTTATGATCGTACGATAAGCAGAGCGAGAGAAAAGATGCAGAGTTGTAAGGTTGCGATTATACTTAACATGCATTGATGCAAAATTTATAATTTTTTGGCCATTTAGTATGAGAGGATACTACCTGAGATGTCATCTCCCATAAATGAAGAAAAAGAAATAAAATCTCATATTTAAACTTGGTCTCTTGGCACTACCACTACCACATGCATGCAAAATACAAAAGGAAGGTCAATGATTAAATTGTTTTCTCATTTCCTTAATTAATATAAGACATGCATATACGTGTATAATATAAAAGAAATTGATATTTTCACAGTACTTTTTAATATTTTCACATGAAAATCGTCTATTTATCAACTTATCTTTATAAAGACGACAGACTAATAGTCATTATTTTTGTTTTACTATTATTATGAGAGCAAACCAGATTTGAGCATATATAAAATTATTAAATTATTATTAAGAGCTTAGCCAACTTTAGATATATAAATGTAGACTCCTCTTATATGACAGTTACAAAGTAAAGAAATGAAGCAAAGCCAATTAATTGGTATCCTAATGTTGGTTCACAGACTATAGTCCGCCCACTCAACTGACTACTACTCGAAAACCATAGAGTTGCTCCTCTGATTGTAATCATTTGTTTCATTTCAAATGTTTTATAATGCCCATGATGCTAAGGCTCAATCCTCTCGGAGGATTGCTCTCGGCCCTTTATACACATTTTTTTTTTAAAAAAAATTTATTTATTTATTTTTGTAATGACCATATATATGATGCTAAAGCTCAACCCTCTCATAGGTTTGCACTAGGCATTGCTACTGAATATAATTTAGATATTTAATGACATGCAATATAACTACATGTTACCTACATACCAATGTTTGGGTTATAAATTTTTTCATTATATTGTTACAAATATATATTTAATGTGGTGAAAAAGTTTATAACTTATTATAAAGAAGTTAATTTTTAACTTCACCATAACTAAATCCTCTCGGAGGAATGTACTCGAGCCACATACTTGTATTTTAATAATTAATATGCTTACCTACTCGGGACCAAATAACTCTAGTACTCGAGCATGTTTTACAAATATGGTGGGATACATTTGACTTTTGTTTGCATGCATATACATCCAAGGGTAGGAGCTTTTGACTATGGATGTTCTACCCATTTTAACTTACTAGTTTCATATGATACGTACACTATATAAAAGTATATACTTTAAGGTTCACATGGTAGTCGTGATGCTGCTCAACCCTCTCGGGTGAAAGCCTTGGTGTTAAGACTAACACAGCATGACTCTGTGATATTTAGGTGGCATTAGAAACAAATGATGGGCAACTCTTAAGTCACAGTGTGCATGCATAATAGCCACTAACTGGAAAAAAGAAGAAGAGGGTGTTGAGTCTCAAATTATGAAAGTTTACGCTTTACTTGCAAGGTTTCCTCGATACATCATTAGGACTTTTTAAATGTATCCCATGCTATACAGCAAGTCTCTCAGGTCAATGGTATTAAGCCTCTCGGATCAAAGCCTTTCTATTGTACCGGAGCTTAACCCTCTAGGGTCATATAAATGCATGCTCTATTATTTATATTTTAAATTAAAATGTATTTACATGCAAATTAAATGTAAAGCATATATACATAAATAAATAAAAAATATACTTCCCTTGGTATGATAACTAGAGATTGTGAAGTCCAACTTGCTTCCGATTTTCTTTGCTTCGAAGGTGCGGAAAAGTAAAGAAAATCACCCGATAATACATAAAAGCTTTTGAAATTTTGTTTAGAATTTCTGAACCAGTAAGAAGACGCCGAAATTATGGACTATGATGATGGCAGCGTTATCCATCTTGTTCTTAGTCTTTTTAGTCTTGAGGGAGAGGCTTTTCGAAACGAACCTCTCCCTCTCTTTATATAATCATCATTTTGGCCCCTTTTTAATAGATCACAAGTTCATATAATAATAAGTCCACAATCTCAGCTAAGCTTTAGATATGTTAATATAATATGGACATCCCTCAACGAACTCTGCTCTTCACCCACTAAACCATAACCCATGTTCCCAAATTATGGAGAATTGGACCTCAAACCTCTATGGGCCTTTTGCCCTTAGCCCAAAAAGGTCAAGCACAATAAATAGGGCTCTTTACAGTAATATACAATATTTATAAATTAATTACAAAATTAATGCATTCACAAAATAATTACAAAAAGAGTACAACATAAAAACCATGTCATCTTTATCTTCTACCTTCTCTCCGCCTCCACCTCATTTTCTCTCTCATCTCTCATTCGCCTTCACCTTCTCTTTTCTCCTCTCTCCTCTGCCTCCACCTTCTCCTTTTCTCTCTCCTCTCTCCTTCGCCTCCACCTTCTCCTTCTATCTAGACATATATATGTGCATCTTCAACATGAATCCTTGACAGAGGGCGCGCGTCTGGTTGGTCCCTCTATTTCAAAATCACCATTGACGAGAAGCTCGAAGGATTTGATTACTGACTCGTAGTTACTACACAGACATAAATTGGTTACCTTCATATACGTGTTTGGTTACCTTTATATACGTGTTTGGTTACTTTCAAGTCTGGCCGTGCCCAAGCGCCTAGGCGCTTGAATTAGACCGGTTGCAACCAACTGCATCACATTCAAAAATTACATGTGTGGAAGTGGATTGGTTACCTTGGTATAAAGGTTTGGTTATATTGGTATGAAGGTTTTGGTTACCTTGGTATGAAGGTCTGGTTACCTTGGTATGAAGGTTTGGTTACCAACTGTATTATGACAAAACTGCAAGTGTGGAAGTGAAAAAAACTGCAATTTTTTCTTCTTCCACCACAACCACCACCATCTTCTTCCGCCTCCACTACCATCTTCTTCCTCATCCTCACTTTCTCCCCCCTCAGAAAGTATGGCTTTATGAATCTGCACTATGAAAAAAATACAGGTGTGGAGATGGATTGGTTACCTTGATATGAAGGTTTGGTTACCAACTGTAGTATGACGAAACTGCAGATGCGGAGATGAAAAAACTGCAGTTTTTTTTTCCTCCGCCACAACCACTATCATCTTCTTACTCCGCCACAACCACCATCATCTTCTTCTCTCCTCCACCACCATCTTCTTCCTCCACCACAACCACCACCACCACCTTCTTCCGCCTTCATCACCATCTTCTTCTTCCGCCACAACCACCACCATCTTCCTCCGCTATAACCATCACCATCTTCTTCCTCCGCCACAACCTTCTTCTGCCTCCACCATCTTCTTCTTCCTCATAATAATAATAATAATAATAATAATAATAATAATAATAATAATTGTATAACTGATGATAAGGTTGGCGCATGAGTGGTTATAATAGTTTAGGATACGTGGTTCTCTCTCCAGGGGACAACATTCCACGCATAATATGTGGTTCATGGTAATATTTTGACTAACTAAATTAAAGGGATAAGAATGCACTAACTTTGTAAATTAAAAATTGAAGATGTACTAATTTTATAAATATTTTATGTATATTCTTTTGTTGTAATATTTTCTAAAAATGTATTAGTAAATATAATTGTCTCCAATAACTATATAATGGAATGCTAAATTCATCACCAGAAGGGCCTACAAAGTTTATGGGCCTCAAGTTGTCATTTCAGATATAGATTGGGCCTTTACGACCCAATTTTGAATTAATCTTTTCCTTCCTTTTTGTGGAGTTCCGCGTGTCACGAAACTTTTCGTCCACATGCTTAATTCATATTTTAAAGGTCTACAAGTGTGTACATCTTCCACCACAAAATAAGAAGTCTTGGAATTATTTTAACAAGCTCACATCTCATGTGAAGCACGAACAACATGGATAATGGTTTGTTATGATAATTAATTAATTGAAGGATAAATATTTAATTAAATTTTTGAGAAGGTAATAGTAGTTATTAAATTATTAAATACTTATCTAATTAATAAATTGTTGAATTATATATTATAAGTTCTTTCAATCAATTATAAAGCTAAACATTTTGAATAAAATGTAAATTTATTTAGTAATGATTATGAGAAAGAAATCACTTTAATTTTATTTAGATTGGATGAATTCGTCAAAATTTTAATCCAAATAGAATTATTAAACTTAAGGTTTAATAAATTTAATTTAGTTATGACAATTAGTTAGCTAATAATGAATTCACTATAATTTTTAACTAATTTACAGTTATTCACCAGAGTTGATAAAATTTAAGTTTTAATAAATTTAATTTATTTAGAAAATTAATTTAATAATAAAATTCACGACTAATATAATCAAATCACATGATTTATTATGAGATTTTTTGATATCTTAATAAAATTTTAATAATAACATTATCATACATAAAAAAATTTAAAATATATTATCTTTCATAAAATTGTGATAGAAAAAGTTTGTAATAAAATTGGTAGATATAAAAATAAAAATTATTTTAAGTGATTCGTTCTTTTTTTATTAGAGATATAAAAATAAAAGACACTTTCTTTTTTCCTAATAGATTAGGCTTTTTTCTTTATTTTTTTTACAAATTTAGAAAGTATTTAATTGTTTTAAATCTAAATACTACTTATACTAATTTAAATAGAAGAGCAAAAGTTGAATAAAAAATTGTGAAATCAAGTTTGTGCTTTTAATTATACAAACTTACTAACCCCATGCGAAGTACGAGCGACAGAAAATAATGTTTTCTTATGTTAATTATTAAGATAATCCTAAATGTAGGGTAAATATTTAATTAGAGCTTTAAGAAAATAGTTGTGGTCGTTAAATTATTAAATATTAAAAATTTTAATTATATATTGTAAGTTCCTTCAATCGATCAATTTATTAAGTTAAACATTAACTTAATGGAGTGTAGATTTATTTAGTCGTGATTATGAGAAAATAATTATTTTAATTTTATTTAAGTTTATAACGGAATTCTAGACTAATATTTTTATTAACAAAATTTGCTTAAAATTTTATTCTGAATAGAACTATGAAATTCAAGTTTTAATAAATTTTAATTTAGTTATAACAATTAATTAATAATGAAACCACCATATTTTTTTAACTAATTTAATAGTTATTATTTGTCAAAAAATTCACATTCACTATTATTACAATTATCGGATAAGATTCCAAATGTTAATGAATATAATTTAGTTAAGATATTAATTTAATAATGAAGTTCAGGACTATATTAATATAATTAAATCACGTTTATAATTATTTGATAAGATTCCAAATGTTAATGAATTTAATTTAGTTAAGATATTAATTTAATAATGAAGTTCACGACTATATTAATATAATTAAAACGCGTGATATGTAAGACCCTGAATTTTATGAAATACAAAATTAATTTTTCTTCATATATATATATATATATATATATATACTCTAAAACAGTAAATGGTTAAATTGACAAAGTTAAAAGTTAAGGATGTCATGTGCAAATTTTATTATGTCGGACAATATTCGTTTCGTCGGGAAATATTCGTTTTGTCGGGAAATATTCGGTCGTACGACGACGCCGAAATAACTAATCGTTGGTGGACCCCACAACGAAATATTTGTCGGATATAGAAAACAATAGAAGTAACCTTTTTAAATAAAAATAGTCAACGGTGTTATCACTTTTAACTGTTAAAATACGGGTGATAAAAGAATAGTAGCATATAGTATTTTATGGTATTTTATTGTAACATACGGTATTCTACAGTTGCATATGGTATTGCACAGTATCTCATATTATTGATCTGATAACGTGGTCATTGTACAGTATTCATCAATAATTTTTGTTACACAGTATTTTGCATTATTGATTCAATAATTGTCATTATACTGTATTTTATATCATTGAATCAATAATTGTTATTGCACTGTATTTTAAAGTTATTGAACCTAATAATTGTCACAGTAGTAAATATACTGTAATTTATATTATTAAACTAATAATAAGTTGTAACGTGTTTCTTACATTATTGTTGAATTATTGTTGTAACATTATGTAGGACCCATATATATATATATATATATATATATATATATATATATATATATATATATATATATAAATAAATAAATTATTATATGTGAATAGTATGTGGACCCTCTGTGGAGCCCACATGAAGAATGAAAATTGTGATTTTGCAGGGAGGGTTGGTGGAGGAGGCTACTGCAGACTCTGCTGAATTTTTCAGCACTGGCATGCAGCACGCCAGCTCACCTACCGCGCATAGTACATTCATTTCTCCTATAAATAGTTTGCTCAGTTGAATAAAAAAATCACACCTAAAATATAAAAAATTTCTACAAGTATTTTGTGAGTTTTCTCTGAGAATAGTAAGGTTATCTTGAGTGTTTGTAAACCAAAAGGAGTGCAAGAATTTTTCAAGTAAGTATTTTATTAAAAACTAGTAATTGCACAAATACCTATTTCACACGGTATTCACAAATCTTTCTTTAGAAGACTCTTCTTTGAGAAGATTTATTTTGAAAAGCTTTCTTTTAAAGATTTATTTTGATATATTATTTCAAAATTTATTTTTGAAGTTATTATTTTACACTACAAAAATTTATATTATATAAATAATTTTGATAGTTCATAATATATGGTAATTACTAATTTTGAAATTTATATATGGTAATTACTAATTATATTATAAATATATAAGTTTATCAACCTCATTTTTATCAATATCCAGTCACGTGATAAGGTAAGGGGTATCATTCTTTTCATCATCATAAATTAATATTATTTTCTTTTTTACTTGTAAGGTATACCATCTTTTTCATCTTCCATTATTCAAACTTACTACAGTAAGGGATATCATTTCTTTTATACTCTTAAACTTACTATGGTAAGTATTGTCCAGTAAAACTTCTGAAATAATTATAATTTTCTTAACAATTTGTACTTCATTTAATATCATTTCAATTGCACATTCCTATTTACATGAACCTTTCTATTAAACTGTAACTGTTATTCTGAACTATGGATCTTGAATATCATTTTTGAATTTCACTCCCTATCATATTGACAATTTGAACATTATTTGAATTTACACAAAGTAAAAATTATAAACTTTCGATATTTATTGTTTATCCTATTTCTTCTCTTCATTATTAATATCTCTGTTATTATTCTAATAATTAAAAATCAAATTATTGTTGATATCAGTGGCTGGGGGCACAGATTGGATAAAGATGGTGATAGGTTAAAGGCGATATATTTGATGATGTGTCTTTTAAGGCACATGGTGAATGTTCTCTTTGGCCTGGGGCAAAGATGAACTATTTTTTGGTATGATTATGACCAAAGGCTGTAGACTGGTATAATCATGACCGTTGGTGCTATATTGAATATCTTTTGCCCGTAGTATAAATATGAATTGTTGACTTACATGATTATGACCAGGAACTGTGAAATTGTATTATCATGGCCAGTGGTGTTTCAGATGATAAAAGTTAATGATGTTTTTCTTAAAAAGAGAAGCAAGTGGACATTATGGTCCATATAATTTTTCTAATGGTTGTTATTCTGCTGCAGTTATTGATTTGAACTTTGTTTAAGAACTTAACTACAGTTGTTCAATTAAAACTTGCTATTTAAATTATTCTATCCAAAACTCAATTGTTGAAGGCTAACGATAATTTATTTGTCATTATCTTAGTCATGATATTCTTTACTGGGCTATTTGAGCTCACCCTTTCCTTTTGTTCCATTGTTCTTCAACAGGAGATGAGAGAGTAGTTGGGTCTAGCCGGGGGTTGGAGTGAAGGTCCGAGTTGTAGCTGTATTAGTCTTCATAAGTTGTAAAATAGTGTGACAATAATAATGAAGACTTAGTTGTGTATTATTTGAATACTGTACTGTGATACGTTGTACGTTATATTATAATAGTTGTTGTGTATTTTGACAACTCAAGTTTGGGATGTGTGGGGCCAAATTTGGGGGTGTCACATGATATGTTAAGAGATATTGTTGAGATCTTAATATCTTAATAAAAATTTCCTACATAAAATTTACTAAGATCTAAGATATATTATCTTTACATGTGACGCCCCCAAATTCAGGCCTACACAGCCCAATTTGAGACGCCAAAAGACTACAACAAAATTGTTACAATCTAGTGCAAATCACAAAAAGAACATAATTCTATAATATACAATTAAGTCTTCACTATTATTATCACACTATTTACAATATGTGAAGACTACTATAACTATTTCTCGGACCTTCACTCCATTCCCTAGCTAGACCCAGCTACTCTTTCATCTCCTGTTGAAAAACAATGGAACAAAAGAAAAATGTGAGCTCAAATAGCCCAGTAAGAAAATATCATGACTAAGATAATGACAAATAAATTATCATTAGCCTTCAACATTTGAGTTCTTAATTGAATATAATAGACAATAAGCTTTATATCAAGAACTGCAGTTAAATTCTTGAACAAAATTCAGATCAATGATAACAGCAGAATGAGCAATCCATTAGAAGAATAATGTAGACTATGATGTCCACTCGCTTCTCTTTTTAAGAAAAATGTCATCAACTTTTATCACCTGAAACACCACTGGTCATGTTAATATAATTTCACAGTTCCAGGTCATAATCATGCAAGTCAACAATTTATCTTTGCACTACAGGCTAAAGATATTCAAAATATCATCAACGGTCATGATTATAACAGTATTCAGCATTTGGTCATAATTATACTAAACAACAGTTCTTCTTTGCACTACGGGCCAAAGATATTCAAATATCACCAACGGTCAAGATTATACCAGTATTCAGCCTTTGGTCATAATCATACCAAACAATAGTTCTTCTTTGCACTACGGGTCAAAGATATTCAAATATCATCAACGGTCATGATTATACCAGTATTCAGTCTTTTGTCATAATCATACCAAACAACAGTTCTTCTTTGCCCCCGGCTAAAGAGAACATTCACCACGTGCCCTAAAAGACACAACAATTATATCGTCTTTATCCTATCATTTGTGTCCCAGGCCACAGATATTCACAACAAAATGATTCTTGATGATTAGAATAACAACAGTGATATAAATGATTAACAGAAGAAACAGGATGATCAATAAATATCGAAAGTTTATGATTTTACTTTGTACAGATTCAAATAATGTCCAAATTGTCAACATGATGTTGACTCAAATTCAAGAACGATATTCAAGATCCACAATTCAGAATAACGGTTAAAGTTCAATAGAAAGATTTAGAAAAATCGGAAGGTTCAATTGAAATGATATTAGATGAAGCGCAAACTATTAAGGAACATATAATCTTTTCAAGAATTTTTACCGAACAATACTTATCATAGTAAATTTAAGAGTATGAAAAGAGTAATACCCATTTCCATAGTAAGTTTGAATAATAGAATATGGAAAATATGGTATCCCTTACGAGTATAAAAGAAAATAATATCACTTACGAATATGAAAGAAAATGATATTACAAATGAATATAGAATAAAAGTGTCATGCGATAATTCGTATAGATAAATTATTTCCACAAGAGACAAATAAGAATTGAATACGAAAAGTAATTCACCAAACATGCGGTAGTCCGCGTAGTCAGGTTATTCTCAGATATTAATAAGGAATGAATACGAAAGGTTATTCACCAAACATGCGGTAGTCCGCCTAGTCAGGTTATTCCCAAAAATTAGTAAGGAATGAATACGAAATGTTATTCACCAAACATACGGTACTCCTCGTAGTCAGGTTATTCCCACAAATTAATACATGGAAATAAATGACACATCTTATGAGTAAGAAAAAAATAATAATATTATTTTCGAGAATTAAAGAATGATAATCCCTTACCTTGATATTGTGAAAGAAATTATGGTCGAACAAATCATTCTTTGTTTGTCTATGTAGCAGTAAAGAATCTGACTCTTGAGTCTTTTAGAGTTTTCAAAATCTCTTTATGTTTTTAAAATAATGTTACTCGAGGAAACCATCAAATTGTTTCCTTATTTCCTTTAAATTTGTAAACAAATCGCCAATTTAGAGTCCTATTACTTCATTCTACCTTGTTTAGCATCAAAAGAAGCAATCATATCACCCTCGCATTCAAATCCATGCATACAACTCACACAAGTCCTCGGTTAAGGAAACCTTAAAGTTGTTTCATTATTTCCTTCAAATTTATAAACAATTAGATGATTTAGAGTCCTATTACTTTGTTTAACAACAAAATAAGCAATCATATCCCTCTCGCATTCAATAGCATGTTTAAAACTCGAACAAGTCCTCAATTGAGGAAACCATCAATTTGTTTTCTTATTTCCTTCAAATTTCTAAACAAATCGCTTATTTAGAATCCTATTACTTCATTATACTTTGTTTAGCATCAAAATGAGCAATCATATCATCCTCGCATTCAAATCCATGCGTACAACAAACACAAGTCCTCAGTTAAGGAAACCTTAAAGTTGTTTCATTATTTCCTTCAAATTCGTAAATAAATAGATGATTTAGAGTCCCATTACTTTGTTTAGCAACAAAAGTAGCAATCATATCACTCTCGCATTCAATAGTATGCTTAAAACTCGCACAAGTCCTCAGTTGAGGAAACCATCAAATTGTTTCCTTATTTCCTTCAAATTTGTAAACAAATAGATGATTTAGAGTCCTATTACTTTGCTTAACATGATTTCATATGACTTTTCTTCCTTCTTCAAAGTTGTAGAGGACGAAAAACTGAAAAGACAGACTTTTAATTCATCAAATTATGACAAATAATGAATTTACTATGATTTTTCGAAAGAGTTGTTGTATATAAGAAAATTTCACTTGAGAATTCAAAGAAGAATGCAAAAGATATCAAAATCATGAATGATTTAGAATATAAATATTAAACTCTAACTGATATTTACCAATCCATGAGATAGCCTAGCATACATAGAAAGAAACTTACACTAAAAAAAAAATTAAAGAGAAAAAAATGTATGTAAGAAAGTTATGAATTTTTTTTTAAGTTAAGGCCTCTATTTATAGCCAAAATCCAAAATTCCCTAATTTAATCTAAACCATTCATTTTATTATCTTTAATCTATACCATTCATTTAATAAAACAACTAACTTTATATATAAATCCATTATCTTTATATATAAAACAACAAATTTTATATATAAAATAATTAACTTTATATAAATCAATTAACTTTATATATAAATCCATTATCTTTATACATAAAACAACAAACTTTATATATAAAATAATTAACTTTATATAAATCAATTAACTTTATATATAAAACAATTAACTTTATATATAAAATAATTAATTTTATATAAAGTATATAAAACAAATAACTTTATAAATTATTTTAACAATAATTCACCAATTATTCATTATTATAACCAATTGTTATAAGTGCAATGTAGTTGGTCTTCTAAATTAGAGACTCATAATATCAGCGGTAATATCAACTAATTATGAAATACAACAGTTAAATCAACATCATAATAATGATAACAATTATGCTGAAAATAAATAGAAGAAAGAGCACGTTACTGTGTAACGACAATTATTGATTTAATAATGTGAATTACTTTGCATATGCTACTGTGACAATTATTGGTTCAATAAAGTTCATATTGTACAACAACTATTTTATCAGTTTAATAATATGAAATATTGTGCAATACCGCGTGCTACTGTGCAATACCGCGTGCTACTGTGCAATACCGTATGATATTGTGCAACTATGCAATACTGTGTTTTACTATTCTTTTATCACCGGTATAGTAACAGTTAAGAATGATAATATCGTTGACCATTTTTATTTAAAAATGTTAATGTTGTCGTTTTCTATATCCGACAATAATTCGTTGTAGGGGGTCCACTAATGTTTGGTTATTTCAGCATCGTCGTTCGAATCGAATATTACCCGACAGAACGAATATTCCTCGATAAAACGAATATTTTCCGACAAGATATAATTTGTACAAAATATTTTTAACTTTAACTTTTGTTAATTTATCCATTTACTGTTTCAAGAAAAAAAATATGAGAAAAAATTTAAATTGTATTTCATAAAAGTCAAGGTCTTACATTACGTATATTTAATTATGATAAAAATCATGTAAAAAGTTTGGTAGAATCAAAAATATATTTTTTAGAAGTTTTTTTTTTTCTTCTATTAGAAATATAAAAAAAGTAAAAAAAAAAACGCCTCAACCTCTTTTAACATGTTTGGATATCTTTTAAATATGTTACAAATTTGAATAGTATTTAATTATTACAAAATTGAATAATATTTATACTAATTTATATATAAAAAAAAACAAAAAAGGTTGAACTAAATAAATTATAAAAGCCAATTTATACTTTTAATTATATAAGTGATTATAGATAATAGATTAGGTTGGAAAAGTACCCGTTATAGAATTTAGATTGTGACACCTTAATTCCTATTTCCTCGAGAACAAGGAAAAGTAAATACTTTTACTATTTAGATTGGGAAACATTCCTATTTTCCTTGTTTGACACGGAAAACAAATATGTTTTCCACCCTTCTATAAACAAATAAATTTTTTCCCCTTCAATTTTTTTACGCACAAAAAATACATCCAAATTAATAGTGTTTAATTGGCTGCGTATTTATTAGTGTAACAGGACTTTCTCTATTGAGTCTTATTCTCACACCCTTTAAGCCTATTGTGTTCATAGGACTCCTAAATTCAATAAATTTATTTTCTAATAGGATCACTATTATACAATTTATATTAGGAATTGTAATTTTATTAAAGATGAGTGACTATTATAAATAGCTTATTAAATACTTTTTACCTCAATTGTTAATATATCTTAAAATTTATTCTTAGTCTCACGTTGGAGGAATCCGACGGCTCAAGTCCAAATATCGAGTACTTTCTACTAGTTTTTTCTATACAAATTCACGCCAACATGTGAATAAATTCCAGCATTAACAATGTCAATGGATAATCTTCAGAATCTTCATTTCTTCATTCCAGTATCGTCTACGAGATCTTAAGCCAAGCTCCAATGAAAACACTAGACAGGTCCAAATTAGTATGCAAAGATTGGAAAGAAATTACTTAGGAACCAAGTTTCATGCAACTTCACCGACACAACACAAATACAACATACAGTTGCTGCATTCAAAGCAGGTTTAATGGCAAGAATTTGTACAAATTTATATCAATTGACAACGAGTCTAATTATTTGCGTTCTGGGCTCTTGTTGGATTTACCTCCTAATTCAAAGATTTTAGCGTCTTCGCATCAGGGGATTTTTTGTTCTATGAGTACAAGGTACAGAAAGTATAGATTTTATGTGTGCAAACCTAGTACTAGACAAGTTCAAGCGCTGCCCAACCCAAAATTGCGATACATGACTGAAAAAGTAGCCTTGGTGGTGCTACAATCAAACCCTTTGCGTTACAAAATTATCAGATTATCGTGCCCGAAAAACTAGAATGTTCAGTAATTACTTAAACTCTCTTCTAATTTCATTACTTCACATAATATGTCGCCTTTGCATTCATGTGTTTTCCTGGTGCTTAATTACACCTACGTACGTAGGCTGACTATATATAATTTATATGTTCATAATCTATTAATTAACCAGCATTAATTTATTGTTATATTTTTTCCATGCTTGATTCTTTGTATTTTCCAAAGCTATCAATTGCACTCGTGCCATGTTCTTTTTAATTTTTTTTTAAAACTATAAAAGTGTTGTTAGATGTATATTTACTTTATGAGCATAAATAATCGGCTTCTTTTCTCTTTCCCCAAGTAATATGTCAATTTTATGTTATGAGATTATTTTCTAATTCGAATTTTATTTTTTTTGCGCCAGTGATCATAAGTTATCAACGAATTACAACATCTATCGATGTGAGATATTTCATTCAAAAACTTGGGCACGGAAGGAATCAAAGGATATCTTATTGCCGTATTCCGTTTTCTTATACAATCCTACAATTTTTGCAAATGGTGCAGTTCATTGGCTCACAAGCAATAATCAAATCTTAGCATTTGATGTAGACAGAGACTTGCACAACATTTCCATTACCAGGATTTGAATATGAAAACGAACATAACATTAGGGACAAACAGCTTGTGAAATACAAAGGACAAATCGGATTTATTTGGGAAGCACCCGCAGGCCATTTTGAACTTTGGGCAGTGGAGAATTACAAAAATCATGCATGGAAAAAAGTGGAGGAGATTAAGAGTGATCCTCTTAGAGAGAAGGAGCCCTACTGTCTTCCTTCTCCAGCGGCTCTATATAATTCCGAAACTGCAGTTATGAAGGGGCGTGATTGTGCCATGTTCTATAATTTTCGTGATTCGAGTATTAAAGTAGCCAAGTTAGATAATCTCATGCGTGCTGATGAAATTTTTGCCTTCGGATCAGACTTAGAGCCAGTAGATTTAAGGGGAGAAAATGATTTATATTGCAAATATTTAGGTTGACTTTTTGATTGCAAATTACCTGAATAAGGCTTAAGGATAATTTTTTGAGAGATATGTAATAATAAGTGGAACATTCTTATAATTTCTATCAATGTCGTGTACTAATAAATTTCACAATTATAATTTAACGTAAATTTATCACAATACATAAAAGTACTCTTTAAGAGTACGTGGAGCTTGATTGAATGTGTGTTTTTTGTTAGTAGGATTCATTGGATGGTAATGTTTTGTAGTTTTATAAAATTCATTTGTTGTTGGACATAGTATGATATAATTTACAAACATTCTTTTATTCCCACTTTGAAAATATATTTTATATTTATTGTTGTTACTTAAAGATTGTTATGCATGTGTATCTTTATTTATATTAAAAATACTACCTAATAGTAAACACCAGTCATATTGACAATTATTTATATTGATTAAATGTGTGTATCTTTTTTTTTCCCACCATTTTTTAGGATTAATTTTGTAATTATGTTTTGTTGGTTTATTTATTTGTCGTTGGACATAGTATGGTATAATTTAAGAATATTCTTTTTATTATAAGTTTGAAAATTATATTATAAATTTAATTTTGTTACTTAAAGCTTTTTATTTGTGTCTTTAATTATTTTTAAAAAATTCGCTAAACAGTAAACACCAGCCATATTGACAATTAATTAATTATTACAATGCGCTTTGTTTAATCAAATTATATGGGCGTAAAACAAATGTTATACCTCGCAGTTGGATTATGCACCGACTGTAACTTACAGTTAAATGTTTTAATATTTATTCATAAATTGTTATTGCTTGGCAAAAAGGAAACTGATAAGCAGTACTAAACTAATTCTTTGAATTAGATTTCATCATGAACTAGTTTGGTTCACTTCTGGGTAGCTTTAAAGTTTGGATTAGGTTTCGCCACCAATTAAAACACAACAGGGGGAAACAAGCTAGATAAAAACAGAAAGAATACATTATTAAGCAAACAAAGAGGAGGGTCTCTCCAAATATAGAAGAGCCCTTCCTAAATTTAAAATAAAAGTTAGGGTTCTCAATTAGAGATGAGAAGGAAAAAACCCCTTCGTATACAACTTACTCTTCTATATCAACTTTACCGAATCCAAATTCATCAAACTATAAGGACTTCATCAGAATGCTCCGATGATGGAGTCATGACCGTATAACCAGAGGGAAACATCGGTGGTTCAAGTACCGGAGCACGGCATAGGGGGCAACCCAAGTGAGAGTAGAGCCACATGTCTATGCATGGAGCATGAAATGTTTGCTTGCACCTTGGCAACTGCCTCACTTCTTCTCCTTCTTCGTAGTATAATTATAACCCAAATTCTTTCCCTCTTTTTTGTACTTAAAAGTACTTAATCCCAAGTTGACACGAGGGTTATGAACATAATTACTCCTCCTACTTGATATTGCAATATTTGCTTCTAGGGTTTGATTCATTTCGAGTTTAGGGTACATAGAATCTCCTTCTAGCACCAGGGGAAAAAATTCTAATTTTAGGTCGTTAGATCTACTTATAGAATGTGTATGATGTATTTATTAAAATAGTATTCATAACAATCATTTGCTATGGAACATTCTCGTATATATTTATGTGTGTGAGTGATATGTAAGAATATTAACACTTACATTGGTGATCTCTATTTAGTCATATATCCTATTAAGGTATTATTATGTTATGCAATATAATATTTGGTCTGTATAAAATATAAGATCATTTTTGACTAAATATGTTAAACATATGTTTTGTGTAATAAATGCATGCATGGAAAACGGAGGGGAAAAAGGAAAAAAGAAAAAAAAATACATGTCTCCTTAATTAACATTTAATTTTTAAAATAAATTACATACATTTGACCGGTGATAATTAATGTATAGAAGGATTAAGCAATTAATTCATTAATTGTTATTTGTTTGTTTAAAGAGGATAGAAAATGCCAGATAATTTCAGTCATAAATTTGTAGAATTGCCAAATGATATTTTGAGAACAGTACTATTGTAATAGCATGGTGAGGAGGTTAGCAACTACATTCAAGAAATTGGTTCCCCGAGAATGGAAGGAAAGGGAAGAGAATCGCTGGCTTAACCGACGAACTACTACCAATAATGTAGCCAACGTCGAGACGAACCAGGAAAACACTACCGATGGGGATGAAAATAATCAAAATCCTGAAAATGAAACCCCACCAAACGTCAGAAAACTGACGATGAATTGAGGCAAAATGTGCTGCAGCAGGAGGAGGAGGTGGTTGTTATCAAAACTATTAGTCTTGAAGATGCAGACGAGGACACTGAAAAGGAAAAGGAGCGATTTGCAGCACAAGAAAATTCATCTGACGACAACGTTTCAAGATCACCACCACCAGTTTACTCGCCGCCCCCTTCGTCTTATCCTTCTCCGGCTTATGTTCCAATCTCTCCAATTATACATAGTACTGCAAGCGCTACAGAAGGTTATGCACCTATATCTCCCAGTTTCATGATGGATTTGCCGTCGTCCCCAGACTATGCCCCCGCCTAGCCTACTCCTTCTCCGCAAAACAGCCCAAGATCTCCTGCTAATGGCACCGATTTGCCTTGATGATGAATGTGGATGTTGCCTGGAATAAGACCATGAGTTGTCATGGTTATGCATGTTTGTGTTCGTTTGTTTGAAAACTGCATGTTTACTATGTTATTTGTTTTGCAATAATTTTTGTCTTGTATTAACTATATCCTGTTTAGTTTCTCTAATGGCAAGTTTTAAACTTGTGTTCATGCAGGAAGCCTAGTAATTTTTGGGGTTTGTGGTATTAATATGGCCAATACATACCTCATGTCCTTGTTAATGTTTTAGTATCTTCTTGAATTGATATTATGTGGTGGTGCAACTCCGGCGAATGGTTACACCCCTTTTTCCCCCTTCTTTCTCTCAGTTCCTTGTCAGTCAGTCTCGTTCCTCAAAAGATTGTCCAACATCACGGTTATTCATCAATATACGGGTAAAATCCTCGGCGGCCAGAGAAGAAAAAATCTCTATGATATAATTAAGATTTTGTAAATATGATAATAATTTCTATACTTGCTCTTAAATTAAATTAAGTAGGTAAAGTGTATAAAGAGACCAAGTCTCTCTCTCACTCTCACTGCTACGTACAGTTCTCATATATAATATACAATCAGTTTTTCACTTAAGTTCATATAGAATATACAATCAGTTTTCATCATATATAATATATTCTGACGAATCACTTCACATAGTTAAAGAATGTATATGATTATTGTTAAATACAAATATAGTTGGAATGAATGAATTTTGAGGGAAAACTATATTTTCACAAATTAATTTGATAATTTCACAAGATTAAATAGGACCTACTTATAAAAATATCAAATTAACTTATAAAAATATCAATTCTCATATGAAATTGATATTTTCATAAGTTAATTTAATATTTTTATAAAATTAAATAAAATTCACTTATATAAATATTAAATTAACTTATAAAAATTTCAATTCTCCGATTTTTATCTTAGGGACAATATGAGTGAGTAGATCAGCGGCTTGGTGCGATGATTTTAAAGTTTTCTTATTGACCAACAATGGTATTAATTTATTTTGGGGGCCCATCGAAAACTTCTGTATTTGTCAGATTATGTATTTATGTTTGAATTGTAATAAAATTTTATTTACTGATAAATAAATCATATCTCAATCCAAGTTAGTATGGTAAATTCTCCTTTCAATTTATGTTACCCTTGCTCTTTTTCTCAACATTATCATGCGTCATTTAATCTAAAATTATCTTCTTCCATGAAGAATTTTATTTTTTTTTGTAAAATCTCGTCCAGTAACTAAATTTTTATCTTCCTAATTTATAGGATTATCTAGTATTAGTTTAACGTATTAGTGATGGCAAGATAATACATAACTAAGAATAAAAACTTTTTATAACTTTATAACGTATCCGTCTAATTTCTATATTCTTGGCAGTAATGAATAATTGATAGTTACATCATAAAGTAGGATTTTGTATACAATTTTAATGTCAAATGAAATAACCTTTGTACAGAAATGGGGGCTTTGCTTTGGTAATTATAACGTCTGGTTTACAAGAACACTTCCGCTTCAGTTTGTGCATGAAAATTCTTATCTACGAGGGGCACACAGACAGACCAGCTCAAACTAGAATAGCTTAACAGCCGCTATGATCAATAGCACAACAGTACATCCCATTGCCTGCAAAAAGTACTCACCCTGTGTTAAGATATAGACACACACACATACTAGTCTTAATGCTATAACATGCCAGAAGGGGAAACAAAAGTATAGCTTTTTATAGAATAAAAAGCTGCATAAGCCAAGAGCTACTACTACTTACAGCAATTGCAGAAGCAGCAAGGCCAGCTCGCTCTCTAGGGTCTTTGTGGTAGTAGTTTCCGAGATATAGAATTGTGGCATAATACCACATCAATGGGAATGCAAACCCCAAGAGAAAACTGTGTGTGTGTGTGTGTGTGTGAGAGAGAGAGAGAGAGAGTTAATTATATTGTTATAATCATGAGGCTTTAGATCTGAAAACAGAGGGAGCAGAAGGAATTAACATTACTTACGAGAACCATCCAATTCCACAGCCAAAGCAAGGAAGTGGTTTGTCATAAATTCCTTGTTGGAAGTAATCCGCATCTCTTACAAGTGTATACCTGCCTTTTTCTCGGTCTTCGATATCTAATGTTTGCCGTGTCATCACTACAACATCATTAACTTGTCCAAGCACTTAGTTCATAAAGTGATGCATTTGAATTGGCACAAAGAACATAACAGAGTTAACCGATGCATTTGAATTGGCACAAAGAACATAATAGGGTTATGCCAAATAGTACATACAACCAATCTATGGTACGGATGACTAGTCCATTATAATCTTTATTATGGTAAAAGCCAGTAAGAAATAACTTTTCATTAATTCAATACTAAATGGGCATTATTAACATGTGCACAATCTAGGCGCATACAACATTTTCCAAAATATGGAAGATCTGATAAAATCCACAAGAGGTACAAAGTAGTTTCATCATTATGCAAATGAAATACAATTAGCAATGAGATAGGTTTGTACTTGGATGGTTTTTTAACATAAGGCCTTAAGGGGTTCCATTCTGCAAAAACTAAATAAATCCAGCTGAAATGAGAGAAAGTCTGACACACCAAAGAAAATGGAAGGTGTTCGTAGGCTTTTAACGTCAAAAAAAGAAAAAAAATTCCAAGAAACATCAAATACATTTTAGGTTCAAATCTGAAAAGCTAGAAAAAATCAGAAAGTAGCAAATATTCCTTAATCTTAGATTAAAAACGAAGATCATCGCATGAAATTAATCCTTTTGTCATGCAACAAAGCAATTTGAACACGGCCATTTATCGAGTTCCCATAAAGAGAAGACGAGTGAAAGTGAAACAATTAATTTGGCATGATATTAGTAAATAGACACAATGTGTATCTCAGTCATACAACTACTGGTTATAAAGTTCACTTGCAGTTCCCACCCAGTATGAGTTAAACAACTACTTATCCTGTATCTATTACACCTAAGTAGAATTACTACCTTTAAACATTGAATAGTAGCGAGCTGATGGCCTCAAAAGATCACGGTGCTTATCCGAGGCCGATTTTACCAATTCAAGGCCCTTCCTCAGAGCCTCTCCCTCCTCAAGTGAAGCACCTGTGACAGCATAAAGTCCCAATTACAGTCATCAGAAGGCTATAGCTATTTCTTGAATTTTCATATTTTAGTTATTTTTTATGTTTCTCAATAGTCTAATCTACATGACCCAACTTATATCTAATGAGAACCACGAGGTAACGATAGAAGTATGACATGCATAATCGGCATAGCTGAGTATAGGAACATGACTCGCTGAAAACATTCTACGGACAATCCTCACAATTTTGCAGTTTGTTAAAGTAAACCTTGGTGCATTACTGCATTACCGTTTCGTGAACTACTGACCATCAAAGAGTGGATTTTCTATCTACTGTGATCAAACAATGAGCATAACAGATCTATAGCGGAATGCAAGGTCTAATAAGCTACTTTCTGGTATGATTGGTTGATTTAATAGAATAAATAAATGGTGTAGAGCATTCTTAGGTAGCCAGGATATCTAAACAAGGCTGGAAGATTAAATATCTATTTGCTCCATTCACCTATTTTGTGATTGTCTCTACCTTCGTGCTCAAATGAACTGGAATGGATATTTCCAGCTACATGGGATATGTAGATCTGTGAGGTTTATCATAATTAATTTTTCCCTGCCTCTCTAGTTTTCATGCTTCTTATCCATGCATTAGAGAAGGTTTTGAAACAACTTGATAATATTTTAACAGATTAAACAAGAACTGAAAAGGAAGAAGAAGAATAACGAAGGAAATTTTTTGAACGTGGGAAATTTTAATTTCTAGTCTGAAGATGAAGCTATTGAGGTGAAATGGAGCACATGAAAAATCAAGTTGATTACTCTGATCCATGTGTACAAGTCTAGAGCTGATAAGCCCAGTGGGTTGAGGTCCTCAGTTATGCCGCAACCATTCCAACTACCCGTTTCATATTTATTAAAAGAAAACTTCAAGTTTAAGATTCTCCTAGCAATTTTTGGCTAAAGATTTCACTTACCCAATTTGGGTGCTATAAAACAAGTGCAAAAAGAAAGAAAGAAAAAGTACTAAATATAATTTAGAACTAGCGCAAGTATGGAGGTTGAAGGCCTATTAATTATCTGCTTATTAGGAATTATTCTGCACATACTAACCACATCCTAGGGCACACACATTAACACATCAGGGTTTTGAGGAGTAAACAAGAATTTATACTAAGAACCACCAACTGCAAAAACTCCGACTAGTGTCATTAAATACATCTCAAGCCCAAAAAACGAAATACTCTTTTGCTTCGCAAAGAGGCACTCTTTTTCCTTTTTGTCTGGTGACGAACTCGATCATGCACAACAAAAGGCACACTTACATAAGCTTAACTGATGTCATCAAAACATTAATATGACCATTTAAACCTCAAATATTTAGTCGTAAATTGAGTGGCCTAGGGTTCACTCAGAAGCATTCTATTTGATGGAGAATGAGAGCCTAAAATTTGGTAACAAACACAAGAAGGCTACGGATTCTTCTATTTAGAGGCCTATTACAAGTTGCAACAAATTAATTATAACTAATTAACAATACACACACACTACAGTCCAGTCAAAATATATGCAACTATGCTCTAACTATCATAGAGGAATCCATTCATTGAAAAGTGAAAATTATTAATTAGTGAATATTATTATGCCCCTGTCCGGAACCCTGTATCCGTACAAACACTCAAACTGGAAACTGAAATTCATCCATAATCTAGCAAGCATCCAATAATTCACCGGAAAATAGTTAAAATAAGAACAGGTACAGGAATTATAAATTTAAATGTAGTCCTTCCCAATACCCAATTAAAACAATTTGGCAAAATATAAACTGAAAATAATAATTAGGAATATAATTGGCAAAGTAGAGACGTACACATAAAAATAAAGATATACAGCGTGAAATTGATATAAAAATTGGCAGAGTTATAAACTGAACTTTACCTCGTAGATGAATAGGGACTGAGAACTGCGAAGTGAAACTGAAATTGGGGTATCAGATCACAAGGGAGTTTTTAAGGAGACGTGAAAGGTCTCCATTACCAAAATTTTAGAGCAGTTAATGACAAACGACGTTTCTTCTCAATTTCTCAGCATCGCATGTCTTTAATATTTCGCGCAAATTACGGATAAATTTAAAAATAATTTATGATATATTTAATGATAATATTTATATTAATAATTTATTTAATTTTAAATTAAATTATTATAATATGTCACTTTATTTGGAATAAACATAAGGAAAAACAAGATGCAATGCATTGAATTTATGAATTTGAAAAATTATTATAACTTTATTAATTATTACAAATAAATTTATGATATGCGAAAACAAACAAAAAATAGTGTGCTGAGTTTTCAAAAGAAATCTTTTCTTATATTAAAACGATTCAATATTTATTTTATTATATTTTCATATTCAATAAAATCATGCTTACACAAAAAGTTATGTATCAATAGTAGAACTCATGTATTAGTTCTTTTTTTTAGTTGATAATTTGAAATTTTATAAAAAGAGAAACAAAACAAGTGGTATACCCCATGAAAACTATAGCAGACACTTCAAAAACAGACCTATGATGCCTAAGTTATAGTTAAAAATAAATAACAGTTACAATAATTATCTATTAAGGTAGGAGTATTTGGTGATGGACCTCAAAAAACTGTTTTGAATTTGATAATTTATATTTAATAATTTTAATGTAATCCTGAACAATAATAGCAGCAGAAGAATCATCCTCATCATGATTTCTGTAAAAAAATTCAATTCAGATTTTATAGACAATGACAGCTAAACAAAACCTGCAAATCATATAAGTCGTTATGTCCATCCGTGTGAATCTAATATGGTCAATTAGCTGATCTCAGTCCGTAAAAACATCAAACTAGCCCAAAAAACCAAAAACAAATTACATAATGTATCTAGAAAAGTTACAATTAAAAAAGAGGTGTTGAATTGATTCATCAAAAACTTTATAAAGGGAGCACAAATTATGAGTCTATGGGAGAACTCATGTATTATTTATTAATAAAAATATGTAAAATATTCAATCATAAATTACGCTCTCTATTTTTTATCCTTTTTTATACTGTATATACATAATTTTTTGTGTACCGTTTACTTTTTGCTATTAATATTTGATTGATTGATAATCAAATAAATACTCAGCAAACATTTGTTTCACCTGTCGCTTTAACAAATTAAAAAATACATTTGTAATCTTTTGATTTATACATTTTTCAACACTTTTAATTTTTTAATCCATAAGGCTATTTTTATATCCCTGTCAAGCTAATTTACCCCCCGCTCTTGATGGGAAGCATTACGCAATCAAGGTAGGACCCATTAATCTTTAAGAGGCATTCCTGTTGCAGAATAGAAGATGTAAACTAGTATATCTTAGGATAATGATATTTTTATGAATTTCTTTATGCTATTTTTATCAGGATCTAAAAAAGATTTTCAAGTTTGGTAAGATAAATATTTTTTTTGGGGCAATCGCTCAGGTTGGGCTGCTTTGTTGCGCATGAGTTCACTCAATTCCAGAAGAAGCAGTTGTACGATCACATCTTGTTGAACCAATTTTGTGGTCTGTCACATTGTCTTTGAATTGGACACCTGTTACAGGTTTTGGATGAAGAGGAAGTTTTGATGCCTCTGTTTTGGGCAAGGTTATTTGTCGTATGAAAGTTTATATTAAAAAATGAACAAGCGGTAAACCGCAGTGCGTTTTCAAGAAAAAATGACCAGAATTAAAAATTGAAAATCGACGTCCCCTATTATTAATAACAGATGGTAAAAAAAATACATACAGTTCGTTACTAATAATAGCATATGATAATCAAAATAAGAGTTTGTCATTATTAACTATGATTTAAGATTTATTAACTAAGGTTTAGGGTTAATATACAAGGGTTTAGGGCTTATTAATTAGGATTACTAACCAGGGTTTATTAACTAGGGTTTAGAGTTTATTAACTAGGATTTTGAGTTTGACTTTCTAATGGACGTCCACTACTATTAATAGCGAACGTTTAAAAAATAAATAAATGTCCGCTACTAACAGTAGCGGATGTCTATTTTTAACTTCTAATCTTGGTCAGTGCTTCTTGTTTTGTACAGTATACATAGTGTTTGCCTATTTTTTATCTATACCAATTTCTTGTTATGGATCATGTCCATATATATATTTATCATTTCACTAGCCTAATAATTCAATTTAATTAAAAATATTAATATTAATAAAAGTTTTACTATTTTATATTTTAAAATTAAGAATTAAATATCATGTCATTTTAATTATCTTTCTAAAATAAAAGGATCTCATGTTGACACATATTGGGGAAAAAAATGTATTCTCACTATTCCAAAATTAGATATATAATTTGATTTTTGAGGTCAAATTGCGGTATATTAAACTTTAAAATAGATATGACTGATAAAAAAATTGAATGAAATAAATTTTGTAATTAATAAATTTTGTTATATACTATATAATTATAATAATTGTATCAATTAAAATTAAATAAATTCACATCAATTTAAAATTTAACGTGAAATCGTTTGACCTTAAAAATTAAATTATATCTTTAATTTTAAAACAGATAAAGTATCAAGACTCAAGGGTACCAATTCAATTAAAATAATAAGAGTTCTACTATGTGTAATGTATTGCGAAAAGTTTTCAATACATGTGATTAAATAATATTATAAGATGGTTCAATATATTATAAATTTGATTAAAAGAGTTATCCTAATAGTTATTTACATAATTGGTAATAAAAGAATTGATACATAAAATCGTAAGATATATTATTTTTTCAAATAATAATCAAATAAATAGGGCAAAATGTGGTTACCGAATTTAAAATCGCACCGAAAATTATAATAATCAAATCCCCAAAAATGAAAGAGATAATAAATGAGGAAAAGTAAATATGAAAAAAAGAAAAGAAAACACCAACCGCAGATTTGATTGATAACATGACTCTCTAGTGTGGAAACTCGGACCAGACATAAGAAAACACCAACCGCAGATTTGATTGATAACATGACTCTCTAGTGTGGAAACTCGGACCAGACATACTTGTCATTTGTCAACTACCATGTGCCCGGCCCTCTAAACAATTTTGAGTAGTCAAATTAATTATGTTGAAATCTTATTTTGAATTATTTTTCATAATATTTTCTAACCTTGGCTGATGTTGAAGTTTCCAATTTGTCAAATTAATAAAAGCAAACGTTATACGATTGGAGAGAGATACCGAT
This sequence comes from Hedera helix, assembly GCA_947179155.2. Taxonomy (NCBI): domain Eukaryota; kingdom Viridiplantae; phylum Streptophyta; class Magnoliopsida; order Apiales; family Araliaceae; genus Hedera; species Hedera helix. The sequence goes on along the minus strand of OX359285.1, from coordinate 8,776,235 downwards.
GAGCCAACGTCCCAACAACTATGATATCCAAGAAAGGAGAAGAATTCCACCAACCTACTTCTATATAAATTGAGCCTATGTGCTTCATGTTGTTACTTGGTATAAAATATACTACAAACGAAATAAAATGATTTAAATTAATAAAATATACAAATAAAAATAATAAATAATGATATAATCAAAGTAGAAGAAATAACGTGCTGCTGAATTGAGACACCAAAAGATACTTTCTTTAAGGTGATTCACGTTATCGCAAAAGAGATCCATATTTAATCTGGTGTAGTGAGTCACTGACATATTACTCTTAGGATACAATAGTATATTCTCCACGTTATTACTCTCTACGTAGTTGATACAACTCGGAGAGACTGAAACTCCATGAACACCACTCTGTTTTATCCTTATCCAATACTTATGTTGATGCTCGAATTTGTCCACACATTCAACCATCGGCTTAAACGCGAACATGTACAAAGAGAATCAAAAGGTACTTGACGACTTGGGCCGCCATGGAATACATCCGGTGTGAGAGAAAGTGTAGACTTTAAAATATATTAACAATAGAGGGAATAAGTATTTAGTAAACTAGAATATCATATCTCATACATCTATTGTTCACCTTATATTATAATAGTCACACCTTCTCAATAAAACAACTCCTAATAGGAGTTGTGTAGTAGAGACCCTATTATAGAGGTAAGTACCATTAATATTGAAAATGGTAACTAATTAGTTCTTTAAGTAGTAAGACGACGATCCCAAATCTTTTGGACATAGAAGTCCCAATGTGAATGCACTAGGCCTAATGGGTTGTGACGCCCCCAAATCTTAGTTCTCTAAACCCCGGGTACGGTGCTCACGGTGGAACATCCAACACATAACTATTTACCCATTCCATCATAAAATACAATGTTAAATACATTGTTCATTTCAACAAAACATAATATCTCAGGTTAACTAAGCTTTATTACAAAACGTGACATCATAATAAAAAGTCTTAACAACATAATTTAAATTCAAACAGAACAATAATACAGTTACTCATTGGCTTTCCCTTGTCCTTCTTGGAACTCTCAGAGAACTCGGGCTTAGCTGAAAGTTTTAATTTTAAGCAAGTGTGAGCAACAAATGGCTCAGCAAGTATATAAAAGGGTTTAAAGTATTATAATCAGGAATATCGGTATCGTCTCTAATAATCTTAACAACTGAACCTCAATTGAGAATAAAAAGATGCATATGCATTTACTTTATAAATCAAGATTTAAGAATTAGCATGCTGATGGTCAAGTGATCTTGAACTTCATTGAGATTATTGACATTATGAAAATGATAACAATAACCAATAGTCATAAGACCAATATTGTTAAGACTATTAACAATCTATATAGCAATTGATAATAACCAAAGATGTACTTTGGGGGATCAGCCCATTGTACGAATACATTATGCACAATATAAAACATCTAGCGACGCAACCACGCCATATAGGAATTATATCCAAAATTATAGTTTTGAGCCCCTACTCTGAGGGTTGTTCATTTTAGCTTTAACAGATACCGCACCAGTACAATATAGTTTGGTTTAGTATTAAGAATTATAGAATTCAAATTTATCATGGCATTATTGATCTAGCCAAACACTGGCTTAGATTCGCATCTTATAATCGTTCAAGTATAGAGAACTTTAAAACTTAACGTCAGTTCAACAATTGAATGACGCTTGAAAGGCACGTAAGTGCGATCATGGCATATAGATATTTGAAATTAAAACATTTGCACGGAATAATAAAGTGTGCATAAGTAAAAAAAAATCTTGTCTCGGTTGTTATTTATGTAATAACCAGAAAAAGTACGAATTAATTTTTTGTTTTATATTCATGAGAAAATATGATGTATGAAATATGTGTGTATGTGTTTAGGTTGTATGATGAGAGGTAATAAGTTAGTTAATTTAATTTAATTTAATTAATTAAAGAATAAAAAGAAATGTAAGAAGAACTTATGTGATGAGATCACAGAACTTGAATGTTGGCCTTGAATAGCAAATACGAAGATTAATAATGAACAAGTAAATTACTTGTATGAATAATGAGAAAGAAGAAATAAGTGAATTATTAAAGATAACCCAATGTGGGAATAACTGTATGTATATGGATAACTATATTATAAACCCAAGTTGATGATAAGAGATAGCTAATGAATTAAATGTAATCAAGTTGAAGTACTTGTATTAATGTGTATTAGGGTTTCATTAAAATAAACCCAAGAATTTGTAAGTAATAATGTTTTATAAGTTAACTCAATTAAGTAGTCCAATGGAATTATAAATAAATACGTTAGTTTAATGAGCCATTGTGGTAGCTTTATATGATTTAACTAATGAACCATATATAAAATATATGGTGAGTCCACATTAATTTAAACTAGCTCAATACTTATTTTTATTTCAAGTGTCATAGTTAACTCAATTGATTTAATTGTTGGGAGCTCAAATGTTGATGACTTAAATGAATGAATGTAGTAGTCAAATGAATTAAATTGTTGAGCCCAAACAATTGTAATTCAAAGTCCAAATAAAATTAATTCAAAGATCCAAAGTGGAGCCCAATGTGTATGTATAAGTGAATATGTATACATATATTGGTGTGTGTATATATATATATATATATGTATGTATATATATATATATATGTATGTATATATATGGATGCTTATATAATTATATAGGACATAAAAATAAAGCCAAATTGGAGTAATTATAATTCTATTCCCAAATTTTGGGCCCCACATGGATGGAAAACTTGTTTGTTTGGTGATTTTGGGTACAAAGTTGCTTAACAACTACCCACCAACCCTAGTCATTCAAAATGTCACTCAAATGGTCATTCAAAACAATAGTAAGCAAGATTAGAGCCTTAATGAACTAATGTTAGTTGATTAGAAAAGCTAATGGTGAAATCCTAGAATTCTATAAATAAAAATGTTCAACACTTATGCAAATGTTGGTTCATTTGCTCAATTCACTAAATTTTAGAGAGAGAAAGTTATAGAGAGAAGCTATAACATTTGTGAGAGTTCTAGAGAAGCAAACACTTTGAGTGTTACCAAGTGTGGATGTTTTTGGTCCATACAAGAAGATCAAGAAGGAGTTCCAACCATTTCTAAGAAAAAGATTTCCATATAAAGTTTAAAAGTTTCTCAAACTTTAGTTATGATTTTCTTTATGTACGAGTTTAATCAAGCTTGGTTATGGAAGGATCTATGTGAAAAGAAAATTATGATTAAAAATGCATGATAAGTGTTTTGATATGGTTAGTGTGTGAAAAGATAAGTGAAAGATGAACATGTTTTATGTAAAAACCCTAGTTAAATGTCTAGATTGATGATTTATAATTTAAGATGTGTAAGCTATTTTTATGATCTATGAGTCTTGAATGATAGGTTTATATGTTATGAAGATAACCTAACTTGAACGATTGAAAAATATGAATAAATGAAAAAATTATGGTCTTTTTACTAAAAGAGGTTGTTTTGGAAACCCTAGTCGATCAATCCTAAATTTTGTGTCAAAAACGATTTTAAAAATGCGATCGATCCATGAAATATTGTAGATTATTAAATTACAAAGCTAACAAGACCAATTTAGTGTCATTTGGATGTGTAGATTTCATTTGATGCAAGTTTTAATCAAAAGTGTCAAAATTAGAAAATCTAAAATTTTTGAAAATGTATCATGTCGGACTGCGCCGGGGCGCAGTGCTATTATTCCAGAAAAATTATTTTTCTGGATCGGGTCGAGTCGGGTCGAGTTTTGATGGTTCGGGTCAGAAAGTGATAAAATGTTCTAAAATTAATAATATTAATATGAGATTCAATTAATGTAATTTAAATATTGTAGATGTTTAATTAAATAAGTAAATGAATATAATATTATTAAATGATTAATAATATTAGTAAGTGAATAAAATATTATTAAATGATTAATAATATTAATACATAAATAAAATATTATTAAATAGTTAATAATATTAATAAGTTAATAAAATGTTATTAAATGGTTAATAATATTAATAAGTGAATAAAATATTATTAAATAATTAATAATATTAATAAGTAAATAAAATATTATTAAATGGTTCATAATATTAATTAAGGATTAAAATATTATTAAATGGTTAATAATATTAGTAAGTTAATAGAATATTATTAAATGATTAATAATATTAATAAACTATTAAAATATTATTAAATGAATAATAATATTAAAAAGTTAATAAAATATTATTAAATGATTAAAATATTATTAAATGGACAATAATATTAGAAAGTTAATAAAATATTATTAAATGATTAATAATATTAATAAATAATTAAAATATTATTAAATGGTTAATAATATTAGTATGTGAATAAAATATTATTAAATGGTTAATAATATTAATAAGTAAATATAATATTATTAAATGATTAATAATATTAACAAATGATTAAAATATTATTAAAGGATTAATAATATTATTTAGAGTGTAAAATATTATTAAATAATGGTTAATAATATTTATAAATAATTTAAGATATTATTTAATAAATAATATTATTATAAAGAGCAAGGCATTATTAAATTATTAATAATGTTAATATGTGATTAAGATGTTATTAAATGATTAATAATATTGATGATTGAATAAAATATTATTAAAATAGTTAATAGTATTCGTAAACGATTAAAATAGTCTTAAATGGATAATAATATTTGCTTAAGGATAATATATTATCAATGGTGATAATATTAGGAAATGATTGATATGTTCTTAAATGATACTTATATGATTAAAATATTATCAAGGGTTGATAATATTATTAAGTGATTAAAGGTTATGATTAAGTGTTAGATGATTTAAGTGTTGTATAATACAGTTATATGATATGCTGATTGGTAGATCAATGTTGTTAAATGTTAGGTCATTTAAAGAAAGTTATTTTAAGTTGAATAACAGTAGTCAGCGGAACAAGCAAGTTCTCTGAATCTTAACTTGTATTTATTTGGCAAGTTATTCTAAAACTCAAACTTGTTCATTATGCAAGTTTCATATACTTTTTTTTATTAGGATAAGTATCTAGAAGTTGAAATTAGTTTTGAAATACTTGATGAAATAATTATTAAGAATTATTTCATATCTATATTGTTATTGATATTCGCACTTATGTGCATTTGTATGATTGTTCTCAAAATGAACTATTTAATGAGATATATCTATACTATTTGTTTCGGCTAGATATTACATGTGTAATATGACTATTTTTGTTATGAACTAGTAAAAGAGGAAGATCTATGTTAATTTTTTCGGCTAGACCATGTAGGTATCAAATTAATTAATCTGAATATTGTTGAAACTAATCCAAACCACATTGTTGTGGTATGGAATTTGATGAATAAATGAACCAATTATTATGAAATGATGAAACTACGGTCGAATGAAAGAATTGTAGTCAAAACAAAATTGGATGGTTATAATGTGCACAATATAAACATACAATAGGCTAATCACCTAGAGTACTCATCTTCGGATATTGCAATTAAAATGGTTGTTAATATTCAAAACGAAATGACGGTCTTATGTCTATAGGGTATTATAAATACTCAAAACATATGTGCATGATCTTATGACCTTTCAACATGAAGAAATAGTATGTTAAATCAATTGAAAGTTGTTATTCAAAGTTGCATGTCTTCACAATTATTGTATATTGTTGAAGTTTCAAGAGTTAATTTTTTTTCATTCATGATATATCCTTTATTGTTTATTTAAACTTGCTGAGCAAAGTAGTTGCTCACCCTTACTGGTGTGATGTCGCAAGCACCCAAAAATAAAATCTTACTTTGGAAAAATTATTAATGTAGTAGTGCAAGTAAGAGTCGATCCCACAGAAAATGATTATTTAATTTTATATTTTCGCAAATAAAAATTGGGGGGGGGGGGGGTTTGAATCAAAGAAATAATTTAAATAAAACTAACTAAAATAAATATGCAAGAACTAAATAAGAAGAAAAAACCTTGGTTTAAGTTAACATTCACCATCAAGAATTTACAACTGATCACTGACGCAAGAATAACTCAATTCATATTTTAAATATTCCATGTGAAATAATTACTCTCATTCGAATAATTTTTCTATCTCTCATTAATTTTAGTTAAGCAGAAACAAGCTATCTAAATAACCCTTACTACTAAATAATCTCAAACAAGCGCTAAAGATTTAACCTAGTAGCAACATAAAAAAATAGAGAGATCGTTGAACTAAACAACACAATCCAAGCGTCTGCATTTAATTTAGATGAATATTTTTCCTAAGATATAACAATCTTTTGATATACAAAATAATTATTAATCTTAGTTGTTTCGCAAATTAAAGTAACCAAACAATTACGGGTTTGATATTTAATTTAGTAGTAGATTTCAACGAATAATAAACTAGTATGCATCCTAGCAATCAAACGAATTAATCATAAAATTAAACACAGAAAAATATCCAATACTTAAAATATATATTGAACAATTAAAATAAATTAGATCTCACAGTGTATAAATCTTGATGGCTTCAATCACTTAAACCAAGATAAATAATTTAGCTACTCATAATTGTAGAAAGCACCAAATAATAGAAGAGAGAATTTTTCTAATAGAAAAGTTGTGTCTTACATCGGGTCTCAAGCCCTCAATTTATAGGCTCCATAATCCTCCTAATTTGTCCAAACCCTAATAGGATTTATAATTAAAAATAAAAGAAAAATCAAATAATTATTATCCTAACCCTAATTGGAATTAAATCCAATTTGGAATCAAATAAATACAAAATTCGCAAAATAATCTGATTTGGACAATTAACGTGTAGCCAAACAGCCCCTTCGCTACAGTGACAAGTCAACGCCAGTCACCAACCGCCCGCGTGCATTGCGCGGGCTGTTTCCCATCCAAGAGCAAAACGGCGTCGTCCCACTCATGCGACAGTTTCTTCCGCGCGCGCATTGCGCGAGTTCTCTACGCCAACTGCCTTCTTTACCCGAAACGACGTCGTTTCTTTTGGCGGCTGCTGATCTCTTCGCACGCATTGCGCGGTCGGCCAGTCTTGCTGAAATTACCATTATGCCATCAGACTTTTGTAGAATTTACAGATTTGCCCCCAAGTTTATTTTTCCTACAAAATAAAATATAAAATAATTAAAAATAAATAAAAATAATAAAAATGTGTTAAATTAAATAAATTACCTAAAACACCAAAAATACTTAAAAACTTACAATTAATTAAGCATAAAATAACTAATAAATTGATATAAAATCGACTTATCAAATATCCCCACACTTAACTCTTTGATTGTCCTTAAGCAAAACAAGAACAAAAACTATAAAATTAAAACTAATAACCAAACAACTTACTCGAGCAACAAATTACTATAAATTTCAACCTCAGCCTCAAAGATTTTTTAAATGATAACTTAAAGAAAATTTTAAAATTATGTAAAATTCAGAATTTCAACATATTTATCAATTTTACTTTAATCAAGACCCTTTGTGTGTGTGTGAATCCAAATATCAAACTAATCAAAACTCAAATAAGTTTCGATCATTAATTACCTTATAAAAGATATATAACAAAACTCAATATACTTATTCTTTACATCAGTCTTTATTAATATAGACAAATACAAATCAGAAGATCAAAAGATTTTTAATCAATGAAACATACTAGGATTATTAATATCAATTTTTTAAACATTTTTTCAATTTTCTTTTCTTTTAATGGGTGCATTTTATGCTTCATCCCATTTCCTTTTTTCTTTCTCTTTTTTTTTCAGTGAGTGCATTTTATACTCCATCTCACTTTTTCATGTGTTTATGAGTGAGTGCGTTTTATGCTCCATCCCATCCCACCACATAATTTTTTTACTTCAATAATAATCCTAGAAAAATTACTTAAATCATCTCTTCCAAATTATAGTTTGCCTTATATTTCACTTTGAATAATGACCAAATAAGATATAGAGTTCAAAAATATCTTTCATAAGCATTTAACCATATAACTTTCTCGAAATTAAAACTAGCTCAAACAAATGGATATACGTGCATAAACATTTAAAGGATCTCACGTAAAGTAAATATCAACAATAAGTCAAAAATCATAACTAAACAAAAATTTATTCATTTTCCAAAAGTTATAAAACAAAAATCAAGATTTTATCATTGGCTAAAAATTTAAAATCCAATTAACTCATTGCTCAAGTGACACATCCTAAAAATAAAATAAAATAAAAACTACCCCATTTTCGTAGGAAACACGGTTACACTTATCATGTGTAACAAGCCTTTAAACTCTAAGGTTATCCCAAGTGGACGAGTTTTTTCTCGTGAGGGTTTGTAGTGAATTTACCCACAAAATTCAAAATTTCAAAAAAAATTAAAATTTCCTAAAATTTTAATTTTTAAAATATGACCTAAAAATAACAAAAATCCTAAATCCCTTCTCCCACACTTAAAATTTATAATGTCCCCAATGTAAAATAAAATGCAAAGACAAAGGCACAAATAACTAAAATATAAATGCAAAAATTGAAAAGAAAGAAAATTATACTCCCCTTGGGTTGCCTTCCAAGCAGCGCCTTTGTTTATTGTCATTGGCTCGATAGCATGTTTAACCACTACGTCACTCATTCCTCTTGAATTTTGATAATCTCATCCATCTTTACTCCATTTATCATAGACTTGTTCAAACTCCCTTGCAGTGGATATGAATGTTCTACTCCCTCTTCAATGAACATACATTTGAGATGATTAGGGAGAGACTTCAAATCTGGAATGTAATCCTGCAAAACAAAAGGTAAAGACTTCTTGTTAGGAACTAGTAAGTCAAAATATGGATCATTACCTGTTTTCGGAGAACCATTCACAGCCGCAACAGTTTTCTTCAAATCAGCACTCAAGACTAACTCCTCTTTCTCTTTCCCAGGATTCTGAATGCTTTTCGTTTTCAATTCACCCTTTCCATCAGTTTTAGAAACTTTTTCTGCTAAAAAATCAATTACATCAACAGAGTAAACAGGATTATGACATTTCATGGCATCAAAAATATTAAACTTAACAATTTCGCCATCAAACTCCATTGTTAGTGTACCACTATGAATATCGATCTTAGTCTTGGAAGTCTTTAAGAAAGGTCTTCCTAACAAAATAGGAGCATTTTGATCACCGTTCTCCATATCAAGCACATAAAAATCAGCAGAAAAAATCAAATTATCTACTTGCACAAGAACATCCTCTACTATACCCTTAGGATAAGTGTTAGACCTATCAGCCAATTGAATCACAATACCAGTTCTATTCAAAGATTCAAGTTTCAAAGAAGCATATATAGAATATGGCATGACATTAATAGATGTTACTAAATCTAACATGGCTTGTTCAAATCTAGTGTCGCCTATCTTACAAGAGATAGTAAACATTCCTGGATCTTGACATTTAGGAGGAAGTTTTCTTTGAATTATTGTCGACACATTCTTTCCTACTTGTACCTTTCTATATCTTTTAAGTGCTTACTTTCTCTTGTGTGTACACAACTCTTTTAGAAATCTAGCAAAACGAGTTACTTGTTTAATAGCATCTAACAATGGAATTTTTACCTCACATTGATGAAAAGTTTCATATAAATCTGAATCTCTTTCATATTTTCTTTTTTTCTGTTAAAGTAAGAGAAAAAGGGGGTACCAGTTGATAATCAGATAGAGGTGGAAATTTATGCTTAGGGGTACCATTTTTGCCTAGAACACTGTCGTCCTCTTGACTGTCGTTTGCCTCCTTGTTGTCCACTTCAGCTTTGTTTTGCTTTTTTGATGTAGACTCTGTCTTTGCTGGAGTTTCTATCTCTTTACCGCTTCTCAAAGTAATTGCACTGACATTTGCTTTCGGATTCATCATTCTTTAAGAGGATAATTTTTTAGAATTTTGCGCCTCCAATCTACTGATGGCAGTTACCATTTGTTCCATCTGTGTATTTAAATTCTGCATATTTGTCTTCGTTTTTTGTTGAAATTGTAACGTGTTAGTGCTAAGTTGTTTAACTATATCCTCTAAAGACATATGAGAATTAGATGATTGGCTCTGTTGTTGTTTGTTGGGATATGACTGCTTGTATTGTTGGTAGCTTGAGAAATTTTGAGTCGCAGACGGATTCCCTTAGTGATGTCCATAGCCAAAATTAGGATGATCTCGCCAACCTAAGTTGTACGTGTTCGCGTAAGGATCATATCTCCTTTGTGGTTGATCAGGGAAACCACCTGCTGCATTTACTTGTTCATAGGACTCCTCTTGAAGAGTGGGGCACATATCTGTTGGATGTCCTACTACTGCACAAATCCTACAAGCTTTTACTTGTTGTGTATTACCTACAGCCATTTGACGAACAAAGGTGGTTAAACTATCATTTTGTTGCTCAAGTAAAGAAATATTTACCTCATTAACATTCTTGGATGAAAAATCAAGCCTAGTGCCAAATTGTTGGGAATTAGCCGCCATGTTTGCAATCAAGTTCCTTGCAGCTTCGGGTGTTTTGTCCACTAAAGCTCCTCCACTGGCAGCATCGATCATGCTCCTATCATTAGACATGAGTCCTTCATAGAAGTATTGAATGAGGAGTTACTTGCTGACTTGATGGTGGGGGCAACTTGCACATAGTTTCTTGAAACGTTCCCAATACTCGTACAGGGATTCTCCATGGTTCTGCCTCACACCACAAATGTCTTTTCTGATATTGGTTGCCCTTGAAGCGGGAAAATATTTCTCCAAAAGTAGTGTAATGACCCCAAATCCGGGTTCCTTTAACCTCGGATCCGGTTCGACACTAGTACTACATTTTCCTTATCATCCATGACTTACAACAATATTATAGTTGCTAAATAATCATTTATTTAAAACTTTACAACATCTCTTTCTATTCCAAAATTGCAATCTTTATACATTTTTAGTATGTCTCAATATCATACCTGATACGACATTCTATTACAATCAATTTGAGTATTTAACACTCATATTACATACCAGTTAATTCTTATACTACACAATCATTTACCTGTCCAATTCGGACTGATATCTACAATAGATATTTAGATCTTCAATGAAAGTAATATGCTTTCCTGTTCCTTGTTCTTTATCGAGAACTTCAAATAACTTGCACTATCTAAAAATATTTGTTTTAAGCAAGAGTGAGCACGACAGCTCAACAAGTTTAACAGTTACACATAACACATTACATGCTTTACATCATATACATGCTTTGTATCTTATTCTTACATCATGTTTTTCGTGTTAATAATACTTCATACCTCTTATGTATCACATACAATAATCAACTAACACTTAGCAAATCATGCTTCAATCTTGTACATAGTTTTCATGTAGTCATACCACATGTTGTTCATCTACCACAAACATCATCAATATAACTTTATATTATCAATTTAAATCACATTATAACATATTATTGTACATAGGAGCAAGTTCTGAAAAACTTGTCTGGTTCGCTTCTACCATTTACGCTTATTTGCGTTTTTCGTTCAACCTACAATTTATATAGGAAATTAACATAATCATTAGATACAATGACTATTACTTAACCTTTGTATAAGACTCTAACTTTAAATTATTAACTCTTAAGATGTCCGACAAACGAACCCTTAAGTTCCGGACAAAAACCCTAGCCCAACCCTAGTTGAACATGTCGGGTATGCTCATCCAACTTATACATTCACTATACGTTCATCGTACGACCTACTTTTAATAAGTTGTCTAAATTAGTCACAAATGGACTATCAACTTCAGTTCAATTTAATTAAACATTCTTCTTTTACATAACTTAATGATTCAGACATTTAATAATGTACCAAATACTTCAAAATATTATCTACCTTTGATAATATATAACTACATTCAAATAGTATTAACCATTTAATAATATTTTAATCCCTTATTAATATTATTAACCATTTAATAATATTTTAATCACTTATTAATATCATTAACCATTTAATAATATTTTACTCACACATTAATATTATTAACCATTTAATAATATTTTAATCACTTATTAATATTATTAACCATTTAATAATATTCTAATCACTTATTAATTATTTAATAATATTTTAATCACTTATTAATATTATTAACCATTTAATAGTATTTTAATCACATACTAATTTCATTAATTATTTAATAACATTTTCATTAAATATCAATGTTATTATTCATTTAGTAACCTTTTAATCCCATAATAATATTTTAATAATCTTTAAACCATACAAATAGTTAACTTTTTAATAGTGTTAACATTAGTCTTTATTTTATATCTTTAACTACCAATTAGTCACTAATAGACTTTATATATATATTGGTTTAATATTCAAACACATTCATTTTACAAGTTTATCTTAGATTTTAGGTCCCTAACGATGTTTCGCTTAGATTTTTCATTAATCGATAAGTTAAACCGGAGTTCCGACTTGATAAAACTTTAAAATATCAAAATTTTGACTTTTTAACACTGTACCAGAGTTGGCGGCACTAGTTATAGGCTTATTCTAGTGCCGGCGGCGCTCAAAGCAGAAAATCCGAGCGCTAGCGTGCTCGTTTTGACTATCCAGACCTCTTTTACTAAAACTGTCATAATTTCTTCATTTCAAAATATTTTGGGGTGATTCTTGAGTCCATTCTCATTAGAATTTCTCCCTCTAAAATTTCTCTTTAGATCACAAATCCAAATTCCGAACAAAATTAGACTAAAAACTGCTCGCAAGGACAAAGTGAAAACTAACTTCATCAATCCTTGGTTTTAATGGTTCAAACTTGAATAAAATGAACTCTACACATCCAAATGACACCAACTTAGTGTTGTTGTCTTCCAAACTTCTTGTTTTATAACATTTCATGGTTCAATCACATTTTTGAAAATGTTTAACAATAAATTTAAGATCGAACCATCTAGGGCTTTACCGGTAACACAATATGGAATTTTCTTCCATTTATTTGCGTACCACGCATACCAATACTTGTATTAAACATACTAAATCATGAATCTACTTATATATCATAGATTTAGACTTCTAGAGCATCAAAATAACTTTTAATCAGTTAAAAATACAATTTAACTGTTCAAATCATATCTAAACTATAAAAATGAATTAAAGAGGGTTTAGAACACTTTTTAACCTTTTATACATGGATGCTCTCCTTCCTCTTAACATGATCTTGGCTTGTGACTTTCTCTTGTCCATCTCTAGCAATTTTTCTTGGTGGATCATCAATCTCACAAGAGTAACTCTCTATATCTCTTAAGAAGCTCTCCCTTTTTCCCTCTATAAATGCTACAAATGACCAACCAACCTCACCAATGAGTGAAACACTTCTATTTATAGCACAATGTTAATCCTTCATTAACCTCCTAATCAACTAGTGTTGGTGAAATTAGGAGCTTAAACTAGATTACTATTGCATGGAATGACTACCATGAATGACCATTGGTGTGACATCCATCAAGATTGCTTGTAAGCAACTTTTGGAGTGTAATTGAAGCCATAGGAAGTCCACACTCAACATTTTCATGTGGGGCCCCCTCAAATTTCGGGATTTACAATTTATTACACCAAATTGACTTTATTTTTATGTCCTATATCATTATATAAGCATTCATATATATATACACCAACATATGTATACATATTCACCTATACATGCACATTGGGCTCCACTTTGGTTCTTAAAATTAAATTATATTGGGCTCATTCATTTAATTTGTTTGGGCTCAATTTATTTATTACATTGGGCTAACATTAAATACCCTTTGTTACATTTAATTAAAACAAGCATTGGGCTAGTTTAATTATTACTTGGATCAAGGTTTAATTAATTATATGAACTACTAGGTTAATTTATTTAACTTAGCTTAACACCTCATTTGGACTTATAATATAATCCAATTAGACTTGCATTAAATTATTCTACCACATTGGGTTACATAATTAACTCATCCATAGTTAATTCTTAACACCACCTTTATTTACCTAGCAATTAACCAATGATTGGTTAATGCTCTATCTTGTCTACCAACTAGAGTTATTCAATTAACCTTACATTGATTAATTCTCTATACTCAACAATATTTTCCAACATTTTGACCATCATTTGACTTTTAAATGATTTGGGCTACATAGCTTACTTTGTATTGGGCTCTCTTATTTAATTACCCACTTCATGCAATTATTCCCATATTGGGCTAACATCTATAATTCTTTTGGACTAGCCCACTAGTAGTAATTAAATTACTTGGACTCTTCATAAGGCTAGATCCATAAATTTATTTGGACCTCTATATAAATTACCAACAAGACTTTCAACCATTCAAATATTGGGCTCGCTTTAATCCATTAATTGACTCTATACAACAACTTAATAATTAAGTTAATTACTTCTTAATATTGTCATTTTAGACAACCATTCTAGTTTTTCTATAACTTTAACTCATAACTAATATAATTAACCTAGTTAATTATATTGCATAACTTCCATCCTTACTTCATATTTTAAACTAATTAAATTATTAGTTTAATTGAGTATTTAATCTACTCATCTTCTTATTGGGCTAACAAGCACACATTAGTTGTATATATATTAATATACTTCACTTCTTAATTGAATTTATTTTCTTAATAAATTCTCTACATGCATCATTAAAATATTCCCACATTTAATTTCTAACAAATAAATTATGTTAAAAAAAATGTTCACCCATTTTCTACGCATCTCACTTCAACAACTCTAGGTTTTAAACCATAACCTTTAATTAATTATTTTAAATCTTATTTACAATTCTTGTAAATATCTGGGATATTACAAATAGTCTTTTCATCTCTTCCCATGTGGTGATGCTTCCGGAGGGTAGGTAGTAGAGCCAATCCTTAGCCAAATCTTTCAAGAAAAATGGAAAAGCTCTTAGATTGATTTGTTCTTCAGTCACTCCAGAAGGTTTCAGACTTGTGCACACCATATGGAATTCCTTTAAATGTTTGTGAGAATCTTCACCTGCAAGGCTATGAAAATTGGGCAATTGATGGATTAAGCTAGATTTTAATTCAAAGGAAGTGTTAGCATCTAAATTTGGAAAAGTTATGCTTAAAGGTTGTTGATTCAAATCAGGGGCTGCAAGCTCTTTCAAATTTCGATTTCTAGCCATGATTTCCATCTTTAACCTGCACAACTCAAATAAAATACGAAAACTAGAAAAAAAAAAAAAAAACTAAGAATAATTACTAAATTAAATAAATATTTACAAAAGCACAAAATTAAATTAAAATCATTCCCTGGCAACGACGCCAAAATTTTGTGTGATGTCGCAAGCACCCAAAAATAAAATCTTACTTTGGAAAAATTATTAATGTAGTAATGCAAGTAAAAGTCGATCCCACAGAGAATGATTATTTAATTTTATATTTTTGCAAATAAAAATTGGAGGGTTTTGGAATCAAAGAAATAATTTAAATAAAACTAACTAAAATAAATATGCAAGAACTAAATAAGAAGAAAAAGTATTGGTTTAAGTTAACATCCACCATCAAGAATTTACAACTGATCACTGACGCAAGAATAACTCAATTCATATTTTAAATATTCAATGTGAAATAATTACTCTCATTCGAATAATTTTCATATCTCTCCTTAATTTTAGTTAATAAGCAGAAACAAGCGATCTAAATAACCCTTACTACTAAGTAATCTCAGACAAGCGCTAAAGATTTAACCTAGTAGCAACATAAAGAAATAGAGAGATCGTTGAACTAAACAACACAATCCAAGCGTCTGCATTTAATTTAGATGAATATTTTTCCTAGCATATAACAATCTTTTAATATGCAAAATAATTATTAATCTTATTTGCTTCGCAAATTAAAGTGACCAAACAATTACGGATTTGATATTTAATTTAGCAGTAGATTTTAACGAATAATAAACTAATTCGAAGAAATAAAAATTAAGGAATAAGAAATTAAATTTAGTCCCTGGCAACGGCGCCAAAAACTTGATGTGATAAAAAATAGTAACTGCAAGTGCACAGCGTCAAATTGAAGAACGGGCAAGTACAGGTCGAACCACAGAGACTAAATTAATTTCAATGTTCCCTTAATTTATATTCCAAACAAATTAGAAATAAAAAGTGATGGAGATAATTGATTAACTAAATAATGCAAATTAAAAATTAATAACGAAAACTAGTAATGAGAAAAACTACCTAGGAATCCGAATCCATTAAATACTAACATAATAATTAAATTCTTTCGTTCCTTAATTAATTTCCAATTATTTTTCTTTCCCTTAAAAATAGTGATTCATATAATTAATATGGACAAGCATAGATTATGAAAATTTAAGAATTAACTATAACTCATCAAAACTTCATTGAGCAAGCATGAATTATGAAAAACTCATATCTTAACAATAACCTATCAAAATCTCACAATTAATTTAGAACCAAAACGAATTATGCGCGAAGGTAAAATTTGAAGAAATAAACAATTAGACATTAATATTAAAACGAAAATAAATAATTAATATGTAATACTTAATTTCATCTTCATCCTAGATATTAGAAATTTAGCTAACCATGGAATTCATAATAAAGGAAAACAAAATTAAAACTTCTAATATAAATTGCATAAAATAAAATAAGAACTAATCGAATAATATTAAAAAGAAACTTTATTAAACTACTGAGCAATTGTTATAAAAGTAGCAAAACAACTCCATGCTCCTACTCCTAGAATAAGAATAGAAAATAAATTTTATCCTACTCTCTAAAATAAGACTCCTATTTATAGACAAAATAAATTGAACCCTAATCTAATTTGGAATAGCTTGGACTCTTCTTTCCTTATTGAATTCAACTTTTACATGGTATCCAACTCTTTATTGGAGTCCAAATAAAAATCAACTTGCAAGCTTCTAGAACTCCTTTTTCAACTCAACTTCAATTATTTATCTATTTCCTGCAAAACAAAATAAAATGTATTAATTAAATTAAATAAATATATTAAATAATAAAAATGGGAATATTAAAATACATAATTATGTGTCTATCAAATACCCACATACCTAGCTTTTACTCGTCCTAGCGTAAAACATAAAAGAAAATAAAAATAAAACAAATTCTAAACTACACCATTTTCGTAGGAAACACGATTGCGCTTAGCATGTGCAACAAGCCTTTAAACCCCAAGGTTAACCCAAGTGGACGAGTTATGTCTCGTGAGGGTTTGCAGCATTTTGAGTTTAACCAATTATGAAATCGAAAGAAAACTTCTAAGTATCCATGGGCATTACACATAAGCAAGATCAAATTCAATGTCACACTTTCACCTTATCAAAAATACTAAATCTTCATTCTAAATACCATCCTTCATAAAATTATTTTCATGTGATGCATGCATGTGTATGTGATGTAACTCTTAGTAGGGACTTTTATTGTGAAAATCAAGCAAACTCAAATTTTTTCTTTTTTTATTTTTTTTTATTCTTGACTTGTGCAACGTCTATTTTTCTTAGGCTTTTCAGAGTTACCCATGTAACGAGCGTTTGACCAATGATTCCCAAACCAGTTGGCTTTAGGGCACTAGGTGTAAATACATCCCTAAGGACTTACTAACTCGAGTAACAAATGCCACAAAAATCAGACTAATCAAACTGCTTATATCCATCATACTTTTTAGACTTGATTTTTCTTTTATTCAATGGATATTGAAGCAGTATTTATTATTTTTTCAATTTTTTTTTCTCTTACAACGAGTGCATTTTACGCTTCATCTCGTTGCATTATTATTTTTTATTTCAATTTTTTTCTTCAAATTACTTAACTCATAATTTATACCCAACAACTAAGAATTAGTGCGAACATTAAGTGCAAAAATGCGTATGAATTTTAATTTTATTCAAGATGACATTTCAAACTAAGACTTTGTATCTTATCAAAGGTTCTAACGTTCTAAATCTTTTAATCCTAATCAAAGTTTATCGAATTCATAAAAAGTCAAACAATTTTTTTCATTTTTTTTAATGTAAAAAGAATTAGTTTCCTAAAAAAAAAATAATACATAAATAAAAATGCTAAATTCCCCCTATACCTAAATCAGGCATTGTCCTCAATGTATGTGTGAGGATCCAGATTTTTCAGAAATTCTTTATTAATATTAAATGAGAATTTAATTGATAAAATTATCAAGATGATTTAAATTATTTGAGATATTTTATGTGATTTAAGATGTTTGAAGAGATTTAATTGATAAATTAAATCTGTATAGAAATGGTAATGATTTGTGTTGATTTAAAATAAGTGAAAATGTAAATAAATTGTTTAAAAACAATTTATGAGGAATAAAAGAAAATCCTTGTAAATGTACAATGTATTGTACAATAAAATTGTTATGGAAATATAGAAATTATGATTTTAAATGGTATTATGTGGTAATGTGAGAATGAGTTAGATATGTATATATATACATTTGTATATATATATAAATGTGTATGTTTATGTAATAATTATAAATTTCATTAATTATGTAAATAAAGGGATTAATAATTAAATTAATCCAAGTTTAAATAAAAAGGTAATGAGGAAATTAGTGAAATTATGATTATGGATTTTAGAATTTACCAAGAATTATGGAGGAAATTTGGAAATTAATTGAGAAATAAAGGTAATTATATAAATTATATGATAATAAATTATATAATTTATATAAGGAAATTAAAGTAATGTATGAAGAAATTAATAATTATATAAATTATATAAGAATAGTTATATAATTTATATAAGGTGATTAAATTGAATAAGGATGGAAGAAATTTTATAAATTATATTTTGTGTGAAATGAAAATTATAAAAAGGGATAATTTAATTATATAAATTATATAATAATAAATTATATAATTTATATAAGGAAAGGAATGTGAAATGTAATGAATGAAATTAAATGAGGAAAAATGAATGTTTTAATTCATTAAAAATTTTGTTTATGCATAATTAAATTATTATGACGTTTATGAAGAATAATATTTTGGAAATGTGAACATGTTAATGTAACATGTTGTTCAAGTAACGAAGTGAAAAATTATGAAAAATAATTTTTATAAGCTATGTGAATTATTTCATGAATTTTGGAGGTATAAATCACCTCATATAAATACATGCATGTCATTATGCGTGTACAAAATTTATCAAGAAAAATATCCAAAAGAGGTATTAATATTAGTTATAAATCAAATTATGATTTTTGGTGAATTAAAATAAATATTTTATATTTATTATATAAAATATTTATTACACGAAATAATTACGTAATGTATTAAAAGTAGATTTTGTATGTATTTCTTGGAAAAATCCGGAAGTCACGTTGGTCAAAGGCGGTGGAATTTATTTTTGTTCCAAAATGTTTAAGCTTGTTATATATATATAAAAGCAAGAGAAAGGAAAGTAAGAGAAATAAAAAGAAAAAGAAGAAACAAAAAGCAAAACATATTTTGTTCTTCTTCCACCCGAAACATCACCATGCTAAGCTACCACCGGAAAGCATCAAGGAGTGAAGTTATTGATGTCATCAAGGAGTGATAACAAGCATCAAGGAGGAAGTTTATAAGCTTAAGAAGGTATAAAAATGATTTTATTTGATTTATTCAAGTATTTTTTTAGGATAAAATAATTTTGTGGAAAAATAAAAAAATAATTAGAATAATTATTCTAAATAATTTTTGCATGTATAGTTATGAATTATATGATTTTTGGAGTAGTTTATTATGAAATTTTGGAGCAAAAATGGAGAAAAAAATGGAAAGTTGGTGCACTGTTGCGAAGGAGGAAGAAGAAGAAAACTGGGACTGTCCGCGCATTGCGCGGAAGTTCAGAAGCGCGGGCCAAAAACGACGTCGTTTTTGGCACGCGGAAGAGGGAGCCGCGCATTGCGCGGAGGAAATTTCTGGAACAGCTGGGAAACGACGTCGTTTTGGACGTCGGCTGAGCAGTCGCCGCGCATTGCGCGAGCAACCGGCACGGTTGGAAATTACCAGCGTGCCCCTGATCTTCTTAGACAATACCGAACGTGCCCTGACCCTCGGTCAATTACGGAAATGCCCCTGACCAATTCCATTAATACCGAGCGTGTCCCTAACGTTGCGGTAATTACAGAAATGCCCTCAGCCTTTCTGTAAAATACCGAATAAGTCCCTAGGGGCGCTGAAATGACGGAAGTGCCCCTGGACTTTCCGGAAAATTCCGGATATGTCCCTTTAGCTGCGGAAATTACCAAAATGCCCCCAAAATCAGTTTTTAATGAAATAAATGTTTAAAAATTGTTTAAAAATAATAGAAAATTATAGAAAAATACTAAAAATATAGAAATGATATTTGGGCATTAAATTTAATATTTTTGTAAAAATATTAAATTTTGGAGATTAATATTTAAATATTAATCTATTAAGTTTAAAAGCTAAAAAAATGATTAAATGAAAATTCGGACAACCAGATATGTTAAATTTTATCCGATGAGCCGGGTTGTCCGTATTAGAGGTATTGGATATTAAGTTAAACGAATATTTTAAGGAACGAGGTTAATATAATTGGCCATATAAATTAATAATTGGCCTAGAGATGATATTAATTAATTAAATTAATATCATAAGGAGTTAAATAATTATTATTTGATTATTTTATGATCATAGGTTGATCGAGTTAAGGGTTTGAGCTATCAAATTAATTAACTGGACTTCAGGCAAGTTCTTCAGTCCCCTTTATGTTAAATGTTGGAATGTTATGATAAGTAATTCTTGTTTTAACTGCATACAAATTACGTGTTATGTGATACGTGATTAATATGACCACAATGTGTATTCTGTGCAACGATATGAATATATATGAAATATATTGCTATAGTAGAAGCACAAACACATGATGTATGACACACACCAAGCATGATAAGGTATGTGCTACGTGAAGTATAACTGTTGAACTTGCTGAGCCGTTGTGCTCATTACTTGTATAATATAAACTTTTGCAGGTTAAGAAATGAATTTCAAGAATAT
Organism: Hedera helix; assembly: GCA_947179155.2. Lineage (NCBI taxonomy): Eukaryota > Viridiplantae > Streptophyta > Magnoliopsida > Apiales > Araliaceae > Hedera > Hedera helix. Next base: position 8,755,075 of record OX359285.1, on the reverse strand, counting down.
CCGATTTTATTGAGACGGAATTTCCTAAAAGGCTATGAAGTTATTATGAAATGTTTACAATATGACTCAATGTGAGAAATTTATTAATTTACTGTGATGAATTGTATGTATATATAAGTTGAATCTGGATATGATAGAAGTTCAATTATGAACTATGATTGTTCAGGATAATTGTTACGATAGAAATTATTATATGTTTGATTACGAATGACGCAACAGGGAATATTTGTATGAAAATAAATAACAGTAAATTTTAAATGATGAGTTTTATGATATGTGTAAAAGAAAGAAAAAGTTAAGGTTGCGATCCAGGGACTAGGATCCAGATGTAAGGATTTTGAATATCCAAATATTTTAATACAATGATTGAGAAAAAAAAAAAATTTATACCAAAAATTTGGGAACTGAGGATTTTAAAATTTAATAATGGATCAATTTAGGTGATGAAAGATTTATTAACGGACCGAAATTTGGACAAAATGAAAATAATGTTTATTAAATACAAGATTTAAGGTAATAAAGTGGGTCAAATTTCGGGGTCGTTACAGTTGGTATCAGAGCTAGAGGTTATGAACCTTAGGTAAATGATACCTTAGGCTATAACCTAAAGTAAGAAAGAGTAAGGTTAGTTGAGTGTTCTGAAAACTCAAGCGTATAGTAAGCTCGTGACTCATGATTGTATGGTGGAGCCCCTTTAGCGAATGGGCGACTATGGCCTGACTAGGACAAGCTCTTCAAACCATATGATTATGGTAAGTTCCTGAGCCCAAATACGTGATCAGTTTGATGAACATGGGGGGGATTAGAATGAAGAGATATAATTTGAGAAAGATGTAAGTTAAGAAAGATAGATCTCAGATATTGACTAAAGTCAAGGAAATATGAAAGAGATAAGATTATAAGGAAAAGATAAAGATGTTAAGAAATAGTTGAATAAAAGTAATGAATTAAGAAAATTTATAAGTTCAATTAAGAATATATCTGAAAGAATATTGAAATGATTCAAATATGAATCTCAAAGAAAATCAGGGGACACCTGATTTAAACAATAAGGATGACAAGGTAATCCAAAATGTATAGAAAGAGATCATAATAACATGATCAGGAACAGTGAGAGGATCGTACTACGATACGATCACGAGATAAGGGAAGTGAGTAAGAAGTAGATTGTAAAGCAAGATCATGATGGGATCAAGTGAAAAGGTGAAATTAACAGAGAGACATGTTAATGGTCAACAAGGTATAGCTTGATGCTATAAAGAGATATGGTACTATGAAATAGTACAAGAAGAATTCAGAAAATGATGAGACATGAAAGACAGAAATGAAAGGTTATGATAGGGGGCAGAAAGTTTGGGTACGAAATTTCAATTGAGAACTCATGTGGTGACTGAGTTGCACAATCCTTTGTATGGGCGGGGGATTTGTGTTTACTTAGTTACTATGTGATAATCATTGAAATGTTAGAGTCGCGCTAGTGGTTTTGATAGATAGATAATATTAAGTTAGGCACGAGTTCTTAAAACTCATGCATATGGTAAGTCCATGACTCATAATTGTATTGTATGTTTGAGCCCCTCAGCATATGGATAGTCTTTGATTTGTTCTCAGACTACATATTGCTAGGACAAGCTTCTAAACTCATATTTTTGTGGTAAGTTCCTGGACTCATAATGTGTGGTAAGTTTGATGAACTATACGGGGGTATAGAAATGTTGGAGTAGTTAGAACATTTTTGTATAATGGTAATAATGGTCCTAGTAATAAATACAGTAGTTAAGTAAAGAAGCAGAAGGTGAATGTTAGGGAATTTAGGATATTCCCATTCTTCTAGCTTTGCTAGACTTCAAAAATTTTGGCCTCAAGTTGATTTGGCACGTGTGTGCTTTGAAAAATATAAATGAAATTTTTAAGCGATTTAAGAAGGGTCTATGCTACTTGTCTCGGCTAGACAAAAATGTTTTACATCAAAATGTATTTCAAAAGAATCATCCACGCACCTTTTAGCCCGGTGCAGATGTGATGAATGACTGAATGCTCAACGTGTTGTTGAGACGGTGCGGTACTATTTCGTTATAAGATGATTCAACACCATAAAGTATGGTTTATGGTGTAGGAATTATTAACGACGGAATTCTCAACGGGCTGTCAAAATGACGCGGTAACATGAAGTCATAAATAATTTTGATTTTTGAAGGTATGTCAAAGCTATAAGTCATTGCCATTTGATTCGGCTAGACGTTTTGAAAAGTTTTGACATGATAAATGTTTTAGAAAAAATGTCTGCGAGTTATAAATTGTTAAAAGTAAGTCTATGCTAATTGATCTAGCTAGACAAGCGTTGAGAAAATATAAGTCTAAGCTATTGATTCAGCTAGACAAATTTTGAAATATATTGAATTCCTATTCTTTGAAAATTATACCCAATCAAATTACTTTTGAATGAATTTTATGGCTGAGATGAACAAAAAGATTAAGACTATTGCAGGTTGATCGAATGGTCACCTGGCATAGCAAGACACAGGCATTGCAGATTGATCATCTGGCATGCCAATGTATGGTGAAACATCCATCACTTTAATGACAGACTGATCCACTGTCAGGGTTTGCAGTATGAAGTACTCGGGGAGCGAAGTACTGTACACCGGGATAAATGTTCATTCAGCATACCATGAAAGTTTCCAAAATAAAAATTTTGAATTCCTCTACTCTTATGAAGATTGGATGGTAGGATGGGGTAGTATTCTTTAATTGTGAGTGATAATGAAAGTAATAATTGTGAAATAAAGAAATTATGAAATGTGATGAAATAGAAAATTGCAATGTGCAATGACTGTGAGAAAGGAATGAAAGAAAGATATATGGAATGAATGCAAAAGAAATTGTAATGGTTACAAATGAATGAGATATTAATACATAGAAATTTCGAGGACGAAATTTTATGAAGGAGGGGTGAATGTGACACCCAGGATTTTAAAAATAATTCCAAATAAAGATTATGATAAAAATTAAGTAAAGGTTAGCATTTAAAACCTAGTGTTGAATGATAGAAGGTATTAAGAAATGAATTATGAAATATGAAAAAGAATTATATGAACTGAGAAGAGAAGGATGAATGTACAGAATATGAATGAAGTATGATATAAGAATGAAATAAGTAAATGAAGTAAGATTACGTAGGAATTAAAGAAAAGAAATTTTCAGAGAAAGAGAAATTATCTTGATAAGTGTATCAAGAAACAAGCTAAAAGTTTATGAATAAATTTGTGAGAATTGTGAAATGTAATATTACAAAGGAATTGTGAATTAAGTTAAGAATTTAAATATTCTGACAATAAAGATCATTATGAGGTTATCCATGTAAGTTATGGATATTAAAAGGTAAGTTCTGATAATTATGGAATTAATTGTGATTCATCAAGATTAAGGTATAGTAAAGTGCTATAAATAACATCCGTATGAATATTACGGCCATTATGATTCCGAGGACGGAATCCTGTTAAGGGGGGAAGAATGTGAGGATCCAGATTTTTCAGAAATTCTTTATTAATATTAAATGAGAATTTAATTGATAAAATTATCAAGATGATTTAAATTATTTGAGATATTTTATGTGATTTAAGATGTTTGAAGAGATTTAATTGATAAATTAAATCTGTATAGAAATGGTAATGATTTGTGTTGATTTAAAATAAGTGAAAATGTAAATAAATTGTTTAAAAACAATTTATGAGGAATAAAAGAAAATCCTTGTAAATGTACAATGTATTGTACAATAAAATTGTTATGGAAATATAGAAATTATGATTTTAAATGGTATTATGTGGTAATGTGAGAATGAGTTAGATATGTATATATATACATTTGTATATATATATAAATGTGTATGTTTATGTATTAATTATAAATTTCATTAATTATGTAAATAAAGGGATTAATAATTAAATTAATCCAAGTTTAAATAAAAAGGTAATGAGGAAATTAGTGAAATTATGATTATGGATTTTAGAATTTACCAAGAATTATGGAGGAAATTTGGAAATTAATTGAGAAATAAAGGTAATTATATAAATTATATGATAATAAATTATATAATTTATATAAGGAAATTAAAGTAATGTATGAAGAAATTAATAATTATATAAATTATATAAGAATAGTTATATAATTTATATAAGGTGATTAAATTGAATAAGGATGGAAGAAATTTTATAAATTATATTTTGTGTGAAATGAAAATTATAAAAAGGGATAATTTAATTATATAAATTATATAATAATAAATTATATAATTTATATAAGGAAAGGAATGTGAAATGTAATGAATGAAATTAAATGAGGAAAAATGAATGTTTTAATTCATTAAAAATTTTGTTTATGCATAATTAAATTATTATGACGTTTATGAAGAATAATATTTTGGAAATGTGAACATGTTAATGTAACATGTTGTTCAAGTAACGAAGTGAAAAATTATGAAAAATAATTTTTATAAGCTATGTGAATTATTTCATGAATTTTGGAGGTATAAATCACCTCATATAAATACATGCATGTCATTATGCGTGTACAAAATTTATCAAGAAAAATATCCAAAAGAGGTATTAATATTAGTTATAAATCAAATTATGATTTTTGGTGAATTAAAATAAATATTTTATATTTATTATATAAAATATTTATTACACGAAATAATTACGTAATGTATTAAAAGTAGATTTTGTATGTATTTCTTGGAAAAATCCGGAAGTCACGTTGGTCAAAGGCGGTGGAATTTATTTTTGTTCCAAAATGTTTAAGCTTGTTATATATATATAAAAGCAAGAGAAAGGAAAGTAAGAGAAATAAAAAGAAAAAGAAGAAACAAAAAGCAAAACATATTTTGTTCTTCTTCCACCCGAAACATCACCATGCTAAGCTACCACCGGAAAGCATCAAGGAGTGAAGTTATTGATGTCATCAAGGAGTGATAACAAGCATCAAGGAGGAAGTTTATAAGCTTAAGAAGGTATAAAAATGATTTTATTTGATTTATTCAAGTATTTTTTTAGGATAAAATAATTTTGTGGAAAAATAAAAAAATAATTAGAATAATTATTCTAAATAATTTTTGCATGTATAGTTATGAATTATATGATTTTTGGAGTAGTTTATTATGAAATTTTGGAGCAAAAATGGAGAAAAAAATGGAAAGTTGGTGCACTGTTGCGAAGGAGGAAGAAGAAGAAAACTGGGACTGTCCGCGCATTGCGCGGAAGTTCAGAAGCGCGGGCCAAAAACGACGTCGTTTTTGGCACGCGGAAGAGGGAGCCGCGCATTGCGCGGAGGAAATTTCTGGAACAGCTGGGAAACGACGTCGTTTTGGACGTCGGCTGAGCAGTCGCCGCGCATTGCGCGAGCAACCGGCACGGTTGGAAATTACCAGCGTGCCCCTGATCTTCTTAGACAATACCGAACGTGCCCTGACCCTCGGTCAATTACGGAAATGCCCCTGACCAATTCCATTAATACCGAGCGTGTCCCTAACGTTGCGGTAATTACAGAAATGCCCTCAGCCTTTCTGTAAAATACCGAATAAGTCCCTAGGGGCGCTGAAATGACGGAAGTGCCCCTGGACTTTCCGGAAAATTCCGGATATGTCCCTTTAGCTGCGGAAATTACCAAAATGCCCCCAAAATCAGTTTTTAATGAAATAAATGTTTAAAAATTGTTTAAAAATAATAGAAAATTATAGAAAAATACTAAAAATATAGAAATGATATTTGGGCATTAAATTTAATATTTTTGTAAAAATATTAAATTTTGGAGATTAATATTTAAATATTAATCTATTAAGTTTAAAAGCTAAAAAAATGATTAAATGAAAATTCGGACAACCAGATATGTTAAATTTTATCCGATGAGCCGGGTTGTCCGTATTAGAGGTATTGGATATTAAGTTAAACGAATATTTTAAGGAACGAGGTTAATATAATTGGCCATATAAATTAATAATTGGCCTAGAGATGATATTAATTAATTAAATTAATATCATAAGGAGTTAAATAATTATTATTTGATTATTTTATGATCATAGGTTGATCGAGTTAAGGGTTTGAGCTATCAAATTAATTAACTGGACTTCAGGCAAGTTCTTCAGTCCCCTTTATGTTAAATGTTGGAATGTTATGATAAGTAATTCTTGTTTTAACTGCATACAAATTACGTGTTATGTGATACGTGATTAATATGACCACAATGTGTATTCTGTGCAACGATATGAATATATATGAAATATATTGCTATAGTAGAAGCACAAACACATGATGTATGACACACACCAAGCATGATAAGGTATGTGCTACGTGAAGTATAACTGTTGAACTTGCTGAGCCGTTGTGCTCATTACTTGTATAATATAAACTTTTGCAGGTTAAGAAATGAATTTCAAGAATATCCGATTATATTGAGACGGAATTTCCTAAAAGGCTATGAAGTTATTATGAAATGTTTACAATATGACTCAATGTGAGAAATTTATTAATTTACTGTGATGAATTGTATGTATATATAAGTTGAATCTGGATATGATAGAAGTTCAATTATGAACTATGATTGTTCAGGATAATTGTTACGATAGAAATTATTATATGTTTGATTACGAATGACGCAACAGGGAATATTTGTATGAAAATAAATAACAGTAAATTTTAAATGATGAGTTTTATGATATGTGTAAAAGAAAGAAAAAGTTAAGGTTGCGATCCAGGGACTAGGATCCAGATGTAAGGATTTTGAATATCCAAATATTTTAATACAGTGATTGAGAAAAAAAAAAAAAAATTTATACCAAAAATTTGGGAACTGAGGATTTTAAAATTTAATAATGGATCAATTTAGGTGATGAAAGATTTATTAACGGACCGAAATTTGGACAAAATGAAAATAATGTTTATTAAATACAAGATTTAAGGTAATAAAGTGGGTCAAATTTCGGGGTCGTTACAGTATGCAAATAAATAATCGAGAACAAAGAAATAAAAGAATTGTACCTCGTATGGTAGGGTATAATGCTACAAGAAAATGTGGTGAGAAAGAAAACAAATGCACATATTTACAAATTTCATAAATCCTAAAATGCACGTGATAGTAAAAGAGTGATGCAAAAAGGTAAGTGTGTGTGTACTTTTCATGATTTTCAGGTGGTTTAAGAAATTGAAAATAATCAAAAAATTTATCACAGTTATACTTATAATCGACTTCAAGAAAATTTTTACTTATATTTTCAAAACATGAAACGATTGGTTCATTTTCGCCTTCAAATTTTATTGACTCATGTGTAGTAGACCTCAACAACTCATTGACCTTATCTAAATATTCAGACTCATCCCAATTTTGATTAAAGTGATTTAAGAAAAAGTCTATTGGATCATCCAAAACCATAAGTTTATTTTCATTCATTTCTTAGGTCATAGACAACTCTTGGATCAAGTTTACTTTCATAGGTTGGTCAGAAAAATCACTAGGTTCCTTTCCCACATTAAATACATTTAAGTCAATTGTCATGTTCCCAAATGTCAATTTCATTAGTCCATTTCTACAATTGATTAACACATTAGAAGTTGCTAGAAATGGTCTACCTAAAATGACAAGAATTTGACCGTTGGGGTTGGCAGCAGGTTGGGTTTCAAGAACAACAAAATCGACAGAGAACACAAAATCGCCAATCTTAATGAGTACATCTTCAACTATTCCTTTTGGCACTTTGATGGAACGGTCAGCTAATTGGAGTGTGACTCTTGTCTTTTTTAACTCCCCTAAGCCCAATGTTTGGTACACAGAAAATGGTAAAAGGTTAACACTCGCTCCTAAATCAATCAAAGTTTTTTCAATTAAGGTGTCACCTATGATACATGAAATAATAGGACAACCGGGGTCTTTATACTTCACAGGGACTTGGCATGATAAGATAGAACTAACATGGGCTGTTAGAAAAGCTTTCGTAGGAACATGAGTGGTTCTTTTGTGTGTGCACAAATCTTTTAGACATTTAGCATATGAGGGGATTTGTTGAATAGCATCTAGAAGAGGAATATTAATTTTCACTTGTTTGAACACTTCTAGAATTTTGTCTAACTGAGCTGACTGCTTGTTTGAAATTAGTCTTTGGGGGAATGGGGTTTTTGGTTTAAAGACTTTTTCATTAGACTCCAAAGATATGGTTTGATCATTTTTTAACAATTGTTTGTTAGATGAGCCTACTGACTCAGAAGTGGTGGGCTTTTCAGGTTGAGCTGACTGTGAAGATGGATTATTAGATTTATCAATTAAATTTTCCTCTTCTTCATTATCAATACCAGCATGATTGTTAAAATGATTTTCAGACCTTAAAGAGATTACAGAATTCACATGATTGACTTGATTTTGGTTGTTTTCAAATGAATTAGCATGATAAGGTTTTTGATTAGGGACTGAAAATTTCAGGTTGGTCTCGGGTTGGCTAGGAAACTTTCCCTTCTCTTTTTCACTAACTATAGTGTCCAATTGACTCATTTGAATCTCTAACCGAGATATGGCTTGGTTACTGTTTTGCATGAAGTTAGTTTGAAAGTTCATTAAAGTTTCCTGAGATTTCATTAAAGATTCCATGCTTTTCTCTAAATTGCTAAGTCTCTTTTCACTTTCATTAGGGAAACCTGGTGGACATTGAGTTGCTGAATTTGAATTTTAGTACGAACCAGGATTCGGCTTTTGATAGGGTTGAAAAGTATGATTTTGAGACCAATTGACCTGATTTGAAGAGTTATTTGGGTATGATCCTTGGTTCCATGCAAAATTAGGATGATTTATCCAACCTGGATTATAAGTGGGTGCAAATGGGTCGTTCATAGGTCTTTGAGACATTAAATTGACTTGGTCAAATTCTTCAAGTTGGTTTGCATATGATGTATCCCTAGTTTCTAAAGTTTCAAGTCTTTTAAGTACACTCGCCAACTTAGCTTCGGTAGCAATTGAATTGTCAATTGTATGAACACCCCTAAATGAGCTAGATTTATCGGTCTTTCGGGTGGTTTCCCATTGCATGGTTTTCTGCTAAGTCTTCTAAAAACTCCCAAGCCCTTTCCTCATCAATTTTTAGAAAATCCCCTTGACACATTGACTCTAACATTGTTTTAGTGGAAAAATCTAAACCTTCGTAGACAATTTGACACAATCTCCATTTTTCAATTCCATGGTGTAGACACTGGATAACAAATTTTTAAATTTATCAAAATATTTCCAAAACGACTCGTTTTCAAATTGGTAAAATTGATGAATTGCAGTCCTAATCTCGGAAGTTTTGTGATTTGAAAAATATTTATTTAGAAATGTAACAACAAATCCCTTCCAGGTTGTTATGGAATTATTCGCTAGGCTATATAACCACTTTTTAGCATTATATTTTAAAGCAAATGTGATAAATCTTAGCCTAATCGAGTCTTCAGACAATTGTTGAATTTTCATTAAAGCACAGACTTCCTCAAATTCCTGAATGAATAAATATGGATCTTCTATTCCAGTAAATCTAGGTAACATACTTATAAAGTGTGGTTTTAGTTCAAAATTATTACCATTTACTGGTGGTAGACTAATACATGAAGGGTGGGCAGAACGGGCAGGATAACATTGATATCTCAAAGAAACAGTTTGTGCAACTTCCATGTTTTTAGAAGTGAGGTTTTTTAAAGTGAAATCTGAAAAATCAATTCTTCTCACTAACCGAGATGTTTTATCCCTAACCCACACTTTTTGCATATACTACTTAGCAGATAAGCACGTAAACAAATAAGCACACAAAAATGAATAAGGAAAATAAAATAAAATAAAATAAAATAAAAATTACTTCTAAGGTCAACCTAAATAAAATCTAGACAGCTCCTAATTTTTCCAAGTTACTCTTTAAGGTCCACCAAATTCAAAATTAATCACACCGTTAGCCAGATAAGTGTAAGAACGGCGGGAGTCTCTCCGTGGGTACGGTAACTAATTAAATAACCGCGCGTCCTTTAGGCGTTTACCTTTTGAACCACTTGCCTAGACACCAGTAATATGATTAATTACGAATTCAGACTCCTCTCAGAATTCCTTGTCCTAATTGAGCTCGAGAGTCTTAGGGGTCAAAGTCTACTTGATTTTATTAAGTCGGTTATGCAAAGTTAGGTTGTTTGTGGGCCAAGGAAGGGTGATGAATTCCCCACCTTATCTTGTTATGGTTTGTGCCCTTAAAGTTAAATTAAAAATAAGAATAAATAAATAAATAAAATAAAAACTATAAACAAATAAAATGTCTTAAAACTATGTGAATTACGAAAGAATGAGAAATTTGACATACATCAATCCTCCAGCAATCACCACAGTTTATATTTAACAAAAATAAAATAAAATAAAAATAAAAACCTAAGCAGGATGTGCTCTACGTGAGTGAATGCATGAATGCGACAATTAGTTTTTAAACTAAAAATAATAAACTAAACTACTATTTTTTTTCTATTTTATAAAAAAAATAATAAGAAAAATTATGGAGATACGAAGTACCAAGAAAGCGCAACAACAAAATATCTATATTTTTGCTCCTTCGATCCGCTTCGGTAATCCTGAAGAAAAAAAATATATTAGTGGTAAAAACTAATTCGAAGAAATAAAAATTAAGGAATAAGAAATTAAATCTAGTCCCCGGCAACGGCGCCAAAAACTTGATGTGATAAAAAATAGTAACTGCAGGTGCACAGCGTCAAATTGAAGAACGGGCAAGTACAGGTCGAACCACAGAGTCTAAATTAATTTGAATGTTCCCTTAATTTATATTCCAAACAAATTAGAAATAAAAAGTGATGGAGATGATTGATTAACTAAATAATGCAAATTAAAAATTAATAACGAAAACTAGTAATGAGAAAAACTACCTAGGAATCCGAATCCATTAAATACTAACATAATAATTAAATTCTTCATTTCCTTAATTAATTTCCAATTATTTTTCTTTCCCTTAAAAATAGTGATTCATATAATTAATATGGACAAGCATAGATTATGAAAATTTAAGAATTAACTATAACTCATCAAAACTTCATTGAGCAAGCATGAATTATGAAAAACTCATATGTTAACAATAACCTATCAAAATCTCACAATTAATTTAGAACCAAAACGAATTATGCGCGAAGGCAAAATTTGAAGAAATAAACAATTAGACATTAATATTAAAACGGAAATAAATAATTAATATGCAATACTTAATTTCATCTTCATCTTAGATATTAGAAATTTAGCTAACCATGGAATTCATAATAAAGGAAAACAAAATTAAAACTTCTAATATAAATTGCATGAAATAAAATAAGAACTAATAGAATAATATTAAAAAGAAACTTTATTAAACTACTGAGCAATTGTTATAAAAGTAGCAAAACAACTCCATGCTCCTACTCCTAGAAGAAGAATAGAAAATAAATTCTATCATACTCTCTAAAATAAGACTCCTATTTATAGAGAAAATAAATTGAACCCTAATCTAATTTGGAATAGCTTGGACTCTTCTTTCCTTATTGACTTCAACTTTTACATGGTATCCAACTCTTTATTGGAGTTCAAATAAAAATCAACTTGCAAGCTTCTAGAACTTCTTTTCCAACTCAACTTCAATTATTTATCTATTTCCTGCAAAACAAAATAAAATGTATTAATTAAATTAAATAATAAAAATGGGAATATTAAAATACATAATTATGTGTCTATCATCTTACATTGGGTCTCAAGCCCTCTATTTATAGGCTCCATAATCCTCCTAACTTGTCTCAAACCCTAATAGGATTTACAATTAAAAATAAAAGAAAAATCAAATAATTATTATCTTAACCCTAATTGGAATTAAAATCCAATTTGTAATCAAATTAATACAAAATTCGCGAAATAATCTGATTTGGACAATTAACGCGTAGCCAAACAGCCCATTCGCTACGATGACAAGTCAACGCCAGCCGCCCACTCGCATTGCATGGGCTGTTTCCCATCCAAGAGCAAAACGGCGGCGTCCCACTCATGCGGCAATTTCTTCCGCGCGCGCATTGCCCGGGTTCTCTACGCCAGCTGCCTTCTTTGCCCGAAACGACGTCGTTTCTTTTGGCGGCTGCTGATCTCTTCGCGCGCATTGCACAGTCGGCCAGTCTTGCTAAAATTACCATTATACCATCATACTTTTACAGAATTTACAGATTTGTGCCAAGCTTATTTTTCCTACAAAATAAAATATAAAATAATTAAAAATAATATAAAAATACTAAAAATGCGTTAAATTAAATAAATTACCTAAAACACCAAAAATACTTAAAAACTCACAATTAATTAAGCATAAAATACCTAATAAATTGATATAAAATCGACTTATCACTTACTATATCATGAACTATTTTTTTGCTAAGCCTGAGTTATCTAAAGAGTACAAAGGCAAAGGAAATATGAACAAGTAGAAGTAATTAGTTTTTATTTTATGTTGTAAACCTTTTGTATTATAAGGTAATGGTGATGTATTTAAGGTTAGTGGAACCTGGGATTGATAGTACGTTTTGTAACGAATTTATGTATATTTTTCGCGAGTTATTGAAGATTTCGTTTATTAAAGTGTGGTCGGCCCACTCATTAGTTTTAGATCATAAACGTCAATTTGATCATTTATCTTAGATGCACGCTAGTTCTAACGCACTAGTTCAATTCACACTTAGCATATAACCTTACTATTAAGTATACCTATATTGGTTACAAACCACATAGTATATAACTTTCATCTTTTAACCTAAGCGTTCAAGTCTATATTGTTAGCATCCTTACACATACATGCTTACACATAACACATAGGTTAGGCATTCATGGCATAGGTCCATGCATCTTAGTTCAAGACATGACATTTTATTTTGAAAGTCACTTAAATTAGGTTCTTTATATCATTCCCTTTTATCTTAGGTTCAATTTACATGTTACAACAATCATGTAGGCCAAATAGATCACATATAGGCATGCATGACAACCATATAGCAAAAATATGAAAGATCACACATCCTGAAAATAGTAGGGTTGAGCGCAACTGCGCTAGGTTCACCGCATGTGCGCTCTAGTTGAAAAATTCGACAAAAGGTTTGGGCGCAGCTGCGCTCACCATGACCGCAGGTGCACTCCAGTTAAAAATTTCGACAAAGGACTTGGGCGCAGGTGGGCTCCTCCCGGGCACAGGTGCAGTCAGCCCAGATGTTGAAATTCTGCAGATTTTTTTTGACTTTTTTGATATTTTAAAGCATACAAGTGATTTCACATCATCATGCACTTCATACACACACCTATTTTCAGAATTATTACATGCAATGGTTTCTTAGTTCGAATTTCATTTAGAAAGGAAACAACATTTGGTTCTTTTACAAAATCAAGTTTCATTTCAAGGTAAACACTTATGACTCATGCATTTCCTACTTATACCCATATGACTCTTTGTAGTTTTGGAAAACATGCATTTGAATGGTACATCATTTAAATTGCTTCATATAGAGCTTCCCTCAAACATATATCATACATGCATTAACCATTAGTTAAACATATAAGCACATACACCTCCTCGACAAGAATCATCCTCAATACTTCAACACTACACTCACAAAAGCACATGCATGTATTCCATGGATTCAACATAACACTTATAACATATTAAGAAAATCATCTGTTTTGAAAACCACTTTTTAGATAACAACATTTAGAAGACTGTTTTAATGAGAACTTTCATCAAACACCTAGTATGGATGTATTGATCTATAGCACATTCATACATATAAAAACGTAGAGCACATAAACTCTAGCCATAATGTCCACCTTGCATCACCGGGTCCTTCATGACCCCCAAATTCCCAGCAATAATACAACTCCCAAAACACAAGAATCAAAACCATAACTAGCAATATAAGAAGTCTAGGAGTTTGAGCATATGATCACTTTTAACTTTAAGTGCTTTCTGAATTTGAAGCAAGTTGCTGGACTTCTCTAATTTCTTTTGAATTTTTGTGAGCTCTCATTCTTCCTTTCAAAAAAATTCTCTCATATATTGTACTTAGAAGTTTTGGTGAATGTTTGAAAGACTAAGGTTGGTCTTCTATAGGAGTATACTCCTCCACTTCTCAAATGAATCATTAAAACCTAAGCCTCAAAATCAGCCCTAATGCAGCACTCCATTGCTACAACCTAGAGCAACCAAAATGCTCTACCCATGGCTTTTCTTGGCTGCCAAAAATGGCACATTGGGCAGGCCACCTTCCATGCACAGTAGTTCTAGCAATGATGGCAATTCACATGCTTTCTTGTTTGCTGAATTTGTCTACTTGATTTTGTCCCAAAATGTGTGGCATGGCTGATAGCTTTTACGCTTCAAATAAGTTAGGTGATTGGGCTACTAAATTGGTTTAGTATTTGGGTCAATGATTGGGCTTAATTATAACTAATGTTACATACTTAATGTATTGGGCTGCTGAATTGGTTTAGTATTTAGGTCAAGTTAATTAGGACATGGGTTTATAAGTGAAGCAATAAGGTTGGGCTATTCTGACATTAAGTTTGGGCTAGGGTTTAAATTAATTAAAGTTTATTCCAATAATAAGTCTATTTGGGCTTATATAGTAAAATGACACCCCCAAACACATTAATTTAATAGTTGGGTTCATAAAATAATTATTGGACCTTTCTCCCATAATCTTAATTGATCAATTTAATTAGTTAATTAAATGATCACACATCCAATTAAATTCAATATTTGAATTATAACCGATGAAATTAAATAATTCAAATCACATGGTCATAACCTTTGTTCCCTAATTAAATCAATTAATTCAATTAGGTCATAATTTAAACCCAAGTGTATATATATATATATATATATATATATATATACACACACACACACATCACATAATTGAAAAAATAAGTTGCATAATTTTATTCCACAAAAAAAAAAAAAAAAATTACAGCAAATTTTCTTGGTCATTATATGGGCTTTAGGGATAAGACCCAATATAGGTAGTCCATTTGCGTTAGTAAATACGCAACACAACATTGTCTCTCACTCCTTCAGCATACGAAATGAGGTGAATGAGTAGAGAAAAAGGTTTTGAGAGCCCAAAAAGACTTCTATGATTGAAGGCAAAAAGCTTCGGGAATCCGAAGACTACAATGACTAAAGATAAGAGATTTCGAGAGTCCAAAGACTACAACTGTAATATCCCGGATATTTAAATGAGTTAGAAATAAAATATTTAATATTTAATAAATGTTGGAGTTTGATAACCTAGTAGTGGTAGATAAATAGATGTCCAAATTAAATTTAATGGACTAACCTAGATATGGTGATATCAAATTTTTTGATAAGTTAGCAAGGAAAGTGATAATTCAATAAACTTGACTAATAGCAAGTCTAATTAAATTAAGAGAATTAATTAGTGGAGTTATATAATTATGCATATTTAGTAACATAATTTAATGGTTAATTAAATTGTGGTAAATAAATAGATTAATATTAAATTAATTAGAATTGAATTAAAAGATTTATTGTGGAATTAATTTAGTTATTATATTGATTATATTCATTAATCAATACTTATGCAAATTATTGATAAATTATTTGTGAGGAATAATTATATAATCTATATAATTATAGATTATATAAAGTAGTTGAATTAATTAAGGGAGAATAGTAATTATATATATTGTACAATATTTAATTTCATGTATATGTATATAAAGGGATTAAATTAATTGAGTAATTTTAAATAGTAATTGAATATATTAAATGAATATATTCTATAATTAAATAAATCATTGTAAATGATTTATGGGAGTGAGAAATTTAATTATACAATTATTTGTGTAATATTAATTAAATAATTTAATAAATTAATTAAATAAGAAATTGAGTAAATATATTATTATTTTAATGTATTTTCGAGTAAATGGAATTATTTCCATAATTGATGAGAAATGAATTATTTAATGTAAATGTATTAAATAATTTAATTTATGGCCTAAATAATATATATTAAATTATATATTGTATTTATTTTAATTTCATAATTTATTGTGAAATTATTTTTGAAGTAAAGTAATGTGTATAAATAATATATACATACATACATATATATATATATATATATATATATATATATATATATATATATTATTAGTGAACAAACCCTAAAGTTTTTAATATCAAAATAATTGATAAGTTTCCTATTAATTAAATATTCAATTAAATTGAATATAATGAGTTAATTAAATTTTATAAATTAATTAATATGATTATTAATTAATGTAAACAATGTGAAATATTAAGAATAATATTTATTAGTCCATTTAGTAAGTTAATACTAATGGGTTAGAGTATTTAATTATTTATTCAATCTAGTTATTATTTAATTGTGGATTGGATAATTAATGTGTAACAAAATTAATAACCAATCTTTTGGGTTATATTAATTAGTCCAATGTTAAATTAAATGGACTTGACTAAATAATAGTCCAAGTCATTTAATAGGAGCCCAATTGGTATTTTAAATAAAGCCCAATGTATGAACCCACTTGGAATTAAATTGTGTATTTATTCTTTATTAAAAAGGTAAACTAGTGACATTTTTTTTGGGATTTAAAGCTGCCATCAGCCGTGAGCATGGAGAGAAAGAGAGTGAAATGTTGATTTTTTATTTTATTTCTTATTTATTTAATTAGGTTACTTGTTTTGATTTTTGGTGAGTCTTTTCCCACAAAATCCTCACCAACTAAGTCATTGGCTAGCTATCTTGTGTAAGTATCCATCTAGGTACATGATGACTTATAGATATAATTTTTGTATCTAAAATTTTTACTAGTATACTTGTTTTATTAAGACATTTACACCTCATTTTTCTCCAAGTCTAAAAAAGAGAGTTGAGAGAAATAATTTGTGAGAGTAAATATTTGAGAGAGATTTTGGGTGGAGCTTCAAGGAAGAAGAAGAAATTCTAAGTAGTTCATGTCATCTTCCTTCACAACATGTTTTGGAAAGAAGAGGAGAATAACTATCAAAACAAGGTAGTTATTTTTATAAACCCTAATCTTGTTTTCTTTCAAGTTTATGGTAGATGTGACGACCCCAAATCCGGGTTCCTTTAACCTCGGATCCGGTTCAACACTAGTACTACTTTTCTTTATTGTTCATGAATTACAACAATATTATAATTGCTAAATAATCATGTATTTACAATTTTACATCATCTCTTTCTATTCCAGAATCGCAATCTTTAAAATCCTATTACCACTTTGAGATCATATGTATAATGACTCAATCACACTATCCTATTATCCTTATACATAAAGGACAACGTCTGAAAATGATATAAAAAATAATATGTAAATGTTCTCTTAACATTTTAAGTTTGCTAATCTATAGCACAACAAAACATAAACTCTTCATATATACTTACACAAGTAAATGAAGTAATCTACCCCAAGGTTTTACTATGAAAACACCTACGCTTCAATCTTGATGACTCGTTAGTCAATCTTCATCTTTGCCTCTACCGAAGTAATCGGCTTTTTCAAGCTACTCTGTAATGTTTTGTTTTAAGCAAGGGTGAGCACGACAGCTCAGCAAGTCTAACAGTTTCACATAACACGTAAAACAGTTCAATCATGCTTCATGCTTCATGCATACTATGCTTTGCAGTACATACATATCTCATGCATAACATGCCTCACATTTAATCTACGCTTCATGTCTAGTATCTATCATGACATACAGTGCAATGAGAACAATTGTCTTAAATCAACTACCACATATCAACAGTTCAAGTCAACTTGTTTCACAAAGGCACATTAAAACATCTTTGCACATAACTACGTATGAGCACCTCACAGTTTAATAATAAACTTATAAATCATGCACATAATGCAACACATTCTGAAAAACTTGTCTGATTCGCTTCTACCATTTACGCTTATTTGCGTCTTTCGTTCAACCTACAATTTATATAGGAAATTGAAATAATCATTAAATATAATGACTATTACTTATGTAATGACCACGAATTTCATTAGTCATTGTAAATATACTTAATAAATATTTAGCAATGAAATTAAACTTTTTGTATTAATTAATTTTGCATTAGATAATTAAATAAATGTACTTATGTGCTTGTATATTTATTTAAAGAATTAAAGCAATGTGTATAATTAATTAAAGCAAATCTAATTGGATTATATTTTAAATCCAAATGAGTTGATAAACTAGGTTAAAGATATTAACCTAGTAGCCCATGTAATTAATTTAATTACTAGCCCATATAATTAATTAAACAAGCTCAATGCTTATTTTAATTAAAGATAGCATAGTTATTTAAATGCTAGCCCAATGCGTGATATAAATTGAGCCCAAACAATTTAATTGAATGAGCCCAATAGAAATTATTCCCAAGCCCAAGATGGAGCCCAATAGGAGGTCAAACTTTGGTCAATATATATATATATATATATATATATATATATATATATATATGTATGTATATATGCACATTTTAGCATTAAAAATAAAGGAAAAATGGCTTGGATAATCCATTTTTGCTGAGATTTTTTAGGGCCCCACTTGGATTGCTTGATTTCCTAGATTGCTTCTAATTCACTCTATGACAAGGTTGACCAACAACCCTAGTCAATCACCTAGTCAATCACAATGTCCATCCATGCAATAGTAAGCTAGATTAAGCTCTAAATTCACCAACATTGGTGAATTAAGAGAGCTAATGTAGGATTAACTTTTGGCTATAAATAGGACATCCCACAACCTTGGTGATGTTGGTTAGTTCATTTGCAAGAATTCTAGAGAGAAAAATAGAGAGCATTTGAGAGAAAAATAGAAGAAACACTTAGGTGTTGAGTGATATAGCTAGAGGTTGAGCTTAGTGGATGACACAAAGCTTCACCACATAATTTGGTAGGAGAATAAGAAGAGCCTTCAAATCACAAAGGTTTAAAAGTGCTCTAAACTCATTCTTATTTCATTTTTAGGGCCTATAACGATTTTGATCGGTTACAATCTATTTTTAACCGATCAAAACTCGTTTTGATGGTCTAGATGTATTTAACTATGTAATATATGTATATTCATAGATCTATGTGTTTATAACATGTTTTGGTATGTTAGAAATACATAATAATGGTAGAAAAGTTCATAACACAATTTTACCGGTAAACCCTAACTATGCATGCTAGGTTTATGGTTATATTTTGAAATGTACAAATCGGAAAGTGGATTTTTATGGCTAGAAAGCTAGATCTATGAGTTTTAAATATAAAACCTTTTTGAACCTTTCAAAAATATTGAATAACAAAGAAGTTATAGCTTTTACCACAAAAGATGTCATTTTTAAACCCTAGGTGGTTTGATCCGTAAATTTCGTGTAAAACGTTTTCAAAAATGTGATTGGGCCATGGAATATTGTAAAATAAGAAGTTATAAAGACAACAACACTTAGTTGATGTCATTTGGATGTGTAGAGTTTATTTATTTCAAGTTTGAACCAATAAAATCAAGGATTTGTGAAGTTAGTTTTTCACTTTGTCATTGTAAGCCGTTTTTAGTCTCGTTCCGTTTGGAATTTGGATTTATGATACAAAGAGAAATTGTAGATCATGAAATTCTAATGAATTTAGACTCAAAAATTACCTCAAAATGATTCTGTATGAAAAAGTTATGGCAGTTTGCGTTAAAGAGGTCTGGACAGCCAAAACGAGCGCCGCCAGCGCTCGGACCTTTTGCTTTGAGCGCCGCCGGCGCTATAATAAGCCTATGGCCAGCGCCGCCAACACTGGCCCAGTTTTAAAAAGTCATAATTTTGATATTTTAAAGTTTTACCAAGTTAGAACTTCGGTTTAACTTGTCGGTTAATAAAAAGTCTAAACGAAACACCGTTAGGGACTTAAAACCCAAGATAAACTTGTAAAATGAATGTGTATATGGAGTTTATTAATAACTAATGGGTAGCTAAATGTTTAAAATAAAGACTAAAGATAACACAATTAAAAAGTTAACCATTGGTATTATTTGTAAATAAAATATTATTAAGTGATAAATAATATTAATATGTGATTAAAAGGTTATTAAATGTTTATAACATTTGTAAATGATTAAATATTACTACATGAGTAATAATATTAATAAATTAATAAAATATTATAAAATAACTAATAATATTAGATAATAAATAAAATATTATTAAATGATTAATAATATTAGATAATGAATAAAATATTATTAAATGATTAATAATATTAGATAAGGTAATAAAATATTATTAAATGATTAATAATATTAGATAATGAATATAATATTATTAAATGATTAAAAATATTAGAAGATTAATAAAATATTATTAAATTATTAATAATATTAGATAGGAGTTTGAACTATATTAAATAATTAATATAGGTTTAATGTGATTGAAATATCATCGAGTGATGATAATATTTCCTAAGTGTTTAAATACCCGTAATTAGATAATTATGTGGTTAGGTATTAGAGATGTAAAATATATAGATATTCTCATATGAATGTGTATATGATACTAATTTAAAGATCAACTTGATTAATTGTTATGTCTATCTAAAGAGAATTAAATTGAATTGATTAGCAGTAGACGACACACGAGGCAAGTCTTCTACCCTTAACTTGTACTTATTGTTGCAATTATTAATCAATTTTAATTACTTTGAGCAATTCAATTATTGTTGAGCAAGTATCTACACTCGTAGATATTTGACAGACCTTTGAGTAAATTAATTATCGAAAATTACTTCACATTGTTATTGATTATTGTATTCACAATAGTGCTTTTGCAAACTGTTTAAGAACGTCTAAGCTAATTGTTTCGGCTAGACAAATGCATGTTAAATTCATTTAGTTGAATATTATAAAAGCTTATCCAAACCATTGGCCGGTGCAGATTCTTACAGTAAGACTGAGATAGAACAACCCTAGTTAAAGGGGATTTTTATTTGTCGGAGACTCGACAACGCGCAAGAAAACTAAATGTGATGCATATACATAGGACATGAGAGGACTGATCCCCTCAAGTGTCCCGTTATTTTAACAAGGAGTCAGACATTGTATGTCTGTTCTACCTTAGTAGCAGTTCATGGTCATTAAAGACCACTCAGCAGTAAAGAGTCAATTCCTTCTTTTATTGAACATTGATTCTTGTTATCTTTCACAATTGCTATTGTTGAAACCTTGAAGTTATTTCCCTTCATCATGATATATCGTATGATTGTTGTTTATAAACTTGCTGAGCCATTTAGTTGCTCATTCTTGCTATATCATGACTATATTTCAGCCATTCCCGAAAGCTCTAAATCGGACAAAGGCTATGGGAAATCGAATGTTTAGTTT
Source organism: Hedera helix (assembly GCA_947179155.2). Lineage (NCBI taxonomy): Eukaryota > Viridiplantae > Streptophyta > Magnoliopsida > Apiales > Araliaceae > Hedera > Hedera helix. The sequence goes on along the minus strand of OX359285.1, from coordinate 8,733,618 downwards.
TAGTAATTGCATGCTAGTTTATATTACTGTTATGTAATTACTGTTGTAAATATTTTGTATTTCTCTTAAGATATGTAATGTTAAGATTAAGGTAATAGACCTTGGGAAGTGTAGCCTTTTGATTAAGGAACCTTTTGTATTATTCCGCGAAGTTTGAATACAATTTATGTATTTCATTATTGTTAAGTATTGTACAGTGAGAACCAAACCCGGGGTTAAAGAACCCGAATTTGGGGTTGTCACAGGTTGGTATCAGAGTTGTAGGCTAGAAACGCTAGGATTTCGAAACCTAGGTTATAATCTTAGTACTAAACTCTTATCGAGTGCGTTAGGAGATGAATCGGGGAGATTCATCATGTTGTGTATTTTTGGGGATGGATTGAGAAAATCCATCGAGCCAAGATGTACATGATAAAATATCATTTCATTTCATCAATGAATATATTTTATTGTTGTACTAACATGTGTTATTTATGTTATTGTAGGATGACGGAGATAGGTCAGTCGAATACTGCGGTAGATGAGGTGATCTATACGGATATACCTATGGATACCGCACAGCCACGGGTGGCTGCACTTGTCAAGGAGCCAGAGTCAGATCCCGAGGAGGGAGATAGAGAGGACGCTGTCTGGGGCGGATTTATGGGGCAGTACAGTGAGGAGGAGGCCGATACTGATGATGATGAGGATGAGGAGCCAACTGAGTATGTTGATGGCATGGGCACTGTCGCCAGTGACATCATCGATACTCTTACTACGGCTAATGGTGAGCTAGAGGAGAGGGTTCAGCACCTTGAGGAGCAGAACCAGATCCACCAACAGACAGAGGAGCAGTACCGAGATACAGCTTATATGTTCTCTGGCGAGAACATAGAGCTGAAGGCGAGGATGGCCGAGATGGAGGCCAAGTTAGTAGCCGTTGAGCTGAAGATTCAGCAGACGCAGGTAGAGAGGGAGGCCATGAGGGGCCAGATGCAGCAGGCAGTTGAGGATAGACTAGATATGGAAATCCAGCGTGATGCAGCTCACGGACAGATGGTAGAGCTGGAGGACGAAGTTAGGGAGAAGAGGGTGAGGATAGATAGACTCAGTTACGTCTATCGCTCATCCTTTGGTAGATTCTAGAGTAGCGTGCACTATTACCCTGCTGAGGAGGGCCAGACCTTGCACACCATTAGTAGGGGCGTGGTCAGGGCCATTGGAGATGAGGAGTACGACGATGCGGTTCGTCGAGGGATGCACAGTTAGTTGTACTATTTCCTTTATTTATGTTGTATGTACATAGATGCAGTAGAAACCCAACTTTTGTTTTGATAGAGGGTTAGTATGTTGTAAATCCCAACTCTATGAAGTTGTGGGATATGTTAGATCCCGTCTTTTGTTTTAAACTATCGGGGATAGCAGCGTTTATAGCAGTATGCTTATGATGTAAAAGTGTTATGCACTGTGTTTTAGCATATGAATATAAATGCATTTCCGTTTATGTTTATATGTGTCAAGATGATTCTTTGTGCTTTAGCTTAAAATACTTAAGCTACAAAACGAAAGTAAAAAGATTTAAACCACTTTAATTAATTAAATTTTCTTTATACAGAAAATGCCGTCACAGAGAAGAAATCAATGACTACCCCCACCACCACCCGAAGAGTCAGTGAACGCAGGAGGGGTACCACCAAACCCTGTCCAAGAGTTCATAGAAATGCTAATGGGAGCATTTCGCGGACGCAACGCAGAGGCTACTGGAGCAACAAACCCTGCCGCTCCACTAGCAACCTTTAAAGACTTTAAACTGATAGGACCACCTGAGTTCAAAGGGACTACGGATCCTATAGAAGCACAAACCTGGATAGAGGAGATGGAAAAAGTCTTCGAGGTCGCACGAGTAGCGGAGGAGCAAATGACCTCATTTGCTACCTTCATGATGAAAGGGGAGGCCAGCCACTGGTGGAAGGCCAATAAAAGTAGAGCAGGGGCGGGAACAATCGCATGGGCGCGATTCAAGGAGGTATTCTTGGAAAACTACTTTCCAGAGAGTACACAGGCTAGGATGGAAATCAAATTCCTAGAGCTGAAGCAAGGTAACTTGTCCGTATCCGAATATGCCGCCAAGTTCAATGAATTGGCAAGATTTGCTACACATCAAGTGGACACTGAGGCGAGACGCGCCAGACGATTTGAACAGGGGCTGAAACCGTGGGTTTACAGTCGGGTAGCTGTTCTCCAGATCACAAACTTTGCAACATTGCTGGAGAAAGCTATCATAGCTGAAGGAGGGAACGAAGCTTTGAATAAGCACAACCAAGAACGGAACAAGAAGAGAAACGATGGGGGAAACCGAGAGGGTAGCAGCGGGGGCAGTAACTCGAACAAGCGCAAGTGGAATAACAATAGCAGTTCGGGGACACCCCAGGGAAGTGAATCCAAGAAGGCCAGCAAATGCAGCCAGTATGGGAAGAATCACTCTAGGGAGTGCATGAGGGGAAAAAACGTCTGTTATAACTGTGGGCAAGAGGGGCACATCGCTCCTAATTGTCCCACACCAAAGAGGAAGGGTTGTTTCGCCTGCGGGGCCATGGACCATCAGTTTAAGGATTGTCCAAAGAAGAAGAATATCGGGGGAAGTTCGGGCTTTAGGGGAAGCAACAACAACAACAACAACAACAACAACAAACTGACCATTGGAGGGCCGGTGCCACAGAATAAACCAACGGCACGGACTTTCAACATGACGGTGCAGGACGTCGTCGAATCAAAAGACGTGGTGTCAGGTATTATTCCGATCAATGATATAAATGCTTATGTATTATTTGATTCGGGTGCTACCTGTTCATTTATGTCTGATGAATTCGCTAGACGGTTAGAATTGCCTAGAGAAAAACTAGAGAACTCAATGAATATAGAAGTGGCAAATAAAGAAGTGATTCCTGTAGAGTATATACATAGAAATTGTTGTGCTGAAATCAGGGGTCAGAAGTTGAGTGTAAATTTAATCCCGATACGTTTGGGGGAGTTTGATGTTATACTTGGAATGGATTGGTTGTTTAACCATGGGGCGATAATTGATTGTAAAAAGAAGTGTATACACCTTAAGACACCGAATTCAATATCAAGTCGCAGCCCTCCAAACTAGCCTCCCAGAACAATACGGCACGTTTCCCAGGGATTTTCGGATTGCAAAAATACAGCCTTCCAAAATAATACCGCAGAAATTGGCGAATTAAGACCGCGTGGCACAAAAATCGAGAAAAACAAGCCGCAGATGCACCTACGGCCACCGACAAAAAGGACTGTTGCGCGGCTCGAGGGCGGCACACGACAGCCGAGGATTCGGCACGGACGGCCACAACAGGCAGCCGCAGATGCACTTGCGGCCAGCCGCAGATGCATCTGCGGCTGCCTGGTGAACCCTATAGATCGGTCATTTCCACCCGAGAGCAAGAGAAGAGAGAAAAATTAAGGATTTTCTAGAGAGAGAAAACGCGAGGAAGGAGAAGAGGGAGCTCGGGTTTGGTAAAAACTAAGTGGAAATTTCATTTTCATTATTAAGATAGTTGAATATTCTTGTGGTTTGGTCCAAATCGTGATATATAAATCTTTCGTTGGTTTATTGCAAGGTGAAAAGAGTGTTCCTTTGATATTTTCTTGTTTATATAAATGTGATAATGTTGTGTTTTGGGTTTGTGTAGTATAGTTTGTTGTTGTACGATGATGATCCGTGAATTAGGTGTTGTTAGCGAGGGTTACATCGGAACGTAAGTCCTCCTAACGCCCCGATGATATCCGTACGGTGATATATCGTTCGTTATGGTAATGGGTAGTTCGTAGTATTGAGTTTGTGGTATTTGAGTTATGTAATGTGATAGCAATGTTAAATCTCGTTAGATTTGGTTTTAGTGTTGGTTATGTAACGATTTGGGGTGAATGTGAGCCTAGGGAGGAGATCCTCGTGGTCAAATCCCGATGATGGACATTTTTGGGATATGTAATCATTAGATGGGGTTTATGGTTATGTAAATGTAATATTGGGCCTTAAAGCGATACCGAATCGGAATTGGGTTAAGGCTCCGTGATAATAAAGATATGTGATTGTGGGTGTTTGGGATTGTCTAGATGGCACACATGCCCATGGATAGCCCCGACACGTTTTAAATGCTTATTTTGATTTATGGCACAAAAAACGATTTTCAAAAATAAAGCAAACGATAAAGATCTTCTAAAAAGAATCAAGTTAGGATATTAGATACACGAGGTTTAAAAAGTAAAGAGTTTTGGGCGAAACTTTGATCCTTGTTTGACGAAAAGGCTATATTTGGTTTTGAAATATCATAAAAGATGTTTTCGGAATAAATAAATAAACGTTTTCATTAAACTTTGTACATAGGGTTAAAGAGTTCTAGAAGTTGCCCTCATTTTATTTATATTTACTGTTAGAAGGCAATGTATAGTCTCGATTCCTATTTGACAAAAGTTTAAAAAACTATTGTTTTCTAAAAAGACATCTAATAAAAACCTCATCGTTTTTCGAAATTAAAATCAATATTTCTTATAAAAAGCGAAGCCTCGTCATTTGGGTCAAAAGACGTCTAAAACGCTTTCCCGACAAAATACATTTTGACATATAAAATCAAAGCAACTTTATGCAAAAGGACACCACAAACCTCCATTTAGGCACACACACACACACCCGCGCGAACACACACATTTTAAGATTTAAAAGGATAGGAAAACATCGAGATTGCGGTAACCGTATTTCACGGAAGTCGGGGGGTGCCTAACACCTTCCCCTCGCTTAAGCAAGCCCCCGAACTTTATGAATCTCGATTTGCGGACCAATTGAATCAGAGTCACATATGAGCCATTACGATTACGAAAACAAAATTCGGATGAGTTGGTACATCCATTTCAACAATACCAACTGACGACTCTGGTCAATTGGCTCATGAAAATTCAACATTTCAAAACCCCGTCGACACTAAGCCGACCCTTTTCAAAAGTCACATCTTAATCTAAAGGCTAAAATTGGAAAGGGCATTTTTATTATTAAAAAACGAAACGACAAAAATCCCGGTGTCGACACTAGACTCCCAATTAATTAAAACATTGGGCTAGACTAATAAAATACTCAATCATACAAAAATTTCTACAAGTCCATCACTTAATTTAATTAAATGACTTGTTTAAATAATTAAGGAATAATATAATAATCAAATTTAATTTAATTTACATAATCAACTTACACTTGTCATATTCAATATTAATCGAATATTTAATTAAGGTTCCTCACAAAATAATCTTAAGTTAGTCCGTTAATAAATCCATTAATCGGACTTCCTTTATTAAACTTAATTCAATAACTTCCTCAGACAAATTATATAATCCAATTCATACATTAATTTCCTTAAATTTAATCTACTAGATTAATTCATTTAGGACTCCAAACAATTAAAATAATTAAACTCTAAGTTTGGCTACCGTAATTAATTTATTGAGCTTGGGTTTGACACAATTTAATTAGATCATTGGCTTGGAAATTAAATCCCACCATTGGGCTTCTCTGTAATATCCCAGATATTTCCAAGATTTTAAATAATATCTTAATTGATTTTATTAAAGGTTAAGGTTTAAAACCTAGAATATGAGAAGTAAGATGTGTAGAAAATGGGTAAACATTTTTTTTTAACATAATTTATTTGTTAGAAATTAAATGTGAGAATATTGTAATGATGCATATAGAGAATTTATTAAAGAAATAAATTCAATTGAGAAGTGAAGACGGTTATAAGGATATGTATACATAGTTATATATTCCTAGAGTTGTGCTTGTTAGCCAAATACGAAGAGGAGTAAATTTAATACTCAATTAAAGTAATAAATTAATTAGTTTAAAAATGAAGTCATGAAATATAATTAATTATATTAGTTATGCGTTAAAGTTGTGGAAAATTTAGGATGATTGTCTAGAATGACAATATTAAGAAGTTAATTGATTAAGTAATTAACTTAATTATTTAGTTGTGGTATAGAGTCCAAGTAATTTAATTACTACTAGTGGACTAGCCCAAAAGAATTATATGTGTTAGCCCAATATGGGAATATTTACATGAAGGTGGGTAATTTAATAAAAGAGCCCAATGGAAGGTAATCCATGTAGCCCAAACACATTAAAGTCAAATGATGGTCAATGTGTTGGGAGAATATTTTTCAAATATTATTGAGTGTAGAGAATTAACTAATGTAGGGTTAATTGAATAACCCTAGTTGGTAGACATGAGAGAGCATTAACCAAACATTGGTTAATTGCTAGAGAAAGGAAAGTAGTGTTGGGAATTAACTATGGATGAGTTAATTATGTAACCCAATGTGGTAGAATAATTAAAGGTAAGTCTAATTGGATTATATTATAAGTCCAATTGATGTATTAAACTAAGTTAAATAAATTAACCTAGTAGTCCATGTAATTAATTAAACCTTGATTCAAGTTATAATTAATCAAGCCCAATGCTTGTTTTAATTAAATGTAACATAGGGTATGTAATGTTAGCCCAATGCAATAAATAAATTGAGCCCAAACTAATTAAATTGATGAGCCCAACATATTAAATTCTAGAGTCCAATGTGGAGCCCAAATGATAGTCAAAATTGGTCAACAATTGATCATAGGTGTATATATGTATATAGATGTATATATGTCTATTAAATGAAGAAAAAATAAAGCAAAAATGGAGAAATAAAAGGCCATTTGCTGAGATTTAGAGGGGCCCACTTGCGGTGGCTTGATTTGCTTGGTTGCTTCACTTGTACACAATATCAAAGTGGTTCACCAACCCTAGTCAATCACCTAGTCATTCCATATGTCTATCAATTGGTCATTCAACCAATAGTAATCTAGTTTAAGCTTCTAATTGCACCAATGTTGGTTGATTAAGAAGTTAATGAAGTTCTCCTAGAGTTCTATAAATAGAAATCACCAACACATGAGCAATGTTGGTCATTTCTATGCTTGGTGGTATTTTTAGAGAGATGAAGAAATTCTAGAGAGAAGGGAGAGCATTGTTGGAGATTTCCACCAAGGAGATTGCTAGAGGATGATCAAGGTGGAGTCACAAGCCAAGATCTTAGTCAAGTGATGAAGAACATCCAAGATCAAAAGGTTCAAAAGTGATCTAACCTTCACCTATTCCATTTTTATAGTCTATATAAGTTTTAATCGGTCAAAATATATTTTTAACCGATCAAAAGTTATTTTGATGATCTAGAAGTCTAAAACTATGATATATAGGTATATTCATGGTTTGATATAGTTAATACATGTATTTGTATGGGTGGTACGCAAAGAATTAGAAGGAAAGTCCATATAACGATTTATCGGTAAAACCCTAGATGGTTCGATCTTAAATTTCTTGTCAAAATATTTTCAAAAATGTCATTGAACCATGAAATATTGTAAAACAAGAAGTTAGGAAGACAACAACACTAAGTTGGTGTCATTTGGATGTGTAGAGTTTATTTTATTCAAGTTTGAACCATTAAAACCAAGGATTTGTGATTTTAGTTTTCACTCTGTCCTTGTGAGCCATTTTTAGTATACCTCCGTTTGGAATTTGGATTTGTGATCTAAAGAGAAGTTGTAGAGGGGGAAATTCTGATGAGAATGGACTCAAGAATCACCCAAAAATGTTTTAAAATAAAGAAGTTATGGCTGTCGGAGCGTCGGAGGGTCGAACAGCCCCTTTTTAGGGTTTTGCTTCTGTTTTGGACGCCCCGGCGCCCAGTTGAGCGCCCCGGCTTTCAAAACAAAATGTGTAAGTTTTCTGGGTCGGGTCGGTCCGGGTCGGGTCGGGTCGGTCCGGGTCGAGTTTTTAATGAAAATTTAAGTTGAAATAAGTGTAAAATGAATGGGTTTGAATACTAAACCAATATATGAAGTTTATTAGTAACTAATTGGTAGCTAAATATGTAACATAAAGACTAATGTTAACACAATTAAAAAGTTAACTATTGGTATTATTTGAAGATTATTAAAATATTATTAAATGATCAATAATATTAGTATATGATTAAAAGCTTATTGAATGATGAATAACATTTGTAAATGATTAAAATATCATTATATGGTTAATAATATTAATAAGAGATTAAAATATTATTAAATGGTTAATAATATTAATAAGTGATTAAAATATTATTAAATGATTAATAATATTAATAAGTGATTAAAATATTATTAAATGGTTAATAATATTAAGAAGTGAATAAAATATTATTAAATGGTGAATAATATTAGTAAGTGATTAAAATATTATTAAATGATTAATAATATTAATAAGTGATTAAAGTATTATTAAATGGTTAATAATATTAATATGTAATTAAAATATTATTAAATAATTAATAATATTAAGAAGTGAATAAAATATTATTAAATGGTGAATAATATTAGTAAGTGATTAAAATATTATTAAATGATTAATAATATTAAGAAGTGATTAAAATATTATTAAATGGTTAATAATATTAATAATAGATTAAAATATTATCAAATGGTGAATAATATTTGTAAATGATTAAAATATTATTAAATAATTAATAATATTAATAAGTGATTAAAATATTATTAAATGGTTAATAATATTTGAATGTAGTTGTATATTATCAAGGGTAGATAATATTTTGAAGTATTTGGTATATTATTAAATGTTCGAATCATTAAGTTATGAAAAGGAAGAATGTTTAATTAAATTAAACCGATGTAAATAGTCAATTCGTGACTAAATTTTAGACAACTTATTAAAAGTAAGTCGTACGAAGAACGTGTAGTGAAGGTGTAAGTTGGTTGAGTTACCGACATGTCCAACTAGGTTGTTGGGCTAGGGTTTTTGTCCAAAACGTAAAGGTTCATTGGTCGGACAACTAAAGAGTTAATTAATAATTTGAAGTTAAGGTCTTAAGTTAAGACTAATTAATAGTCATTGTAACTAATGATTATGTCGATTTTATATATAAATTGTATGTTGAACGAAAGACGCAAATAAGCATAACTGGTAGAAGCAAATCAGGCAAGTTTTTCAGAACTTACTCCTATGTGCCTTGACATGCTATGATGTGTTATTAAATTGTTAATAGAATGATATTGATGATAATTGTGATATGCATGAGGTATGATTACATGTAAAATATGAAGCATGAAATGCTAGATGTTATATGTGATGCATGAGCAGTATGACATAAACTGAAATGCATAAAAAGCATGATGTAAGTATAAATTGCAGTGCATATGTGAAGCATGTAATGTGTTATGTGTAAATGTTAAACTTGCTGAGCCGTCGTGCTCACTCTTGCTTAAACCAACATTTTCAGATAGTACAAGTATTTGAAGTCTTGATAAGGATCAAGAAACAGGAATGCGTATTATATTCACTGAAGGTCTAGCACGACCATTGTAGATATCAGTCCGAATTGGACAGGTAAATGATTGTGTAGTATAAGACTTTAGTTGGTATGTTATATGAGTGTTAAATACACAAGTTGATTGTAATAGAATGTCGTATCATGTATGATATTAAGACATACTAGGAATGTATAAAGATTTCGATTCTGGAATAGAAAGAGATGTTGTAAAATTGTAAATAAATGGTTATTTACCAATTATAATATTGTTGTAATTCATGAACAATAAAGAAAAAGTTGTACTCGTGTTGAACCGGATCTGAGGTTCAAGGAACCCGGATTTGGGGTCGTCACAAGTTCGTATCAGAGCTGATAGGTTATAAACCTTAGGTAAGAGTACCTTAGGCTATAACCGTAGTAAAAGATAAGTAAAATGATAAATGAATAAACTCCGAAAGAGTTTAAGTAATAAAAGATGAATTTGAAAAAAAATCATATATAGAAGATTATCCAAAGATGGATTAATGACGATATAAGAGAGATGAATAAGGTCATGTTGTACCTAATTTGAAGTAATGATAGAAAATATCTTATGATAAGATTTGGAGAAGTATAAAGAAAATGCTAATAAGGTCATGAAATGATCTAGAGAAATGAACTCGTAATGAGACAGATATGCTAAAATATGAATGAAGAGAATTCGTATTAAGTTAAGGAAAATTTGAGGTTGGGGGTTTTTAATTGATGACTTATATTAGTGGCTGAGTTGTACGATTTCTTGTATGGGCGAGGAATTTGTGCTTGGTTTTAGAACCGCTTAGCTTCCTATATTAATATAGTGGTTGAGTTGAACGAACCCTTGTATGGGCGGGGGCTATGATATGTCAGCGAACCAATTTGGGAGATGATGCTGCGAAACTTGCACGATCAGTGTGTATCGTAGAATAAACGTATGAACTGATGGCAGGTGTTCCTTACAGTGTTGAAGAGTTGGGAAACTGATGTATTTGTTCTTGGTTTAACTGAATGTTATAATATTATAGAACATTAAATCATGAGAAAAACAAAGTTTGGATAACTCAAAATGGAGTTATACACAAAAAGTTATGATTTGTAGTAGTTTATGTGATATAATAATTTTTATGAAAAAATGGTATTAAATCATGAAAAATTAAATTTTCATGTTATAAATTGATATTAAGTGATTGGTAAATTTTTTGGATTTTTATTGAGGAGATAAAGATTTCTTGAAGGTATAATTTTATTTAAAGTAGGCACTGTTCACACTCTGTAAAAGAAAAAAAAAGGGACTGGCCGCGCAATGCGCCCAAGCCAATTATTTCTGCCAGACGCAGAGCCAAACGACGCCGTTTGGCGTATAAAAAAAAACCCACGCGCAATGCGTAGAGGTCGATTTTCGGTTTTCAAAACGGCACCGTTTTGGTCCTGCATTCTGTATAACGCGCGCAATGCGCGAGATCAGTTTCTGCGGAATTTACCAGATTGCTCCTCCGTTCATTTTTCGGCAAAATTACTATTTTGCCCTCAGATCAGTTTTCAGTTTATTTACAGAAATGTCATTCGGGTTAATTTTAATTAATTTAAATATTTGAAAATTAATTTAAAATTATAACAAAAATAATAATAATAAAATACAAAAATGATATTTGGGATGATATTGTTCATTAAGTTTAATATTTAAATATTTTAAATATTAATCTAGTTAGCTAAATTTATGGTTAAGTTAAATAAATTAAAATTTCATTAATTATTTATTATTTAAAATGTTAATAATAAATAAAGGTGATAAATTAGAAATTATTATTTAATTCCTATTAAATAATAATTAAAGAGAGATAAAAATTTATAAAGTAATTATTTATTATTTAAATATTATTAAATAATAAATAAGGATAATTAAGTAATTAATTATTATTTAATTAACACTAAATAATTATTAATGAAAATTAAGTTTTTAGATTAATAATTATTTAATTTAAATAATAAATAAGGATGAATAATTTGATTATTATTTAACCTTAAATAATAATTAAAATTAATTAAATAATTAATTATGATTTAATTGACATTAAATAATAATTAAAGAGGATTAAAATTAGTAAACTATTATTTACTTTCCTTAAATTAAATAATAAGTGAGGTTAATTACTTGGTTAAGTATTAGTTGATTAATATTAAATTAAAGAAGGTTAAAAATAAATCAATAATTATTTATTATTTAATTATTATTAAATAATAAGTAAGTACAATTAGTTATTATTTATTTTAAGTAATAACTAAAGATAATTAATTAATTTCTATTTAATCAAGATTAAATAGTAATTAAATAGAGATTGAGTTAATAAAATAATTTGAATTTAATTATGTTTTAATTAAACAATTGTAATAAGTTGTTTAAGGGTTTAATAAGTGTCCAACACTTAAGAAAAATATTTTCTAACTTATTAAATTATTAACCTAATTTGATTGAGGGTCTATAAGGTTAAAAATATTATTTCGATTGATGTAAATTATGTGTTAGTACTTATGTGTGGTAAATAAGTTCCTTAGTGAGCGTATAGTTGTACAAATATGTCATACTAATTATTAGACCAACTTTATTAATGTTAGGTCTTTCAAAGCCAGTTATTTAAAGCTAGACATTAATTGTAGCTGAGTAGATAGACAAGTTTCCTAAACCCTACTCAATTTATATTCGAGCAGGATATATTATTTCATCGTTCAAGTTCCTAACTCAAACTCAAGTTATTATGTTTCAAGCATGCTATGGTTTAATTCTGTATCATTATTCCACCTCTTTAAATTGTTGATTCGCACATAGTGCTTGTTGCATGTGTTCATCAGGTATGAAAGACTGATCACCTTCATTACCATAAGGTTCAATTAAATTTGTTCATGGTCATTATTGACACTCAACATTAATTGATTCAGTCATTCAATTATTGAAATTATGATTCGTACTCTTTCACAATTATTATATTGTTGAAAATTTAAAAGCTTATTCTTTCTTTCAATCATGATATATCGTTATTGTATTTAAACTTGCTGAGCTGAGCAAAGTCGTTGCTCACTCTTGCTATATCATGATAACAAATTTCAGAATAATACGAATGTCCGAGGAGAGACGGAGACAGAAGCAAAAGACAAGATTATAGTGTTATGCATGATAACTAAATTGTTATATGATGTAAGTAATTTTGTAAACCTTTTTATGAATCTAAAGGTATATATGTAAGTTAAGGTTAGAAACCTTGGAAAATGTTGTAGAATAAACAATTTATGTTTATATATTCCGCATTAGTTATAGAACATGTATGAAGATGATGTATCGTGACGTACCAAGTCTAGGGTTCAAGGTACCCAGATTTGGGGATGTTACAACAACGATCGAAAAGAGTAAGTTTCAGGAGTTTGAAGACTACAAGGACTGAAGATAACAAGTTTCAAGAGTCCAAAAACTACAATAATCGAAGATAACATGTTTTAGGAGTCCAAAGACTATTGTAATAACCAAGAAAAATGTACATGTATATTAACGACTAAAAAAGTTAGTAACACATTAACAATTAATTCATTCATGAAAACACTTTCTATTATTAAGTTAGTAATCATATATTAGACTTTTATCATACATATATATACCAATTGATTTATATAAAAGTCAATTAACTTTATTTATAAAATAATTAACTTTATATATAAAATAATTAATTTTATGTAAATCAATTAACTTTATATATAAAATAATTAACTTTGTATAAAGTATATAAAACAAATAACTTTATAAATTCAATTATTCAATAATAATTCACCAATTATTTACAATTATTCATTATTATAACTAATTGTTATAAATGTAGTGTAATTGGGTTTCTGAGTTAAATACTCACAATACAAACAAAAAAATCAACTAATAATGGAATACAACAGTTAAATCAATATCATAATAGTGATAATAATAATATAAAAAATAAATAAAAGAAAAAGCGCGTAACTGTGTAATGACAATTATTGATTTAATAATGTGAATTACTGTGCATATGCTATTATGACAATTATCAATTCAATAAAATGAACAATTGTACATGTGACAATTATTAGTTCAATAAAGTCAATATTGTACAATAGCCACTTTATCAGTTAAATAATATGAAAGACTGTGTAATACCGTGTGCTACTGTGTAATATCGTGTGTTACTGTGGAATACCGTGTTCTAATATTCTTTTATCATTGGATATTTTAACAATTAAAAGTGATAATACCGTTGACCATTTTTATTTAAAAATGTTACTTATGTTATTTTTTATATACGATAATATTTCGTTGTGGGGTCCACCAATATTTGGTTATTTCAGCTCTGTTGTACGAATCGAATATTCCTTAACAGAACAAATATTTAAATGAATATTCTCCGACAAGATAAAATTTACTCAAAATATTTTTTTAACTTTAACTTTTTTCAATTTATCTACTTACTGTTTCAGAAGAAAATATATAAAGAAAATTTAATTTGTATTTCATAAAAGTTAGGGTCTTACACTATTAGTCCCATAAAGTCATTTAATAGCTTAAAATTTGGGAGGGGGCTGTTAATCCCAAATTTTTCATGGGACTGTATAATCCCACATAAATAACCTTAAAAAAAAAAAAAAAATAGTCCATAGAATTATTTAAAGGATTATTAATCCTCCATCATGGGAGAAAAAGTGTTAAATTGATACAAATAGTTTAATCCCAAATATAATTTTTGTAAACAAACGTAACCTTAGTGATTCAACAATTTTAAATATCAGAGTCAATAGTGAATAGTTTTGAACTATGGCTGCTTATAAAATATGTGAAATTGCGTCACACACAACACTCCTAGAGAAATATGGAGTTTCTTAACAAGTTAGCACATAATTTCGATCTTGTGCTTTATCCCAATTTTCATGGACAAATTAAGATAGCAAACTCAATTCTCCTAGAGAGCGGCCCCGCTCTCATGTTCATATAAGTAGAATCTATCAAGGGTGTTTTCTGTAACTGTTACACCTTACTCATAAGAGCTACATATCCATTAAAAGTTTTATAAACTCAACCCTTCGAACGTTACATGAACATGCAATACACCATTGAGATGAACAACTAAGTAAAAACTCTAATTGTGCATATATTATAGCAATATAATAACGTCAATGCCTATGTCAAATTATCACGCATTAGTATTTTAATTAATTTTTTTTATTAAGAATCATATTTTTATTTTTCTCAAGCACAACAACGTCAATACATCTGTCAAAATTATCACGCGTTAGTATTTTAATTAAAAAAATTTGCAGGCCTCGATGGCAATTTTTCTCAAGAATTTATTTTCATACAAAAATGAATTAATACATTTATTACTGCGTGGGCTTATGTAGGAGTGTTCATCAGTAAATTATCAAATCGGTACTGAAAAAATCGTACCGGTACTGAATCCAAAATACCGCTAAAACAAGAATTGGTATCGAATTATCGGTTTCGGTACCGATTCGGTACAAAACTGGTACCAATTTTTTCGATTCGGTTTTCAGTTTATACCGATTGATAATATATATAATTATAATTTATAAATAATAATTATATATTAATTTATTTATAAATTATAATAATATATATAATTATTATATATATTATAACAATTAATATAAATTTATTATTATATTATTTAATTCGGTTCTTTCAGTATACCGGTACTGAAAAATATAAAAAATTTAAAAAATTGGTACCGCCGGTACTAGTAATAATCGGTTATAAAAAATCGAAAAAAATCGAATTTTTTGAATACCCCTAAAATTATGTTTTAATTTCTACGCCTTTTCCGGTTAAATTACGTTGGTTGCTGTATCCGTATGGTCAACTCAAGAGGCACATTATTTAACTTGCATTAGCATTTTACGATTGGAAGACAAGTTAATTGGCTTAGCTTAATATATAGTATACCTCAATTATGAATAAGAAAAATCTTTTATTTTTATTAATTTTCTCGGACAATCAAATACTAACTTCGTTTCAAAATTAGATATATATTTTAATTTTTAAAATCAAATAATAACATAATAAACTTTAAAAAATTGGTATGATAGTTTTTCTAATATTCTATACAATTATAACAAGCGTATTAACTAAAATTAAATAAATTCATATTAATTTTAAATTTAATATGTCGTCTTTTAATTTTAAAAATCAAATTGTATATTTAATTTTAGAACGGAGAGAGTATTAAAGTTTGCATAAGATGCATAATTTTTTCTAACAATAAATCTTTAGTCCTTAAAATTCGTTTTAATTATATTAGCATAAAGAAATTGATATTTGTGTCTCAAAATTTAAACTTATTATTCTTTAAAAAATAAAAAATAAACACTCCTTTCATAGGGGTAAGGAGGTAATATAATAATGCTTCCTTTGTCTGTCAATCATGTCTTAATCTGATTATTATGACTAAGATCATATAACCATCATTGCAAGTTGACTTTAAAAATGTCTCGAATTATTTTAAAAATAATAATTTATTTTATAATTTAAAATGAATAAAATACTATATAAAAATTGTTATTTTTTCAAAAATTTGACTTTATTAAATTATATCGAGAACAGAGACCGAAAAATGTTATGTTTTATTTGGCTTGAAATTTAAAAGATTTCGGTGCAAATTAGAATACTTATTGTAATTAATAGTTTGATAATTTTTTTTTATCACTTCACACTAATTTTGATACTTATTTGTTTTAAAATTTTAAAAGAAGAAAGTCGTCGGATTTTTGAGACCGTTTGGATGGAAGGTATTGACCGTCGGCAGCAGGGTCATTAATAGTCCTGCCCAAAACTTCTAATTCTGTCACGATTATCATCTGCGCAATGGTGCACATGCCTGCCCCACCCCCCACACAACCGACGCTCATCAATTGTCGAACTAAAATATATACGGAGTAATACTATTTAAGACACTAAAATATATACGGAATAATACTATTTAAGACACTCATCACTAGTCGAACCAGAATATACACGGAGTAATACTATTTATTTAATTTATAAAATAATGTAATTAATAAATAATTCATTATATATAAGTGGATTCGGTTCATTATATATATTTTTAACTATTCTTTAATCAGAAAAATATTATTGTTATTTGATAGAAAGTTCTATACTCTCTACAAGATACGAAGAAAGGTTTATTTATTAATTTCTTTTTCACTAAAAAATTATTTTATTTACTATGAGATAAGAATAGTACAATATTTTTAAATTATCATCATAATTTTATTATCATAGCATTATTACTAAATTAATTTGACTTTTTAAAGTTGATTACAATATTTTAAAATTCAAAATTAATATAAATTCATTTTATTTTAGTTAATTTTTTTAAAAAGATAGATAAAAATTAGTAATTTTAAAAGTATTAATCGACTTTTACACGACAAAAAAAACCTGAGTTAGTGTTAAACTATTTGTTACTAAGATATATAATATTGATCTTATATAATTATCTAAGATTATTTTAAATATAAAGTTAGTTTGATATTCACAGTACTCAAGATTTATAAGTCACAATAATCCAATCTTAATACTAGGCTAAAATCTCATTCTATAAATTAATCACAAGGTTAAAAGATCATCGGTTTAAATACCCTTTACCCTAAAATTAATTATTCAATAAATTATATTTCACCCGTGACGGAGGAATTTGTGAAAGTAAAATTATTATTTTTTCTCGTGAAATATCAATTCACTATACGTATCAATTACAATTAAAAATAATAAATGTAATAATTAATAGTCTATCGATAAATTGCTTTATTAAAAATAAATTAGATATGTGCTGATTTTAAATTTATTAAATCAACTTCAAAAAAATTGAAAAAAAACAAATGAAAGAAAAAGGATGGGAGAAAAGTCTTGCGGGTAAAACTCAAATGGTGGAGAAAAGTAAACCTTCCATTTTTTTTGCTTTTGCTTTTCATCAATCTCACTCCTCTCTTTTACCCACCTGTACTCCTTATCCTTTGTGTTATGCAGATGAGAAAAACTATAGAAAAAATGTTGCGGTAAATTTGAAAGGACGACTCTGCAACGACTCTCACGAGGAGCTTTGAGGGATAAATAGAGCACAAAAACAACCAAATAAAATCATTCAAAATCAAAGATGAAAGGCCCTAGACTCAAGCTCTCTCTCCCTCCTCCCGATGAATCTTGTTGTCTCTCCAAATTCCTGTATGTATCTATATAATGTATTTTTTTACTATTACTCCATTATTTCTTTATCTGATTATACTACTATTTGTTACTTGTACTAGAACTCAATCGGGAACGTTTAAGGATGGTGATCTATTAGTCAACAGAGACGGCGTTCGTATTGTTTCTGATTCGGATGTAGCACCTGTATGAACCTAATATATCTTCAATCAGATTTGTTGAATTTAATTTATTTTTGTTCCTTGCATTTGGTCCAACATTGATCTGTTTGCTGCTTGATTTGCAGTTTTTATTTTATTAACTTTAAAAATTCTCCAAATTTGATAATGAAGTAAAGAAAAAGTGTATTTTGGAAATGCTCGATTTGATTTTCTACCTTAGGTTGTTTCTTCTTAATTTAACTATGTTGGGATTGACTCGGGTTTTACTAATGGTCATTATAATAGGGTAGTTGGGGGTCTCGCTTTAATGAATCCGTCACACAAGCAGGACTAGCCAAATTGGTGAACCTGAGTATATCATATCATTGAGTATATCATATCATGTGTTCTTACTTTTTTGTTTTTCATCTAATATCCTGTGTGATTGTATTATTATTCAATCTTAAATTCTAATAAACTAGTTTGATTGAATTTTTGATAGAGCTCAACAAGCAAATTATGTATGAAATTAGATCTATAGTTGTCATTGTTGAGCACTAATGATACCGGAATCTATAGAGAGTAATGAAGAATAGGATGTTGAATAGTTTTATTCATTCGAATCAAGTTTATCGTAGTATCAAGTATCAACTTGAAAAAATGCGGGTAGTCATGTTTATACATAAACAAACCTCGATGCAATTGTGAGACAAAGTATCTAATATAAGTTCTAAGATAGCATCTTCTGGAGTAGTTTCTGACAATGACCTAAAAAGTGTTCAGCTTTCTGACTTTGGCCTATTTTGTTCAAAGTTTCTCATTTTTTACATCAACGTCATTTCAATTGGCATTGAGTTATTTTTTAAAATTCAACGCCAGTTCAAGTGGCGTTCAATGTTAATCCCTTCATCCCTAAATTAAAATTAGCTTAACAGCTTTACTTAACAAAAAAAATAATAAAAATAAACTCAACGCCATATCAATTGGCGTTCAGTCGTATTTTTCCCTTTTTTTAATAAAACAAACTGTAACAACAAAAAAAGCTGGGGAAAAAAAAATTGGCGTCCAAGCACTGATATGGTGTTCAATTCAACTTAAAAAAAACCAACGCCATATCAATTTGCGTTCAACAGAATGATATAAATAAGATAGACATGCACTTCCCCAGCTGTATGTATGCTCTGCTCCCAGCTCCTATAAAATGTAGAAATATTAAAATATAGAAATAAGTTAATATAAATACACAACTTGTTGAAAGTTTATTAAGTTGTTATATTTTAAAATTAAATAGTAATTGTAACTACTCCCCCTATAATTGTTTGTCAAAAGTTTTTTTGTTTGTTTGTTCTGATATGAATATTTAAAATTAAAAACTCGGTGCTATTATTATTATTATTATTATTACTACTACTACTACTACTACTAATATAAGATAATATTGTAATACACATTATTTATTAAGTATGAATAAATACACTAAATAAATAATGATCCATCAATAAGACCGAGGTGAATCCAATCACTATCAGCCATAAGCCTTTAGGAGTGTTGTGAACAAAATTTATAGAAAAAAATAGAGGTAGATAGAGACTTGTCCAAAAAAATGGAAGAAAAGATACTAGATAAAAACAACTCCTGAAGCAACGAGAGAAGAAGAAAAGAAGTGGAGAAAGAGAATGATGCTGAGATAGGTAAATGGTGTGGAGTGAATTAATATAAGTGAGATATAAAAAATAAAAAAATGTTGCACCCCATTCAAAGACTGCACTATTGGAATTGATTTTTTGTTTTTTCTGTTCCACGAGATTTGGAAGGAGCATTAAGTAGGATTTTTTCAGCTTTTTTTTTCTGGTGGTTAAGACTGGGATTTTTTTAGAGGACTGCACAAAATTTTGACAACTTTATTTTCATTTGGCCAGTTTGGACTCTTCATTTTTTAAAAATAAAATATTCCAACCATAGTACTTTTTGCTTTTTTTATTTTGCTTTATAATTTATTTTTTTTTAAAATAAAAGATTCCAACCGAGTACTTTTTTTTGGGTGGTACTATATTTTGTTTTTTTCCCTTAAACTTCAGTTTGGACGCCAGATAAATTGGAGTTGTTTTTTTTTTTTTTTTTTTTTTTTTATGTTGGACGCCATTTCAATTGGCGTTGGATTTGAATTAATATAAGGATAGAAGGTTTGGTACAAAACAACCTGACAATAATTTTGTTTTTTTGCATTGTTGGAATTTGGAGTTGTTTTTTCTTTTTTGCATTATTGGAATTTTGTTTTTTGTTTATTTTTTGCATTGTTGGAATTGAACGCCAATTGATATGGCATTGAGCTTGGACAATTGCCTTTTTTTTTTAAGATTTTTTAATTTTCAACTTTTTTTGTTGTTACAGTTTGTTTTATAAAAAGATAAAAGCATTTTTTTTAGTGAATTGCAGTTTGTTACATTGTTGGAAAAAATTTGACTGAACGCCATATGATATGATATGGTTTTTTTTTTTTTTTTTTTTTTTTAAGGTGAATTGAACGTCATATCAATGCTTGGACGCCAGATTTTTATTTTAAACTTTTTTTTATTGTTATAGTTTGTTTTATAAAAAAAATTGGAAAAATTTGACTAAATGCCATATCAATTTGTGTTTTTTTTTTTTAATTTAAGTGAATTGAACACCAATTGATATGGCGTTGAGTTTATTTTTACTGTTTTTTTTAAAGTAAAGGTATTAAAGCTAATTTTAATTTAGGGATGAAGGGATTAACATTGAACGCTATTTGAACTGACATTGAATTTAAAAAAGTAACTCAATGCCAATTAAAATGTCATTGAGGCCAAAAATGAGAAACTTTGAACAAAATAGGCCAAAGTCAGAAAGCTGAACACTTTTTAGACCATTGTGAAAAACTACTCGCATCTTCTGTATGATAACTTAATATGGATAGTTAGATTATAGGATTGCTTGCCCACTTAAACATTTACCACTAATAAGTGGTCTTTGCTCTATATTTATCTTCATGCTAATGCCTAAAGTGTTTGTGGGAGGTGTGGTATGTGTTTATTTTACACAGAACTGTTGAAACATGCCTAATGAATGCTGTAGGAAACGATTTCCAAATAAATTAATAATTTTTACTTTTAAAAATTATTATCCTAAGATTTTTCTCATAATTTAGCATAATCAAAAAAATATTACATACATCGTGCTTGGTTGTAGCCCAATAAAGAATTTTGGCTTATTCTGATATCACGTACTGATTGTCAGCTAAAATTTTCTGAATGTGGGCTCAAAATACTGCAGAGTGGTAAAATATATAGTCTTCAACTCCCCTAATATTTATCAGGATAATTGAAAAACTTACTGATATATTTTATCCTATTTCTTTATTATATCTTGATAAGGGCTAGAGAGATAAAGTAGGATTTTATAATTCTAGCTCAATATAAAACTAATTTCTGATTAACTCTTTAATCAATTAGAATTATAGTAATTATAACTAATTCCACTAAATAGTTATAATTGCACTCTAGAATTAAAATTAATTAGTTAAATACTTCCACTATTAATATCATGCAAATATATTCTCTACATTAATATCCATAACGTGTGTAGGAATTAAAATTGTTAACCCACTACGTTTACTGTTTATATTCTTGAGTACATAATTTATAAACTTTTGATCACTCATTAATTTAATAAATTAAATTAAAACTTTTGTAATTTGAATTACTAAAATACTTGCCAAGATTCTAGTGATCAACCAATAAATTATCTCGAGGGGATATTATAATTTAATTGTGGAATTCCATCTTGAAAAATACATGTTCCTAATTTCATAATATATATCACCCAACATATTGAGATATTAATTGTATTAAAATCTCACTCTTTAATAAATTAAAGTGACACACAATATAAAATCAAGTTCATTGTTCCCTCGGGATTAAAAGTAATTGCACATTAATTGTAATTGAAAAATTATTTATAATAACAGTATTTAATAAATAATTTTTTCGCAACGATCCAGTTCTATGTATTTCAAAAATACACTAACACACTAGATTAAAGTCTCTACTTTTCATGATTAAGACAAGTTATCCAATCAAGTGTATTACAATCTACTAGAATGGTATGTCAATTTCCTTCTAAGATTGAGAATAATATAATTTCTTTAATTATACATGACATATAATTTATGTCTTCCTTATATGACACTCCTTCATATACATAAATTATAAAATGTATAATTATGGACAAAATTTATGACACATTTATTTATGCAAAAAAGAATAAACTTTTATTATTAAAATAAATACCCACATTGAGTTTTTCTGGGCTTAAAACCTTGCAAATGCAATATGGATAATAATTTGACAGCTTCTACTTGCCTCAAAGTATTACTCTACTCCTATATCAATAGATGAGAAATTCTTTACCTGTAAAATCTCAGTATTGTCTTATGTGTTTGCAAATGTATTCAGGCTCCCCCTATACAACCATCAGATAATCAGTTAAGCTTAGCTGATTTTGATGCAATTAAAGTCGTCGGAAAGGGAAATGGTGGAATAGTGCGATTGGTACAACATAAGTGGACAAGGCAGTTTTTTGCTTTGAAGGTACTCTATAGCCCTGCATAATTTCCTGTTCAGTCATAAAAAAAAGAAGAATGACATGTTACCTTAGGCTATATAAGAACTTACATTTTGTGCTTCTATACATGCCTTGATATTGGAATATGTTATTATTAATTGTTAAACAAAAATAGTTTGTTTGTTTCAGTTCAAAGTAATTGCTGAAAATGTGATATCTATTAGAGTTATAATTGATTATTAGTGATTGCTGAAATAATCGGTAAATCTGTTTGTTTTAGCTGAAAATAATTGCTGAAATAATATTAAAAAAATCCTAAAAATTATTTTTTTACTTAAATCTATGACAAAAAATGGTATTAATATTATTTAGGGGCACTCTTAATATTATTATCATTTTTAGGGTAGAAAAAGTCTAAAATAAATGAGATTAAAAAAGTGAGTTTGAAATAATCTGAAAAAGCAGAATCTGACCTGATTATTACTTTTGGGCCTAAAAGCTGAAACTGAAACAACAGGTTTATTAAATCTATTCCTATGTTCCTTGACTAGAGAAACATTCTGATCTCAATACACTATTGTTTACAAATTACTTTTATCTAGCTTTCTGGGATAATTTTTGGCAATGTAAAGAAGAGACATGAGAAAAGCAAACACTTCCATTTTTAATACTCGTAAGATCAAGGTCTAGAAGTCCTTTACAAGCTTAGTTCTTGCCTTGCGTTATATCAGGTGCCAGGTGTATTACAAATGGTCATATGAGCCATAGAGTTACTGGAAAACTAAAACTTCTTAACCAATTATTGTATGTTCACATAGCTAGTGCCTTTTTCTGCTGAGGACTGGGATATCTGTAAGCAGTGTAATCAATTTCATGGAAATGGAGATTTTTGTTGTCTATGAAGAGTGAAGACAAACAACCTTCAATTGTCCAGCTCTGACCAATTAATAATCTTTAGATGAAATTATAATAGAATATGTTCAAGTTCTATTGAAAGGATGTATTTCTAGAAATTGCATGTTTGTCATATAATAGTTCTGGATGATCTCTCTCATACTCCTGATTTCCTCTTTAGTGTCAAATGATATGAGGAAGATAAAGCCACAAATCATTTGTCATCTTGATAGAGGGAGATTTTGAAGCTCTTGTGATTTGGTGGCAATAGTCTTGGTTAGATGGGAAATGGCAATAAAATATCATGCTTGTTCAACCAATGTGGTGATGAGTCTTTAGTATTAAGAGTTAACTTTAGTATCTAACTATTTACAAACCCTAAACGGGTGAGGAGGAGTCGAGCTTTCAGATTTTCATTACGTTTTATATGGTTTGCTGTCAGCCGTTGCTAGGACTAGCTTCAAAGTTTGACCGTCTCTTAGGGGCAAAAGTATCAACTTACATTAAATGATATATGGGCGACAACATCTTAGATTGATGATTTGTGCCATCCCATAAGAATGCCTTCTCTTCATTAATTGCTACTTGTACTCGGCACTCTTTGGGAGGATTGCTTATGATATTTTGTCCAACTTCCAGGTTATTCAAATGAATATTGAGGAGTCTACTCGCAAGCAGATTGCAAAAGAGCTGAAAATTAATCAGTCGTTGCAATGCCCATATGTTGTCGTATGTTACCAGTCGTTTTATGATAATGGTACCATTTCTATAATCTTGGAGTACATGGATGGAGGATCTCTAGCTGATTTTCTTAAGACTGTCAAAACTATTCCAGAACCATATCTTGCTGCTATCTTCAAACAGGTGAATCCAATTTTTATATTTAGCTAAGGACCTTAATTAATTATACTGAGAACCCTTTCTTCAGAAATTGAATTATACTAAGACCTATTAATGCTCTGTTGATGATTCAGTCCCTCTTTTCCTTTTCTCAACCGAAATTTAGGTGCTCAAGGGTTTGTGGTATCTGCATCACAAAAAACATGTAATTCACAGGGACTTGAAACCCTCAAATTTACTGATAAACCATAGAGGGGAAGTGAAGATCACCGACTTTGGAGTAAGTGCAGTGCTAGCAAGCACTTCTGGACAGGCTAATACTTTCGTTGGCACATACAACTATATGTCTGTAAGTAGTTCATGAATATTTTATGTTGTTTATATATTACTGGTCATTAGTGTTCTTCTCCTATTATCTGTCCAGCTGTTTAGCTACATGTAGCACTCCAAACTTGAAATTTAGTTGCTTATTTTCAATTGTATGTTGCAGCCTGAGAGAATACTAGGAGGCAAATATGGCAACAGTAGCGACATTTGGAGCTTGGGGCTAGTTTTGCTCGAGTGTGCTACAGGTCATTTTCCGTTTTCTCCACCACAGCAAGATGGATGGATTAATGTTTATGAGCTTATGGAAACCATTGTTGATCAATCACCACCTTGTGCACCTTCTGATCAGTTTTCTCCAGAGTTCTGCTCATTTATTTCTGCATGGTAAAGTTCGCATCTTTGATAAAATTGACATAATTCAGTATGTTCTGTTGTTAATGAGCTAAACTTCTAAATAGTGCACATAACCTGACATGTAATCCTAGCTTTTGTTTCATGACACCCTTAATGGCAAAAGTGGAAAAGCATGTTTATTGTACTTAGACATCGTTAACGTGGCCTAAAATTTATTTACTTTTTGGTTCCTTTTAATTAATTTACTTTTGTTCAGCTCTATTTGGAACTTGCCTAGAGCATGGGGGAGAAATGGAATATGAAAAAATGTTGAGATGAAATATCCAGAGCTGAAGAAAATATATGTCAGCCAATTAATCAATATATGCCCTTTACAAGTGTGCAAAGCATTTTTTAAATGATAAAATCCATATATTTATTTTTTCTCCAATTTTTAAATAGTTGTATCATACATCAAAGCTTGAAGGGCATCAGATTTTTAGATGTCACAAATATTTTGAGGTATCCTAAAATGGAAATCATGGTAGACAAATTGGGACAGAATATAATGTTTACATAATACGACATCAATTATGCTTTAGCAAATGCATTGGATAATTAAAAAAATTAATATTTCTTTTACCTTTTATTTATTTCTTTATCTTTCTTTTCCCTAACTTTCTACAGGTTCCAAACAATAGGATTCAGAAAGTTGCATGTTGATCATTGAATTTACCTGGATTCCCTGTTTCTGTATTTTAAAACCATTTCCGGTCTTTATAGAAATGTTGGAGATGCAACCTTTCTCAAATCTGACATTGAGTGAATTAGTTGTCCTTAATTGCGGTTAAGTTAGATAGTTCATAATTTTAGTGTTTTTGGTTCTCCACCCTTGTGATACTCAGAAACAAGTAACTGAACTCCCATCTTCCCTTTCCTTTTTGATTATAATTCTTTGCATTTTCTGTTCAATTTTATTCAGTGTGCAAAAGGACCCAAAGGATAGACAGTCAGCAAATAAACTAATGGTACACATTTAAACCTTGACTTCTCTTTTCACTAATGGTTTATTAGGATATCTACTAACTAGATGATATGCAGAGACATCCTTTCATCAATATGTATGATGACCTGAATATTGATCTTGCGGGCTACTTTACTGAAGCTGGATCTCCACTTGCAACATTGTAAAGAATGCGTGGTATGTCCAGAGCTTGGTTTCGTTTTCTCTATTGTACGATTTTTCTTTTGAGTTCCAAGTACAATTGAGTGTAGTATCATTTTTATATATTCGTAAAGCATGGTGTTGTTGGCCATTATCTGATGATTGAACTATGGTAGCCAAATTATACTTATCTGGTTACCATATTACAATAAATTCTTTATGTTGCTTTGGGAAGAACCAAAGACCTTAAAAGGCATATTAACCTGTTCTTGAGATGCTTAAACAACAGTGCTGCTTCACCATTGTCTCAAACTTCAGCTGATACTCACTCTACTCAAGTTTTCACCAACATTGATAGTATAAAAATAGGGAACTGTTATTTTCACAGGTAAATATAGACATTTCCACAATCTCTCTCATTGAAGTTGCGGTTTCCTTATGTGGAGGATCTTGTGAAAATATCATTTTTATTTGTGAAAATATTAATTTCCCAAAAATAATTATAAGGATAGGAAATTTTAAATTTTAAAGCGTCATCAATACAACATTTCTTGAATCGTAGCATAAAATCACGCTTTTTTTCAAGTTTCTAGTCATTCTTGGGCAGTAGAACCCTTTCCGGCAGAGATTAACTTATTAAGCTAGAAGTGTGAAATTAAGGAGTGACAGAAACTCAGGTGAATACGTGTGAACTGGACCAAGCTTTAGTGAAATGAAAGTATTAATGGATTAGAGTGGCAGTCATCAAGGTTCAAGAAGAACTTGGAGGAAATACACGGAACATTATCATGGCAGAATTTGGTGTTAATGAACTGTTGTTACCTTCAAGAAATTAAGTACTTGTTGACCAATTTATGCTTTCTCCTCCTAATGAATTATAAACCTTAGTATGGATTATATTTGTCATATCTAAGTCTATTTGAGGATGAATTATAATTACAATTTGATGATGAATTATAATTACAAGTGAAATGTTATACTCCGTATTATATAATCTCATTTTGATATATTAAATGACTACAAATAATTTATGAATTAAATAACGAACTAATCTTGAGATAAAATAGAACGTAGTAATAATAATTTAGGCAAATCGTTCTATTCCAGCATCGTCATTTATGCAAACGGTGTATATATTTTCTAATGTGTTTGTTTATCTAATTCTAAATGAGTAATACGGATATATAATTGGGCTTGGTTTGCTTGGAGCCCAATTTTAAACTAGTCTAGTGAATAAGGCTTCAAACAGCTTAAACTTGAGCTCTGCTTGAATTAAACTTGAATTGAGCCTCAACAGAACTCGGATCTAGTCCAGCTTATAAACTCAGGACAAACCCGTGTTGTTAACAACCCACTTCCAAGCATTAATAGAAATTTACGAATCAAGTTATTAACAAAAGCCCAGCTGGTATTCCAATTAAAGCCCAAGGACGATTGCGGAATAATATTACGCAAGACCTTTGATAATTATCGAAGCATGTAGGCAAAATCACCTAACAATTCATTTTCCAAAACTCGGAAAAAGCCCACCAAAGAAATGGTCTAAACAATATTCTCAAAGCTATCTTAGTAATTATGGACAATGATCTTGCAATATTTTAAGGGAATTAATATTTTCACAAATAAAAATAATAGTTTCACAAGATCCATTTTACCTGAATAGAACGTGAGTCTCACACTTATGTGAGAGAAAACTTGTAAAAATATTAATTTTTATTTGTGGAAATAACAATTCTCTGTTCTATTTCATTTAGATTAATACAAATATACAGGAGTCACAAAATCCACAAACTGAACCCATAAAAAAAGCTTACAACTTGAATAAGCAGTACTAACCATTTCCCCAACTCTACAAACTTCATTTCTCCAACTATGAAGCTTGATTCCCAGAAGCTTTGTGCGTCAAAAACCTTTAATATATACGCCGGAAATCTTGTGGTCTGGAACTAACACAGGCAAGAGATCAACTAGCTTACCATTTAAGTTTTCTTCTTAAATTTTCTTCGAGCTTTCAAGTCGACAACAATAACAGAGATATTATCTTTGCTTCCCCTTTGGAGAGCAAGTCTGGAAAGGTACTCTGCCGCGTCTTGGGCGGCAGGATCAACTCCCTCACCCCTTGCAGATAACAGGGGTCCATTCTTTTTGTGCCAAAGAAGGATGCGTTTTCGTGCCACATCACACGCCTCCTCGTTTGTCACTACGTCCCAGAGACCATCGCTGGCTAGAATAAGACACTCGTCTTCTATTGTTCGAGGAACAAACACCATCTCCGGATCAGGAATCACATAGGGTTCCAAATATCTATCACCTGAGAGAAACATATAGATTTAACGGACGGACGACTTCACTTGGTACTTGTAATCGGTACTGTTACATTCAAACAAGATATAAACAGAGTAATAATGCCAATCAACACATTGGAGTTTTGTTTGTCTTGATGCTCTTATCTGCGTGCCTAAACTAGAAATATCTTGGTCACACGAAACAAAATCGGAAATTTCATCCATTATATGATATATTTTTTTATACTTCAGGCATCATAGACAGAGTATTTATACTGGGATGCCCCTGGGTTGAAGTGCAAAATTTACATATTTTTTTGGGATGAACCTTTTTTTACAAGCTTCCCTCTCACATTAGTAGGGTAGATCCCACCTTCTTGTAAGAGGGGGGCTAGGGGAACTATTTTATATCCCTAGAATCTGTTGTCATAGCATCCAACCTCCATACAAACTGATACAAATCAGCAGCAGTAAGGGTAGTCACACCATCAACACAATAATAAGAGGGAAAGTTTTATTTTCTTATAAGAAACATGCATAATAACCATTTAGTTGTGGACAGGGTTAAGATAAACATACCAATAGACCTCGACATCGCAAGCATGCCTGAAACACGAAAGTCATCCCACCAAAAAATGACTTTACCTCCTGCAGCTTCTATCCTCTCATGCTCATCATCTCGACTTGGCTGAAATTAAAGCTTTAAGTTAGCCTCCCAAAGAGTAATAAAAAAGTTTACTATTGCACTGATGAAAATCAAAGCAACAAAAAGGGCATCAAATGGAAAGGCAATATAGCAAAAACTACAAACACATGCCCTACTTTATGGTCTATCGACAAGGGTACGGATACTTTTCCACGACAAAGCACTGCCCTTGAATCGCCACAATTTGCAACTATAATATGGGTGGAACAAATAACACTAACAACAGCTGTAGAGCCAACAGCATCAGAAGCAACAGCTTCAAGACTAGGCTCACTGGCATCTGCAGTGCCTTCATTGCCTATACGGACTCCTCCAACCTCAGCATCAACTTTCTGGAAACATTTCAAGAAGGCTTTCTCCCATTGCTCCTGCCAATTATACTCTTCACTTCCATTATAAAAATGCCCGTTTGCAATTTTCAACTCCTCGGCCAAAGCCAAATGCATACGATCTCGACAATAGTTAGCAACCTGTGCCAACAGACCACTCATAATATAAATTCAATTGAGCAATAGCAACCAACATCTAAGGAAATATTTATAGTACCCTTTTAAGTTACAAGAAATATACCTGGCAGCCCCCATGTCCATCATAAACCCCGAAGAAATGGGTGGTTGAACGACTTAAGTTTCGATTCGGTCCATTCGAAACTGGAGCTATCATCGAAGCTGGAATTTCTAGAAAGTGCGGTAAAGCAACAACAGCATCTTCCATCTCAGATCTCCTCCCCTGAAGAGAAGTGATTCCCCAAGTAGGTACACAATCCAACAGACAATTTTTCCGTAATGTGCTAATCTTCTTTTCCTGTATGCCCTCAAGATGCAAAGTAGACTTTCTCTGCTTTGTTCCATCAATTTCCACAACTTCATTACTCACAGCAACAACAAGATCCCCTACAATCTCCGACTTACTTTTTGATTCCAAGAAACAAGATTCATCAGTGGTTTGCAGATCGCCAATACTCTTCTTATTATCAGTTGTAGTTAGTTTTTCTGCCACAGAATTGACCTCTAAACTGCAACTTACTACAGATTGAGAACAATCACTTACCAGATTGATTGTATTACTAGAAATCGCATTATTTCCGTTTTGAATCACAAACTTCAATACATTATCACCTTCCTTGAATTCTTCATGAGCAGAAACAGACACTGTACTAACTTCATTTTGGGGATTTTTACAGCTAAAACATCTATTTTCACTACCAGTAGACACCAAAGGCAGCTTGATTAAAGTGCAATCGGACAACAAGCTTGTTGTGCTAGTTATTAGCTCAAGCCCCTTGATTTCCATGTGGGTTTTTATTGCAGATTCATCGCAGATTAAATTTGCCAGTTTAAATGGCAGGGCAATTGCATGAGACATATCCTGATCCATTAGTTCCTCTGTTCACCCTCTCAAGTTCCAAACTTCACAATCAAATTGAACCCAACCTTTTTATACCTAATATACATAACCTGAGAAAGAAGCCCTTTAAAACCAAATTATAAAAGAATTGAAGGACCTAAAACAAGCATCAAGGCAACTAAAATGGGAGTTTATGGATTATCTAAACTTCAACAAGAAAACTACTATATGCTAAATTTTTCTTGCTACCATTTTGCTCTGATTTGAGACCAGAACTAAAATCTACCATCAAAGACCCAATCCAAACATTCTTTTTGTACTATTAATGATCAGAATCAGATAAACTATAGATATTAAACTCCAGTAAGTTTGATTCACAAAAATAAAATAATTTAAAAAAAAAAACAGTGCATCAAAGAGACTGGAATAGAACTTACAAGACATGCCAAAAGCCCATAGAATCTCATTAATGTCTCCAAAAAACAGAAAAAAGATCTGGGTTCAAAGGATCACAGAGCCAATTTATCTCTACCTCCAGAAATTTGCCCATTTCTCTCTACATGTCCAGCAGAATACTATAACTTTAAAAAAATGTAAAAAATTGATAAGAAGCCCTATAATTGCAATGCATCCACATATATATATATATATATACACACACACTTTAATAAACTATAAAAACTACCATCATCAATAATTTATTTATTTATTATTTTTTTTTAAAAAAAGTTACTTTATTGATGGCATGAAAAATCAAACAAGGTATCCTTGCCAAGTTGCTTACCGTTTCAAAACACAGCAGCATGAGAAAATGGGGTCACCAAAAGATAGAGAAGAGCAGGTGTCAGTTGAATGGTAGTCCCATGTTACAAAGATCTAATAAACAAGGGACACATAATCACAAACTTTTGACCTTATTTGAGTCTCATGTCCCTTATGAATGACCATGTGTCCGTGAGAAAAATTATTATATGATTTTAAGGTACGGTCATTTGGTATTGCAGTCTGTAGAATTATTTATATATTATTATTTTAATATATATAATAAAAAAATTCATTATATATTTTAAAATAATAATATATTAATGATTTAAAATATCATATAATAACTAAATAATTTTTTTCTATAATGTGTGTCGATATGTAATTAGTTTAACCATGTTTTGCAGTTTCCTTTCGGTGTCTAATCAAGAAGATCATGTCTTTCTTTATTACTATGTTTGAATAATAAATGCATAGTAGGTCCAAGATACTAATACTAGTGCCACGTTTGAGTTCAAAGGCCTTTTATTTACTAATTACTCGGTTTGATAATAAGTTGGGTGAGAAGATACTCCCTCCTCTATTATATATATATATATATATATATATATATATATATATATGTGTGTGTGTGTGTGTGTGTGTGTGTGTGTGTGTGTGTGTGGTTTTAGAAGATTTTTTTTTTATAATATAAGACATTTTATATATATTTAATAAAAAAATTAATTAAATTTTATTTTTCTCTTAAAAAATCTCATTAAGATGGAGTAATTATGAGAAAGATGATGAGTAATTAATTAATGGATAGATAATAATGAAATTTTAAACTAACATTAATTATCTACCAATAGTATTAATAATACTTTTTAATATGTGTGATTATTTCTTGAACGTCATATATAATGAAAAAAAGAAGAAGAGTAAAATGTCGTGTGACTGGTTTTTATTACCCAAAATTAGAGATGTATTTGAAAAATGAAGATTTAAAAAATAATTTTTATGTTTTAAATTTTTTCTCAATAGTAATTAAAAATATAATATGCGTGACATGATTATACTCAATTAACTAAATAAAAATGTCATTTAAAATTTTTTACATTATTTTATAGTTTAAAATAAATATAATTTTTTAATTGTAAAAAACAAAAATCTTTAATTTTGAAACAGTTAGAGTATCAAGTTTGGCAATCTTAAGAGCTTCATGAAGCTCAACTACCAACATGAGGAGTAACTAGATACTAGAAAAAAAATTGACCCTTATATGGAGTTTTTGAATCACTAATATGAGATGCATTCATATTACAAAAACCCATATTAGCCATGCCAATCTCATCATGAAAAGAATATGAAGAAGTATAATTTAACATATCGTCAGCCATAAGTTGAAAACTTACCCCCACAAATTTGAGATGTGACACGTTCTGATTATGAATTTGTAGTAAAACCCTCAACAATTATGGAGACTCCTTCGTTGTTAAAAATAATTTGTAGTGAAATTATGATAAGAAAATAGGTAGCTTTATATATATATAGGAAAATTCTTTCCAGCGAACCACTAGCAGCGAACTAGAAACGAATTTAAAAAAATGAACACGCGGGTTGCTATTGTCAGGTTATAAATTGGGTCAGCCATATAAGAAATTAAAATAGCCCATTTGACCAGTGGTTTGAAGAAGAAGGAAAAAAAAAAGATTTGACGACTCATTTGAAGGCCCTCATTATCTCTCTAAATCCTCTCTCTCCCTCACTACGAACGGAACCCATCTAAGAAGGAAATGTACTAACGCTCCGGCAACATTTCTAAGATCTATCTCATTTTGAGCCATCTGAGAACAAAATGTAAAGCACCGTTTTAGAATGTCTCTCTCCTAATTTTTTAATTTTTTGCTCATTATTAGTTTATGAGATTATGGTTAGAAATTTTGGGTTTAAATTAGGGTGTAAGATTCATAGTATAGTTCACGTGCAGTGTTGTTGTTGCCCTTAATGCTTTCATGTTTCAACTATAATACATCATTCCATTTAAAAACTGCTGGGCAGTCCAGAAATCCTTTAAATATTTCCGACCCCTATTTTAAATAGCAAACATACCATAATCCCGTAGCTAATTACCTTCTACCAAGAAAAGAGAATTCAATGTATTAAGAATGAAGAAGAACGAATCTAGTGCAGCTGTAGTTCGTCCAGGACAGACAACAGTAGTTAGCTGAATTGAATTGTATCAAGATTAGTAATTCAGTCAGGGGCATAACAGTAAATAAAAGATTAGTAAAGTATAACTATTGGTTGTACTTACCAAAATGTTTAGCAACTTTCCATATTCCTTTTCTGCATTTGTATATTATGTATTGAAATTACATTGTCAAGTTGAGCTGATTTTTGTAAGGATGTATTGACTTTTTTTTTCTTTCAATTACCAAATCTCTGTCCTTTTTTAAATTAGGTTGATGATTAATGGCGGTGAAGAATGTGGTGATAATGTAGACAATACTGAAATGGAGTTAATAAAAGAAGTTGGTAGTGATGAAAATAGGGAAATTTTTATTTATAATCCGCAAGTAGCCGACCATCTCAAAACCAGTGTTGAAAAAGAATTCTAAACAATAGATGAAATCAAGGATTTCTACAATGCATATGCTAAAGAGGCGGGACTTAGTATTTGAAGTTAGGCTACTAAAAAAATAGAAGGAAGTGATGAAATAAAAAGAAAAGAGTATGTTTGTTTTAAACAAGGTAAAAGAATAACAATTGCCGATGTTGAAAGTAAAAGGCGTCAGGGATCAATAAAAGAAAGTTGTAAAGCAAAGGCGGCTTACACAAAAAGATTTATATAATTATGAAAGGGATAGACGTAATGAGTTGAAGGGTTATGACGGAGAAATGTTGACTGAGTTTTGCAAATTAGAAAATGGCAAGAATCCTTCATTCACTTGTGAAAGTAAGGTCGATAATGAACAGAGGATAACACATTATTTTTTGGGTTGATGCTACTTCTAGAAGGGCATATAGTTTTCATGGTGATGTAGTCGTCTTCGTTACGACATACAACACTAATCGCTATGGGCTGATATTTGCACCATTGATGGGAGTTAACAAACATGGTCAAACCATAATTTTTGCTTGTGCATTCCTAAGTGATAAGACCTCGGATTCATTTGTTTGGCTATTCAAACAATTTTTAGAGGCTATGCCAGGTGATGCCCCTAACATGATCATTACTAATTAACATCCCGCGATGTCTAAAGCAATTTCAGAAACTCGTCCGGATACTTTTCATAGATACTGTAGTTGGCACATATTGACAAAATTTTTTAAAAAGTTAGACTCGGTGAAGTATAATGCTAATTATAATGAATTTACCAATTGTATTTAGAATTCGGAGTCTAAAGAAGAGTTTGATTTGATATGGATGGAGCTTGTTAGGAGGAGCGGGTTACATGACAATAAATTATTACAAACAATGTATGAAATTCATTTAAAGTGGGTGCCTGCTTATTGTAATCATGTTTTCTCGGCCAATATATCAAGTAGCCAACGAGAGAAAAGCTCTCATGTATTTTTCAAAAGATATGTATCTAAGAATAATTCATTAGTTGATTTCATGATTCAATTTAGTAGGGGGCTAGTGCGGCAACGACAAGAAGAGTTGTTAGCCAATCATAAAGATTTGATTGAGAAGCTTAAAGTAAAGATGAATCATGACTTTTTGTTTCAAATGATTGATATTTATACTCGGGAAATGTTTTATAAATTTCAAGATGAGATATGGGAATGCTTGAATTACCGTTTTGAGCTTAGCAAGGAGAGTGGCAATCAATGCGTGTTTCAAGTTCATAGGAAAAAATTGTTCACCCCTAGATTGCGAGAACTTATTTATGATAGAGAATTGGGTTTTGCTTCATGTAATTGCCACAAGTTTGAGAGTGTGGGGATACCATGTAGACATGTGCTTGGTTACTTGCACAAAATGCATGATTTTGACGAATTACCACAACATACATCTTGAAAAGGTGGACTAAGAAGGCAAATTCGGAGATAGTGGTCGATAATGAAAGTGGAATAATGATAAATAGTGACAAAGAATATATAATCAAGCGAAGTGAATTAATTCAATGTTCTTTGGATGTTATTGATAAAGCCCTCACATGCCAGCCAAGACCAAATTAATATTTATAAAGATGCTTTGGCTCATGCACTCAAATCAATCAATCTTTGTTGTAGATAGTGGTAAAAGTTCACAATCTGGGAAGATGAGTCGCAATAAAGACCATATTTACAATGAACCAAATAAAGTGAGGGTAAAAGGATGTGGCAAAAGACTTAACGGAGGGAAAGAAAGGGCATTAGGGAAGGCCAAGAACTTAAAGGCTAGACGTTGTCATGGTTATGACAAAGTTGGACAATCACATGACAAAGGGAATTGTCCAATGCTTGCACATCGGTAAGTAATATTTAAGTAATGGTAAACAATTTTTTCTATCTCAATCTTTAAATGATGAATGTTATTTTGGCTTTTATGTAGAGATTCTCCTAACAATGAAGGTGCAACAACATTTTTAAGTTCAGAAGATGATAGTCATACTTCCAAAGGTTTGAACATTTATTTTATTCAATATTATGAGTTACATATCCATAGATCTAATATACTTATATTTTATTTTATTTTAGGTTTATCAACCTAGTTAGAGATGTTCATTTATTGTGATGTTACTTGGTTGAGATGCTTGCTGCTATTGGTTGTTGCTAATTTGAATGTTGGCTGCTACTATTTTGTTTACTACTATTTTGGCTTATTTCTATTTTAGTACTTGTGTTAGATAGTAGTTGTGTATTACTGATTTGGTTTCCTGCACCCACTTGCGGAGAATGTTTGTAAATGATTCCCTCTATTTATTTAGGTGTCATCTTGTAGTAGCTTAATTATCTCCACATAATTTGTTACAGTCTTGCTGAATCTCATTCATAAATCATGAGTTTTCGTCCTTTTTGTAGTTATAATGTCATTCACAGTCATTTGGTTTAAATTGTTTAAATGACTAAACTTTGATATGGAAAATTACAAAACTGCTGAATAAGCGATTGATGTGAAATTATGAATTTTGTTCACTTAGATTTTATTTATTCTTGCTTGTGTTTTTATTTACACAAGTCTCTTGGTTAAATAAATAAAATTACATTTTGTCGACACTGTCAGAGTGTCGGCCATTGTTGGTTTTGACCTTTATCTTCAGTCTCCCTTTTTCAAAAAGCATTTCTAACAATTTTTTCCAGCATATGAGATTTGTGCATGATAGTTTCAAGTTATATAGTTGGGTGGCATGGGAGTGCAGGACATGATAAAGGGGTATGATTAAATTAATGATTAATAGATCAACATTTAGTTAACTTATTCAATCTAAAGAAATATTGGGAAATTAGTTTCAAAAGTGTTAACGATGTGAATGTAACCTTATTGGTTATATGTAATATATGCGGTTTAGTTTAGTTCATAGAAATGTATTATTACTCGAAAGCTTATTTATAGAGGTACTCGAACTTTAAAATATATTTTTTTTACAAATAATACATTCCCAAGTAAAACATTGACCAATTTAATTTGCAATATTAATATGGGAAAAAGGAGTATTTTGTTTCATACAATCTGGGAAAGAAGGGACTTATAAATTGTCAATTTACTACATAAATTGGTACCATTTATCAAAATTACAACCGATTTAATAACATTAACAACACTGCATACATAACATTAACAATTATGACAAATCGCACGATTAGTTGCAATTGACGCATATCAATTTGTAACCTCGCTAATTCTCTATAGTCATTAGCATTCGTTGGATGAGTTGTTACATTTAAAAGCTCGGACGTGTCCATTTGCAACCTCCCCTGATTATGCAATGCTCAAACATATTTGTCACACCAACTGATGAAGTTACCACATTGCTGCATATTTTAGGACACAATAAATTTATTCAATTGTGTAAAAGGACCAAATAAACAAAAATTACAATAAATAATTAATACATACCACTATTCTTGGGCAAGAATAATAGTGTCTACCTGGATTCTTTTTCGACATTGAAAGTTTGACTATACAAGGGCTCGTACCATAACGACATATGAACGGAGGCCATACAAATGTAGCATTAGACGAATTTGATGACATATTTTCTATCAGTAGGCAGACATAAAAAAACATTAGCAACAATATTAGCCCCCGACTGATGTGAAACAAACAAAAAAATTAGTGAGTTTTTCCTGGAAATGTATAAACAAATTAATAAGTAGCAAGTTAAAACGGAATATGTTGAACCCCTGAAGCTAATACAACAGTATTAAGTTATAATTTAGATAACACTTCACGAAAAGGCCAACAAAGTAAGGAAAATGTAATTTCAATACATAATATACAAATGCAGAAAGAGAATATGAAAAGTGACCAAACTTTTTGGATAGTAAAATACATTTTGGTAAGCAAAATATGGATAATTTCCCTTTACATCTCTGTGCTAAATTTCCCAAACATCAACTCAATACATAATATACAAATGCAGAAAGGAAATAATTTCCCAAACATCTATGTGTTAAATTTCCCTTTACATCAACTCCACATGAAAGCTACTGTAACATCTCCGTATTTTACTAATATTTTATGTACTGTTATGCCCCTGGCTGAATTACTAATCTTCTTGTTATTTACTCATTCAACATTTTGTTAATGGAACTCAGTTAGTGATAATCTCAGATGATAAAACATAATACAAGTGTCTAGCTGAGGACCACAATGTCCGGGACTAATTTTATCTCGTAGAAGGTAATTAAGCTACGGGATTATGGTCTGTTTGCTATTTAAAATAGGGGTTGGAAATACTTAAAGGATTTCTGGACTGCCCAACAGTTTTTAAATGGAATAATGTTTTTATGGTTGAAACATTAAAGCATTAAGGGCAACAACAATATTGCACGTGAACTATACTATGACTCTTACACCTTAATTTAAACCCAAAATTTCTAACCATAATCTCATAAACTAACAATGAGCAAAAATTTGAAAAATTAGGAGAGACAAATCCTAAGACGGTGCTTTACTTTTTGTTCTCAGATGGCTCAAAGTGAGAGAGATCTTAGAAATTTTGCCGGAGCATTAGTACCTTTCCTCTCAGATTGGTTCCGTTCGCAATGAGGGAGAGAGAGGATTCAAATGAGTGGTCAGATCTTTTTTTTTCTTCTTTAAACCACTGGTCAGATGGGCTATTTTAATTTCTTATATGGCTGACCTAATTTACAACCTGACACTAGCAACACGCGTGTTCATTTTTTTAAGTTCGTTGCCAGTGGTCCGCTGGAAAGGATTATCCTATATATATATATATATATATCCTACCCGAATTATATTCACCTTAAAAAAAAGATTTGGAACCCTACCATTAAAACCATAATTAAAATAAGATATGTCAAATTCAGATTTGGAAATTACCAATCAATGAAGATTTTAGAATATGTTGCTATTTGTTGTTAAGTATGTCTATCATCATCATTGCCTTACCGATGTCGTATTGGAGATTATAGCTTGTTCGCTAGTATTGAGTCATATCTTTTAACATGCCAGTGAAAATCGAGGTTTCAACGGCATCGTATATGGGATGATTTGATTATTCAGTCGTCCGCTAGTTGGACTAGTGGATGATTTATACTAATTTGGGATATGCTTTAATTCGACATTGTTTGATGCTATGGGCGGTTTGTGTCCAGAAATTATTATTAATTAGTCCGCCAATCCAACTAGCGGATGACTGATGTCCTAATTTAAATCTCCACCGTTACTGCTCAAAATGTGTGGATTTGATGTTATTTGCCCAAATTTGTTTCATAGCATCTATTTGCTATGGATCACCCCCATATATATATATATAATTTGAATACTTTCAATATATGAAAGAATAAACTACTCTTAAAATATCTTTGACATAAAAAGAGAGGATGGAAACCATTTTGCAACACAGAAAACTTATATGTAAAAATACATCGATTTGTAGGGATATAAAATTTTAAAATGGGTCACTACGTTTATAAGTATTTTTGATATTTTTATAAATTCTCTGTCATATAAAAATAAGACTTAATTATATAAATATATTAAAAATACATGTGAAAATATCAGTTTGTTTTGAAAAATAGGCGAGATGGAAACCAAGATAAAGGCATATATATATAATTTGAATACTTTCAATATATGAAAGAATAAACTACTCTTAAAATATATTTGACACAAAAAAGAGATGAAAACCATTTTGCAGCAAAGAAAACTTATAGGTAAAAATACAGTGATTTGTAAGGATATACAATTTTGAAAAGGGTCACTATGTTCATAAGTATTTTTGATATTTTTACAAAATCTCTATCATATAAAAATAAGACTTAATTATATAAATATATTAAAAATACAAGTGAAAATATCGGTTCGTTTTGAAAAATAGGCGAGATGATTGCTATTGCTTTTTACCAAGATAGGGGGATAAAAATATTTTGGTGTTTGGATTCTACAAATTTATGATTCTTTGAAGTTGGGCAAAAATATAGGAAGCAAGAAAGATATCATGAGTATTGATGATAATGGTCTATGTTTTCTAAGTTTTCATCCATTGTGGTAGTGATTATAAATTTATAATTATAATGGAATGGTGGGAAAAATAATTGGAAATTGAATAGCATATTTGTTCTTCATACCTGGGCTAATGCCCATTGTGTCCGAAATAGAGGAGCTTTCGCCTTTGAACTCTTAGCTACATAATGGGTGGAGATAACCATTGGGCTAAAGCCCTTTGGTTGGAGAAATTTCTTTTACGTTTTTGACATTTAGTCTTGTTGCTAAGAAAATGAATGGGAGAAAAAAAAAACTTAGCATTTCTATTCACTATTTTGTACTTGGGCTTCTAAGGACTCAAAGGGCTTTAGGCTCTATTTTTGTTGTTGTTGACAGGTTTTCAAAGATGAAGCATTTCATTCTTTGCAAAAAGACTTTAGATGTTTTTCACATTGCTAAACTATTACATTAGGTCTGGCAATACAAGTTATAAATTATGGGTCAACCCAAATTTAACTAGAATTACTGGGTTGGTTAACTATTTTATAGGAGCTGGGTTGGTTAAAATTTGAAACAATATTTTTGAAATATTTTCAAAAAAAGAAACTATATTTTTGAAATGAAAAACAGATATAAACTGAATAACCATAGTTTAACCCATTTTCATGTTATTTTTTCTGGTTTCAAAGGGAGAGACGGGTTGTGAAAGAACCTAGTTACAAAAATTTTGGAGAGAAAAAAATTAATGGGAAAGCAAAGGGTCTGATTTAAATTTTCCTTTTAGGCAACAAATTAAGGGTAATTTTCTCTCTCTCTAAAAAGTAGTAAAAAGTAAAAGTGTAGATGCTCTCATAATAGTCTCTCTTTCTATAATTGAGTATATATGTATAGATTTTCTGTGTGATATGATGATACATGGGGTATGGATGGGGAGGAATATGCATGGATGAAAATGTCAAAAGCTTCTATAATAGGCATGAAGAAAGAGAAATACAATACGTATATATACGTATAAAAATACAATTATGTATATTGAATAGATTATATATATATATAGGGGCCGCATCCATAACAAACATTTATTAGGGGTACTGTTGCAGCAATCAAATACAGGGGCAAATTAGCTGTAAAATTATTTGACACTAAAAGCTCTAGCGGCAGGACCCATTTTTTTTAGCCCTACTACTAGAGCTTC
The DNA here is from genome assembly GCA_947179155.2 of Hedera helix. Classification (NCBI taxonomy): domain Eukaryota; kingdom Viridiplantae; phylum Streptophyta; class Magnoliopsida; order Apiales; family Araliaceae; genus Hedera; species Hedera helix. The sequence continues at coordinate 8,692,821 of OX359285.1, read as the reverse complement.
TAGCGGCAGTATACTAACAACAAACGTTTGTTGTGGATGTCTTACCACACACACGCACACACGCACACGCACACGCACGCACGCGCACACACACACACACACACACACACACACACACACACATATAGGGGACCGATCCATTGTCAACGTTGTAAAAAAGAATTTATCCTTACAACAGATCTCAATCGTCTAGGCTGAGATCTAATGGTTAAAAATCATCTCATCCGCAGTTTAGTTTTCAAGTATCCACAGTTTAATACTCTAGACGGTGTTAAATGTCTAAAATAACCCCAGTATTCAAATTAGGAATGTACCGTCTGTAGTTTAATACTGCGAATGCTATAGTTTTATATTCACCATCCGCACTGCGGACGCTAGGAATTTTTTGCTTTCCCCCAACTACATCATTTTTGACTTTCCCTTAATCCGCAGTTTAATACTACGAATGATATGAATTTTTGGCTTTCCCTCAATCCGCAATTTAATATTGCGGACGCTAGGATGACTTTATTCTCTAAAAATGACCTACTTTTTTTTTTTTTTCTCTCTCTCTCTCTCTCCCCCCATATGGACATTACTTCTCCTCATCTACAATAGCATCAAAACCTAGAGATTATTGAAAACTTGTTAATCAAAGTACTCTTTCAAACTTTTTCTTTAGCAAAAAATTTGCTACGAGAGTTTCTGATAATGTACAATAATGTAACTTCAACAGATTTTCTGAAAAAATCATATTTCAGGAATATGGATTAGTAGGAGTGTTGGACGATGATTCGGTGGTGGGGAACCATTATTGAAAATTTCATATGGTTTTTGTGGAATTTTGGGTTTATGTGACATTTAGTCCTTGTTTCTAAAAAATTATCATTCGATCCATAATGATCATAATGTACAGATTCTAGATTTACCCTAGTTTCCTCATTTATAATTCGTAGTGGGATGCAAGTGATTGCCTTTGCTTGGGGGAATTATTATTTTTTTTAAAAAAAAGGACATCTGCAGTTTAATACTGCGGAACCTTATGAATTGGAATATCTCATTCTTTGCGTTAGTTGGGTTTGGGGAAAATTTTAAAATAAAAAATAGACAAAATAGGCATTCACAGTTTAATACTGCGGAGCCTTGTGAATTGGAATATGACATTCTTTGCGTTAGTTGGGTTTGGGGAAAATTATAAAAAATAGGCATCCATAGTTTAATAGTGCGGAACCAGGTAAACTATAAAAAAAAATTATGTACTCCTTCTTCCCCTGTTTAGACCCCCTTGAGATTTTGTTCACAGCAATTGGGATATCTAGGTCTGTGAGGTATCCCCTGTAAACGTAGCCAAAATAAAAAAAATGCAGTTTTGTTAGATAAACCTACCACTTTTTGGGAGCACTGCATGCATCTTAAATTTTTTGATCATAATATATGTGGTTCTAGTAATCATAGCTTATTCACTTACACTAAGCATATTAATAGAATGATGGTATTGTATAAATAGAAGTTTGGATTATTCACCCACATATAACATTATGTGTAAATGAATTTAATTAGTAAGAAATTAATTTATAGCATTGAAATATTAGAGAAAACTACTCTTTCCTCCTCTGCCCTTACTTCATCGATTGTATACATCTTTTATCATCAAAATCCTTTAGTTTTTGATGTTATTAGAGATAAAGAGAAGTAGTGTCCATATATAGAGAGTAATAAAAAGAAATGTTATGGTGTTCTAAAGTTTATCAGTTCTAATGGTGACTCAAAGTTCCTTGCATAATTTAGCGGGAAAAAAAGAAGTTCCTTGTGTACTTTTGGATTACCTTATGAAGATGTTTTTGATGCTAGCCTAAATTATAGTAGTACTGATAATCTTCAAATTGATACGCCAACGAAAGTAATGAACAAGACTTTGGACAACTTGATACGCTGTATTTGTGGCGACAATCCAAAGACTTGGGAATAGGCTTTAACATAAGTTCAGTTTGCATATAATAGTGTTGTTCATCGTTCCACATGAAAGTCTTCATTTGATGTGTAGTATCAATCAGTGTTGAGACATACTGTAGATTTAGTTCATTTGACTAAGCTTTTAGGGAGAGTATTAAGGCACACAACATGGCATATTAGATTCATTCCATCCAAGCAGATGTGGAGCAAAAATTAGAAAAGTCCAATGCTAAGTATAAAGTTGCAGCTGAAAAACATCATTGGTATAAAGTGTTCGTGGTAGGAGATATGGTGATGGTTTTCTTACACAAAGAGTAAATTACAGGCAAAGAATTGTATGGGCTTAATTAGATTTTATGATAGATTAACGACAACGCTTATATTATGGATGTGACGCCTTCAAATTTTTGTACTCGCTACAAATGATTTGGTCACTATCTAATCTCATTAATAACACAATTTTATAATACAAGTTAAAAAATTTCTTACAATATAATAATTCACATTATATTATATATCTTAGGTCTTTATTACTATTACAAAAATCTATTATAACTTATCCAAAAAAAATTATGCTATTATAATAATTATAGTTATTCTTCTGACTTGAAGACTCTTTTACCTTTATCTTTCTTAGTCGACTCTTCAACTCCTTTTATCTTTTGTGAAATATTAAATATGCAAGAGTGAACAACCAATTGCTCAATATGTTTTGAGCTCCTCAGCATATGGATAGTCTTTGATTTGTTCTTATACTACATATTGCTAGGACAAGCTTTAAAACTCATATTCTTGTGGTAAGTTCCCGGACTCATAATGTGTGGCAAGTTTGATGAACTATACGGGGGTATAGAAAAGTTGGAGTAGCTAGAAATTTTAATATGATAAATAATAATAGTCATAGTAATAAATACAGTAATTAAATAAAGAAGAGGAAGGTGAATGTTTAGGGAATTTAGGATATTCCCACTCTTCTAGCTTTGCTAGATTTCAAAAATTTTGGCCTCAAGCTAATTTGGCACGTATGTGCTTTTGAAAATGCAAATGAATTTTAAGCGATTTAAAAGTGTCTATGCTACTTGTTTTGGCTAGACAAAAATATTTTTAACATCAAAATGCATTTTAAAAGAATCATCCATGCACCTTTTAGCCGGTGTAGATGTGATGAATGACGGAATTCTCAACGTGAAGTCATAAATGATTTTGATTTATGAAAGTATGTCAAAGCTATAAGTCAATGCCATTTGACTTGGCTAAACGTTTTAAAAAGCTTTGGCATGATAAATGTTTTAAAATTTCTGCGGATTATAAATTGTTAAAAGTGAGTCTATGCTAATTGATCTAGCTAGACAAGTGTTGAAGAAATATAAGTCTGAGCTATTGATTCAGCTAGACAAATTTTGAAATGTATTTATTGAATTCATATTCTTTAAAAATTATAGCCAATCAAATTATTTTCGAATGAATTCTAAAGCTGAGACGAACAAAAAGATTAAGAATATTGCAGATTGATCGACTAGTCACCTGACATAAGAAACACAGGCATTGCAGATTGATAATCTGGCGTGCCAATGTATGGTGAAACATCCATCATTTTAATGACAGACTGATCCACTGTTAGAGTTTGCAGTATGAGGTACTCTGGGAGTGAAATACTGCTAAACCAGGATCATATTTAGACTATTATGAAAATTCATCACGTTAGTGGGTTGCAATATGAGGTACTCTGGGAGTGAAATATTGTTAACCAGGATAAATATTTATTCAGCATAGCATGAAAGTTTTTTTCAAAATAAAAATTTTGAATTTCTCTACTCTTATGAAGATTGGATGGTAGGATGGGGTAATGAGCGATAATGAAGGTAAAAATTGTAAAGTAAAGAAATTATGAAATGTGATTGCAATGTGCAATGACCACGAGAAAAGAAGGAAGGAAAGATATGTGGAATGAATGCAAATGAATGGTCTATGTGGCACATGAAAGAGATATTAGTAAATAGAAATTTCGAGGACGAATTTTTTTGAAGGAGGGGTGAATGTGATACCCCAGGATTTTTAGAATAATTTCAAATAAGGATTATGATGAATTAAGTAAATGTTAGTGTTTAAAACCTAGTGTTGAATGATAGAAGTATTAATGAATGATTTATGGAATGTGAAGAAGATTTATGAATATGAATTAAGAAAAGAAGGATGAAGGTGCAGAGTATAAATGATGTGCAATAGACGGTATGAAAAAAGTGAATGAAGTAAGGAGAAGTGCGATTAAAGAAATAAATTTTTTCAGAGAATGAGAAATTATCTTGATATGTACCTCAAGAAATGAATTAAAGTGTTATTAATAAAATTTTTAGAGAATTATGAAATATAATATTACAAAGAAATTGTGAATTGAATTAAGAGTTGTGTATTTTGACAGTTACGACCATTTTGATGTTATCCATGTGAGTATGGACATTAAAGAGGTAAAATGTGATTATTATGGATTTAGTGGTTATTCATCAAAGATAAAGGTATAACAATGTGCTATAAATAAAATACGTATAATTATTACGGTAATTATGATTTCGAGGACGGAATCCTGTTAAGGAGGGAAGAATGCGAGGATCCAAAATTTCAGAATTATTTAATAAAATTAAATAAGAAATTAATTGATAAAATTATCAAAGTTGTGTAAATAAATTATTATTTTAAGTGATTTAAGGTATGTGAAGAGAATTAATTAGTAAATTAAATCTTTACAGAGATGGTGATAAATTGTAAATAACTGAAAAGTAAATAAATTATTTAAAAATAATTTATAAAGAATAAGAGAAATTATATGTAAAAGTACAATAAATTGAACAATAAAATTATTGTGAAGGTGCATAAATTATATTTAAATGGTGTTATGTGGTAGTGATATATATATATATATATATATATATATATATATAAAGGTGCATGTTTGATTGATAATCATGAATTCCATTAATTATGGAAACAAATGGATTAATAATTAAATTAATCCAAATAAAAAGGTAATGAGGAAATTAGTGAAATTGTGATTATTGATTTTAGATTTAATTAAGAAATTATGGAGGAAGTTTATAAATTAATTGAGAAGAAAAGTAATTATATAAGTTATATAATAATAAATTATATAATTTATATAAGGAAATTAAAATATAGAATGAAGAAGTTAATAATTATATAAATTATATAAGAATAATTATATAATTTATATAAGAGGATTAAATTAATTAAGGATGGAAGAAAATTTTATAAATTGTATTTTGTGTGAAATGAATAAGGATAAAGTAATTATATAAATTATATAATAATAAATTATATAATTTATATAAGAAAAGTTAATGTAAATTATAAAGAAATGAAAATAAATGAGAAAAAAGAATGTTTTAAGTTATTAAAAATTATATTTATGTATAATGGATTTATTGTGATTTTTATGAAAGATAATATTTTAGAAATGTGGACATGTTAATGTAACATGTTGTCCAAGTAATGAAGTGAAAAATGATGAAAAATAATTTTTATATGTTATATGTATTATTTAATGAATTATGGAGGTATAAATTACCTCATTTAATTACATGCATGTCGTTATGCGTGTACAAAATTTATTAAGTAAAGTATACAAAAGAGGTATTAAAATTACTTATAAATCATGTTATGATTTTTGGTGAATTAAAATAAATATTTTATATACATTATATAAAATATTTATTATACGAAATAATTATGTAATGTATTAAAACATTAATTATGCATGTTATTTTTTGGAACACTCCAGAAATGGAAAGGCAAAGTCGGTGGAATGCAATTAAGTTTCCAAATTAGTTAAGAGTAGTGTTTATAAAAAGAAAAAGAAGCAAAGAAAAAGGAAAGAAAAAGAAAAAAGAAAAAAGAAAAAAGAAAAACAAAACACTTTTATCCATTTTTGCTTCTTTCTCTACCCGAACACCACCATGCCGCCACCGAGCTCCACCACCACCAAGAGAAGAAAAAGGTTTAATGTTAACATGTATATAGCAAGCTTCAAGGAAGGAAATTCAAGTTTTAGAAGATTGCACGAGAAGCATTATAAAAAGGGTATTTATTATTTAATGCCACGATCCAGGCAAGTTCTTCAGTCCTTTAATGTTAAATGTTGTCTGTTATGATATGTTAATATTTGTTAAAATGCATACAAATTATGTGCTATGTGATATGTGATTAATGTGACCACAATGTGTACTTTGTGCAACGATATGAATATATATGAGATATATTGCTCAAGTATAGGCACAACACATGATATATGACACACACCGAGCATGTTAAGATATGTGCTACGTGAAGCATGAAATATGTTAACTGTTGAACTTGCTGAGCCGTTGTGCTCATTACTTGCTTAAAATAAACTTTTGCAGGTAAAGAAATAAATTTCAAGAATATCAGATTATATTAGAGACGGATCACTTTATAAGGTTGTGAATATAATTGTTATAATTTCAGTTGTATAACTCAATGTGGGTAAATTGCAAAGTTTACATTGATGTTTTGTATGTACATATATGTTGGATCCGTATAGGATGAATAGAGTTAAATTGTGAACCGTGAATGTTCAAGATAGTTGTTACGATAGAAATTATTATATGATTGATTTTGAATGATGCAACAAGGAATAATTGTATGAAAGTAAATAACATTAGATTTTGAATGTGAAGCATTATGATACTAGCTACAGAAAGAAAAAGTAAAGGTTGTGATCCAGGGACTAAGATCAAGAAATGAAGTTTTTAAATGATAAAATATTTAATACAATGATTGAATTAAAAAAAAATTATACCAAAAATTTGGTAATTGATGACGATAATGTCAATAAATAAATTAATTAAGGGGATTAAAGATTTATTAACGAATCGAAATTTGGACGTTATAAAGATAATGTATAATAAATACAAAGTTTAAGGGAATAAAGTTGGTCGAATTTCGGGGTCGTTACAATAATTTACATAAATTCTCATCATTATAATTATTACAATACCGTGTATAGCACAACAACACATATACTAAGTTCTTACTATAATTATTGACACACTATTTTATAAACTTAGTGAGGACTACTACAACCACTAAATCGGACCGTCACTCCATTCTCACGTTCTCCTTGCTAACCCTCAACTACACTCTCATTTTTTGAAAGGAATTAGAAAAATAAAAAGGTGAGTTCAAATAATCCAGTAAATGATATCATGACTAAGATAACGAAAGATAAAATTATCCTTAATCTATAATAGAATCAAAGGTTTAGAAATGTTAAATAACTACTGTAATGGAATGAGCAATCGATTAAGAGAGTCAAATAAATAATAATGTCTAATATTTTCTATAATTTAAAATTTATCATCAAAATTTCAACATCTAAATCACCAATGGTCATGATCAAGGCAAACAACAATTCCTCTTTACACCTAGACCAAAGAAAACTTTCACCACGTGTCTTTGTCACACAGGCTAAAGACACCCAACAATCATATTGTATTTGTACCCACGCCAAAAATATTCCCAACAACTTGAGTTCTGATGGTTAGTACACGTAATAATTTTTCAAAATTGAACAAAAATAATAAGAATAACAAAATAAGAAATAAACATTAAAAGTCTACAATTTATATATGTTTAAGGAATCATTTAATTTGTTCATAATTCAATAATGTCCAAATTATCAACAAGATATCTAGAATATCGAAATGTGTCCAAGTCCAAGGGCAATGTCCAAGATAACAGATAGAAAATTCAATGGTATGATTTACAGTACAAGAAATATTTAATAGTTTAAAATGTTCACAGTTTAAATAGAAAGTTCAAGTCAAAATGCTCATATAGGCTAAATGTAAAGTTCAAAGTCCAACATATCATAGTTCAATTATAACGGTTAGAATTCAATAATGTGGTTTAAGTCAAAAGCTATTAGATGAAGTACAAACTATTAAGAAAATTTTAACAAATTGTTATCTTAGAAATTTTCACTGCTTAATACTATGAGAGGTACACATAAAATACTTTCTTACCATAGTAAGTTTAAATATTAATAGATGAAGAAAGATGATATCTCTTATCTTAGCACGTGACTAGATTCTGCTTTCTATGTTGTTGGTTAACCTATATATGTATTTATGTTTTAATTAGTAATTACCTCATATAATTACCCAAAGTTTATTAATAGTATTTATAAAATAAATTTGTGTAGTATATATAATGTAGTAGAATAAACTTTTAAAATAATTTTAAAGGAATAAAATAACATTTTAAAATAATCTTTTAAAGGAAGCTTTTCAAAATGAATCTAGGAAGAGTCTTCTAAACGAAGAGTTGTAAATACTGTGTAATATGCATGTGCATTTGTGCAACTATACTTTAGAGAAAAGACATTTGAGCAATCTTTGCACTCTTACTCATGTTATCAATACTCAAAATATCTTTAGCAAACTTCGAAAAACACACACACTAAGAAATATTTAGAAAGTGAGAAAAAGTATAAGTAAGAAGTTATACCCACTCCTTATGCTAACTCCTCTTTTATAGTCAAAACTTAACTAACATCTACCACACATATCAACCACACATCATTTTATCACAATTTTCATATTTTAAGATTACCTTTAATCTACCACACATAAATTTTAGCACAATTTTCACATTTCAAGATTACATTTTACTTTACTATTCATAATTATTATTATATTTATCCGTCTTCATCATTATTTTTTTAACCCATTAATATTATAGATATTTATGTATATAGTGTTCCTTTACCTAATGTATTAATGAATCTGTCTAACTTTTCAATATCCACGACTATTAAATATGTAACTTTTCATTATTATCCTTATTACCATGACAATTATTGGTTCAATACTGTGGAATACTATAATGACACTGTGTGTTACTGTTCCTTTATTGATAATTATTTTAACAGTTAAAAGTAATAGTTATGTCGATTCAAGATTATATTTTATTTTACTATTCATATTTATTATTATATTTGTCCGTCTTCATCATTAATTTTTTAATCCATTAATATCATAGATATTTATGTGTATAATGTTCTTTTACCTAATGTATTAATGAATCTGTATAAGTTTTCAGTATCCACGACTATTAAATACATAACTTTTCATTATTATCTTTATTACCGTGACAATTATTGGTTCAATATTGTGGAATACTGTAATAATACTGTGTGTTACTGTTCCTTTATTGATGGTTATTTTAATAGTTAAAAGTAATAGTTATGTCAATAATTTTTATTAAAGTTTATTTTGTTATTTTCTGTATTCGACAATTATTCTATTGTGGGGTACAGAAAGTAGTAAGCCATCAAGCCAATCACATTTGATTTGATAGCATATACTTTGTAATCTTATTCATTTAATTAATAAAAGTTTTATTTATTTAAAAGGTGTTTTATTTATCCATGTTTAATTAGTTGAATTAATTAATGTGATAAACCCATAGTTTTTTAACAATGTTTTTAGAATCATGATGTTAACCATGGTAATGAGATCTAAATTCAAGATAGCTCAATAACTAAAATATTCCTAATAAGAGGGTTATTAATGCGGGGTTAGGTGATCCGGATAGATTAGTACATACTATAATTTCTATTTGAAAGAGGATGATTGATCTCAAAATTATTTGCGAGGAGTCATTAAAGCAATTATATAGGTGCTTATTAAAGAATAAGTTCACTGAACATGTCTCGCTCAAAGAACACTTAATGGAGTTTTATTTGCCTGTCAATAGGAGTTCCTCAAGTGATAGTAGTACATGTGATTATTGGACTTGAGATCATCATAGTATCTTGTGTATTCTGAGTTATACTTTATCATATTCTGTAAGTCTTGTTGGTATATCAAATGGTAAGTTCGAGTTTAATAAAGTGTACATGGAGGTAAGTGAATGATCAATAAAGGATCTACCACTTTTAGTAAAGGGAGAGAATGTCCTATGTGATTCGATAAATGACAACTCAAAAATTTATGGCCACGGTTGAATGAAATTATAAAGGAGTTTCTAATTTATATTAATTCGAGCTGTGCATTTGTGAATTAAAATACATGTGATCAAATATAGTAAGACTTAACAGTAATTTTATGTCTTATATTTGATTGGGATATTGCATGGTAGAATGATTGAATTGTACGATAACTATTTACTGTATATGTTTTTTATGATTAAATGTTGATTTCATATTATCCAAAAAGTCATATTTATATGCTAAGACACTTCACTCTTATTGTAGAATAAATTTATTTATTTATTTTGAATTAAAGAAGTTTAATTCATAAATAAATAATATTATAATGGTTCTAATTTATTTATTCACAACTTGTATATTGTTGAACCTAAAAGGTCACACTATAAAAGAGAAATATTTATTTTAGAAGTATATGACATAGTAGTAATAATAAATTAACTATATTTAATTTATACTATATTGATAGAATTAATTGAATAACTTTATATTTATAATTTAATATTTTGAAAATACTAATTATAAATTAATAAGATAAGTCTTATTATTATTTTAAATAATATATAGTTCCTAAATGGCTTAGAAGTTATTATTATTATTATTATTATTATTAAGCTCCTAAATGGTTTAGGAATTGTAATTATTATAATAATTAATTTAGTTCCTAATTAGATTAGAAATTAAATTAAAACCCTATTTTTAAAGAGTTTAGGAGAGTTGAGCAAGTTTATAAATAAAATGAGTCTTATTATAGATTAGGTTGTTGAAAGTATTATTGGAGAATACTCTATAATTCTCTACATCTAATTAGTTAGACAGAGAGAACGAGAATTAGGGTTTGTCACCCAAGGTTTTAAAGAACCTAAATCTACTTCTTCTATTAATAATCTCTTAGTGGATCACATATAGAGCTCTACCCACCTTGAGTAACAAGCGTTTAATCAGTGAAATCGAAGAAGAACGCGAATGATCATTCATCTCTTATCCTTCTTCAACTAATAAGTATTGCATAAGAAAGATCCTTGAATTTGGTCTGTAAATTTTAAATTCGATTTATTGAATGCTTCTGCTGTTTTATTTAATTTGATTGTATGTATGTATGATTTCTGCAAACCAACAGTGGTATCAAAGCCAAATTTATGCGAATTATTAATTATTTTAATTTCGTGTATATATGGGTATATGGCTCGAATAATTTATTTGGGCATAATTATTGGTATAAGATCTTGTTTTATAAAAAAGGAAATACAAAAATTACGATTTGAAAATTAAACCGTGAAGCAAAACAGCGCTGCAGACTAGCACAACTCTGGTCTTAAGCGTAGCTGCGCTGAACTACGATGTTGTGGTCCGTTTTTTCTATTTTGTGCATTTTTGATAAATTAAAATAAAGTGTTATTTTTGATGATTTTATAATTAAAATAAAGAGTTTATTTTAAACTTGAAACTGAATTTCATGCTAACTAGAATGTCCATTAAATTATATATATATATATATATATATATATATATATATATATATATATATATATATAATGGTTTTAATTCAAGAGATGAATGATTTATTGGTACATATGATGATATGTATGATAATAAAGGGATTAATTATGGAGTATTAACCAATGAGATTGGATTTATTTTATAAGGATGCCTGAATGAATGAGTTTTAAATAAATGGGGTATGCGTACCTCACCCATCTAATTTTTTTGTTATAAATTTTATCTTTCTCCTATGTACTTCACCTTTACTATTGATCAAGGTTTCTATTTTATGAAAATAGATTGTAATATGATTAGTTATAATTATTTAAAGAATTTAAGTTGAAGAGCAAGGAGCATTGAAGACCCATTTATATTAGAGCCTAGGTTTGAATGTAATGGTATATTTAATATATTGTTATCTCTTTCCTATGTACTTCGCCTTTTGGTTCACTTGGTGGCTCGAGTGAACCAAACTAGAATAAAATTCATAATCAATCCAAGTAGAATATAATATTTTATATGTGCATGCTAATTATAGTTATATATATATATATATTATCAAACATGTTTTGCATGTAAAATAATATGACGCGTATTTTATATTTATGTGTGCATGCGCGCTAAACAATATGAGACTAATAACAACAAAACTCACAAGGATTAGATTTTAAGTTGTAACGTTTAAAGATATTAAGAATATCATACGTCGCCTTCTAGCATAATAAAGTAATAGGGTATTAAATATTTAATATGAGTTTGTTGTGCACACACAAGGCTTATATTAAATATTTAAGATATTGACTTTATTACATTAGATATTTATAAGAAATTGAGCAATACTATTTTGTTATATACACACAAGGATGATATTTTTCTCTTCACTTATATAAAAATATTAGGTCAAACTTAACTTAGATAATTTTGATTCGGATGTGCACACACTTGATCAAAATAATCTAAGAGGCAAAATAATAAGGAGTTACATGTTGATGGAATTGATAAAGAGTTATCTACCTAATTGATGAATTTGTAGTTTATTATACACACACAAGGCTATGTATTTATGTCAATGGGATCCTTAATCTCACTAGCAGATCTTTAATTAGATTCGATGAACTGTATGTGGAGGTTTATATAATTTGAAGGAAATAGTGAGAGACACCATTTTAAATAAAGACCTAATTAATTTGGTGATTAATAAAATAAACGCATGTTAAAATATTGTTAATTTTCACTTTCATAATTTTACAATGTCTAACTCGCTATCACTGCGGAGCATATTAGATGTTAAGAAGTTAACCGGACCGAACTACACGGATTGGTTAAGGAATCTGATAATTGTTCTCACTGTTGAAAAGCTAGCGTATGTCCTTAACTCGCCTATACCTATAAACGTTGTAGATACTACCTTTGTGGAAGAGATTGTTATTTTCAAGAAGTGGTAGGATGATGCACAGGTGGCTTAGTGCATCCTGTTGGCATCCATAAGAAACAAGTTACAACGTCAATATGAGAAAATAGATGCCCCTACTATGTTACTTCACCTTCAGAATTTGTATAGTGAGTAAAGTAGGTCTGTTAGATACAAGATATCTAAAGAGCTCTTATAACCTAGAATGTCCGACGACATCACAGTACAGACTCATGTCCTAAAGATGATCAATTTGATTGAATAATTAGGACAATTGGTCTTTGTTATGGATGGGAAATTAAGTCAAGATTTAATTTTGCAGCCACTCCCCGACTCTTTCTCACAGTTTGTTGTGAACTTTCACATGAACAAGCTAAACGTCAGCTTGCCTAAGTTGCTTAACATATTGAAGACTACAAAGAGTAACTTCCTATCTAAGAAAGAACAAAAAGTATTATTTATGGATGATTCTTCCAACAAGAAGAAGAGGGCCAAGGGTAATTTCTAGAAGTCGGAAAAGAATAAAAAGAAGGCAAAGGGAAAAGGAAAGACGCCCAAAAAGAATGAAAAGAAAAGTGACCTCGAAAGAAAAGGAGATTGTTTTCACTGTAACAAGTTAGGGCACTGTAAGAGGAACTGTAAGGAGTATCTTATAGTAACTAAGCAGAAAAAGCTTGAAAAAGATTCTACTACTACATAAACGGGTTTATTCATGATTGAAATAAATCTTTTTGTAAGTCAAAGTTCTACTTATGTATTATATATCGGTTGTGGTTCTCATATATGTAATACTATGTAGGGACTAAGCAGAAGTAAAAGGCTAAACAAGGGAGAAGTGGTCCTACGAGTGAAAAATGGAGCAAAAATTATTGCATTAGCTATAAAAACTTATAGTTTAGTATTACCTACGAGCAAATATATCAAGCTTGTAAACTGTTACTATGCTCTTGTTTTAATTCGAAACATTATTTCAATTCCATTGTTGAATAAAGAGGGATTTAATATTATCATTAAGAATAATTGCTGTTCAATTTATAATGATTATATTTTGTTTGGAACTACTAAATTGCTTGATGGACTTTACTTACTTGACTTGCATGAAAAAATATTACAAATTGAATAAACTAATAAAAGAAAAAGAGATTATATGAATCATACTTGTGAATCTTGTCTTATATGTAAAATGACTAAATCTCCATTTAGTGGACAAGGAGAGAGAATTGCAGGATTGTTAGAGTTGTCACACATAGACGTGTGTGGACATATGACAACACACGTAAGAAGACGGTATTCATATTTCATTACTTTCACTAATGATTATTCTAGATTTGGTTATGTGTATTTGATAAAATACAAATCTAAATCGTTTAAAAAGTTCAAAGAATTTAGAAGTGAAGAAGATAAACAAATTGGGAAAAGTATTAAAGTTCTTCGATCGGATCGAGGAGGAAAATACTTAAGTAGTGAGTTTTTAGATCATCTCAAAAATAATGGTATCATCTCACAATGGATACCTCTTGGTACGCCACAGTTAAATGGTCTAACTAAAAGGAAAAATCGTACCTTGTTGGACATGGTACGATCCATAATGAGCTTTACCGATCTACTAGTATCATTCTGGGGTTATGCCCTAGAAACGACTGTGTATCTACTAAATAAGGTACCTTCAATGTTAGTTTGTAAGACTCCATATGAGTTATGGATAGGGAAGAAACCAAGTCTTAAGCATGAAAAGATTTGGGATTGGGACAAGATCTGATAAGTGTAAATATGTGGGATATCCTAAAAGGAATTTAGGATATTACTTTTATAATTCTACTGAACAAAAGGTGTTTTCTAACGCCCCCAAATCCGGGTACCTTGAACCTTAGACTTGGTACGTCACGATACATCATCTTCATACATGTTCTATACCTAATGCGGAATATTTAAACATAAATTGTTTATTTTAGAGTATTCTATAACATTTTTCAAGGTTTCTACCCTTAACTTACATATATACCTTTAGATTCACAAAAAGGTATACACAATTAACTTAGATCAAATAACTAATTAGTTATCATTCATAACACTATAATCTTATCCTTCGCTTCTGTCTCTGTCTTTCCTCGAACATTCGTATTAATCTAAAATTTGTTATCATGATATAGCAAGGGTGAGCAACGACTTTGCTCAGTAAGTTTAAATACAATAAAGATATATCATGATTGTAAGAAAGAATAAGCTTTCGGATTTTCAACAATATAATAATTATGAAAAAGTACGCATCATAATTTCAATAATTGAATGACTGAATCAATTAATGTTAAGTGTCAATAATGACCATGAACAAATTTAACTGAACCTTATGGTAATGAAGGTGATCAGCCTTTCATACCTGATGAACATATGCAACATGCACTATGTGGGAATCAATAATTTAAAGAGATGAAATAATTATAAAGACTTAAACCACTAGCATGCTTGAAACATAGTAACTCAAGTTTGAGTTAAGAGGGACTTGCTCAATAGAAATTTGAATAAGGTTAGGGAACTTGCCTTGTCTGTCAATTATTATTACGCAATCTAATTTAGCCTCTTATGAAAGACCTATCAGTTATAAGATTGATCTTTCAATTAGCACATCATATTATACCTCATAACACTACTTCTAATATTTAAGCACATAATCAAATATTAGGTAGCACCTTAACACCATACATATTCATAATTCTAAAACTAGCCCACATTGAGTCTTTAACAGTATTCAATATAGTACGTTGAGTGGTTTTCCACAACAACCAACAAACTAGTTTCCGTCTCGTCTACACTGTTTTCATGATGAGTTAGATTGGTTGCTAGTTCATATATACCTCCGCTCCCTGAAGGAATCGTTTAACCTAGATACTATATATCAACCATTAAAGAGTACGACTGTACCACTATTTTAACATAAATCTTATGAATTAACACCAAGTCTTTCATTTTATAAGTTCTTTTTTATAATACAATAAGTCGAATACCATAATTCAGCAAGCATGATTCAAACCGTATTCCCCTTTTTTAACGTATTGAATTTCCAATTCAATATATCATTCAATATAGCCTATTGAATGTCCAATCAATAACTTAATTCAACTTTTAAATTTTTAATTAATATTATTAATTGTTTAATAATATTCAATTTCTTACCTACTAATATTATTAATCATTAAATAATATTTTAAATCAATGATTTAATAACACTTTAATCTAAATGTTATCAATCACTTAACAATATCTTAACCTAATATTATTAATATCTTAATAATATTTTAATCATTTATTAAACCATTAAACAATTTATTTTAATTGTTTAATCTTCACTAATTCATTTATTTAATAACCATAAAAGGCCATAAACATAATATATCATCAAAAATGAAAAAGCACCCTTCAAAAATCTGAATATAGCATATCTAAGGTTCTCAAGTTAGAAAATCCTATTTTCCAAATTTTTAACATAACATAATTAATTTAATACATTTATTCATAACTAGATCATTTCCATGAAAAATACCAAATCAGTTCCAAAATATTTTCTCTTATGATATTTGATATAATATGAATCGCTTATGAACATATATTTTTCCTAGAATTCTTGAAATTCATTTACTATATTTAAATAATTTTTGCCAATTTTTGCTATATTTATCATAATTCGAAACTTTGTCTAAACATTCTAAAATTTTCAGGGTATGATCTTGTCATACATATATACATCCAGTAAAAATTTCATAATTGTTGGAGCTACAAAAAAATAGTTATTTGAGTGTACTTTTAAAAGTAGTCATTTACCGTAAAATCAATATCTCTCATTCTACAAGGCCAAAAATTCTCAAAGTTTTACAGGACTCACATAACTTCTCATATTATCACTTCAAATATTTCTAGAAATTTTAGAGTAAAATAAATAGACAAAAGAGCCCCTGAAAACAGATAGCTAGCAAGCTTTTTCACCCTTTCTTGAAAAATCTAGACAGTTTTCACTCCAATAGCTACCACAGTTTGTAAACTCAATATTTTTGAGTGATACCACTTGATTTTACTAGTTAAATCACATATCTAGCACCCCCCCCCCCCCTTGACGGATCGTAAAAAGAAGGTGTAGAATTTAAATGATAGATTTTTAAAGTATTAGAAAGTTAGGATTTTCTAACTTTTCCAAAACATAGTTTTTATTTCTTTCTCCTTAATCCAACTTTTAACACTCCAAAGGAATATATCTATACATATAACACTTATAAACATGTAGATCCATAGTTTTGGAGTTCAAAATTATAACATCATGGTTCAAAACAACCAAAAATCAAATACATAAACTAAATTGTAGTTAAAGGTTTTATACCTTTTGTTGGATGATCTCCTCCTTCCAAAAATCGTGACCCTCCTATCTCTATTCCCTTTTAGAAAATATTTTTCTTTTCTCTCTCTTAGAAGCTTTGGAAAGAAGATGATGGCATAAGTCTTTGGACTTGAAACTAGATTTAATTTCAATTAAGTCTTCCAATCTTATCCCCTAATTAACCAATTTGGAATCTCCTTACAAATCCACCAATCAAAAGCTAAGACATGAAAAATATACAATCTATTTTAATAGATTGGAAATATTATGCATTCTAGCTAAATCTCTTCTTCCAACACTTAATTAACCACTTTGGAATTTTATTTCATATCCACCAATCAAAAACTTAGATTTGAAAAGATATACAATCTAACTTAATTCTAGGAATCTCATCCCTTTATTAACCAATTTGGAATCTCCTTTTCAAATCCACCATTAAAAAACTAAGACTAGAAAAATATACAATCTATTTTAATGGACTTGAAATATTATGCATTCTAGCTAAATCTCTTCTTCTAACACATACTTAACCACTTTGGAATCTTATTTCATGTCCACCAATCAAAAGCTTGGATTTGAAAAGATATACAATCTAACTTAATTATACGAATCTCATCCCTTTATTAACCAATTTGGAATCTCCTTTTCAAATCCACCAATAAAAAATTAGGACTTGAAAAGATATACAATCTAACTTAATTTTATAAATCTTATCCCTTTATTAACCAATTTGGAATCTCTTTCTCAAATCCACCAATCAAAAACTAGGACTTGAAAAGATATACAATCTAATTTAATTATAGGAATCTCATCCCTTTATTAACCAATTTGGAATCTCCTTTTCAAATCCACCAATAAAAAACTAGGACCTGAAAAGATATACAATCTAATTTAATTATAGGAATCTCATCCCTTTATTAACCAATTCGAAATCTCCTTTTCAAATCCACCAATAAAAAATTAGGACTTGAAAAGATATACAATCTAATTTAATTCTAAGAATCTCATCCCTTTAGTAACCAATTTGAAATCTCCTTTTCAAATCCACCAATAAAAAATTAGGACTTCAAAAGATATACAATCTAATTTAATTCTAAAAATCTCATCCCTTTATTAACCAATTTGGAATCTTCTTTTCAAATCTACTAATCAAAAACTAGGACTTGAAAAGATATACAATCTAAATTTAATTCTAGGAATCTCATCCCTTTATTAATCAATTTGGAATCTCCATTTCAAATCTACCAATCAAAAAGCTTAAAAATAAATGTTGACCATATTTTTTACTTTCAGTTAAATTAATTTATACACCAAATGTTAGACCACTAATAAAAATCCAATTAGGCTCAATCTAATTTATACATTAGGCTATCATAACTTTACTAGCATACATGCAATTTAATGCTCATAGTAGCTAGCTTAATTAATAAAACGGTCTTATATTAATAATCAATTTCATTAACTCGAATATTTAATTCAATTAAACTTATCATATTCAAAAATTACTTGAATATTACTTAGCTTGCTTTATTAATGTATTACTATTAACATCCTTATGTTAGTCCATGAAATTAATATATTCACTTATTAGACTTACCTTTAATTAAATTAACATTCAAATCACATAGTCATGCAATAGTTTAATTAAATTCACTAGGGTTCATTCTATTGGAAATAAATTCTCAATGTAATTTATAAAGTACATTAATAATTGCGGTTATTACAATATGTGTCATTAATAAGATTCTCCAAAAACAATTTGGTTATTAAGGTCAATATAATTATTTTCCTCAATTCCTACACTTAACCCAGGTATGGTTATATTAACCATAGTTAGTTTATTAACATATACCTCAAATTATTTAGCGTATATACATATATCTCACACATTACCCAGTTAACACAAAGTTCTAGACATCACACAATTAAATGAGCACAAGGCCCCAAAATACAACTCTTCATAATTTTCACGTGATTCGAGAACACAACTCTCCATGCAAAATTTATTTACTTATTAAATTTTTCACATACCTCATTATAAAATTTCCTACATAATCTTATTTGTCGAATAGTTCATCGAGTTTTAAAGGTATCATATTACCTTGCTCTTAATATACCTCCAAATATGAATATTAAAAAAATTCTAGGTTTTAAAATTAAAAAAAAAAGCACATTTACTCACATTCAAATCTTAACACAAGGATTGGGGTAAAATATTTACTCAATTTCTATACTTTTTACTTCTCCGAATCTAGGTTTTAACTTTAATCTTTATTTCATCATCTAAGATCTTATTTAAAAGTCTTGTCAAATATTTGGGATATTACATTCGCCTCTTCTTCTAAGAATTTCGTCCTTGAAATTACAACATACTTATTTCTGCTCATTCTGTCCATTAAGTTCTTGATCTAACCTATCAAATTTCTTATTCTCTGAGGATTCTTCATTGATCATTTAATTATATAACCAATCTCCTCTAAAATTTACATCTCTACCCATTCAATTTCAAAAATATTGAGATATTTTCCAGAAGTCTTCAGCAATTGTTCAATAATTGTGAAGGAGCTTGAATAACTAAAAAGTAGAAAAAATTCCTTTAAAATAATGTCATATGTGATTGAAGGGTCATAAAGACCATGAACAAATGCCAAGGAATCAATTATTCGAGTGACCCTTTTAAATTCACAAAATGATTCAATAATATGAACTTGATATAATCAATGCACAATTTGATAAGTGACAATTGATTTTAAATGCTGAGCGGTCACCTTGACCATGAACGTCTGGTGAGTCATTAGTCTCTTAATTGACCCTCTTAGGATATATGTTTAGACCGCACTTGAGGAACCAGTCTCTTAATTGACCCTCTTAGGTTATTCCATGTATCATTTATCTAATACTTAGGTTGTTCCCCATTATGGGTTGTTCTCTCAGCTTCAGAATCCGTACCAACAAAAGGTTTGGATAGCTTTTAAATGTCAAACATGCAAATGTTTAGCTGAAACAATTGGCATAGACTTACAATAATAGTTCGGATATCAATCGGAACTTTAAATTTTTCAAGAGCACATATGTGCAATGAAATTTTGAAGTTTATCACTTCAGATTAAAAGTTGTCTAGCCGAATCAAATGGCCTAGACTACCATAATAAACTGTTCATGAACCATGAACTCTAGAACTTTTTAAACTATTTTAAGTGAAAGTGAAAATCATTTTATGACTTCATGATACCGCATCTTTGGCATAGTACGTTGATGATTCTATCAATAGTAATTTTGTCGCCATCTTAATGGTGCAATTTACTTTATGATATCATGCTACCGTACCTTCACAGAAAATACGTAGAGGATTCCGTCATTTATCATATCTACACCACATAGTGTGTTGACGTTTTAGAATTACATTTTGATGTTTTCAAATCATTCTGGTCTAGCCAAAACAATTAGCATAGACCTTCATTTAAACTTTTCAAAAATAATCAAAAATCATCATTCATTTTTTTTAAAAGGCACAAAAGTGCAAAATTTGGCACTATTTTAAGAATTTCAATGTTTAGCATAGCTAAAAAATTTGGAATATCCTAAAACCTCAAATAATCACAAATTTTTACTCCTCATCTTTTTCAAGCTTAATAACTATATCTAGTATAGTTCTAATCTTTTTACTCAACTCTACCCACACTCACTGTTCATCAAATTTACCACACATTATGAGTTCAGGAACTTACCACAATCATATGGGTTGAGGAACTTATCTTAGTCAGACCAAAATCGTCCATTCGCTGAGGGGTTTCACCATATGATTATGAGTCACGAACTTACCATACATGTGAGTTTTAAGAACACGCACCTACCTTAACATCCTTTACTTATCTGATATACTATGAGAAAATAGTCACATTCTCACCATCTATACATCGAATAACGTGACACCAGATTCAAATCGATTATCACTATAGGAAGCTACGTGGTTGTCAAACCAAATACAATCTCCTGCCCATACAAGAAATTGGTCAACTCGGCCACTAATCAATATAGGAAGTTAATCGGTGGTTAAACTAAGGACAAATTCCCTGCCTATATAAGAAAATGTTCAACTTAACCATTATATCGATGTAGGAAGCTAAGTGGGTTCTTAAACCAAGCACAAATTTCCCGCCCATACAAGGAATTGTACGACTCAATCACTAATATGAGTCCTCAATTAAAACCCACAAACCTCTAACTACTTCTTAACTTGATATGAATTTTCTCAATTCATACCTTATCACATTCAACGCTTTATGAATTCACTTCTTACTATTCCATAGTATCTTACTTTTTATAGCACTATGCTATCTACACATCCTCGTAATCATTTAACAGACCATCTGTATTTCATGATTTTACTATGATCACTATGATCTTATTTTACAACTAATTTCACTTTACAATTTCTCGTTTACTCTAGGATCATTTAATTCTACAATCTTCTCACTCATCTTTGATCATTTTACTATACGATCTTTCTCTTTTTAAATTCTTAAATCAATTGTTCCCTGATTCTTTTTCATTCATTTTGATCATATCCTTGAAGATCCTCCTTTAAATCTCCTCAAATATACACTTATTTTCTTCTGTATGAATTTCATATATTCAACTCTTATTACTTAAACTCCATCTGAGTTTATCCTTTCACTAGCTCCATTAACTTTCACGATTATAACCTAAGGTACTGCTACCTAAGAACTATAACTTATCAGCTCTGATACCAACTTATAACGCCCCCAAATCCAGGTACCTTAAACCTTAGACTTGGTACATCACGATACATCATCTTCATACATGTTCTATAACTAATGCGAAATATATAAACATAAATTGTTTATTTTAGAGTATTCTACAGCATTTCTCAAGGTTTCTAATCTTAACTTATATATATATACCTTTAGATTTACAAAAAGGTTTACACAATTAACTTACATCAAAAAACTAATTAGTTATCATGCATAACACTATAATCTTGTCAATTGCTTCTATCTCCGTCTTTTCTCGAACATTCGTATTAATCTAAAATTTGTTATCATGATATAGCAAGGGTGAGCAACGACTTTGCTCAGCAAGTTTAAATACAATAAAGATATATCATGATTAAAAAAAAGAATAAGTTTTCGCATTTTCAATAATATAATAATTGTGAAATAGTACGCATTATAATTTTAATAATTGAATGACTGAATCAATTAATGTTAAGTGTCAATAATGACCATGAACAAATTTAACTGAACCTTATGGTAATGAAGACGATCAGCCTTTCATACCTGATGAACATATGCAACATGCACTATGTGGGAATCAATAATTTAAAGAGTTGGAATAATTATAAAGAATTAAACCACTAGTATGCTTGAAACATAGCAACTCAAGTTTGAGTTAAGAAGAACTTGCTCAATAGAAATTTGAGTAAGGTTAGGGAACTTGTCTTGTCCATCGATTACTGTTACGCAATCTAATTTAACCTCTTATGAAACACCTATCAGTTATAAGATTGATATTTCAATTAGCACATCATATTATACCTCATAACACTACTTCTAATATTTAAGCATATAATCAAATATTAGGTATCACCTTAACACCATACGTATTCATAATTCTAAAACTAGCCCACGTCGAGTCTTTAACAGTGCTCAATATAGTACGTTGAGTGGTTTCCCACAACAACTAACAAACTAGTTTCCGTCTCGTCTACACTATTTTCATGATGAGTTAGATTGGTTGCTAGTTCATATATACCTCCGCTCCCTGAAGAAATCGTTTAGCCAGATACTATAGATCAACCATTAAAGAGTATGATTGTACCACTATTTTAAAATAAATCTTATGAATTAACACAAAGTTTTTCATTTTATAAGTTCTTCTTTATAATACAATAAGCCGAATACCACAATCCAGCAAGCAGGATTCAAACTGTATTCCCCTTTTTTAACGTATTGAATTTCCAATTCAATATAGCCTATTGAATGTCCAATCAATAACTTAATTCAACTTTTAAATTTTCACATTAATATTATTAATTATTTAATAATATTCAATTTCTTACCTACTAATATTATTAATCATTAAACAATATTTTAAATCAATTATTTAATAATACTTTAATCTAAATGTTATCAATCACTTAACAATATCTTAATCTAATATTATTAATATCTTAATAATATTTTAATCATTTATTAAACCAATAAATAATTTATTTTAATTGTTTAATATTCACTAATTCATTTATTTAATAACCATAAAAGGCCATAAACATAATATATCATCAAAAATGACCAAAACACCCTTTAAAAATCTGAATATAGCATATCTAGGGTTCTCAAGTCATAAAATCCTATTTTCCAAATTTTCAACATCACATAATTAATTTAATACATTTATTCATAACTAGATCATTTTCATAAAAAATACCAAATCAGTTCCAAAACATTTTCTTTTCTGGTATTTGATATAATATGAATCCCTTATAAACATATATTTTTCTTGGAATTCTTGAAATTCATTTACTATATTTAAATAGTCCAAAACATCCAAATATTGCTACACTTATCATAAATCTAAACTTTGTCTAAAATTTCTGAAATTTTCAGGGTATGATCCTGTCATACGTATATACATCCAATAAAAATTTCATAACTGTTTGTGTTACACAAATATAGTTATTCCGGTGTACTTTTAAAAGTAGTCTTTTACCGTAAAATCAATATCTCTCATTCTACAAGGCCAAGAATTCTCAAATTTTTACAGGACCCACATAACTTCTCATATTATCACTCCAATATTTCTAGAATTTTTAAAGTAAAATAAATAGATGAAAAAACCCCTAGAAACAGATAGCCAACAAGCTTTTTCACCTTTTCTTGAAAAATTTGGATAGGTTTCACTCCAATAGCTACCACGGTTTGTAAACTCAATATTTTTGAGTGATACCACTTGTTTTTACTAGTTGACTCACATATCTAGCACCCCCCTTTGACGGATCGTAAAAAGAAGGTGTAGAATTTAAATGATAGATTTTTAAAGTATTAGAAAGTTAGGGTTTTCTAACTTTTCCAAAACATAGTTTTTATTTCTTTCTCCTTAATCCAACTTTTGACACTCCAAAGGAATATATCTAAACATATAACACTTATAAAAATGTAGATTCATAGTTTTGGAGTTCAAAATCATAACGTCATGATTCAAAACAATCAAAAATTAAATAAATAAACTAAATTATAGTTAAAGGTTTTATACTTTTTGTTGGATGATCTCCTCCTTCCAAAACCGTGACCCTCCTCTCTCTATTCCCTTTTAGAAAATATTTTTCTTTTCTCTCTCTTAAAAGCTTTGGAAAGAAGATGATGGCATAAGTCTTTGGACTTGAAACTAAATTTAATTTCAATTAAGTCTTCCAATCTTATCCTCTAATTAACCAATTTGGAATCTCCTTACAAATCCACCAATCAAAAGCTAAGACTTGAAAAATATACAATCTATTTTAATGGACTTGAAATATTATACATTCTAGCTAAATCTCTTCTTCCGACACTTACTTAACCACTTTGGAATCTTATTTCATGTCTACCAATCAAAAACTTGTATTTGAAAAGATATGCAATCTAAATTAATTCTAGGAATCTCATCCATTTATTAACCAATTTGGAATCTCTTTTTTAAATCCACCAATAAAAAATTAGGACTTGAAAAATATACAATCTATTTCAATGGACTTGAAATATTATGCATTCTAGATAAATCTCTCCTTCCAACACTTACTTAACCACTTTGGAATTTTATTTCATGTCCACCAATCGAAAGCTTGGATTTGAAAAGATATATAATCTAACTTAATTCTAGGAATCTCATCCATTTATTAACCAATTTGGAATCTCCTTTTCAAATCCACCAATAAAAAACTATGACTTGAATAGATATACAATCTAACTTAATTCTAGGAATCTCATCAATTTATTAACCAATTTGGAATCTCCTTTTCAAATTCACTAATAAAAAGCTAGGACTTGAAAAGATATACAATCTAATTTAATTCTAGGAATCTCATACCTTTATTAACCAATTTGGAATCTCCTTTTCATATCCACCAATAAAAAATTAGGACTTGAACAAATATATTCAATCTAATTTAATTATAGGAATCTCATCCCTTTATTAACTAATTTGGAATATCCTTTTCAAATCCACCAATAAAAAACTAGGACTTGAAAAGATATAAAATATAATTTAATTCTTGGAATCTCATCCCTTTATTAACCAATTTGGAATCTCCTTTTCAAATCCACCAATAAAAAACTAGGACTTGAAAAGATATACAATCTAATTTAATTTTAAGAATCTCATCCCTTTATTATCCAATTTGGAATCTCCTTTTCAAATCCACCAATCAAAAACTAGGACTTGAAAAGATATATAATCTAATTTAATTCTAGGAATCTCATCTGTTTATTAACAAAGATATATAATCTAATTTAATTCTAGAAATCTCATCCCTTTATTAACCAATTTGGAATCTCTTTTTCAAAATCTACCAATAAAAATTTAGGACTTGATAAGATATATACAATCTAATTTAATTCTAGGAATCTTATTCCTTTATTAACCAATTTGGTATCTCCTTTTCAAATGCACCAATAAAAAACTAGGACTTGAAAAGATTTACAATCTAATTTAATTCTAAGAATCTCATCCCTTTATTAACCAATTTGGAATCTCCTTCTCAAATCTACTAATCAAAAACTAGGACTTGAAAAGATATATAATCTAATTTAATTCTAGGAATCTCATCTTTTTATTAACCAATTTGAAATCTTCTTTTCAAATCCACCAATCAAAAAGATTGAAAATAAATGTTGACCACCTTTTTGACTTTCACTTAAATTAATTTATATACCAAATGTTAGACCACTAATAACAATCCAATTAAGCTCAATCTAATTTATACATTGGGCCATCATAACTTTACTAACATACATGCAATTTAATGCTCATAATAGCTATCTTAATTAATAAAATGGTCTTATATTAATAATCAATTTAATTAACTCGAATATCTAATCCAATTAAACTTATTATATTCAAGAATTACTTGAATATTTACTTAGCTTGGTTTATCAATGTATTGATATTAACATCCTTATGTTAGTCCATGAAATTAATTTATTCACTTATTAGACTTATCTTTAATTAAATTAACATTCAAATCACATAATCACATAGTCACACAATAGTTTAAATAAATTCACTAGGGTTCATTCTATTGGAAATAAATTCCCAATTTAATTTACAAAGTACATTAATAATTGTGGTTATTATAATATATGTCATTAATAAGATTCTCCAAAGATAATTTGGTCATTAAGGTCAATATAATCATTTCTCTCAATTCCTACACTTAATCCAAGTATAGTTATATTAACCGTAGCTAATTTATTAACACATACCTCAAATTATTTAGTATATATACATATATCCCACACATTACCCAATGAGCACAAAGCTCTAGACATCACACAATTAAATGAGCACAAGGCACGAGAACACAACTCTCCATAATTTTCACGTGACTCGAGAACACAACTGTCCATTTGAAATTTATTTACTTATTAAATTTCCAGATACCTCATTATAAAATTTCTTATATAATCTTATTTGTCGAATAGTTCATCGAATTTTAAAGGTATCATATTACCTTACTCTTAATATACCTCCAAGTATGCATATTAATAAAATTCTAGGTTTTAAAAATAAAAAAAAAACCACATTTACTCACATTTAAATCTTAACACAAGGATTATGGTAAAATATTTACTCAATTTCTATACATTTTACTTTTCTGAATCTAGGTTTTAACTTCAACTTTTATTTTATCATCTAAGATCTTATTTAAAGGTCTTGTCAAATATCTGGGATATTACATGTTTGTTACGAAACGTGTTATATTCTTGGAAAATGAGTTTATCCTTGAAAGGGTCAGTGAGAGTAAGATAGATCTTGAAGAAGTTCAATAACCACAAAACACTACAGATCAAGTGAAGGAACATGTACAAGTAGAGGAACCTAATGTATCACAACCAAATCTTAAAACTAGAAGAGTACTGAAGATACCTGAAAGGCATGAATTCATCATAAATGATGACGATGAGATACGCACCATAGATGATGATGATCTAGTTACATATAATGAGGCTATGAGTAGTAAAGACTCAGATAAATGGCCAGAAGCCATGAAATTCAAAATGGACTCCATGTATGATAACCAAGTATGAACTTTGGTTATTCCACTAGAAGGCATTAAGTCTATAGAGTGTAAATAGGTCTTTAAAAGAAATACTAAGGCAGATGGCAAGGTGGCACCTATAAGGCCAGACTAGTGACAAAAGATTTCAAGCGAAGGCAAGGAGTTGACTATGATATAACCTTCTTACCGGTAGCAATAATCAAGTTCATTCGAATTTTGCTTGCAGTTGCAGCCTACTATGACTATGAAATCTGACAAATGGACGTAAAATGGCCTTCCTCAATGAGAAACTAGAAGATAATGTATATATGATATAGGCATAGGGATTTGTCTCCAAAGATGGAAAAAATCAAGCATGTAAGCGATAACGAGCCATTTATATATTGAAGCAAGCTTCTCGAAGATGGAACTCCGTTTTGATTAGACAATCAAAGAGTTTGATTTTATAAAAATCAAAGATGAACCATGTGTGTACAAGAAGGTTAGTAGGAGTGCTATGACATTCCTAATATTATATGTTGATGATATATTACTAGTAGAAAATGACATACCGATGCTACAATCAGTAAAAATATGGTTGTCTAAATATTTCTCCATGAAAGATTTGGGAGAAACATCCTACATATTGGGGATTAAGATCTATAGAGATAGATCGAAGATAATACTAGGCTTGACCCAAAGTACATACATTGATCCAGTGCTAAAGAAGTTTAGCATGAAAAACTCTAAGAGATGCCCCATACCGATGAGTCATGGAGTATATCTTTCCAAGAAACAGTCTCAAAGACACCTGAAGAGAGAGATCGCGTGAGTAGGATTCCTTATGCTTCGGCAATAGGATCTATCATGTATGAAATGATATGTACAAGACCTGATGTTGCTTATGCACTGAGTGTGACAAGCATATATTAGTCTAATCATAGAGAAGATCACTAGAAGGCAGTGAAGAACATCCTAAAGTACTTAAGAAGGACTAATGATATGTTCCTTGTATATAGTAGGTATGATTTAAAACTAGAAGGCTATACAGACTCAAGTTTTCATACTGACCAAGACGATTGTAAATCTATTTTGGGTTATGTATTTACCTTGAATGGTGATGCAGTAAGTTGGAAGAGTTCTAAGCAGCAAACAATTACTAATTCAGTGACAGATGCAAAGTACATAGCTGCAAGTGAAACTACAAAGGAAACTGTTTGAATGAAGAAGTTCATTACAGAACTTGGAGTGGTTCCTAGCATATAAGGACCAATGCCTTTGTATTGTGACAATACTAGGGTTGTAGCATAGGCTAAAGAATGTAGGTCTCATTAGAAGTTCAAACACGTGTTGCGAAACTTTCATTTGATTAAAAAAAATATTGAAAGACGAGATGTCACTATAGAGCGAGTGGACTCTTAGAACAACATTGCAGATCTATTTAGTAAAGCATTAACTCAGAAACAGTTCAATCATAACTTAGAGAAGATGGGTATTAGGAACCAAGGTGATTGACTTTAGTACAAGTGGGAGATTAAAAGTAGTACGCCCTCAAACCAATCATATTTGATGTGATATAATATACTTTGTAATCTTATTCATTTAATTAATAAAAGTTTTATTTATTTAAAAGGCGTTTTATTTATCCATGTTTAATTAGTTGAATCATTTAATGTGATAAACCCATAATTTTTTAGCAATAATTTTAGAATCGTGATGTTGATCATGCTAATGAGATTTAAATTAAGATAACTCAAAAACTAAAATATTCCTAATCATAGGGTCACTAATGTGGGGTTAGTTGATCCGAAAAAATTAGTACATATTATGATTGCTTTTTAGAAGAGAATGATTAATCTCATAATCATTTTTGTGGAGACACTAGAGCAAGTATGTAAGTGCGTATTAGATAATAGTATGTAAGTGAATCTCTCAAGGAACATCTAATGGAGTTTTACTTTCTTGTCAATAATAGTTCCTTAAGTGATAGTACATGTGATCCTTGAACTTGAGATCATCATAGTATCTTGTGTATTATGAGTTATACTTTGTCATTTTCCTTAAGGCTTGTTAGTATATCAAAGTGTATGATCGAGTATAATAAAGTATACATGGAGGTAAATGAATGATCAACAAATGATCTACCACTTTTAGTAAAGGGATAGAATGTCCTATGTAATTCGATAAATTACAACTCAAAAATCTGTAGCCAAAGTTGAATGAAATTAGACAGGAGTTTCTAATGTACATTAACTTGAGTTATGCATTTGTGAATTGGAATACATATCATCAAATAAAATAAGACTTTACAGTAATTTAATGTCTTATATTTGATTGAAACATTACATGATAGAATGACTGAATTGTACGGTAATTATTTATTGAATAAGTTCTTTGTGATTAAATATTGATTTTATATTATCCGAAAACTCATATTTATATTCTAAGACGCTTTATTCTCATTGTAGAATAAATATATTTATTTATTTTGAATTAAATAAGTTTAACTCATAAATAAATAATATTAGAATGATTCTAATTTATTTATTCACAACCGGTATAATATTGAACCTAAAGGGTTACGCCATAAAAGAGAAATATTTATTTCATAAGTAGATGACATAATAGTAATAATAAATTAAGTATATTTAGTTTATACTATATTGATAGAATAAATTAAATAACTTAATATTTATAATTCAGTATTTTGAAAATACTAATTGTAAATTAATAAGATGAGTCTTATTATTATTATAAATAATATATAGTTCCTAAATGGTTTAGGAATTATTATTATTATTATTATTATTATTATTATTATTATTATTATTATTATTATTATTATTATTATTATTATTATTATTATTATTATTTATTATTATTATTATTATTAAATTCCTAAATAGTTTAAGAATTTAAATATTATAATAATTAATTTAATTCCTAATTAGATTGGGAATTAAATTAAAATCCTATTCTTAAAGAATTTAGGAGAGTTGAGCAACTATATAAATAAAAGGGGTCTTATTATAGATTTGGTTGTTAAAAGTATTATTGGAGAATACTCTATAATTTTGTACATCTAAGGAGTTAGAGAAAGAGATAGGAAGGGGGGGGGGGGGGGGGGGAATTAGAGCTTGTCACCTAAGGTCTTGAAAAACCTAAATCCACTTCTTCTATTGTTAATCTCTTGGTGGGTCACATTTGGAGCACTACCCACACTGAGTAGCTAGCGTTTAATCAGTAGAATCGAAGAAGAACACGAAAGATCAAGGGAGGTAAACTTGTAGCTGTTCAAGAAGTTGCTTAATCTATAGGTATAATCTTTTATCTTTCTTCAATTAATAAGTATCGCATAATTTTTTTTTTTGAAATTTGGTCTTTAGAAAACTTTAAATTCGATTTATTACATGTTTCCACCGTTTTATACAATTTGATTGTATGTATGTATGATTTTTGCAAACCAACACGCACATCAATGATTGGTTGTTTACGATGCCGTCGTATGATACCGAATATTCTTTAGTGTCTCCACCAACATTCTTTTTGTTTTTTATAATTTATACATATAATCCTTAATTTTAACTTTTTATCAATTTAACACTTTATTGTTTAGAATAATATATATAAGAAATTTTAAATTTTATTAATAAAAATTTAGGATCTTACACAATCTTTTTCCTTTCCTTATTGGTTATGGTTGAATTCTCTCCCTCTTCTCTCTTACTTGTTTGAGTAGCTTATGTAGTAATATGAGTAAAAATGTGAGTAAAACCCATTTTTTAGTTTGTATTTAGTTTAGATTGTTTTAATTTTAACCCTTCTAATTTAATTAGACTAAGTCCAAACTCCTCAATCTTTTACTAATTACCTTAATTACCTCTTACTTAATTAGTGGTAATTAAGATTAACATTCATTAATCATACTTAATTATCACTAATTATATTTAATTATCTAATTAGATTTACTAATCTTTAAAATAATTAATTATTAATGAGCCACGTTTCACCTCCTTCTTGGTAGCACCTCTTACTTCATGTTTTATCATGTTTACATAGGTATGCGACTTAGCACCAATGTGACGCCTCCAAATCGGGCCCACACCACCTAATTTAAGTTGTCAAAAGGCTATAACAAAATTATTAAAATACAATACTACAATATATTACCCAGTAATACACAACTAAGTCTTCACTATTATTGTCACACTATTTTACAATATGGTAAAGACTACTATAGGAACTATCTCGGACCATTACTCCATTCTTTTTTTCTCCCCGCTAGTCCCAGTACACTCTTATTTCCTAAACAATTGAACAAAAAAGAAAATGGTGAGCTCAAATAGCCCACAGTAAAGAATATTATGACGAATAAATTTTTATTAACCTTTAACAGTTGAGATCTTTATAGAATAATATATAAAACAAGTTTTAAATCAATAATTGCAGTTAAGTTCTTGAACAAAGTTTAGGTCAATAACTATAGCAGAATAACAATCATTAGGAGAATCATATAGATCATGATGTCTACTAGCTTCTCTTTTTCAGAAAAATCATCATCAACTTTTATTATCTGAAATATCATTAGTCGTGATCATACCGAATAACAATTCTTCTTTGTCTTAGGCCAAAGAGAACATTCATCACATGCCCTAAAAGACACATCACCATTATATCGCCTTTATCCTATCATCTATACCCCAAGCTACATATATTCACAACAACTTAATTCTTGATGATTAATACAAATAACAATGATATAAATGATGAACAGAAGAAAGAGAATAATAGGATAAATAATAGATATCAAAAGTTTACAATTTTTACTTTGTCTAGAGTCAAATATTGTCCAAATTATCAACATGATGTAGAGAAAAAGGTGTTCAAGTCCAAGATTCACAGGAAAGAAGTTCAACGGTAAGGTTTACGGTACAAGGAATATTTAACAGTCTATAATGTTCACAGTTCTAGTAAATTTTCATAGGTCAAAAATTCCAGGTCCAATAGTTCAATGTTCAAATATAACAATGAAGATTTAATAAAAAATTTCCTGTCAAAAGATATTAGATGAAACACAAACTATTAATCATTTTAGAAATTTTACCGAACAATACTTACTATAGTAAGTTTAAAAGGATGAAAGAAAATGATATTCCTTACCTTAACACGTAATTGAATACTATTTTCTATGGAGTTAATCAACCTATATATATATATATATATATATATATATATATATATATATATATATATATATATATATATATATATATATATATCATTTAATTAGTAACTACCACATATAGATTTTATGGTGTATACTAACTCGTATGAAATAATAAAAAGTGATTTGATAGTATAAATTTGTGTAGTAGAATGGAATATACTTTAAAATAGTTTTTGGAGAAGTAAACAATATTTTAAAATAATATATTCCAAAGAAATTTTTTAAAATAAATCTTTTGACATAATAGTCTTTTAAAAGAAGAGTTGTAAACAACATGTGACTTGTGTGAGTGCTTATATAACTTTTATAGGGAAAAAAAACTTACTTGGATAATACTCGACTTTTACCGATTTTCACCAACACTTAAGATAACCTTAACTCACTCAGAGAAATCTTACACTAAGAATATTTAGAAAGTGGAAGGAATGATAAGTAACAAGGATATGAAAATTTCTTATGTCAAACCCCTTATTTATAGCCAAAACTTAACCAACTATTCCAAAAACACATTTCATATTTTTTAATCTACACCGTCTATTAACTAATCACATGATTCACACCCTAATCACATGAGTCACATCTTAATCTAACTTAATCTACAACATCCATTAGTAAATCACATGATTCACACATTAATCTAACTTAATATACACCACCCATTAACAAATCACATGATTTATACCTTAAACTACACTATCCATCACACGTTTCACATTTTTAAGCTTCACACTACACATTTAAAGATTATATTGTTCATCTTTTATATTATTATATGATTGACTTAATATCACAATTATTTAAATATTCAGTGTTATTCAAATAATGAGTCTGTCTAACTATTTAATACCCGTGATTACTAATGTGACAATTATTGGTCTAACGATACAAGATGTTGTGCATTGCCATGATTATTGACTTAATAATATAGAATGATGTGCAATGACAATTATTGATTCAATAATGTAAAATAATGTGTAATAACAATTATTGATGAAATGATGTGTAATGGTCACTTTATCAATTCAATAATATAAAATACTATGCAATACTGTGTGTTAAATATCATAAAATACTGTATACTATTATTTTTTTTATCACTTAGTATTTAAATAGTTAAAAGTGATGGTACCATTAATCATTTTTATTTAAAAAGGTTAATGATATCGTTTTTTATATCCGACAAAATTTTGTTGTGGGGTCCACCCATAACTGATTATTTTGGCGCCATCGTACGAATCAAATATTTTTCAACAAAACAAATATTCCCCGACAAACTACAATTTGCACAAAATATCATTAACTTTATTTTTTATCAAATTAACACCTTACTGTTTCAGAATAATATATGAAAAAAAAATTAAATTTTATTCAATAAAAGTTGAAGTCTTACAACCTTGGTGGTAGGTACTCGTGCCATCTTTTTTTTTAAAAAAAAATAATTTTTTGTATTTTGCATTATTATGTTAACTTATTTCAATTTCGGTCGTTTTATTTGCGATATATTTGATTTCAATATGTAAAAGAGTATGCTCTAGGTTATAATTTTACCTTTAGTAGTTTTGTCATTTATATTTTTATTTCATTGAGGTATTTCATTATATATGATATATATTTTAGGTTATAAACGTAACCTTTATTTATATTATCATTTACATTTACATTTTTTGTAAAAATTTAGAATCTCACAATGGATCTTCCTGAGCAAATGACTATATCTAGGACCTTTAATGTGTCCGATTTATATACTTATCACCGTCTTGTTGAGCCTAATTATCTGGATTATAACTAGAGGACAAGCTTTTTTTAAGCGAGTGGGAATAATGTAGATGAATTAGCAAAATTATATATAGAACAATTGGATTGCCAAAAGTCGGGTTGCGGGAAGTCAAAATAGTTAATAATTGGGCTAGACTATGAATTGGGCTTGAAACCGCTATTTTTCGCATGTAAACGACATTATGGAAAGAATGGATTAGTACATCCCAGGTTGTCATTTTAAAGCCAAATTCGCATTCATCTATGAGATTTTTGTAGTTTTATGTTTCAGTTTTATTATTTTTGGCTTTTTCATTAGGATTTTAATATTAATTTTTTATTTGGCCCAATAAAGCTTAGCGTTTGCTGATTAAGATTTTCTTACTATATAAACAATTGTAACTCTTTCAGCATGGTAGCTTTTGATCAATTATAAATTTTGTTTTATTACGTTCTTCTTGTGGATTCAAAAACTCTCATACACTCAATGTTATTCTGTTAATCTAGAACGATATCTAGGCTTATTACGGGGTATTCCATCCCGTTAGCATATTTATGTTTAAGTCTATTTGGATTTAATGATGATTGCTGGTAATGATGATTATGACAAGATTAATATATATTTGTAATCAGAAAAGAAATTAAGTAATATTGTAAAGTCCTCCAAAGATAATCAATGTAAAAGGACATAGGGATAAAATAATGTTAAGTTGTTCCATTTGATAGAGTTAGATCTTGTAATAAACTAGGAAGTCCAAGTTCACAGAGCTGAGACTTAGTTACTCAAAGATCACAGAGTAAACTAAGCAACGGGAAAAGTAGTTGAACAGAATGCAAAGGAATGAGAGTTCGCAAAGTGATAGAAGGACAGAGCAAAAATGTAGAGTAACTCCAAACAATCAAAATTGTTGAATGAACTTACTAGAAGCTTGAATCTACGATCCAAGTCTATCATATCGTAGAGTGTAACTTTGGAAGTTACCGTTGGGATATGAAAGCTTCCTCAACACGCAAGAATTTTAGAGATCCTGAAGTGTGTTGACAGAAAAAGAAAAAAAATGTCTAATAAGTCACAACTCCAGCAGCTATATTTGGTAAAGACATTTTCTCACAGCACTCAGAGATTAGCTTGACACAGTTAACGTTCACAAATAGCTACAGCAGACTGACATATGACTTTTGCAGCTATAATACAGGACTTTCTAATGAACAGATTTCCAAAGAAAATCTATAAAGACATAATAAAAAAAAAAAGATCATGTATCAATTAAAAGATAGAGAAGATTGAACAGTGAGAATATAGAAATCGATTAAAAATATACAAGAGTCTGAAGCCAAACACACTCTACGATACTACAAGAAGTTATTTTACGATCTAGAAATCACTTTACAATTTATGTGACATCTATCATTACTGCTAAGCCATTTAAAGAAAAGCGTAAAGTTTCTTAACAACGCCTTAACACAAATAACTGACCAACAAACAGAGTTAGATCTTAGTGATCTTTAGCAAGACGAGACTTAGTTACTCGCATGATTCAGAGGAATCAGTCTCTTAGTGAGGTTAAGCCTTAGTGGCTTATTGTGATACTGAGTGGATGAAAGAACTAGAAGTAGTTAGACTCTGAACATCTTAAAAATATATGCCTCATTTAACTGTTTTACATGTCATAAATTGTTATAACTAACTGCAATATCAACTACCATTTGAATTAAGGTTTAATTCCATATTGATACATTAAATTTAGAGCTGTAAACTTCAATAATCTTTAAAATGGTTTTATAAACAACTATTATTTTGCTGTGCATAACTAATAAGTTATCGGATAAATAATTTAAAGTAAAAGTTTATAAAAGAATCTATTCAACCCCCCCTTCTAGAACTCTTATGCCCTTTGGGAATAACATGTCGTGCTTCATATCCCCTTAAATATATACAATAATTGGATATTCATGAAATAATTTGAAAATTATTAGATCACATACAAAAGAGTTCAAAGTTCAGAAACATTTTGATGAAATTACAACATGGAACAAAATTTGCACCATAATTGCTATATGTATATATAATGTATAATCGATAATATTAATTACACACTTAATATATATATATATATATAATCAATAACATTAATTACATAATTACATGCAAACACCTAGGCCATGTTTCATGTTTGTTTGCAAAGATAATTCTTAAGATTGGATTATTTAATCATAATCCCTTGCTTGTTTCAAAAATTGTATTTGGGACTATTAATTCTGTAACGACCCCAAAATTTACATAAACTTATCCCTAATTTCGGTTCGTTAATAAACTTTTAATCACCTTATTAAATCTATTAATTGACTTTACATCATCAATAACCAAATTTTTCGGTATAATTTTTTTTTCTCATCATTCTATTAAAATATTTTTACATTTAAAATCTTTACATCTCGATCCTAGTCCCTGGATCACAACATTTACTTTTTACTTTTACTGTCAATCTCATTTATTATCTGATTTGACTTATCACCCCAATTGTAAACGTATGATAGTTCAAAATCTAAAATTTAATATTACTTCGGACTTCCGTTGTTAGCTGCTTATAATTTTTTTTGCATAGTTCAATCAATACCATAATTATACACCTGTACAATCAAAATACTTAAGTAACCCATTAACAGTCCGATCAGGACTCATAACACCGTTGACATATTAATAATTCTCATAAGCCTTAATAATTTCAACTACAACGAATCATTATATCAGAAAACTAAACTAATTACATTATAACCTTAATCGATGTTGTAACATAACTCTATTATATCCCGATACTCTAGGATTCTCATTTTCACCTGTAAAATGTTAATATTGGGCAAGGATGAGCACAACGGCTCAGCAAGTTCAACAGTTTACACATTTCATGCTTCATGTAGCATATAACAATTAACATGCTATGTGTGTGTCATGCTTAACGTGTTGTGTAACTATTTCTACACATCATCTTATATATACTGTATTCATTACGATTTAACGGCTATTCAGATCAAATATTGAACATCTTCAGAGGTACTCACATAATTGCACCAAGTGTGTACATTGATCAAATTATCAAGTAATCACATAACACGTAATTTCATATGCATTTAATCAATTTAATCATACATCAACAAATAAGCAAGTAGCAACAAGTACTGAAGAACTTGCCTCGGTCCGTAGTTCACCGATTAGTAAAACTCGGCCAAAACCGTTATCGTACAACCTATATTTAATATATTAATTAAATATAGTCAATTATAAATTCAATACGTTAGTTTAGTTTAATAACATAACCGCATATATCACTTAACATGTCAAACATAACCTGGCATGTCCGTTCGCCCATACTTATTTTCTGGTAATCTATCTCAATTCTTACATTAATGGATTAATATTTAAAAGAGTTAAATATTAACTCAATCTCACATTAGTCCAATCATCATCTTAAAGTCTCTAGAATATCATTCAAGACTTTTCGACCAATTTTCAAAATTTCTGGATTATCAGACAAGTTTATGTAATTATTTATATATAAAAACCATTATTTAATAGCTTTTAAAATATAAATAATTACAAAACATACTTTCATATTCCCCAAACACCATCAATATTTATCCTATATTATTATAAATTTTTCCACCAAGTTTCATAGTTTTTCAACATTCATAGAATTTCCATGAATTTTCACTTATTTTTATATTAACTTGAAATAGCCATAAAATACAATAAATACCCATGCTCCACAATAATTTACCAAAATTTTTAAAAAAATAAGAAATAATATTACAATATTTCTTTCCATAAATTATTTCAGCATAAAAATATTTTTAATAATTAAATTTTATTTTTTAATGCGCTAAAACTTTCGAAATTCATAGAAATTAGCACGTTTATCCTAAAATTATGAATCTTAAGTCTATTCCACACACAATTTAATTCTATACAACCTCTCTTTAGATCACATTTTCCAATTCCATACGGAACTATACTGAAAACAACAAAAACAATTTCAACTTTTTTTTTTACAAAACACTATTTTTATTTTACTCATAACTTCTTCGTTACAAGTCCGATTTTGATCAACTTTATATCAAATTAAAGCTTATGACGTATACTTTAAGTCTTATTCAGGTCTTGACCTCATCCCATTCACCAAACAACACAGATCTAACCGTTTACACAACCTATCCAGAGAATAGAACTTCCTAGACAGTGACACAACTTAAATTTTTTCAAAATTTCTATACTCCATAAAATGGTTAAATATTTTGGTTAATTCTAGATAACTTCCATATCTACAACTTTGTAGTTTACATCAATCTCAAATTTCAAACATATGATTTTATATAAATTTTACAAAGTCCAAATTCGCAGCAGAATCTGGGCAGACAGATTTTCGCCCGACCCAGCCTGATTCAAACGATCACTACGCACAAACCATAAAGAATTTCTGTGATCTAAAAGTTTTTGTGTGTATCTTACTTCCGTATCTTTAATTTGATATATAGCCCGCTCTCTAACTCAAAAAACTTGATTTTTTAAAAAATCCTCAAACTGACTGCAACACAACACAAATTTCTCCGCGAATTTGTTCAACTTTTCTTTCTTTTTAATTAAATCCGTGAATCATCTACTAGATTCATGATAATCTATGGTTTGATCATTATACACAAGTTAAATCATGATCTAATACCATTAATTTCAACAAAACCTAACATCTACCCAAGAAATTAAAGATTAATTCAAAGGTTTAGTAGTATAACTTCTTAGCTTTCAATCTCTTCTTGGCTTCTTAAGCTTCCTCTCATTCTCATTTTTTTTCCTCAGCCCATGAGTCTCCCCTCTCACTCTCAAATGTTGAAAATGCTCACAAGGAATGAGTTTAATCAAATAAATTAATTGACCAAGATAGGAGATGGAATAATGTGATTGGTTGGTTTAGATTACACTAGAATATGATTGGCTCTCATTTAAATCTCCACTCTTATCTCTAATTGTTGATAATCCAGTTGGGCCACTTAAAAAATCTGGAGTTTACTTTTTTTCTTAGTCCCACTTTTAATTATCTGACCCGTTCTCTGAGTGTCTGATCCGAAAAACTAAAATTTTAATATTACAGTCAATTCCTACTAAATTGGACGTTCCCGACATCATGGTAACATCTATTTCTTCAAATTCACTTCCGAACTTCAAGATTGATCTTTTACCCCCAAAAAGTCAAACGGTCAACTTTGACCAAAAAATCAACCAGAACACATATCATGTTTATAGTCCATACTTACTAAATTTGACGTTCTCGTCGCAACGGTGAGATCCGTTTTTCAAAATTCTTCTCCAAACTCTAACTTTGATTTTTTAACTTACAAGTCAAATAGTTGACTTTGACCAAAAGTCAACCCCCAACACTAAATTGTGTTTACTATCTCTCATTGTCAAATTCGACGTTCTGAACTCAACGGTGCAGTCCATATCTCCAAATTCTCTTTCGAACTCCAAATTTGAGTTTTCTGGACTCTCTTTCATTTTCTTTAGTCGAACTTTGACCATTTGATCACCTTAGTCATTTCTTGATATTTTAATTTGTTAACTTGTCTTCACACATATAAGTATACTCGTTTAATCAGGTATCCATTACCTAACTCACTTCACACCGCTATTTCACGTAATCACAACCACACAGAGTTCATCCTTAACCTTAGACTAGCACCTTAATAACTTAGTCACACATACAAGTCTTGTAATTATCAACTGTGTAGGCTTGTTTACTATATTCATATGGCTTGCCTTATATATCAATTTGACTCGCCATAAACTTAATCCATTTTGGGCTATTCTTTAATTTCCAACACCTGGCTACTTTGTTGAGTTTAATTTTAATTGCCACCACAATACCTAACTTATCATTTCCCAATTTACTAATTTGGGCTATCTTAATTTGCCACTCAAAGTTTAACTTTCATAAGTTTGTTTAATTCATAGATTAAGCTTTACATTATTATTGATGATTAATTTAGTTAATCATTTATCACGCTCGGCTAAAAATATAATTAGCACACCACCAAGTATATACGTATTTATACATATACAACTTCACATTAACTTAAAAATATCTCAATAATTGAAATTTATTTCCTTAATAAATTTCTCACATAACTCATATT
Organism: Hedera helix; assembly: GCA_947179155.2. Taxonomy (NCBI): domain Eukaryota; kingdom Viridiplantae; phylum Streptophyta; class Magnoliopsida; order Apiales; family Araliaceae; genus Hedera; species Hedera helix. The sequence goes on along the minus strand of OX359285.1, from coordinate 8,652,190 downwards.
AAAACTTCTTACATGATCTCTTATAGTCAAATACATTCACCGAGCTTTAAAGGTATTGTATTACCTTATTACTAATATACATCCAAGTATACACAATCAAATTCCAGGTTCCAAAATTTAAAAACCTTCATTCACTCACATTTCAATCTTAAGACCAAGATTATGATCAAATGTTTACTCACTTCTACACTTTTTACTTCTCCAAATCTAGGTTTTAAACTTCAACCTTTATTTCATCATCAACACCTTATTTAAAAATCTCGTGAAATATCCAGAATATTATATTCACCCCTCCTTATAAAAATTTCGTCATCGAAATTACAGCACACATATCTCTACTTATTTCATTCACCAAAACTAGGTTTTACCTCAACCTTTAATTAATCATATTTGATTTCTTCTACAAATCTCGTAAATATTCGAGGTATTACAAATTCTCGTAAAATGACTTAAAATATAAGATTATTTAATACTAAATTCAATTAATTATTACAATCCCTGCCATTTGAAAACTAAAAATTTGTTGATAAAATTGTCCTTGGTCTTTTTCAATATGACTAATGTATGTTATTTTATACATCTATACTTACGTTATCGAAAATACAATCTTTTTGTTATTACTAGCAAAAGTAGATAAATTTTTATCTAATTATTTAAATAATCATAGACAAAATAAAAATAATATGAGATAATTTAAAATTATCACATGAATAATCACATTTTAAATAAATATGTGATTAAAATTACTTAATTATAGAATTTGTAATATTGAAATTATTATCCATTAAAATACAATCCCAAAATTATAATCATTACAAACAAACATGTTTTACAATTGTGAGGCTAAATGAAAGTTGGGAAATGGAAAGTTTTGCATTTGAAAACAAGAATCATTGTTAATAATAAGACCATTCTTCATTATTTATACCCCTTCTCTTTTAGTTCAGATAACGCTAAGGATCAAAAAAATTGTCTCAAATAGCATCCCTATAACATTCATCAGATTAGTTAGTTAACTACATATCTGTATATTAATACTTATTTTAATACATATAAATTGATCAAACACCATGTGAACTGCCCACTACTATTATTAGCTTTGTTGCTCACCAAACATAAAACTTAACACGGCACAATCTTGCTCAAACAACACATATAAACCATTCTAACGGCTTCATCGAGTAATTCATCCATCACATTAAGTATTAATCTAGTAAAAGTAATACGAGTATGAACACTGAAGTGCAAAATCCCATATAAACTCAGGCACAACTGACAACCATAGCACAAGTATTACCCCCAAGAGAAACAAATCTAGTTTTGGTGAGGAGATACTAGGGAAAATAGTTCCAAATCCCACATGTAACTCATAAATTCCCTGCGAGCCTCTTGTTCACAACCATACGATTCAACGAATGGATAGTTGGAACTCCATTTTTCTTTGTAAGCTAAGTTGGATTCATTTGCTACAAAATGCTCAGTTGGTCTAAAGGCTACAATGGCAAGAAAAGGGTATAGGATATTCAAACTTGAACACCTGTTGGACCACGGAAGCAGAAAAATGCGGGACAAAAGAATGGACCAACCATGGCATTTCATGGATACACTTAGGGAAGGAAGATAGGGATTTATCGCAGTCCAGTGAGATTTAAATAATCTTAAAGTGGTTCTCTGTCCCTTGCTGCTCAGAATATATTTTCTTCAATTCCCGTAAAAAAAATAAAATAATCTAGATCCATAGGAAGGAGTTGCAAACAATAAAAGGACACGCTTCCGTAGAATATTAGAAGACACAATATCATCCTACAAGAGGGATTGAAAATTTCAAAAATGCAAATCAACATTTACAGGTCCTTTACTTGTTTTTGCTTACAAAGACACAAAACTACACACAGAATCACACAAAATCAAACACTGAATAACACAAAAGACCCAAAATAATCACAAAATGACACGAAAATAATAACATGCACAATAGCTAGGGCTCATCATAAGAATAAGCATACGTCCCGGCTGCAAGTAGAACATCTTCTGCAACTAGAATATCCGGTGCAGATACATCATCTGTGCAAAGGAGCATTGGGTGATATAAGTTTATCTAACACCAGTGTTCTTTCTAGATTGCTCCTCATTAACTTCACAGCATTTTCCAAGCTAAAAGGATATGCATCAAATCCCAAAATGCTATAGATGTCAAAAGCAAAGTAATTCAGAAATCGACCAAGCTCAAGAATAATCAAATAACATGCCTCATGTAGAACCTTAATTTGGCTAAGAACAACAATTTTGAGAACACGACGCAACTTTCTACCACTTGCTAACAAGGTATACCAAGAGATATTTCCAAACTCTTTCTTGAATTCGGCCTTCGCAGAAGATTGATTCAAAACAAGACTATGATTTAACACAATCTCAAAATCTATATCCGGCCTACATTCCAATAATTCCCAGATCCTCTTAAGTTTTCTAGTCCGTTCAATGTTAGAGTATGATTCTTCATAAAAAATATAGGCCCACAGTCATGCCTTCAAGCTTTGAGGTACTTACCTATAAACAAAAGTCGTATACAGGAATTTAAAAATCTCAAATGATAGAGAACCACAATATAGATATTTGGACGAGTCACGACCAACCGTATTGTATAAAGAGAAATTACTAGTCACCTTAGCAAGCAAATAAATTGACTTGCCTTTTTTCCTTCATAGGTAGTTACAGTGTCGGCAAAGAGTTTGGTCAATGACAGTTTCTTCCGGTATAGGTTTTTCATGAGTTCTTGATCGTCATGGTCTACTTCATCTAACTTATCTTCGGTGAAAGGAAATCCTTTGGGACCATAAAGGCCAAGATTGTGCCATCGGGAGCAAACATAACAGTTCTTGCTGATGAATCTTGTGGAATAGCAAACTTGATTTGCAAGTCTTGTCTAGCCTGTTTATCTTCGTATGGGATAGCAAGCCACAACATCTTGAAGAATGTAGAGTGGAAAATCTCCTTATGATCATCACCCAATGCAACAAGCACAACCTCCAACTGTCCGTGGTGAGAAAAATAAACTTCTTCAAGGTCCTCATGATGGAAACATTTAACAAAACCCTGGCTGTGGGACAGACACGCAAAGTAGAGCACACCATGTTTATCACGGAGCTGCTCAATTTTGACTTAAAGAAAAAAACAACAAAAGAATTAAGCCAATTTTATAGGTTGATGTAGAAGTAGGCAGTAGTATGGAGCAGGACATGCAGTAGTTTGCAAAGACTGACAAAATTAATAAGCTCTTCTAATTAGGTTGAACAAGTAAAATAGTGGATCAAAATGCAGCTGGGCCTGCCTGCCAGGGATAGCAATTTGCTTAAATAACGAACTAATTGCTTAATTATTTGTCCAATAATGAACTAATTGCTTAATTATTCGAGGTTATATAAATTGAGGTAGCCTCATTTGGCCCTCTATTTTGATCTTATCCCTTCCTATTTAGCCTTTAGGGGTACATGTAAAGCTTGCCCGCTAGCTCGCACTCGCTCGCTAGCTATTATATATGACTAGTCAACTGTTAACGCATGTAAACACACAACAAATAAATTTAAAAATAAAAGTTACAAGATAAAAGATTACGAGAAGGTGGAAGAGTAAAAATATAAACGAATAAATTTACATAACTATTGTAATTAGAAGTATTTTCTTTTTTAGTTAATGAGTGGTTATTTCTAAGGATGACAATTTTTCTCATCTCCATAGTGATCTTTACGCCTCACGTTGAACGGGGACAATGATTTTGACACTGACCTGGTCGGGATGGTGAATCACCAAATGTCCTTTATGGGGATGGGTAGAGGTGGTATTTGCTTCCCCCACCCCCAATCCCCGCCCTGTACCCGCCCCGAATAGTAATATATTAATTCAATTAATATTTGTTAAAATATATGTCCATCAGTCCATGTGTGCATAAATATTATTATTTGATTTTTTTCTAATTTTATCATGTATGCGCTAAAATAAGATTTTTCATGTATGTATATTTGTAAATATAACTAAAATTGAATTTTTAATTTAAAAAATTCACAAAATATTAATCCCCGTGATGATATAAATTTCCTATGGGGCAGGGGCTTAAATTTTCTGTGGGTATGGAGATGGTTATTAAATTTTAATTCTATGAAAAATGGGGCAAGTATGAGAAATTTTTATAAGACCGAGGATGCGGGTGAGATGTGTAATCCCCGCCCCACCATTGCCATTTCTAGTTCTCTCTCTTTAACCAAAGTCTAAGCACATCCCACCCCCAAGTATTAAATTCGAACGCTTAACAACTTTCATAACTTCATCTTCTTCCTCTAAGATGACTGAAAACTTCATCTTCTTCCTCTAAGAGCTCTTCAGCCATCTTCAAATTCATCTTCTTCCTTCATCTTCCCCATCAAAAAATTTCCCCACGTTGTTCTCTCTTTTTACTTCTTGTCTCCCTATTATTAATAACTCTTTTATCTCAAAGTATAACTACACATCCACAAACAGAATTGTGGCATGGAGCTCTACAAGAGGAAGATTGTTTTGCAAAAATCATCATCCCATTCTTGTAAAAGTTGACGGTAATACTAGTGATACTACTTGTGTTTACTTGGGATACTACTAGTTTTGATAAATAGTATAAACTGTATAATGAGTTAGAATAATGTTAGGGTCACAATTTTTTTTTGTCTCGGATGACATGGCATTGAATAGCTTAATAATAATTTATAATATAGTCAATCACATAAAATTTATCCAACTACTATTATGATGCCACATCATTTGAGATACTTTTTGAGATCAAAAAATTAAAACCCTTAACATCACCCAAAAAGTTAATATTCATATAAAATAGGGATTCACAGGCATATTCCAGTAAAATAAGAAAGGCAATTTGTTTGCTTGACCTTGACAACGATATTCATCACATGGGTCCGGTATCTTGTCCCCTTTACAATTTCTAATAATGATTTTCTTACAGAATTCAACTATCTATTTATTAGAACTGAAATCTGGTTGATGGCATAGGCATACTATGGCATACAAAAGAAATAACATGTAAACAAATAGCTTCTCTAGTTAAGGTTTTAGTTTACGGAATTTGTTTGATGGCATACTAAGGTAATGTTGGACAGAATCAAGCACTTCTGTTAAAGCCAGATAAAGACAATGTGATGATTATAATACTAGAATAGGTTGTGACTGCCGCCTTTTACACAATTGGCTGCAGTTACCTATGGTGTTAACTTCTGGCATGCTGCTGCAGAAGCAATTAACAGACCGAGTATCAGGTATCTGCAAAGTATTTTTCTGAAATAAACACAAATAGTTTCTGCAGAAGTACTAGATAAATTGGAAAATTTATCTCACGGTAAAAAGTCATATCCGCTGAAATTAGCCCAGTCATAACTCCTACATCCTTCCCACCAAAAACACTGGAAGTCATTACTTTAAATAGCCTTCATCTCTCATTACAAAGCCCATGAACTTTTCCTGGTGTAGATCGAATCTCAATTACCGGAGCCAGTATCCAACTCTCGTCTCTAGTATAGATGACCTGCTGCTAGAACCAATATTCCAGGAAAAATGAATCCAGTTAGATAGTCTCTATGAAGATCAGTAGATTTTCACATGAATATGAATATGAATATATAAAGTCCTGGAGATGATAGACTACAAAGGTGAAATCTATGAAGATCAGTAGATTTTCATATGAATATGAATATATAAAGTCCTGGAGATGATAGACTAGAAAGGTGAAAAAGTTGTAAACTGAGCGAAACTAATGTATTCAGAGGAATTTTGTCATAGTATACCTACCAGGGGTCCATATTCCTTCCTCACATATTTAGAACCTCTGAGAGAGACACAACCTGAAACAAGCAAAATTATGCCTACACCCCAACATGTTCACAATTGCGAGCTCCTTTGCTCTAGCATTCACGGTGACAGCATCATTCCAGAAACATTCATAATTCATAGTGGTGGCAGGATCAGTTCACCAATAGCCAAATACATTTTCAGACTACTAACAAAATGATGCTTGCAGTTATTCTAGTGCCCCAGAAGACCCTCAGTTGCTAGAAACAAATTTCTGTTATGAACTCTTTGTTGATATATTTTGCTTGCTAATAAAATGGCAACAATCTATTTTCAAAAAAATCGGTAAGACCACAATCAGTTAAGGTATTTACATGTAAGATTAATAAGCTGGTGCTAACTATTATGACTAGGATGTCTCCAATGGTAGTTATTGTATTACTCTATCAGTGCACTCAAGTCTTTTTTACTATTGTCAGTTCATTCAGCGTGATGGACACAAAGGGATGCAGTAGCAAATAGCTCAAGGCTTCAGGCAGGGTTAAATTAAAGATGTTGGTGCCACAATTAGGCGAATGCAACAAACATAGAGTTGAATGGGTCGGTTATATGCTATTCTTCATAATCAAGAGCCTACCTGCCATCTAAAAAGCAGCTACCTCTCTGATTTAACTTAAACATAGTATCTGTGACATAAAGTGACTTGAGCTACATATGCAACTCTGCCAACTGTCAAGACAGCCAAGATCAAGAAGTAATCATAGAATTAAATGCTTACCAAACAACATATCATAGAATTAAATGCTTACCAAGCCCTTCATGGCTCAATGGTTAAACAACTACTCATAAGGCTTTGAGTGCATGAGATCTTGGGATCCATTCTTGCCAAAGACAAGAATGTTAAAATTCTGCTCAAATTACCAAAAAAAAAATCTATCAAATCAACTGCAGAAACAAAATGGAGTCGCGACAATGTTTGTATCAAATACAAAGGATTGCCTATAGAATTTAACCCAAAGCAACAAACAAATTTTTCCAGACATAGGCTGCCTTTAAGTCATGCAATTGATAGTAAATAAAAATGAAGTAAAAGCATAACTACAGTGAGTGTTGATTTACAAGGAGAACCCAAAAGGTGTCACTGTGGAACTGCTGGTTCAATTATCCATAACAGACGGAAGTTACCCACATAGATCAGAAAGGAACAGTGGAAAAGTGGCTCCAAATGACTAACTGTCAAATTTCTGTCGAGCAAAACATATAATTTAAAATTAAGAAATCATAAGACCAAGTATGGGAGCAAGGCCAAACTGTGTGATAAAATTACAAACTAGCAAGGCCAAACTGTGTAAAGATTAGTATTTTCAGATGGACCAATAATAGTGCAAGAAATTATCAAATTGAACACAAATTTTTAAAAAGTTAGAAGTGGCTAGTTTGGGGATTATTTCTTTTCATTGATTATATCCAACATAATCCAAAGCTGGTCTGCCATGTGTCACATGACAAAAGAGCATATTGGTACAGAAGTAATTTGCTTCAAGATAAGCGCATCGAGAATGTAACAATGGACTAAATTATTTGATAATATGCAGTGTGAAGAATCACTTGGAAATGAAGGGTCCAACCTCACCAACAAAAATAGACCAATTCTTGACACAAGGGATGAAGGATTACAAGTGAGCTACGCAATTTGAAGGAATAAAATACTCGGAGAAATTTAGACTTAGTAAACGCACACTCACGATAGAATAGAGATAAAGGATTCATATTAGGGGATGCAGAATAACTGAATAAGTATGATATGACTAGTACCTAACTTGGAGAAATTCACGGAAAATAAACACCCCAGCAGGCAATGTCCTAGCACCTTTTCCTCATTCATGGTAGTTACCATGCATCATCTTTGCTCTGGGATTTCTCAAGGCTTTGGTTTGATGGCTGGAGCCAAGGTGTAGTGGACATGTGAAGACCTTGCAATGTCAAAGAGAAAGCGGTCTCCCCATGGTCTTCTCATGGCTACACCACATGGGAGATGTTGAACATCAAGTACAATCAGCAAATAAGTAAAAGGCACATCAGCAGATTGTACAGGAGCAATCAGTATACACCTTAGCAATTTAGCAGGATCCCTGTCACGTGCGACTCAGGTGCTTAACTCACTGTTAACTGTATAAATAACAAGGGAAAACAATTTAAAGGCCTAGAGGAAAGAATTTTTTTTAGTTGTACTCATTGAAAGTACATGCTACTACTTACCAAAAAAGTATATGCAAGTCTTAACTCCCCTGTGACTGTTTTCTTTACAAAAAACTTGTTCTGTTATCTCTCTCTCTCTCTCTTTCTCTCTCTCTTCCCCCAAATGCGTACCTTGTGCCCTCTGCCTGAACCTCAGATCCTTAAGCAGTTCTGCTACTTGAGCGTGTTATGCTTCCTTACCCTTAAGAATCTAACCTAGAAATACCATCAGCAAACATGGATCAAAAGATACAAGGATATTTAAAATTTCACCTTAGCTACAGAGAGAACAGCACCAGTTGATGGACCCTGGACAATCCCAATAAGTAATGTATGGGGATATACTTTCAGAACATATGTAGACAGCCAGCAGTTTAACCATTTTACCAGCAATACTCGCAAAACAAAAATAGAAGGCTGAAAGCTCAATATGTTCCATAAATTCAATTCCAGAAGCAAAAGGCAGTTCCATCAATGAGCTTGCGTACCTAAAAGACACTGTATTACAGAAACAAATATAGGTAACAAAACACTATGGTCAACTGGCTTGAGATATGAAAGAGAACAGAACCCTGTAGAATGCACTTCTGCTAAGCTCCAAGTTTTTCAAGAAAAAAATAAAACCCTAAACTCTAAATGAAATAAAAGTAGGTCAAGAACCAGTTCAGTTTCAGGCAAAGATGCTATTTTTAAACTTTTAGTTAATAAACCGAAGTGTAGTCGTGTAGGTTAGCACAATAAGAGGAATGTGAACATATAAAATATATTTAATCCCACAAATGCACTACATAACTGGAAATGGACAGAGAAAGAGAATAGTGTATACTCCCTCCATTACGATGCAAGTCCACTTTCTCCTTTTTTAGTACGTCTTTGTAGGAGAACCCAAATCAATGTATTAAAATTTTAATACATTGATAATATTTAAAAAAGACACATTGTCAAAGTAAAATCTTGCTGAAAACTTTAGTTTTGAAAGTGGAATCCCATTTTGGGACCGAGTGTATAAATAATAAACACTAATATGTGCAAGTAGAGTTGCAAATGACTGTTGCTTAAATGAAGCTGATTTTATTGAAAACAGAAAACGTATGTACAGAAGGCATTGTGCCCTAATCTGTAAATGCTACAACAAGAGTACAGTGTTTGCTAAGATGTAATGACTGGGGCATACTAATTTGGACGTAAACAAAATATTTTTACAGCCTGAGTGACCAACTTAAGCGGGAGCAAAATCCAAAGGATCCGAAAGGTTCAGTCGAAAATTAACTTATGCAGGGGTTCCGAAAGAATCTATAGCCTAATTATGGATTGGGCAGTAACATGATCATCCTGTAACTTGTCACTTCTTACAACAGTGATTCTGTTTCCTCTGTAAAACTGTATAACGAAATGGTCTATACAACAAAAGCAACGTCAAACCATTATATTTAAATCTGATAGATCATCCATTGGAATTTCAAGGCCCATAAAATCATGATCTGGAAATCCATCATCATCAATACTCAACCATGAACCAATATCCTCCCCTTGATTACCTAGATCATCAGGAACATCTAAGGCATCAATGTGCAGGTTGGATAAATCAATGGCCTCAGAATTTTCCAAAACATCCAAGTTAAAGTTGTCCTTCTCCTTTCCATTACCACTAGAAGTAATCTCACTCGGCTTTGGCATTGAAGACAATGCTGTCTTCGGTTGCTCGGACATCTTTGCAATGAGGCCATTGACAGCAGATAATTGAGTGGTTTTCTGCTTAGGCTTTGACTTGGTCTTCCTTTCTCCCTTAACATTGCCAGATGCAGTCCGACCAATTTTAGTGGTTCCATTTCTGGATAACAGCTCTTTACTGTTCCCCTTCCCTTCTCTGTCCCTCTCACTCCTCTTTCCTTTTGCAGTACTTGAAAGGGAAGTACCAATGCCGGAAGGGACAACTGATGATGCACCAACAACACCCCCAATAACATCATCAAGCAACAATTCCCTCCTTTTCACCCTGTTTGACCATGTATCTTCTTTTCCAATAATTCTCTCGGATGAGTTGTTCACAGATAAGTGTGCACCAGAATAAATATCATGGTTGCTTACTGAAGGGCTTTGCTGTACACCTACAGGAGCTGCAGAAGATACGTAATCACAATCTAAAACAGAAATATGTCATATGCCAACAGAAAATATTAATAATCAAATGCCTACAAAAATTCACAATGAACTTTTAACCGGTTTAGAGATGTTATGCTGTTAAAGGATGCAAAAATTTGCCAGTACATGGTATGATTAAGTTTTTGGCAACAATACAATACCTGAAACTCTACCTTCAATGGAACATCCAGATGTGTTGATATAAAGTTTTCCAGATTCACCATCAGTACTAGCGTCTATTTGTTGAGCATCACTGAACTGAGATAACCTAGAAAGGAACATTTCCCTAAACAAGGGCTCGCTGAAGCAGCTCTTGCCTGTACGTTCAAATTGCTGGCATCGTTCCAATGTTCGTTTAACAAAAGCTAGAGCAGCATGCTTGGCAATTTTGCTACTGGCACTCTTCCCTCCGGGGGCATTAGGACCCCAACAACTCTGCCAAATAAAGAGAATCAATTTGCTGTCCGTATATATGAATCACAAAATGGGAATGGTTTTAGGAATGGTTTTAGACAAGTTTGTTTGTGTGTATAAGCTCCTTAAAATAAAGAGCAGTATATGCAATGACTTCTTTTTTTCATAACAACAATGGTAGTTGATAGTTGAGGTCCAAGGTAATGAAAACTACCATGAAAGGATAAAAGCTAATCAATTCCAAGATATAGAAAGGGACAGAGCATTCCAAAACTATCGTTTCACAGTCTCCAACATTTATATGGGGTAGGTATCACAACCAAGTAGTCCCACAATCTGCAACTCCCAATATAATGTGCATGATCAATTTGAAGGTCTTACATGGAGCATATGTTAAATATTGCAAGCTGATTTCCTAAACTAATTGACCAAGAAAGTCCTGCAGATGTAAACTAACGACGGAACATTTCTAGAACTTTCCAATTCAAGCTGACTGATTCTAATTAAAATACACACACACACCCACACCCAACCACACACACACATACATATATATGCGCGCGCACATATTCAGACAACCAGACATACATACATAAATGAAGCTACCTGATTCTCAAACCAAGATATCAGATCATTTTAGATAAATAAGAAGGTATCAATCTCGAAGACAAAACCGGTTAAAGAAATAAAGATTCTTATCAAAACCAAGAGTCTTAGGCTCTAAGCTCAGCTTACTGGTTCAGTGCAAATGGTTTCAACGTTGAAATAGAGATAACTATTGATAATAGCAATACAACCATGACAAAATTAGTATTCCTAACTTGAAGTTGAATAATTTCATTTCTAATAGTGGGACTCTTTGTGCTTGAAAATCCTTAATCCATACTACAAACAAATTGTACTTTCTCTAACAAATATATTTTTGTCTCATTAGTAAGAAAATTTCATTAGTAGCAGGCCAGCACCCTCAAAACAAAGGAAAGTATAATCCACTATGAAAAGTTTCATATTAAGTGCACAAGTAACCTATCTTGTACGAGAAACATTAGATACCATTGCATGTGGTAGTGTCTGTGGCTCCAGGCCCGTCACATCATTCTCAAGAATTTAATAGATCATCAATTTGTTAAAAGGCATAGATATGTAGCAGAAAACAAGAATCAAGTTCCAGCACTGGATATGAAGCTTTTGTAGTGTATTTCCTTTGAACTATTAAATATAAATGTCTCATGGAAGAAAAAAAAATACAGGAGCTAGCAGTATCATCATATTGCTACATTAAGAAAAATAAATAACAAACAAAAACATCTACCACTGTTTTCTTTTTTGATTGGAAAGCATGTTAAGTTTAGAGTGCATGATGATAGAATGGCCAGACCGAGTACAGAGCTCGAGAAGGAATCCTGGCAACCCCAAGTTGTTGAATTAAAGCACTTCAGCTTTTTTAAGTATGTGAAATTGTCCAAAAGAACAAGTAAATTCCAATTCCTATGATGTTCATAGTCATTTTAGATACACATGAACCTCCTTTCCAAAATTAATACCAGAAAGGTGTCAAACAAATGTCTACTACAAATCCTAAGGAGATTATGACCAATAAGAAAAATGAGAGGACAAGATTAATTGACAAAAAACACCCCAAATAAGATATTAATCGATCATGCTACAGGGGAAAGTAGTGGTTCGCTCCAGTTTTGATTATTCTCTTATAAAGATAAAACTATTTACTTATTTGCTTGTCACGGTACCAAGAGTCCAACATTGTGTGGTTTTTTTTCTTCTTTAGACTTTACTAAAGACATCAAACACGATATCCACATTCCCTTTTTGACCGTAATATGGATACAAGAAATAAAACCAAAACTCATACACAACAAAAGGTATGCATTCAAATCTTCAAGATTATAAAATAGACAGAAAAGAAATGGTTGTGAAAATTAGAATTACCATGTACTTCTGATAAGCCATTCCAATGAGTTTGTCTAGAGCACTCTGTTCAAACACCCTATACAACATTAAAGTGTTTTAGCTTAGCATCATGATGCTAAAAGAATCAAGAAAATAATAAATTGCAGGTGTGTAATCTAAACAGAAAAGAGATGATTATTACTTCTCTTGCAGCTCTCTTGCTGCCGAGGTAGACTTCAACAGTTTGTCAAGCAAATCTTTCTTCCTGCAAACCTGTATAAACTAAACAATGCAATGAGGCTCCTGAGGAAATAAATATATTCTAAGAAATATCATAAGTTCTTTGTATTCTGTAATTGTCTTTTCCTTTGATATTATGGTCAGGTCCACAAGTTCTTTTTCATCATTTGGTAGAAGGGAGATGTTGGTTATTCCGACTAAAATGTACATTAATGTTGAAAGGTGGCCACATAAAATTGGATGGAGGGGTATAAGCTATTCTATTTTCTTTGAAGACTCCTAAATGTATCAAACCTAAGCTCATAGACATGTATAACTACACAAAACCACCAAAAAAAGTCTAACACCTTTATCGACTTTAAATTTCACTTGCATGTATATTCAATGTGTATTGCCCGTTAGTGGCATTCAATGGAACTTGTTATAGAATAACAACGCGGCGAAAAACAATAGCGGAGAGAAATTGAAAGAAAAACAATTAAACAAGACACAAAATTTACGTGATTCACCCAAATGCTGGGCTAGTTCATGGTCGGCGGTTGATCAATTTCACTCTTTAGAATTTTCGTATGTCATACAATGCAGAATCCCCTCCTTATATAACACGATATAAGAACTACCCTTCGAAGGATAATTCTAAGTCAACCCCTTTTATGAATGTTGCTTAATTTGGTTACAGTGCTTTAAACAATGGTATCAGGTAAAACAATCAAGACACAAAAAATGATTATCGACTACAGATGCGCTCAAGAATCAAGTTCATTGCTTTCTCAGTTCGATCAGCCAAGAAGGTTAGACAACTATGGTTTTATAGTGTTAGTTAGACATAAAAGTTTTTCACTTTTAAAACCAAATGTTACCTTCTCATGGTATTTGTCTTCTAGTCTACTGATATCTCGACTGATTTCTTCATCCCCTGTTTGCGCTAAATCAGGCTGACCAAAAATGGAAGCAAATCAAAAAATTGATGTCATGTAAAACACCATCTCTCGAAAAAATAATAATAATAATAAGGAGGCATATCAAATATCCTACTTAAACGGAAATTGATGCCACTTAACCCCTCCCCCCCTCTCTTTCTCCTTTTCAAAGGCAAAAAGAAGAAAAGCGGGCGGATCAAAAAGGAGGAACATCAAATATCCTACTTAAAAGGAACCTGATGCCATTTAAACCCCCCCCCCCCCCCCCCTTCTCTTGAAAAAGGAAGAAGAATATACCACTGGTTCTGGGGAAAGTCCAATACTTTGGATCTCCAGGAGTGCCCTTTCACTTAAGGGCATTTTGTTATACTGAAAATCAGAGCAAGAAAAGATAGGTATCACTGCTTGATCTGGAAGAAAGACATTTTGGGAATTATCAAAGCCAGATGTAATCCATGTGTCTGGCCTGGACAAAATGTCCTTGTCTGATAGATTGCGGTCCAGTTCATTATGGGATCTCCCACTAGCACTTATCCTATATCCATTAAAAGCAGTAGGTCCAGTAAGCTCAAAGCTTTGTACAGACTGGTGATTGAAACCATCGGATTCTATGTCTCCGACTAGCTCATGTTCAGATCCATACATATTGAATTCTAGTTCTTCATTTCCACTGCAGTAAGGCTCTTCATTTACATCTTCTGTAATTAGAGCAGCAAGAAGAATCTGGTAAAGGGGAATCTCATTAGACACCTCTGCTCCTGGGGCTACATGTTCTGGACTAAGTTCAGCATACTTTGTTTCAGACATGTCTCCCACCCGTTCAGTCATTCCAATTCCATCACATAACATGCTATCTAAAGTTGCTGGGTTTGGTGTTGCTGCTGTTGATCCCAAATTTCCCTATAAGAGAAAAAAATCAAGATAATTAATATAATTCATGCAAAAATTCTTAATTGAAAACAATTCATTCTTATTCAAAAAATTGAAGGATTGTAAACCAAAGGAAAGGCTGTACTATCATAGGAAGGGGAGTAAATATATCTCTTCAACCCAAGGAGAAGATTTTTTTTCCCACCTTGTGTTTACTCGAGTATGAAAGAAACAAGAAATGAATTTTTTTTTCCTTTATTTTTTTACAAGTAGAAAGAAGAAGAAAATGAGTCTTAATGGATTTTAATATTAATATCTTAAGACATACAAGGAAGAGTAATTTTTCGAGGGTAAACAAATAAAACACAACCAGAAAATTACAAGCACTATTAATCTAGGAGGAATTTTTCTTTTTTGCTATGTAGTCTTGGAGGAAATATAGAGAGCCCGGAGGGCAAGAGCATCACTCCTGGTAACTTAACATGGTGTAAGAGCTCTAATTTGCAAGGTCTTGGGAATATAGGTTAGTACAGTTGCATCGCTTTCACCTTGTTCTCCATCTTTCTATGCCACTTCAAGTGAAAGCGGCGGTTTTAAGGTGACGGAGTGTGGCAGGATCTACATTGTAAGAATTTCTCTTCAACATAAGCCTTTTTTAAAAACGGTAACTAACCAAAAGATATTGTAAATGTTAATTAAAAAGAGAGCGAGAAGAAACATTAGGAACATCACATAACACATGTTTGACACTAGTAATAAACTAACAGCAAAAAAAAGTACAACTACAGAAAACAATCTTAACTATAGATACAAGACAAGAAACATAAGGAAGAGATCAAAACATCAATAAGGAAGATGACTATATATGATCGAAGTTAAATTATTGAACCAATTAAAAAAACTCATTCCTTTATGCCTTCCATTTTTGGAAGAATATGAATACTGTCTGTATGTCAAATAGACAAATACCCAATATATATTGTGGAAACCAACTTCAAAGCAACCTAGGGCTGATCATTTTTGTGTACTAGCTCGCTTCCCAGAATTTGCTCTCTTATAGATTATTCATACCAACAATATTTAATGGTGTTGAGTAGATCATAATAACTGCAGAAAACTTGCAAAATAGAGTAATCTATTTCTAATGTTGTGCAAAAAGAAAATATTTTTTGCAACAGAACTAGAAAAATAAAGAACATCACCTGCTGCTTTAAATAGGCCATGTCAACATCAGAAATGAAACCAAATAATGGCTCTATATGCCTCCAAAATGAGCTTGGAAAGGCATGTGCTGCAATGATAACGATATAAATCAATGTAAATATAAGAATTACTATTCAAAAGTAAATGAATATAATTCTCAAGGAGAAGAGTACAAGGATTAGTGACTGCATTTGCAGCAGCAAACAGTTCTTCATGCCCATCATCTGAACCAACTAAGAAAATTAACAAATGTGATCAAATATCAAGGAAAAAAAAGAATCACATAAATAATAGTAGTATTTGACTGCAAGTACCAAGAAAATCTGCTGCAGCATTTACTGTAGTATGCTTCTGACGTGTATAAGCCCTGCGGTCCGAGAGTTTCCTAGTTGGTGGTCTACCTGCTTTACTGTTAATTTTTCATAAAATTATAAGATCTTAATCAGAGTAACCAATTTCATGAGAACAGAATAAGGGGCAGCTATCCAAAGAGACCAAAGATTGGAAAAGGAACAGAATATTACACCTTTCTGTTTTATCAAAACCAAGTTTAGCACTTCTGAGCTGCTTTGCAGTTCCCATATTGCCATGCTTTTCAACAGTCATTGGCATGAGAGACCGTGTGGAAGTGAAACCTCGTCCAGTCCTCCCTTGCCTTCGAATGACATCACCAAGGTCTTCCCTACTGTCAACCTTATTCTTCCTTGGTGGCAGGACAAGAGATGATACTTTCTGAACATTCTGCCCAGATTTATCATCTAGTTCATCAGACCTCTTGCCCTTATCTCTAGATTTAACTTCAGCAGCCCCAGATTCCTCACTTTCTGACAATGCAGCTGATGGGAAATGGTCCCCTTTTAGTTTAACTTGCTGAGGAGAATTGTCAGACAGACGCCTCGGAAAGCCTATTCCATTTTCATTACCCACAACATCAGATGTGGTATCTAAGGAAGGGGCATCATCATTACTTGAAACAATGGGGACAAAATTTGTTCTTCTTGCTGAACGAGACATCTTCTGGGGCCTATGGCTAGCCCATTGAGCAACAGGCGGCGATGAAGAGCGTGTGGAAGGAGTACGTTTGCGATTGCTAGCCCCAATAGTAGCTGGATTCTTGCTTGTACAATGAGAAAGCTCCCAATCATTAGCAGCAGTTGCCCTCTGAATCACTGGCGACAACTTAGGAACAATGCCTGAACCTGATCGTGGAGCACGAGAAGCAGCACTTATTTTTGCGCTTGAAGTAGGACTAGCTGAACTGAATTCTTCCCGGGTATTTGTCCTGGTGGTACAGGGAAAAAAAAGAACATAAAATACAGACTGATCTGACTAAATTAAAGATGAAAAATAAAATAAAATATATATATATATATGGGAACGGGGGAAAAGCAAAGGGATCAAGAAAGCTAAAACACCCTAAAAGCTTATAAGAGTAAAGTATTAAAAAGTAATTAGCAAAGTGTGTGGTTCTAATATGGACAATTAAAAGTAACAAGTATTTACAATGAGGATGATTTACATACTTGTTAACAGCTCTGGTATTCGCCCTTTCCTTGTCTGGATTAGTAGTGCGGTCTCTTCTCTCGTGAAGAGCAGGACTACTGTCCTGGTCTGACTTAGGGACGGAAGAACGCATACCCAAGCTAGTCTGCTGTGAGGGGCCATCAGCCTTTACAACAACAATTCCATTAGCACCTCCTGGCCTACATCAGGATATATCTCAGGTTCATTGCACAAATAATGGTGCATATCACATACACAACTGAATGGATTGAAACTCAAAGCCGAAAAGAACCCTAATGGCAATCTGCCTATAGCTGTGCTCAACTTTTAATCTTCTGAGGAAAATCATTTGACTACTATGAGGATGACATCTGTGTTTTCAACAGTTAATCTTACACCAGTCCAAATTCAAATATAGTAAATTAGATAGGGGCTTCACGTCTTTTTTAGGTATTCAGCAAAGCATTGAACAATGTGAAGTAGAGCAACTGTGAGTCAAACCCGTTGGTTCGTATTTGGAAAATATCACTATAGACATTTTGACAACCACAACCCGTTATTCATCTACAACTAGAACTATCTAGGTATACAGAAGAAAAATTAAATACGCAACAACAGTATTTCTGCCTCACTTCACCATGAGCCATCCTTCTAAAATTGTTAGTGTTAAAGGATTCCAGGCAGAAAGATCACTAACTTTCTACATCACATAATTATATACCTCTGTTTTGATGACAACAGCTCACATGGGCAATTCTAGCATCATGAAGGATCAAATTCGGACACACCCGCAAATTGGTGTTTATATGGAATGTGCTAAAAAAGAAAGTTGTTATGAGGAAGTTCTTCCTTTCCCCTTCCTCAAAAAAGTAAAAAAGTAGTATACATACTACTTTCCTTGCAAAAAATAGATAAGTAAAAATTGGAAGGTGAAACTATTATGAGATAATACTAATATTGGCAAACAAGTGCACCTGGCATCGTCTTTAACCCTAACCTCAAACAACTTCCACCCTTCTCAATGTTCTAACACCCACACACCCACACCGGATATGGACCGAACCGTCTCACAACATTCTGAACCCTGCTCTCATTCAACAACACCCCTCCACCCCCCACACCCCAAAAAAAAAAAATCAAAAATCCAGGCCTTTCTCATTTTTCAAGATATTCATTTCTTTCAGATATATTTTCTGAGAGGTGCAAGAAATTTTAATTTAACGTATCAAAAGATCATTAACCTTTTCTGGATAAGTACAAAGATTTTAAATATCTAATGACAGCAAATGAAAAGATCAGAGACCTGGAAGCAGAAAGTCACCTCAGCCAAAGATTACCAGTATAATTACTAATAACATTTATTGATTCTTCAAAGCGATGCATGATTGTGACATTCAACTCAAAAAAGATGTATTAAACTAATAACAAGATAATTTAAGAAATTAACATATGCTAACAGTTCATAGAGTTACCAAAGACAGATATATTACTGCACGCACTTGAAGTAGTACCTGAAACCATAGGAATCACTCAACCTAGAACGGGAATCAGAAAGAAGTCTTGGCTGCATTCCTTGTTTCGGTTCCCTGTACCCATCATTAGGTTTTGTTGCAACTGAGCTTGGTGCAATATCTGCCTTTATCCCAGAACGTTTCTTCTTCATTTTTGACTTTTCCCAACCATCAACGCCAATAGGTAATGTTCGATCCTCGCCCTGAGCTGCACTGTTATTTGGAAGTCTTAACCCTTCTTTATCCCTATCAGCATTCCCAGATGTTCTTGCAGGAGTATTTGGCCGTACATCCGCCTAAATCAATCAAAACCGAACGTCAGTCCTCTCTAAAGAAATAAATACTGGTTTTCATGATACTTTGATTAAAGCAAAAGGAAAGCACTTGATCATGTGGAAGATGAGGTTCTTAGAGCCAGCTCAAAAGAAAATAAAGAACGTATTTCATTCAGAGACATGTATGAAGACAATAGCTAGAACCCTAAACCCTGAGCTTATTTCCACCAAAAAAAACTTAATCGAAGATTATGCGAGAAAAGGAGGTTTAATGTGAGGGGCATCATCAACCCCTTTTGCAATATTACCATTACAAAAAATGGAGAGGCTGGGGAAAATCTGAAAGTGGAAGCTTGAATATGAACTAAAGTTTCAGGCGTAGCTAGCCATGATAATAGGACAATCAGTTAGGATAAAGTTTTATGACCTCACTTATCAAGAAAGAAGAAGGAAAGAAAGATATATGATGACCTTGAGTTTGTCCACAGTAGTTAAAAAAAACTTGAACATGGAAAAAGGTCGCAACTGATTAATAACATCTTTGAAATAAAAAATCTGAAAAAGGAGATAGCAAATCAACTGCCTTGCAACGACTGAGGCTTATAAGAACAAAAAAAATGATACAAATAAATCATGAAGACAAAAAATACAATGTACAAACCCTAGGATCCACCATTGACGTTCGAGTGCGTTTGTATGGGATACCATTCTTGGTCCTTTCATCAGGCTTCTGTTGCTCAAGTTCAAAACAACTTGCAATAGTATGGCTCTGGGCACCAATCTTACCAACACCTGCCCCCAGAACTGAACGATCACTTGATAATAAGACATTGGATCGCTCGCCAGACAAAACATCTGATCGCGATCGCTTCCTTGATGATATGCTTGGGAAACACTTGTTGATTACTAATAACCCTTCATTGAAGATCTTCACACGCTCCCTGATATTTAATATAATGCAGCTTTATAAACTAAAATCACCTCTCATACAAAGTAAAGAATATAACAAATTACCTGGCCTTAATAGTGCTTTCACGCAAACCAAGCCTGAATCGTTTAACTTCGTCAGGTGGCAATGAAGACAGTTTGCCTTTCAAAGAATTAGATGGAGAGTCATCTAATGGTACACCAAGAGGAAGACCTATAAGCCGCTTAAAATCCCCTTGTCGATTAAATTTATATTCGGCAATGATTGCTTTTGGATCAAACCGCAAGCACTGTAAGAAGCTAATCACATCTCCTTGCGTTACAGCCGAAGTGCTTCTTGACATGCTTGGAAGAGCTGATAAAATAGGACTCTCCATGTTCTCACGAAAGCTACTTGATCTGTCCAACGAAGCAGCAGTGTAGGATCCACGCTGCCCAGAGGCATATAAGGGCCTATCTGGGCTACCAGAAGACAGATCAAATTTACCAGATGCAGCCATCGCATCAATTTCCAAACTCCCTCTGTGTGATAAACCAAGTGAAAACACTTGTGCATGACACTGTAGTAGTACTGCAGGACATGAAAGCTATGTTCAAACCCTAGGCGACAGCAACCAAAGAATGCACCTACAAAGAATAAAAAGTTCGAGAGTGGGAACCTAAATTTTCCTTAATAAATAAAATCCGCACTAAAAGATCAACCAGATTGAGAAAGTTATAAATTTACACAAATTTGAAGGTTTCTTCAGTTTTATAACACAGATATGAGGTTAAATACCAATCTGACTAGCACTAATTAGTTCAAGCTATGACCAGAGCCAGACCACCAGCTATTGAATAGCAAAGGCCGATACAAGTTCATAAAAATCTTCAACACTCTGCAGCATAAATTACTTCAATCCAAAATCATAAATATATACAATGGTTAACTAAGATTTCAAAGACGGAGAACTTCATAAAAAGGTACATTTACGAATAGTCTTATGAGGTAGACATGTCAGCTCATGATGCACTCCATCAGTGCCAAATGTATTCATCAGACCCCACAGATTTATAAATCTATATAAACATATACATGTACATAAAAACTAATAGAGTAAGCACTTAGATTAAATTATGGTATACATAAATTTAAGGTTTATCAGATATTCATAAACAATAACTTCTGTAACATAGTTTAACATACAAGGTTTATCCAAAACTCTTAAGCCTTCTTGCTTTAAAACATATAATTGGATTTTGGACGTGAGACTCCCAACTGTGCCAATAGTTGATTTATTAGGTTCTTTATGGTTCGCCTATATAGCCTTCCTTTCAAATTTCAATTATCAAAAATGAAGAAGAACAAAGGAACAAGAAATATATATATATATATACCCCTCTGTTTCAAAACATAAGAGAATTTTACTAAGAAATAAATAATTTAGGAGAGAGTTTTCAACAACTTTAATCGTAAATCACTAGAACTCACTCTGTTAATTATCTACAAGGGTTTAAATTCATTTTTATGCTTAAACAATTCAAACAACATTTAGAATTAAATTCAATTTCTCTATGCGTTTTTCAAAATTACTTGCCAAAATTTATTAAAATATACAATATAAGAAATAAATTTACAAAATTTGTATATTTTATGATTTTTTTTCCAACAACCAAGCACTTGCTCATTCCGAATCATTTCTTCTCAATTACTTTGGAACAAAATCATAACTCATTTTACTCTTATATTTTGGAATAAAGGGAGTATTTTTTGAATAAGTATAAATGTTATATATATAGAGAGAGAGAGAGGGAGAGAGAGACTCCTTTGCTATACATGCCTTTCTCCTGTGATTTGGTAAGAATGAGTGTCTATTTTTTTGGACAAGTTAAAAATATCTTCTCTCTTATTTGATGGATAAGTAAAATAACTCCTTCTCCTTTTTTTTAGTAAAAATATCCATATACTACGCCTAATCCGCTCCTCCGTGTTTTTTAACCAAATAACCCCTAAGCGTTCTACTTGGCAGTCTCATTGCTGACACTGGATGAAGGTATATATAATTGAGTATAAAAGAACTGATCAGATTTGCTTAATAACCGATCCAAGGTGGCGCAGAAAACAGGATGATAACTAAATCGTGACATTGGGGGGGGGGGGGGGGTGGAATTTATTTTGCGGACGGACTGGAAACTATTTTGATGACATCCAACAAAAACTCAACATACCTGCCAGGGGGGGAGGGGGGGCTTTGCTTGGCATGCAGACTATAGGTGCTACATAGATTCTGCCACTGTTTAGAGTTGAAGTTGAATAGTGTGAACAAAGCAAGGCAGAGTATAATCTCAAATTTAAAGCACCAACCTCCAATAACAAATCATCATTCATTATTATTTATTTAACTTGTAGTTTCATGATTATCTTAATAGAAAGTACAATTAATGAAAAGGAAGCCAAAAGTTAGGGACGAAAACCAACTGCAACTTTGAGAAAATAATATTGCTTTGACAAATCAGAATATGCCATGTGCTGCAGATCTACAGGAATAAAAATTGTGAAAGAATAAAATATCTCTACATTCAACGCACACCATAAAAGATAATTTATCTAGCATGCACAGAACCCCGGCAGAACGTAGGTTCTGAGAAAGCAATAACTGAAAGAAACAACACTACAGTTAAGAAAGAACTACTTCAGAGCAATTGCAAACCAATTTGTCTTACCGAAATTGGGAAAAAAATACAATTACTCGCACCATAATTAATTTCGCATAATGTATTAATTGGTCTTAACTTGGTCTTTTTGCAACCATGAATACTTCACACGTCTATGATTTCACCAGGAAGTATTATCACGGTTGTCAAATTCACAAAAAGAAATACTGATCTGTACTATAAAGAACATAATGCAGCCAATGTTTTCATACCACGTTGAATCCCAAATAGATTCAGGAACCCATGCTCTAAAGTAACTACATCAAATATCATTAAAAGATACTCAGAGAAAAACGCAATACACGTAACTGGTCATCCAAAAAAGCAGCATTTAAAGTTGATCACAATCAAGTTCTCTCTAATACAAAGAGACATTCTTTTTTTTTCTCTCTCCTATTCTTCTTCAGTTCATTTTTAGCTCAAAAGACAACCTGATCTCTATAATTTCAGCCAATGTCACTTCAAATCAACTGTTTCTTAATTTTCTACATGTCCGTCCATTTCCAATTGATCAAAAAGACTACTCCAGAGAATGTTAAACTGGACAGTGTCCCCCATTCAGAGTAAAATACATAGTATTGATCTCAATTTCAGTTCAACCAAAAGAAATTCAATACAAGCAATCAATTACATAAGAACAAAAAAAATTGCATCTTTTTGCGAAATACAAACCCTAGAAGTTCAATCGGCAATAATATCAGAGTTAAGCGAAATTCACTTTCAGCTGTAACAAAAACTATAATACAAAACTAAAACCGTATAAAGTTGAATCAACAAAAATCAAAGACGATATAAAGATACGTACATATATACCTATACAGATAATGCGAGAAAATTCGTCCGGTGAATTCAAGCTTAATTGGTAAACCGAAATTGAGGAATCGAATGTTAATTTTGAAATTTGGAGGATTCTGAGAGATTTGTTTTCGAGCTCGAAATCGAAGAAGTTCCGTTCAGAGCCATGGGAGACGAGGCCCAGTGTTAATTATCGGAGATGTGTTGGCTTTTGTCTGAAATTATCATTTCACCCATAGTTTCTGCTGCCAATGATATAGAATTACCGCCATGCGGCAGGGGTATGATTGGAAGATAATGATTGGAGTCGGCTTTTAACGGCTCAATTTATCTATTTTCTTTTTCTCTTCATAATTCTCTCTCCTATTTTTATTTTCTTGCCTGAAGAAACATTTAGTACTAGTAAAGACTCGCGAATGATTAAATTAATGAATTTTTAACCATAACGCAGTTGTAATAAATTTTTCAGTATATTATTTTTTGATAACATTTGTTTAAAGTAATAAAGATGAAGTAATTTTCCGTAGATTTTTTAAATTATTATGTTATGCTTAGATCGAAAGAATATTAGAATGAGTCATTCTCTGTCATCTCAAAATAAGAATGATTCATTTTATTCTAATAAAATAATTAACACAATTTTTTTCATTAGATAAAAATGAATCGTTTTATTCTTATTTTTATTCATGTAATCCAAACTTATCATTACTCTATTCAAACTGCGAAACATTTGTTTCAACTTTGGAGTCCAGAATACTACTTATTAAATGTGGTCATGTAGATGTATGTATAGAGATTCAATTTTAAGAACTCAGAATTTTATTTAAAACTGCATTTTGATTGTAGTTGGTCCAAAACATTTAACAGGAAATGAAAATTAAAATATTTTGACTAGTAATAAGATGAAGATCATGTTGACCAACATAGTGAATCGAGGATCCTAATTTGAGTCAACTATGACTATAAAAAAAAAAAAAGATGAAAAAAGGAGCTTGAAATTAAGACTTTCGCTATTCCTTCTTCTTGTACGCAATAACAAGTTTGTCATCAGATTGCACCATTCTACCAGCCCATGTAAAAATAATAAGCAGTTCTTACAAAGAGGACTTCAAGAAAAGAAATCAGCAAGCATAAATAGTAATAAGAAGACTAAGCATTCACTTCAACAGAAGCCACGGAGTATAAGTTATATGCCTTTCAAAAATTCTGTTATCGAGAGAAAGAAACATGATATATCTTCTATTGGATCAAAAACCCAAATGGCATTACATACAATTGCTACTCATTAGTGCCATAATACAGTTGGCTCATTTTGCATTTCCCTGCACAACTGATTGGGAAAAGGATAAACAAAAATCGGGAAAAAATATATATATAAAATAAAATGCCAGAAACCACCACAACGGAAGGCATGCACTTTGCCAACCTGGGTACAGAGCTGAATTTTTACTTTAGGTACTACCTACTACACATGCCAGCAGACACGCAAAAGAGCTTTCAAGAATTTCCTCCAATATTGGTATCAGAGTCAGAACGTTGAGCAAATTATACATCAGTTAGTCGTTTCATTGGGCATGCATTTTGGGGCACAATCTGACTGAAAATAAACAGGCTTGTCCACAATCTTGGTAAGGGGACTTGTTCATCTTTTACAGAGGTAATATACATGAGAAAGTTCAGGTTACTTTGAGAAGTTATGAGCTGAGGAAGCAAGAGCATCAGTATTTCATCAGTCCTCTATTTGGCACTGCACTCCAGTCTGGAATTACCTACAAAGGTATATAACAATCAGGTCCAAACCTCTAATGGCGATTTAATAAAATCTAAAGGATATCAGTATTAAAGCAGAATCTATTACCTAGATAGAATCAGTAGACAAACGTTCCGCTGATGAGCTCCTACTTGTATCTGCGACAATATATAGAATTTCAGAATATCTTTGTCGGATATCAAATATAAAGATATAAACTAGCAGGCATAATCAAAATTGTTGACTGTTTTGATCAATAGGGAAGAGTGATGAATGCTATCATCATTGTTTTTTTTATTGCATTTCAAACCATTTATAACAAGAAATTTTATTAAAAAGGAATTAAGGAGAAGGGGATCCCAAAAAAAACTGGCTGTATTTTGAAAAATGGAATTTGTGAGAAGATCATGATCAGTGTGACTCGTGATGGGGCAAGGAAGGGTTTGAAAGAACAAAACTGCTTAGTAAAGTTTTTCAGATGAGGTTCAAAATGATGTATCCTTGTATGCAGAGTAAGTAACAGATTTTGACAAACCCCTACCCAGTTACAGTATTTTAAACATCATTACTGATAATTCCAGAATAACATCAAAGCTACTGAATTTCTTATTTACTTAATCATACTTACACTGAAGCTAAGCATGACTCTTATAACATTTGAGTACCAGAAATAACAAACTGTGAAAAGACTAAGATACCCCAAACTAACTACTAACAAAAGACTATAATAGACTCCTTACAGAAACAAATATACAGAGCAATCCTAAGCTAAACATGCTTCTCAATATCAATCCTGCTTCAGCACATCAGACCTTCTGCGTACATTGAGTCTGCACCTTCTTGACTTCATCATCATCATCATCGTTAGTCTTGATATGCTTAACATCCCCCCTCAAGTTGGAAGTATGAAACAAATTACATACTCCCAATTTGACAGTTAAGAAGAGAATTTGATCGGATGATAAGGATTTAGTAAACAAATAAGCAGGTTGTTGTGTGGTTGAAATATGAGATGTGATAATAACACCTTTAAGTAATTTCTCTCTAACGAGATGACAATCTATTTCATCATCTTAACTCTGCCTTGGTTCTCAGTCCGTTTAAGTTGGATGGAAATAATTATCTAGCCTGGTCTCAAGCATGCCGCATGTCCATTGAAGCTAACCGTATGCAGCGGTTCATCAATGGTACAACCACCATGCCTACTCAAGCTGGTGTAGCCCAAGAAGAATGGAAATCTGATAACTCCATGGTGAAAACATGGATTTTTAATTCAATGGAACCTAGTATGCGAAGCAGTTACATGTTCTTAGACACTGCACATGAGCTTTGGGAGGCTATTTCTCAAACTTTCTCTATTTCTGGTGATATGTCTAAGGCATATGACATTCGTAAACGGATTCGTGAGCAGAGTCAAGGAGAGAAGTCTGTGGCACAGTATTTTGCAGAAATTAATGCACTTTGGCAGAAGCTTGATCATTATCGAGTTTTTTCAGCCAAATGTCTGGAAGACGCTGCTTCTTATCAAAGGTTTGTTAGTGAAGATAGAGTTGTGGATTTCTTGGCTGGGTTGAACATAGAATTTGATCAAGTTCGTGCATAGTTGATTGGTCAGACACCTTTTCCATCCCTGCGAGAGTCCCATGCTAGGGTCCAAAAAGAGGAAAGCAGACGTCGGGTGATGGTTTTAAATTCGGTTGATCGATCAGCCATGGTTGCCTCGTATCCTAAGTCTGGCTCCTCTATTCAGTCTTCTGTTGAGAAAGAATTCCGAGAATGTGACTACTGTGGGGGAAAGAATCATACTAGGGATCGCTGTTTTAAGCTCCATGGACGTCCTAAAGGGCGAGGAGGTCGGTTTGGTAGTGGTCGTGGACGTGGATCTCAGGCCTATGTGTCTACTACAACACTTCCTGTTGATGCATCCAGTGCTTCAGACACTACTACTGCTCTTACTCCTGAGGAAATCTCCGCTTTTCGGAAGTTCTATTCTCAATCTTCCTCTCATTATGCCCAGTCAGGTATACATCCTTGTGCGTTTAATGTTTCCTCAACTTGTCCTAGTTGGATCATTGACACAGGTACTTCTGAGCATATGATCGGGTCCTCCAACCTCTTTACTTCATACATGCCTTGCTCTGGGAAAGAAAAGGTTCGAGTGGCTGATGGTTCCCTTTCTTCTATCTCTGGGAGTGGTTCAGTAGTTTGTACTCCTACATTAACATTATCATCTGTTCTTCATATTCCGTCCTTTACTGCAAATTTATTATCTGTCCAACGTCTTTCTGAATCCTTGAATTGTTCAGTCATTTTTTCCCCATCTCATTGTATTTTTCAGGACTTGGTGACGGGGCAGAAGATTGGCAGTGGTAGTGCAGTTGGTGGCTTATATTATTTAGATGTTTTGCTGTTATACATACTGATGTGTGGGGACCCTCTCGGGTTGTTTCCCGTTCTGGTTACAGATGGTTTGTTAGTTTTATTGATTGTCATTCACGTGTCACTTGGATTTATCTTCTTCGTTCAAAAAATGAGGTGTTTGATTGTTTCAAAGAGTTTCATAAAATGATTCAAACTCAATTTGATGCTAAAATCAAAATTCTTCATAGTGATAATGGTCGTGAATATAATCATAATAATGCTTTTGCATCTTATCTCTCTCAATATAGCATTATTCTTCAAACTTCCTGTGTTAAGACTCCAGAACAAAATGGAGTGGCAGAAAGGAAAAATCGACACTTACTAGAGGTAGCCCGCACTCTTATGTTCACTATGAACACACCTAAATTTCTATGGGGAGATGATGTTTTGACTGCTGCATTTCTTATAAACCGGCTTCATTCTCGAATTCTTGGGACCAAAGTCCCATTTCTTTCCTTCAGCACACAACTAGTCCTTCTCCTTCGCCTCGCGTTTTTGGTTGTGTGTGCTATGTTCATAATAAATCTCCTACTCGGGGAAAATTAGATCCTAAAGCTCTTAGGTGCATTTTCATTGGGTATTCTCCGACTCAAAAAGGTTATAAGTGTTATCATCCTCCTTCACACAAAATATTTGTCACTCGGGATGTCACTTTTTGGGAATCGGAACCTTTTTATTCTACCCCACCTTCTCTTCAGGGGGAGGATGTTATAGATGAGGAGAAGCTTCTTCCTGAGGCTGGTATTACAAGTTCTACTATATCATCTTCTCCTGTCCCTGTCATTGTTTCTGATAAATCTACACAGGGGGAGTTACAGGAGCCATATGCTAGACAGAATGAGCCTGAGTTGAGGACGTATGTTCGAAGAAGCAAGAATAAGGTTACCATGTCTGCACCACTACACCAACTCTGCTCAGAACCTAGTCTGGATAATGCTAATGGTGAGAACCCTATTTCTACTAGTCCTTCTGATGATAATGCTAATGGTGAGAACTCTACTTCTACTTGTTCTTCTGATGATACTAACCTTCCTATTGCTCTTAGGAAAGGTGTTAGATCTTGTACTCAACATCCTATCTCTAATTTCTTAGCCTATAATAGATTATCTGCATCCTATCACTCCTTTGTTTCTTCCTTGTCTTCAATATATATTCCTCAGGGGTGGCAAGAAGCAATTAGTGATAAAAATTGGAAACAGGCTATGATAAAGGAGATGAATGCCCTGGAAAAGAATGATACATGGGAACTAGTTACCCTCCCATATGGAAAAAAATTAGTTGGGTGCAAGTGGGTATATACAGTCAAACAGAAGCCAGATGGGACAGTTGAGAGACTCAAAGCCAGACTAGTTGCAAAAGGGTATACTCAAACCCATGGGATTGATTACCAGGAGACATTTGCTCCCGTGGCAAAGATGAATTATGTTCGTACTATAATCTCATGTGCAGCAAACTTCAGCTGGGATCTTCAGCAACTGGATGTAAAAAATGCGTTCTTTCATGGTGATTTGGAGGAGGAAGTATACATGGAAATACCCCCTGGTTTTGCCTCATCTGCCACCAGGGGTAAGGTTTGTAAGCTGCAAAAGGCTTTATATGGTTTGAAACAATCTCCCAGAGCCTGGTTTGGTAGATTCCATAAAGCAATGATCAGATTTGGGTACAAGCAAAGTCGAGCAGATCATACTTTATTTGTCAAACAGACAGGAGGTAAGACAACCATTCTTATAGTCTATGTCGATGACATTGTGGTGACAGGGGATAATAGAGAAGAGATAGCTAATCTCAAAGTGGGTCTGGCTAAAGAGTTTGAGATTAAAGATCTTGGCCCTTTGAAATATTTCCTTGGTATTGAAGTTGCAAGATCTTCCAGTGGGATTTTTCTATCTCAAAGGAAATATGTTCTTGATCTTCTAAAAGAAACGGGTATGTTGGGATGTAAGCCTGCTGATTCTCCTATTGAAGTTAATCATCATCTGATAGGTGGCACAGGACCTATGGTTGATAAAGAAAGATATCAACGTTTGGTGGGACGATTGATATACCTTTCTCATACTAGACCTGATATATCGTATGCTGTGGGAATAGTGAGCCAATATATGCATGATCCTCGACATTGTCACATGGAAACTGTTTACAGAATTCTGAGGTATCTCAAGTCTGCTCCTGGAAAAGGTTTATTGTTCGCTCCACATGGTCATATGAGAGTTGAAGCTTTTTCGGACTCAGATTGGGCTGGCTCGATAGAGGATCGCCGTTCTACATCCGGTTACTGTTCATTTGTTGGGGGTAATCTTGTTACCTGGCGCAGTAAGAAACAGTTTGTGGTGGCAAGATCTAGTGCTGAGGCTGAATATCGAGCTATTGCCTTGGGTACATGTGAACTAATGTGGCTTCGAACCTTGCTAGAAGATTTGGGTGTTATAACTAAAAGGCCTATGCAGTTATTTTGTGATAATAAGGCAACCATTAATATTGCAAATGATCCCGTTCAACACGATAGAACGAAGCACATTGAGATTGACAGACACTTCATTAAAGAAAAATTGACTAGCGGACTTATTTGCTTGCCTTTCGTCAAAACAGAACATCAACTTGCTGATATCTTGACTAAGGGTCTTACTAGCAAGATGTTTCATCCATTATGTTTCAAGTTGGATATGCGAGACATCTATACACCAACTTGAGGGGGAGTGTTAGAAGATATCCCATAATTGTAGTCAATCTATTCCATAATTAGTGTGTCTACATTGCTGTAACTTAGAGATTACCATAATTGTAAATTAGGGATTGATATACTAGTGTATATAAATCAATGTAATAGAGAGAAAAGGTATCAAGGAACAATAAATCAGTTCTGTTTTCAACAGGAAGCAATGTATAAAGCAGACTTATTATCACAAAACAAGGGTACTGGAGTTAGATTCAGAATGCCAAAATTCTGAAGTAATGAAAGCAACCATGTGATTTCGCAACATGTATCAGCCATGGATCTATATTCTGCTTCAGCTGAAGATCGAGACACTGTAGATTGTTTCTTGCTTTTCCAAGAGATGAGAGAATTCCCCAAAAGAACACAATAACCAGTCAGAGATTGTCTTGATGATTTACAACCTCCCCAATCAGAGTCACAAAAAGCAGTAAGAGTAATCTCTGTAGTAGAAGAAACTGCAGAGTATAATAACCCAATACCAGGAGCCTGCTTAAGATATCTCACTAGTTTATAGGCAGCTTGAAGATGCACAGATGTAGGCTTGGATAAAAATTGTGCTAGGACATGCACTGAATAAGCAATGTCTGGTCTTGTGATGGTTAGATAGATTAGTCTGCCCACTAGCCTTCTATAAGTACTGATATCAGACTCAGACAACAAATTATTAGATGAATCCAGCAAAGTATGATGTTGTTGCATAGGAATTTTAGATGGTTTAGCTGCAGTTAAACCAGTATCTTTCAGAATATCCAGCACATATTTTCTTTGATTGAGATAAATGCCTGAATCTGATCTAGCAACCTAAATACCAAGAAAGTATTTCAAAGAACCTAAATCTTTGATCTTGAACTGACTGCTAAGGAACTGTTTTACTTGAACAATTAGAGAAGAATTTGTTCCAGTAATCAGAATATCATCAACATAAACCAGAACAGCAACATAATCAGCAGAAGATGTATATGTGAACAGGCTATTATCATTGTATGATTGCATGAATCCAAATGATTTCAAAGCTAAAGAAAACTTTAGAAACCACCGTCTTGGAGCCTGTTTAAGACCATAGAGAGATTTGTTGAGCTTGCAAACAAGAGGGAGATGTGTATTAGAAATGCTATCTGCAGAAAGAAAACCAGGAGGTAATTGCATATAGACCTCCTCATTAAGATCACCATGTAAGAAAGCATTAGTGACATCCATTTGAGTTAAGGACCATCCTTTTAAAGCAGCCACAGTAATAAGAACTCTCACAGTGGTCATTTTGGCCACTGGAGCGAATGTTTCAAAGTAATCCAAGCCTTCAGTTTGTGTAAATCCTTTAGCTACTAGTTTGGCCTTATATCTATCAACTGATCCATCTGGTTTGTATTTGACTTTATACAGCCATTTACATCCAATCACCTTTTTATTTGGGGGAAGAGAAACAATATCCCAAGTATGATTATCTTCCAGAGCTGTAATTTCAGTAATCATGGCCTTGCACCAATTATTGTCTTTAACAGCTTGAGTGTATGTTGTTGGTTCAGAAATTAGAGCAGTTGCTGCTAGAAACTGAACATAAGTAGGTGTAAATCTGTCTTATGATATAAAATTGCTAATGGAATAAGGAGTAGCAGTTAAGTCAAGATTGTGAGACTGGCAGATATTGGCATTTATAAGATAGGAAGGCAAACCAGTAAAATTATGAAATTTAGCTGGAATCTGTTTTGTTCTTGTAGGTCTGGAAGAAGGAAAATGTGCTTCTGTTTGAGATTCAAGTTGATGATTGGTAGCAGAATCATTTGAGGTGACATTCTCAGTAGCAGAATCAGATGGCATATTAGCAGACTTGTCATCATCAGTATTATGAAATGTGAATGGTAGAGATGGAAAAATTGGAATATTATCAGAAGTTGAAGGAGTATTATCAGAAGTTGAAGGAGTATGAGATTGAAAAGGAAATATGTGTTCAATAAAGTTAACATCTCTGGTTACAAAACACTTTTTGGTTTTTAAATCCATAACCCTATATCCCTTCTTGGCATATGGATATCCTAAGAAAACACATTTTGAAGATCTAGCAGCAAACTTATCATGATTATGTATGTTTGTGGCAAAACACAGACAACCAAACACTTTTAAATGATGATAGCTGAGTGAACAACCAAATAAAAATTCATAAGGAGTTTTTCCCTGAAGAATTTTAGTTGGTATCCTATTTATGAGATAAGTTGCAGTCAAAAGACAATCTCCCCAGAATGAAATAAGAAGATAAGAATGAAATCTTAAAGCTCTTGCGATATTCAGTAAATGTCTATGCTTTCTTTCTACAATGTCATTTTGCTGAGGTGTGTAAACACAACTTGTCTGATGAATGATGCCAAGTGAAGTTAACAGAGAATTAACATCTTTGTTAATGAATTCTGTTCCATTGTCAGATCTAAGAACTTTAACAGAACAATCAAACTGAGTATTAACAAGAAAAATGAAGTTTTTAAGAAGATTGGGAACTTGTGATTTATTCTGAAATAAAAATACCCAAGTACATCTAGAGAAATCATCAACAATATTCAAAAACTGAGTACAATTGCCATGAGTAGAATATTTGTATGGCCCCCATACATCACAATGAATAAGCTCAAATTTAACCTGACTATGAGAGTCACTAAGAGGAAAAGGTACTCTAGTCTGTTTAGCAAGATAACAGACATCACAATGCGTTTCTTTATTACATTCTGTGTGAAAAGGAAGCTGTCTTAAAATTGTAGTAGGTACATGACCTAATCGTACATGCCACAGATAAGTAGGGTTGTCACTAGAATCATGAAAACAAGTCTGAGAAGATATTCCTTTAGAAGTACAAGATGTGCCAAACTTAGTAAATAAGAAATTCAGTAGCTTTGATGTTATTCTGGAATTATCATGGTATCAGAGCTGAGGGTTTCGTAAAAGAGGGTTTTCATAAAGCTATATCTTAGATCTATTTCTCATTTCTTCTCTGTTGATAATTTCAATTCTTTCATGTTGTTTGTCTCATTTCTGAGCATTCAGTAATACCATTTTTGTGTGAGAACAGCTTGAATTCAGTGATTTTTTTTTTTTTGAGATCTGTTATGGCTTCATATGCAGCAGCTGTTGCATCTGGTTCTAATCAGCCAATAAGTGGAATTGTTGATGCTAATCATCCTTACTATCTTCAGAATTCCGATCATCCAGGAATGATTCTAGTTACACAGTTGCTCACAGATCAAAACTATAATCAATGGAAGAGATCTGTAATGATAGCTTTATCAGCAAAATACAAACTAGGTATGATTGATGGTTCACTTCCAAAACCAGAGGAGAATTCTCCATACCTGAATCATTGGATTCGATGCAATGACATGGTTATTTCATGGCTACTAAATTCTGTTTCATCTGATATACGTAACAGTGTAGTGTACTTGCCAACAACAAAAATGATTTGGGATGATTTGTCAACTAGGTTCTCACAAAGTAATGTTCCTAGATTGTTCTACTTGAGGAAGAAAATTACAATGCGCACTCAAGGATCCTCATTTATTAGTACTTATTTCACTAGATTCAGAACTTTGATTGATGAATTAGCTAATCTAACAAGTACTCCCAATTGTATATGTGCCACATGTACTTGTGGAGTGTCACAGAAAATCAAGGAGTATGAACAAGGCTTAAAACTCAGTCAATTTCTAATGGGACTGAATGATTCTTTTACTGGAATTAGGGGACAAATACTGCTAATGAACCCTTTGCCATCACTTAATCAAGCCTACTCAATGTTACTGCAAGAAGAGCAACAGAGGGACAATGTTAATGGTCAGTCTATTACAGCAGAAAACATTGCTTTGAGTGTACAGCATCAGAACTACCAGAAGAATGTTAAAAATTTCAACAAGAAATCTGGGACAGGATTCTCCTCTATGGAAACTTCAAATGTCACTTGCACCTACTGTCATCAAGACAAGCATACAAGGGATAAATGCTTCTTTCTACATGGATATCCACCTTGGCATAGACTTCATGGTCAACCTAAGCCTAAATTGAGATTCAAATCAGGATCAAGTGTTGCTCTGATACCATGATAATTCCATAATAACATCAAAGCTACTGAATTTCTTATTTACTTAATCATACTTACACTGAAGCTAAGCATGACTCTTATAACATTTGAGTACCAGAAATAACAAACTGTGAAAAGACTAAGATACCCCAAACTAACTACTAACAAAAGACTATAATAGCCTCCTTACAGAAACAAATATACAGAGCAATCCTAAGCTAAACATGCTTCTCAATATCAATCCTGCTTCAGCACATCAGACCTTCTGCGTACATTGAGTCTGCACCTTCTTGACTTCATCATCATCATCATCGTTAGTCTTGATATGCTTAACAATTACTTAGAAGTTTGAAGCGTGTACCTCCTATATAGCAGCGGAGCTAAGACCCTGAAGCTACTCATAAGCAGGAACATGTGAAAGAGAACATAGCATATAGGCAATAGCATCATATTTGCAAAGTAAAAGTTAAGTGGCACACCAAAAGATCGACGTAACCCTTTGACAACCTCAAAATTCTTGCATGTATAGCTAACAAAATTCAAATCTTCAGGAGTTAACAACATTTGCCAACATATTATCAGATCATAATGATACTTCATATCATAAAAAGTATACAGAGTGGTGATATGATATACCGGAGGAACATATTGCAAATGAGTGACCAGATTATACAATTTGCAGATGAGTGGTCCAGGTCATGAGTGATGGTAATGAAGATGGGTTAAATGAAACTAGAATGATATGAAAGCTGAACAAGAGTTCAAAATTTATAATGTTTCAACCAAAATAGAAAACATGGAGTAGCCAATGATAAACAGTGTGTTATTGTTAATAACCAGTGGATTATATTACATGCCAACCAAAATAGAGAAAATCTAACAAACTTTGGTTAAATTTTAGGATCAAACACTTTTATAGATCTATGTTTTCCTTTATAATTACAATTTTTATTTTTAAATTCGAAATTCATATATAAAAAAAAGTTCAGGTCGTTTTGGAAAATACTCCATCTTGATAAAGTTTTGGTCTTGTTTAGCTGTTTTGAAACCAAAATATTTATGCAGTTTCAACATAAATGAGAATCCAACAGGGGAAGTAATCACAATTAAGGCTCCATGTGTTACAAGGTAAAGTACAATTCTAAAACAACAAATTAGCTGTTTTCAGTATTATTAAACATGTCCTGATGGTACCATAAATTTCAAAATATGCTTTGTTGCCGTTCACTTAAATTTTATGAAACTACACATCATCACCAATATTATAGTGATTGGTAAGAACTTGTAAATTTTTTACTTTTTGCTTTTTATCTTTTTATTAATAAGCCAGTTATTGGGAGTGAATTCCCTCAATATATTGTGTATTTCCATTTATAAACATATCAAGGATGATTAATTTCCTTAACTCTAATCTAGACATATGCATCGGTTCCTTTAAGGCAAAAGAATTTAAAAACACCATATTAATTGAGTTCAAAATTTTTTGGGGATATAAATTTTACTTCATGCATTCATGTTGTTTTTTCACTGTTAAAAGCATAGCAAAAACTTATACACGTGTTTCTCTTGTTCTTACAACAATGCTTATTATTTTGGTAATTTATTGTTCGGAAAAATATAATTCAATCCAATTATTGTTTGTGTTCTCGTTAAAGGAAAAATAAGAAAAGAAAAAACGACGAAACATGGGGTTGATTATCGTAAATTCTTAATTCATGTCTGTCTCCATTTTTATTATTTATCTGACATTTCTGATCCAGATATTTAAAAAGCAAATACTTCATATGGCTCAGTCTGTGGTTACTACCTTTTAGTCTATTCACCGACCGCCATAAATGAAACCTCCTAGATCTTTACTATATTTGGTCTTTATGTTTCAGTAGTCACATGTGATGTACATAAAAAGAAGAAAAGACTACAAATAAGGAATTCCATTTCCTTTGTATAAAAAAAAATAAGAACACACCTTCCTCAAGGATTCGGAACCAGTTCTTGATGGCCGAGTGTCCACAATCTACATAATTTGAACATATATCATAATTGAGCAGCTTAGTGAAAATCAGCTATTTACAATCCACAAACTTAAGGGAAAAAATAATCAGCCAGATATTACAATATGGTGATGCACAAAGCGAAGGAAGAGAACTAATGCATCTCATTCACAAACTACAACATACCACTATTATGGGATCCTAAGGAATTGAAGCACCATGGGAAAATATTTGTATTTATGATAAATATATAAGAAAGGTTAGGCCCAATGGTTAATCAGGCTTTATTTAAGTTACAAAATTTTGATAATTTAAGTAATTTCACAATTTAGGACTACATTATCTTGGTCGCCAATATATATAGTCATTTTATCTTAGGTTTGGTAGCCTGTATAAAGGATTATCATGTAATTGATTGATTAGCTTTTGATGACTGATTATTAATATTACATCTCTCTAAATTCTCTACACACATAATTCTTCTACTTTCTTCTTCTCCTCTTCTCCTATTCTATAATTTCTTTATTTTCTCCTTCTTCAATATATAAGAGCTAACTCTGGTTATAATCTTCCTTAATTCCAGTAGTTTGTTCATCATATTTCACTGCTCAATGCTCATTGCGCCACTTCTCATCAACATTCACCATTTACATATCCATATAGATATGGATATAATGTTCACATCGAATTGTTAGGCAGTTGATTTCTATGTAACAGTAGCAGCAGTATTCATGTAGGTAAAACAAGAAATAAATATCAAAAATGTTATTTCCCCGAGCACTATATGACCTCAAAATGCAATATTACATGTGTATGACACGGATTTTAATATGGTTAAAGTATATTTAAGTATAATTTTCTAATTATATATAATATAATAATGTTTGAATATGTTAGAATATATATATATGTGTGTGTGTGTGTGTGTGTGTGTGTGTGTGTGTGTGTGTGTAATCTAAATATGATTTTGGAATGTCTTAAAATCCATGTTGCACACTCAAAATAAAGAGTGTATTTTGGCACAGAAGGATAAAATCCATGTCGTGCCTTCTATTATATACGGACGGAAGGATATAATATCCCACACAATTTATCCCCCTCCCCCTCTAAAAAAGACCCACTCCGACATAACTTTCAAAAAGCTCAGGGTGATAAAGATGGGCCATCTAAAGAAAAATCAAAGGATCCCTAAGCTTTACAAATTCGATATTGCTTCCTATGTGACTGGACTTCAAGAGCAAAGGTAGTTCTCTTACATGGAGAGCCTAACTCATCAAATGGGTTCCACCCTCATGCGAGAGAAGTCACTGGAATCCACTTGATTGGAAAGGATAATGCCTTTGGGTATCGAAGAATAATGACACTGATATAAGCCACTATATTTGATGTGATTACTGATAAACTGTAAGCCGCCATATGAAGAATTTGAGATCTAAGAACAAAGATTCCATACACAATTATAACTCATAATGAATACATACATAAATGAATATTACTAAATTCAACAGCAGTATATGAATTACAACTCCTCCTATCTTTTTCCTTGTAATTTGGCCCCTTAGCGAAACCCTACACTGTATTACCGCTGCTAATAACAACATGGGTCCTATGGACATGTGTAACCCCTTAGTATGGTTTATTTATTTGCAAGTATTGTACATTTAATTAACAAAGAAAATTCATATATAGGCTTTTAACAAGGTGTTTCAATCATTGGTTGAGGAATGTGTTGCAAGTTTCAAAAACTACCAGCACTTAGTATGCCAGAATTAACTTATGGTCATATACAATTTTTTTGGAAACTTACCTAGGAGGTGTGAGGAATTTTCAGCCAACAAGGATCCATGCACTTGTTGGGTAAAGATTCCAAGTACAAAAGAAAACAAAAAGTAGTACTCCCTCCATTCCATAAAATGAGTACCATGAGCAAAATTTCCAAATATTAAGGATGTATTATTGTTACATGATTATCTCTAAAAGTTGAACTTGTTAAACTTAATGAAGATGCCATGATAATGAGATTATGATGACAAACTTGAGGATACTGTGTCATTTTATAATACTAGCAATATAAGGAGAAATCCTTTCGTGGAATGGAAAAACAAATGGGACTCTTTTTTGTGGAATAAAGGGAGTTTATAAGAAAGCATCCTTACATATGAAAAAACAGATTGGGTAAGAAAAGGAACACAGTCCCAAAGTATTAGGGAACTTTGTCAAGAGATACCTAATTTATGTGAATATACTTCTTAATTTCACCATCTATTTTTATTTTTTTGCTGTTTTCCTTTTGTTCCCATCTTTATCTAGGATAATTCTACTGTCAAGGAACAAAGAGTATAGAAGTTCAGTATTCATGATACTTTACCTCATCATATTTGATGAAATTCTGGGTATCAAATTCCCCATTCACCTCTGGTTTAAAAGCTGCTTCCATGTCATAGAGTTTGTCCCATGCAGTATCTTTAAACCAAGGATGAGCCTGATTCAATTCAAGACATGACGAATATGAGCAAAATAAAGAAGGGAGTGATGCAGTATTGCATTAATTCTACCTCAGTCTCAAAAGAATGTCTCAGTACATTTTTCATGTAAATTAAGGAAGTCAAACTAAGGATTCCTTAGGCATTAATACAATACTTTCTCTCTAAATGTGGACCACTAAAAGAAAAGTGTATAGAGCAAATTTCAACTTTACCTAGTTGTTTTCATGTGATTTTGTACTTTTATGTAGGGTCGACAAGCTTGTATCTTGGACTTGTAAAAATTGGTCAACCAATTGGGACAAAATAAAAATGTATTCAAGAAGACATTCTTTGGAAGACAGAGAGAATAAAAATTAAAAAAGAAAAGAAATACTTTTATTTGGCCTGTTCCTTTTGTCCCTAACCGATGTTCCACATCACAAAGCAACCTGCAGATCAGGTCCTTCACTTCAGGAGTCAACCTTGCTTGCTCTGGAAAATTCAAACTAGTTTTCCAGTGCACAATCTGACAAGTGTACATGAACATATCATGTACAACATAACATGTTAATTCATCTTGGGAAATAGCATAACATGGTTTCTTATTTTAAGTAAAAAACTATGAATATGTTTCTCAATGAAAATTCACTAGACCTGAGAAGAACATATACAAACAAAAAGAATTGGAAAGTGTAAGCAAAAATTATGTCACTGAATTATTTGATATCCAACAATCTGTCATATAATATAATTGCTAATCCTATTTCTATCTTTCTTACGATAATTCATCTTATAGTTTGACTGAAGCATACTATCAAAATTAGGATTTCGATAAAAAAAATGCCAAAGGTGGTGACAAGGGAATAGCTAAAAATTTCCCTCTCACCTACTGCACAATGTAAAGAGAGTCGTATTGCCGATACAAGCTGAGGATAACCTTCTTATATAGTTGAATTTTAAGCTTTATATTACTTTCAGAGATGCAAAGTAGAATTAACATGCTGGGTTGCGACAATCATCACTACAGGGCACAATTCTTTGGTCTATGGTCACAAAACATGAGTGCAAGTACCCCATTAAGGTTACCAAACTCTACTTTTTGTTGAAGAAGAAAAGCATAGAGCGAGAAGAGCAAACTAAGAAATGCTTACAAATCAATCAGCGATCCTAAAATCTATGCACTGATAACATGGAAATTGGAGGAAAAGACCTAGAGGAGAATAGAGAGAAAAAAAGATGTAAGCAATTGGATGCCTCAAATATACATAGCAACGCTTACTTCCCGAGTGAGCGGCTGGCTGCCAAACCAAGGATACAGCGATCCTGCTAACGGGTGGCAAGCCCCTAGAGCCAGCTACCCAAGTAGAATGACTGGTCCCCTACTGTATTACCAGAAATACACAGAGACACACATGTAATAATACTAACACCGTGGAGTTTACAAAGATATTAAGTAATTTAATGCAAATAGGAGTTTATGATGATATTAAGTAATTTAACACAAATAGATGTAGATTATATATTTAACAATAGCTTAAAAGTATCACACTGGTTTGAGATCATTCACATAATGTATGAGCTAATACTTGGCTGTTGGGTTGAAAAGAACACATAATATATTATGTCTGTTATACTAGAATTTTGGTTGCTTTGAAATTTTTTTAGTAGGCCAACTACATCTGCTTCTGAATAACATAAATTGATA
Source organism: Hedera helix (assembly GCA_947179155.2). Classification (NCBI taxonomy): domain Eukaryota; kingdom Viridiplantae; phylum Streptophyta; class Magnoliopsida; order Apiales; family Araliaceae; genus Hedera; species Hedera helix. The sequence continues at coordinate 8,611,625 of OX359285.1, read as the reverse complement.
AAAAATTCAAAATCAGAATGCATATTGACCTTTCTGCATGTTGTTATAGGATCATCGGCATAGAATGGGGGATAACCTATGAGCATCTCATACATCATAGCACCAAGTGACCACCTGCAAGCATGTAAATAAGAATATGCGAAACAGAAAATATAAAAAGATTATTTTCATATTTCATAGAAAATTTGTAAACCATCCACCATATCAGTGGGCTTCTAAAAGGAACGTTGTCACATATTCATGTTCTTATGGAAAAAATGCTAGTATCAAAATAATAATTGTTTAAATCGCAAGGGAACCTTTAAAACAGAGAGCACTTAAATTATCCTTTTTCCTGTGGATACTATAGAAGAGTTTGTTTGCCCATTACAAAGATGCATTAAAGGACCCAAAAGGAGAAGTTCTGTATAAGGTACATGAAAACTGAATATATTAATGGACGCATAAAATATGAAAGGTAATCCTGAAGGTACTCGTGTACAAAAATAGGTTACTGTATCAAGCTGCATGTAACTATTGATAAACTTCTTCCTTTCTCAGACCTTAATCTAGTTTATAACCCTCCCATCTCCCTGTGTAAGTAAGACCAACATTGGGTAATGGAGGGAAAAACAGGGACCCTATATTCCTTAAAATAGCCAAAACATGGAGATTGATGGAAAAGGGATAAAGTGTTTTTTGCATATAGGCATATAGCTTATAAATTGAACTTTTAGAAAATCACTAATAAACAACTATTTCCCCTCTCTTTCTCTTTTATTGACAAATGCATCATCTAGCGGCAGCATATATATTATATATATATATATATATATATATATATATATATATATACATATATGTTGTCTTTGCGTGCACACTCGCACATGTGTTCGTTTGTGTGTGTGTGCAAACATTCTTCTCTAAATTAAAATATTATATACAGATGTTTGGATAGAGAAAGAACATCCTCCCATCTGAAAATTCTACTCCTTAAACAAGGCAAAATCAGAAAAGGAACACATTTCCCCAGAATAAAGAAATCAGAGAGTTCTCCATTTATCAAGAGAATATGTGAGCATTCAATAATAACAACTAGCATTTCTATTTTCCCAGGTTCATTCCTCTTCACAGACAAATAGGGGAATTTTTTCCCCATTAATGAGCCCTTTTCAATGTCAAAGAACTAAATCAAACCGAAGACTGTAACTACAATAATATTAATAAAAACAATAGTGGTAACAATATTAGTAATAGTCATAGTAAAAATAATCAAAATATATAATTAACAAAAATGAGGGCAACAAAATAAACCATATATAATAATAAACAAGCTTAAGACAATAAATGTTATTTTCTTAACTAGTTTTTACATGATCCAATAACACTACTTTGCAAAATTAATAGTAAGCATTTGTGTAAAACCACAGAACCTATTCAGAAGTAGCACGAAAAATGGGTGGATATAGGTATAAATTACTAAACAGCGCCTCATTAATTAGAAATAAACTAACCAGTCACACTCAAAGCTATAGCCTTTCTTCAATAAAACTTCTGGAGCTATATAATCAGGTGTGCCCACATTTGAAAATGCCTGTCATGGATAGAGGGATAAAAACCGTACCTTAACCTTATAACTCATCAATAAAAACAAAATTGTCTGAAATCTGAAACACAGCTTAAGCTTAACAAAGGAAGGTAGTTAGGAATCAAAAGCAATTGAATTTGTAGATGTCAATAGCCTAAGCATATAGGATCAAATAATAGCATCATGGTTCCCAAACTTCCACTTAGTTTGATCATATTTGTCTTGCTATAATAATCAAACCAATAATAGAAAAAAAAAGTGCTAGAATAATATCAGAGATAATATTAGGAATTGAACTAAACTAAAACATGGGGACTCGTTGAGGCCAGCCAAGCATAAGCAACTAAGACGGCTACCCAGTAATTAACACTAACGAGAACATATAGTGAAAATTCCTTTCAGTGCTCTGTTTCTAGAAACTGTTTTCCAGATAGAAAAGATTCTGCAGAGTTTTCACCCAAGCATTTAATAATTGTGGGCTTAGAAGTTAACTGAAGCAGCCGTTCTTAACATGCTTAATTGATAGCAATCGAACTTTTAATTCTCTGATGTCTAAGTATACCTACCAATCGGGAAAAAGAAAAAAAAAATCTATATCTAAGTAATAGTTACTCATATAAGCTCATGACCGGAAATAACTATATGACACAACCACAAAAATTTTGGACTGTCAGGTTTATTTCTATTAGAGTTTACAATATAGCTCTCTCTATTTTATTTTCTATAAGTAATAACATACAAAAGATGAGCATCCAAAGGGATGCTGTCCCAGTACACACAGATATAGCTCTATACTATAGCAAGTGATACTCTGATTGTGCACTGTATTAACATTTTTATGGTATATAAATAGTGTTGAATTTAATCTCTAACTGTCACCTTGAGTAAACATATAGTTGCAAATTTTCTATTAGTCTCCTTGAGTAAACATAATGTTGCAACTTTCTTTCAGATGGATGAGTGAAGAACTAACAGTGACACATGGATATTTGAAGAAACCCAGAACCTGTAAGGTTTAAACTTTAAGCAAGAAAGCTTTTGATAAGTCACGGATCGTTAAATCATCAATCAAATGATGGCAAAACTTTCCATGTCATAGAGAACTTCACATTCACTCACTGCACAAATTAGGTATTAATATTAGATTCAAAACTTTCAAAATCACATTGCTTCATTCATAAGTTAGTATAAATTATTTATGACAATATTTTTTATGCTTATTCATGCATGTTGATGATCCACCAAACATCAGATATTAAGCCCCTACTGATCTAACATACTATTAATCATATTATAAGAAAAGGCAAAGAACAAACTTAATCTTTATTAAACGGCAGCCTGGGGGGTTCACTAGGGAGTAGACCTATTCTTGGAATTATTTGCTCAATATGACTGCCTTCCTCAAACAACCAAACTCACTGGTTGTCTATGAGCTTTTACTGCACCAGGAAGTGGCCCATATACTTGATATTTTCTCATTCTTTAATACATTCCAACATGCATAACAACACTAGGAACTTGGAAAGGGATCTAACATTCTGCCTACACAGAGTCCACCTGATAAAGTGAGGAGCAAAATCGAAGCTTACCAGGGTCCTCCTGTTCATTTGCCAGTGTTGAAGTAGTTCAAGGGGGCTGTTCCAGAAGCTTCCATTTCCATTATCTGGGATTTTTCCATTTTCATTCAATTCATTCTCATTTATAGGAGCCAAATTTGAACAGTCAAGAGGCTTGCAGAGACCAAAATCAGAGACCTTCATGTGACCATCTTTGTCCAATAAAAGGTTATCAGGTTTGATATCTCTGCAAAAGATATGATGGTTATTGAAAAAGTGCATATTAATAAAGTCCAGTTGCAGGACATAAAAATCACCAACCTGTGTATATAATTATGTTTATGAATAGACTCAATGGCCAGAACACTTTGGGCAATGTAAAATCTAGCCACAGCTTCAGTTAAAGTCTCTTCTCTCGTCAGATAAGTCATCAAGTCACCACCAGGGGTATTCCATTATTAGATACAAGTATTCGGCGTCTTGAAATGAATAATAGAGTTTTACGATGTATCGGCTAGCAACTTCAGCAAATAAATTCCTTTCAGCTCTAACATGTTCAACCTATAATGCACATAGAATCTGTGAGTACAAGGGCATCCCTATAAGCAGTATAGAGTACTTGCAACAAAATAAATGATAAATACACAAATACTGGAGAATATATCCAAAAAAGAATAGGTAAACAAGAATAAAGCGACCACAGATAGTATAACATGCTGCTGTCGTGCTGTGTGATAGTTGGAGCTATAGAAAACTGCTTCAGCAAGTTTCATGCCTTGAAAGCTGTAATCATCACTTCTATATTTAACTTTGGATAGGTAATCAGAGAAGCTGCCGCGGGAAATATTCAGGAATATAAATTCATGAAAATAATATAATGATCCATGGTTGTACATCTTCCATTTTAGTAACAGGAAACATATGCTGTTCATAGACATAGAGAAAGCTGCAACTATTAACACCCTGATGTAAAATCCATAATAAATATTTACTTGTGCATTCATATGCTTCAGGCTAGCCAACAAAGCAGGCAAAAGTACATTAGGTGTCCCATAATTACCTTGCAAAAGATATTACAGAAACCATATTACTAAGTGAGAGAATTCAATATTATCAGAAGATAACAAGACAAGGAAAGCTTTTATGTAATTCAGAAATGAAGGCCCTTGCGTTAAAGTGTCCCATAAAGATAAAACACAGTTTCAAAAAGAAAAAGTATACAAGAAAACATCACGAATGTATAATTTTGAAAAGCTGGAATTGATATCAACTGCTAAAGATGTTTGACTGCACCTGTCCCCTGCTAAGCATTTCTGCCTTCTTCAGCTTTTTCATCGCATATATATTGCCAGATTTCTTCTCTCGACACAGTCTCACCTGTGACGTTATTTTATATAAGCATCCTGATAAGCTCTTACTAGCAACGTAAAGAACGCATCATGACCTAAAGACGGGAGAGTATAGATGCACAATCCAAGTTAAGTAAAAAGAATTAACAAGAATTTTCTGCTCAAGAAGTTACAAGGCAATTTGCATTGCATTTGAGATAAATGCAACACCTTATCTACCACTAAACATTTTCATGAAAGTTAAGATAACAAATTTGGAGTTATAGCAGAATTTAACAAAGAAAGAAATGTACAACATATTGTTAAATGGAGGTATGAAAACGAAAAGGAGAAAATAAGCCTCTGTGATAAACTTATGTATACTCTTTGCTGATATAATTAAAGGTCAAAGCAGAAAGGACCAGAATGAGAAATGCCATACAGAGAGAGGCATGAAAAATGGAACGCAAAATAGAATTACTGAAAAATGCAACTCTCAAACCTCTCCAAGGCTCCTCTCCCAATGATGGCTAAAAGTTCAAAATCATTAATGCAAAACTTGTGCCGCTTAAGCCGCATATACTTTGTCTCTGTACGCTCCAAATCCTTCAAAAGATTCATTTGCTCCTCCTCTGAAACATCTGAGCACTTTAGCTGCTTTTCAAGCAATGAATGCCTGCAGTTCAATTTAAGAAAACATATGACGATGTAATACAGAATTAAAAAGTGAAGGCTTCATTCTACTAACACAAATGCTCTTGGGAAGCTTAACTTTTTAATGAAGACTTTTTACTAGTACAAGGAATGCATGAAGACTTATAACCTAATACACAACTGCAAAACAAACTACCCACCACAGATATTCGTTTGGAAACTCTAGAAATGTCATTAAGCACAGTGCCAAGTGTGCACGGTATATTAATTACACCAAATGCATGTCTATCTGCTTATAAGTAAGGTGTGATATTCACATCAACACCAAAGAAGGGGTGCCAACCCAGTCGTCGGGGTATACAAAAAGCAAGTGAAAACTCTACAACCGATGTCAGGGAAAGCTCTATACAACCATGAACATACATCACCCTCAAAGGGATCCATGAAAAACTCTCATAAGAAATCAATGAAGGAAACCACAAACAAGTAATAAACCTCATTCTGCCAAATATACAACAAGCTCAAAACTAAAGATCCGAGATAGAGGACGGACTTCTCAACATCCTCAAAAAGCTGCTTGTTCCTCTCTCATCAAATGATCCACCATAAGTCACACGGGATCTTATCCCATTTCTCTCGCACTAACTCCCTTCCAAACATGAAAGAAATCCAGCACAATCTTTGTCATAACTCAAGACAAGTCAAACAAAGAAAAACAATCCCCCAAACACTAATTGAAATTGTTTGAAGATTCGAATCTGTTTTGCTAATCAACAACTTTAGTTGTGATTTCAATATTTTATTAAGACTTGCAAGTGACTTTTTGTTGAAAGTCTTATCTAATTCTTACAATTTGGGTTCTTAGTGGAGCAAATATCATAAAGTTTTACGAGTATCAGGTTTATCAAACTAACCCCCCTCTATACTTAAAAGTACCACTGGGTCAGCAGCTGTCCTTTCAATTGTACAAGTTCATTACCACGAAAATGACGGTCATTCTTTAACATATACAGTCACCCCAGCCCATTAAAAGAAGCAACAATGCAAGCACTGTTGATAGCGACTGTATCATTTCTATGCATAAATTGGAAACCTAAACCAAATGCATTCAAAATTTGCCTTGAAAAACCACTACCAATGCAGTCACCCACAAAACATTGATATTAACCGATAAAACGTTGAACAATCAGAAACACATTCCCCAATCAAATAAAAATTAGAAATTACAGTAAGAGAGGCATATAAAACAATCCCAATTGCATTCATGTTCAATTAAAAAAAACTACTTTAGCCATTTATATATCCTGTGTACATCAACTTCCACATATTATCCCTATAGATATAGTCAACAAATTTAACATTTTATTTCATCATATAAACCTAGAGTGATAATGTGATAAAATTAACAAAATAATCAAAAGAAAAGCAATGTAGCCAGAAGAAATGTACGGAAAAACTGATTGGAGAACTATGATCATACATACATATAAATTTATTGAAGGGGAACAAAAATATACGAAGAATACCTCTCTTTGCGGTCGAGAATGCGTTTCAATTGGGCTTTGTAGTGGCTCTCAATGAATTTCTTAGCGGCGGCGACTCGTTCCAGTGTCAAGCTGGAGCCTAGCTGTTCCTCCAGTTCTTCCACCTCCGCCTCTTCATCTTCATCCCCTTTTTCTTCTGGATTCTCCATTAACGTCCCCTTCCTTTTGCTTCTCTCTCTAAAATCTAGAATTTATTGATGCCTTCTTCTATAATTTTCTCTCTCTACAATGTGATGGTATATACAGAATCTGGAATGGAATTTGGGGGTGATTGAAAAAGAGAAGCGGAAGGGGATCAATTGAACGTCGAGTAGGGCGAAGGGGAGCGTCCAAAACAAACCACCTGTTTCTCTCTCCTGCAACGTCCTTTATGAACACGTGGCGCTCTACGAAAGCTTGGGCCCACATGGTATGGGACCCTTAATGTATTTTGGAACTTTCAAGTGTTGCGGTCAACGCCAGGTCAGATTGGTGGACCAAATCTGTGGTAATTCTTGTCGGATATTCAAGGAAATCAGGGCAAAACAATCCTTTTAGTCGAAAAACTTTTCTTTTAATTTTACCGGGGCAAACGCGAGGAGCCTACATTTTTAAGTACTATTTTAAATTTTCTACAAATATTAAAAATATGATTATATTAGAAAGCTTAAATTTTAAAATTATCAAACTAATTAATTAATTAATATCGATGTTATGACTCTCCAACCGTATATTATTTATAAAAATAAAATAGTAACATATAGAATCATATAAAAGCATCTTGGACATGACATACGGGTGAAGATATAAAATTGTGAGAAAAGATCCAACAGTCATCATTATATATATATATATATATACTAATAAAATGCAAGTGAATTTGAAATCTAAAAAACTCCCGCTCACCTCAACATTTGATCCGGGCCGTCCAAAAAATGGGATAAATCTGACCCTCCGTTGTTTTCTCTTTAACAACACGAAGAACCAGTCTCTTTCATTCGTTGAGCGGTCCTCTCTTCCAAACCCATCTTCCTCTTCCTCTCCTCTAAACTCATCCCGTCCAGAACCCGGTGACTTCGTCGAGGGCGATTTCTGCCGCGGAAGCAATTTCGTCAGGGGGAGGAGGTGTCGGTGACTTCGACAGCCGGCGACGATTTCGGCGACTTGGCTTTCAGGTATGTCGGTTTCTTGCTTAGTCTCTGCTTGATTGCTTCTACTTTTCTTTTCGTTCTTCTCAGGTTTTTGGACTATGGGTTGCCGGTAATTGTCTTCGGCAGAAAAAATTAGGGTTTTTGATTTTGAGGATTTCTGATTTTGTTGTATAACAGCAGTTAGGGTTAGGGCTTACTGGCGGCAGAAGGTAGTGCCAGAGGCACGAGTTACTGCTAGTATATATATACAATTGATGATATTAATTGATATTAATATTGTTAATTAATTAGTATACCAACCATTTTGGATTAAAAATGACGCATAATAATGACTTCATTTGAAATTGAATAAGATAAATTTTTCATCCAAATCAATTTTTATGTACAAAATTTTAGTATTACATTGATTTCAAAATAAGATAAAGAAAATAAATTAACACCATATCAAATTTGTTAGGATTTGTATATGATGATACAAAAGTGATTAATGTATCTTTATTCAGTAAATTCAATAAAGTCCTTATCTGAGAAATATTATATAAAGACTTAGAATAGAGTGATCAAACTTGTTAGGTTGATCATTTAAATTGATGTTATGTATAGATTGATAGAGTTAAATCTTTCGTAAAGTCACTCTACCTGTCCGTAAAATATCTATTAATCGTAGATTGTCTTGAGCTCGTGGGGCAGCAGTCAAAATCGTCAAGCAAATGTGTAAGTTATTTGAGCAATCGTTGAACAAGTCATGGAATTTCCTAAGCAGTATTAAAGTATCGTAGAGTATCTCTGCCTAAATCGTAATGTGAAAGTTATGAGCATAACATTCTACTATTTAGTAAAGCAATAGAGGATTATGAGTATTAAGTCGTAAAGTTTACTATCGAAAACATAGAGCTATTTTCATAATCGTAAAGCTATTATCAGAATTGTCACCAAAGCTGATAAAGCTGTTGAAAAAAGAAATTTATAGAGTCGAATCGTAAAGCACAGTTCGTAGAGCAGATCGTAAAATATCTTACTGACTCGAATAAAGGCATTCATAGAGCTGAGAACGTTGAGTGTCCTATATCAGACTCTTCGTTCTTCATCAAACTCAACGATCAAGCCAAGCCTAAAGATAATGTCAAAACGGTTATAAGTCTGACAAGTACAGAGTATTGCAGAGCATCAAAATAAAGATTTCAAGGATGTTTCTCACCATCTTCAAATTCATAATGGAAGATCAGAAAGACTGCTTTGTAGAAGGTTTGTCACCTCACTTCAGAGGTAAGTGAGAACTACTGACTGATGAGATATACTAGGACCAAAATCAAGCCTATTATTTACCCTAAAGTCAAAAGAGCATTAACTACACTATCAGAACATTAAATGCTCTAACGGAACTCTTCAACGAAATAATTTCTGAAAAGTTATAAGATCATATAAGGATTCAAATCCGAGTACAAAACACACAAGTACGAAGCCAAATCTCTGAAAAAGAAAAACAAAGAAATCTACTTAACAAAACAAAAGTACTTATTTAAAGCTGTTAAGTACAAGAAGAAGTCAAGTATCATTACAAAGTTTAGCAACACTTCAAACTCAATTAACAATCAGTTGTAATTCACTTGATCTATGTGATCATTATACCAAGTAAGAGTGACTTGAAGAGGTCTAAGTGTCTTGAACTAAGTGTTCGAATATTCCGAGACTAAGTGACTCGAAGGAATCTAAGTGATTCAATTGTAAAATATCTTTATGATCTGGTCAGTGTGACTCATCCTTAGTGGATATCTTACTTGTTGAAATAGAATAGTGGATTAAGAGTGTTGATACTCTTAACCTTAACCACTTAAAACATCTTGTGTCATTTACTTTAAACATTTATATTATTCATAAACTATTACAAACTGCTATATCTGTCAGTGACTTGTATTCACATACACCAAAGCTAAAATCAAGATTTCATTAAAACTTTATGATAGATTTTATACTAATATTTTGTTGTGCTAAATTAATTGAACAAATTAATTATCTGGTAATTGATCTTTTAAAACAAGCAAAAAATCTTAAAGATCTATTCAACCCCCTTCTAAATCTTTGTTGTGCCTTTAAGAAACAACAAGTGGTATCAGAGCTCTTCTTATCACAAACATAAAGCTTAAATACTTTGAGTTGATTATATGGCACATACTAAAACTGATTCTAAATTTAGTGGTGAAAATGAATTACCTTTTCCTAATACAGAAAAATCTGCTAACTAGGATGATCATCTGCAGGAATATCTGGATGACATAGATATATATCTGAATGATGCAAGAACTAGTGATCTATACATTCAAAAAGAGCTAATTTCCATATATGATGATACTAATGAAATAATGTTCAATCACAGAGCTGAAAGGTCATTGAGTGAAACAGAAAGTTACACCAACTCAAATTCAAGTAATGAAGAAGAATCTCATATAGACAAACTCTGTGACGCCCCAAATCACTATACTTACTATGACTGACTTGGTGCTCACTATTAATGCTAAATCATTAGGTTTATAGATGATTTCCTTTATTCATAAACAAAGTTCTTAGCTTAATTCCCAAAGATCTTTCATCATTTCATACCAAATCCTTGTAATCGATGCAAGGGACTTAATACTCAATCATAACATTTTTTTTATCCTTAATATTTAAATATTGTATAACTTTACATGTTCCAACATCCACGGCATTAAATCATTAGGATGGCTTTTGGGAACAGAGAATCTCGCGGTGAATGTTTGTAACTTCACCCGTGATAAATGTTTGTATCTTTATCCGTGACAAATGGTTGTATCTTTTTCCGGTGCAAAATTCTCTTTTCGTACAGAACATTACCCAACTAGTTAAAACCCTCATTTGAAACATATTTGGTTATAGTGATATCTCTTCATATCAATAATTCTACTTATCTGACATTCAGAATAGTAATAACGAGTTATACCTGGGTCCGAAGAACCTTAACGATGGATTTGACCTATCAACATTGCTTAGTCTTGTCTCGGATGTACAACACTTACAAGTTATTTATCGATCCGCATCCAGATAAATAGATCATTATTAATACTATGTTAAGTTTTAACAATTCTAGGTTTAATCAAAGTAAAGACGTAACAAGAGAATGTGATACAACTTGATAATATTTATATAATATTCGGTTACATGTGTGAAGCTTGTTCTTATTACAAAATATTATTATGACTATATTTAAGAACAATTAAGGAAAGTAGTAAACTAATCTACGCATTTCTTCTTTCCTTTCTTCTTTGAGCCGGAGTTCTCGGGTTTGTCTGGAATTTAGGTTTATTTGCAAGGGTGAGCTAAGATGCTCAGCAAGTCTTAAACACATAGCATATAAGTGAACTCACACCGATATGGATTGTAAAGATTCATGGCACAATAATTGATATACAAAATGTTTTAACATAGTAAAACTGAGTGCTGGTTAAATCTTGAACTGTTCTTTGTCTTTCGACTTAGAACCATTATAGTGGATATAGAAAGGGGATCAACCTAACGACATCCTATGTTATGCATAACATACCTTACACTGGATGGATCATGAACAGTGATACATATTCGTTCATCTCAGTTTACTTCACATGTCAGGATTTCCCCAAGATAACTTGGTTTGATATAATAAAGTATGATTCGAATTATATCACGAATAAGTATTTTATTTTGCAAGTTATGCCGAAACAAGAAGCAATAAATCTCGTATCAAAGATTTATAACACGTTGCATGTACTAAATGTATAAATCACATAAAAAGCAAGTAAACAAAAGTTAAGGATAGAAAACTTGTCTTAAAGCACAATTAGGGTTTCCCAATAATCGTTTAAAGTGTCTATATAAAGGGTTACGTGTACCCGAACGTTAGTTCTTCAAATTTTCCTTCTTTATACGTTTTTTTTATCACTAAACTAGACTATTTTCATTGGTGTAATTTATAGGAGACTTGGCTAACTCAAAATCATTATTTTCAGTGTTTTTTGGTATTTCCACCCGAGAGCACGCTTAAAATTTTCAACTTTGATGTCCTTTTCGGTAACTGTCATAACTTTGTCATGCGTAAACATTTTGAAGTGATTCTTAAGTTTAAATTGCTTAGAATTTCAGGATCTACAACTTTCATTTGTATTATTAAGTAAGATTCGGATTTTATGTTTTTGAAAAATGACAAAAATAAACAGTGAGCACGCTTTGACCAATATTTTAGGGTTAACAATCTGAAACATGGTACCGCTTGCTTTAACTCTTTAAGAAATCATGTTATAAGACTCAATAACACTTTATAACATAAAAATAATAAATTATAAACCTTCTCATAGAAAGATTCATGACTTTTGCTCAAGAACGCATGAAGAACACGAACAACGAAAAATCGTACATGGCTACGACTTATGTTCTTGAACTTTTATATTTTATACTTGAAATAATTTGAGCATTATAATTACTTATATAAGTGATTATGACACTTTATATTTAACAAAATTTGGTCATTATAACGACTTGTATAATTGATTATAACAATTTATCATAATTGCTCAAGAACATATGAAGAACACGAAAAACGGCAATTGTACATGGCTACGACTTACGTTCTTGAGCTTTAAACTATGAAATAAAATTCGACATTATAACTGTTAGTTCCCAGAGGCACACAAGTGATCTAGAAGGGGGGGGGGGTTGAATAGATCTATTAGAAATTTTCACTTTAAGAATTCATTACCAAGTAATTCATTTACTCAATGTTTGTTTACACAGCGGAACATTAGTTTGAAAATACCCCTTAAAGATTTGTAAAACTTCTCCGTTGAGTTAAGATTAAATTGGAGAAAGCCACTTGTTAGGTAAATCAATTAACAGTCATATGTATATATATATATATATATATATATATATATATATATATATATATATATATATATATATATATATATAAGACAGAAAGTAAATGACTGAAAGTAAATAACACCCGAGAGTTTTAAGTGGTTCGGAGACTAAATAACTCCTACTCCACTCTTCTACTACAACGAGTAGGAAATCCACTAAGGATGGTTCATACGGAACCCTTCAAGCTCATTAGCCTGGAAACTCTGGTTCACTAAGAACCCTTCAAACCTAGCAGGTTTGGTTAGTTTAGTCACAAAGACAAGGACATTACTGCCCTCTTCAAGTCCAGCAGACTTGGCTCCTTTAGTTACTATGACAAGGACAACTGCCCTCTTCAAGTCCAACAGACTTGGCTCCTTTGTTTGTTTGAAAGAGGTTGGATTTGCTACTGAGTTGTACTTTAAGTCCTATTGTCTTTAAACACTCAGTAGCAGGGTGTGATCATTCCTAGGATAATATTGAGTTCGGCAATGATGTTTGACTTCTTTATATTCTCAATATCTCCTGGTGATCACCCATTGTACTGGTAGACTTTTGTACTTTAACTCCTTTGGTATTTGATAATTTCTCGAGATGAACTCCTGAGTTGACTGTGATGCTCCTTTCTTTTGGTACTCAGTAGTTGTAATGTCCTAGAATTTCCACGTCATTATTAATTAAATTATTAATTTAATTTTCGACGAGTTAGTTTTACGAGATTATTTAAATCTTTTTATGTGATTAATTAATTATGTGATTAAATGATTATGTAATTAATTACTAAAATTAATTAAAGGGGGTCACTAATATGTTATTTAAATTAGTGAACAAACCCTAAAGTTTTAATATCAAAATAATTGATAAGTTTTTTATTAATTAAATATTCAATTAAATTGAATATAATGAGTTAATTAAATATAATAAATTAATTAATATGATTATTAATTAATGTAAATAATGTAAAATATTAATAATAATATTTATTAGTCAATTTAGTAATTTAATACTTATGGGTTAGAATATTTAATTATTTATTCAATCTAATTATTTATTTAATCATGGATTGAATAATTAATGTGTAAATTATTAAATTAGCCCAACATGGGTCAATTAGTAGCCCAAGTGGAGAATAATAAAATTTGATAATTTAGTAGCTCAAACAATTTAATAGAAGCCCAATTGGTATTTTAAATTAAAGCCCAATGATTGGCCCACTTGGAAAATACTTAAATTAACTAATAATTATTAAAGTAAGCAAAATGACTATCATTTTGGGACAAAAATGATAGCCATCAGCCGACCACATGGAGGAGAGAGAGAAGAAAAATTGATTTTTGTTTATTTTAGTTTATTTTTCATTTATTTAATTAATGGTTGCTTGTTTTATTTTTTTCAAGTACATGGACCATTCCTCTTTTCACCAACTAAGTCATTTAACCCATTCCTTGTGTAAGTTGTCATCTAGGAGCATGGGCTAAATTATTATATACATTATGTGTATCTAATAATTTTGTAAGTATACTTGAAATTGGTAGAGCTTATTTCATTATTTTCTTCAAGTCCAAAAGAGAGAGCTAGAGAGCATTTGAGAGTGTGAGAAAATATTGAGAGCAAGATACTAAGAGAGGAGAAGGAGTTCTTGGTTTATGTCATCTTCTTTCACCACCTATTTTGGAAGAAAAAGGAGGATAACCATTAAATCAAGGTAATGGTTATTCGAAATCTAATTTTGTTTTAAATTAAATAAACTAACATGTGTATATAAATATGTTAATATAGTTAATAATGTGTGGTAGTAATATTTAATCCATGCTTGAGTTTAATATGTTGGTTTATATTTTGATATCATTTGTATGCTAAAATATGTGTTTAATAGTGTATAATCAAGTCTTGAAATATATGACCAAAAATATTTTTATAAAAACTTAGGTTTGATGTTCTAATATTATAGAACATTAAATCATGAGAAAAACAAAGTTTGAATCACTTAAAATGGAGTTATATAAAAAAAGTTATGATTTATGGTAGTTTATGTGATATAAAAATTTTTATAAAAAAAGAATGATATTAAATCATGAAAAATTAAATTTTCATGTTATAAATTGATATTAAGTGATTGGTAATTTTTTTGGATTTTTATTAGGGATTTAAAGATTACTTGATAGTATATTTTTATTTAAAATGGGTATTGCCGGACACTGTTCACATTCTGCAAAAGAAAAAAAAATTAATTAAAGGTTCCGCGCAATGCGCGGACCACTGTTCATAGAAAACGCGGAGACAAAATGACGCCGTTTCGTATAAAGAAAAAAATCAATCCGCGCGTACGCGCGGAAGCCATCGGCAGTGTCCCAAAACGGCACCGTTTTGGGCCTGCTTACGTATAACGCGCGCAGTGCGCGAGCAACTGTTTCCGCGAAATTACCAAACTGCCCCTCCGTGTTTTTTCTCGGCGAAATTACTATTTTGCCCTCGTTTCAGTTTTCAACTTATTTACAGAAATGCAATTCAGGTTTAATTAATTAATTTAAATATTTAAAAACTAATTTAAAATTATAACAAAAATAATAATAATTCAAAAATAATATTGGGGAGGATATTCTTAATTAAGTTTAATATTTAAATATTTTAAATATTAATCTAGTTAGCTAAATCATGGTTAAGTTAAATAAATTTATTAGTTATTTATTATTTAAAATGTTAATAATAAATAAAGGAGATAAATTAACAATTATTATTTAATTCACATTAAATAATAATTAAAGAAG
This sequence comes from Hedera helix, assembly GCA_947179155.2. Classification (NCBI taxonomy): domain Eukaryota; kingdom Viridiplantae; phylum Streptophyta; class Magnoliopsida; order Apiales; family Araliaceae; genus Hedera; species Hedera helix. The sequence continues at coordinate 8,596,191 of OX359285.1, read as the reverse complement.
ATATAAAAATTTATAAATTAACTATTTATTATTTAAATATTATTAAATAATAAATAAGGATAATTAAGTAATTAATTATTATTTAATTAACATTAAATAATGATTAAGGGAAATTAAGTTATTTAATTTAAATAATAAATAAGGATAAATAAATTAAATTTTATTTAATCTTAAACAATAATTAAAATTAATTAAATAATTAATTATTATTTAATTGACATTAAATAATAATTAAAGAGGAATAAAATGAGTAAACTATTATTTAATTTCCTTAAATTAAATAATAGGTAAGGTTAATTACTTAGTTAACTATTAGTTGATTAACATTAAATTAAAGAAGGTTAAAATTAAGTTAATAATTATTTATTATTTAGTTATAATTAAATAATATGTAAGTACAATTAATTATTATTTATTTTAAATAATAACTAGAGTTAATTAATTAATTTCTATTTAATCAATATTAAATAGTAATTAAATAGAGATTGAGTTAATAAAATAAATTGAATTTAATTATACTTTAATTAAACAATGGTAATAAGTTGTTTAAAAGTTCAATAAGTGTCCAACGCTTAAGAAAAATATTTTCTAACTTATTAAATTATTAACCTAATTTGATTGAGGGTCTATAAGGTTAATAATATTATTTCAACTAACGTAAATTATGTGTTAGTACTTATATGATAAATAAATACCTTAGTGAGCGCATAGTTGTGCAAATACGTCGTACTAATTATTAGACCAACTTTATTAATGTTAGGTCTTTTCAAAGCCAGTTAGTTAAAGCTAGACATATATTGTAGCTGAGCAGACAGACAAGTTCCTTATCTCTAAACTCATTTCAATGAGCAAATTATTTATTTAAGCTTGAATTGTTATTCCAAGCATGCTTTGAGTGGTTTAATTACTTTACAATTATTCCACATCGATATTATTGTTATTCGCACTTGTTGCACTTGAGACTGTACAGTCATTGGCTTGTACTTAATTATTGTTCTATTGTTTAAAGAACTGTTCAAAGTAGGTCTAAGCCATTGTTCGGCTAGACATTTATGTTAAAGATTTTAAAAGCTATCCAAATCATTGAAGATGCAGATTCTTAGACTATTATGAACACCCCTTTATTATAGGGGATTACCCTGTATCTAATATTAGGTACAAAAATACGGAAATTAAATGTTATGCATACACATATTGTACTGAGGCTGATCCCCTCGAGTACATATTTCTGGTAGTAACCATTGGGTCAACCTGCTATTGACTCCAGTGGATATTTATAGTTCATAGTCTATTTGACTATCCTAATTTTAAAAGCAAATTATTATTCCTGCTTATGTTATTCACCTTATTGAATTGTTTAGCTATTCCCTTTCATTCATGATATATTGTTCCTTGTTGTTATTTAAACTTGTTGAGCAAACTAGTTGCTCACTCTTGCTATATCATGAAACCTTATTGCAGTGCAACTCGAGACTTCGGGAAAGAACAAGGGTAAAGGAAAGATGAAGTAATAGACTTCGAGATGCAGCCCTGTAGTTAATTAAATTAACTGTTATGTAATATAAACCCTAAGTACTTTATTAAGGGTATTTGTGTACTTTTGTGTAAGGTTATCGTATCTTGGGACTAGTAACACCTTTTGAATGAACAACATATGTTTATTATTCCGCATTTAGTTATTGTATGTTGTTTAGAGGTGAATGTTTGTATTGGATCGTGATGATCGGATCCGGGTATTTGGAACCCGAATTTGGGGCGTCACAGTAGCTACCATGTATGTATCAAGTTGGCGTTTAAGCTTCTCTCTTCCATGTGCCTAGCCAGCTCTAAACACTTCTCTTGTAATAGAGTTATTTATCTCTATGTCTCTCTCAATTCAGTGTTTAGTGTTCTAATGGATCGTAGAATCCTTTAACATATTCATTTTCTGTTCCACTCTACGATTGGTTGTTGTCTACCATCATCTCTCTCGTAACTTCTTCAACAACAACTTTTTCTGTTTGTTATGTATGCCTTTTTATCTCTGAGCAGATTTTATCGTTGAAATAAATCCCGTTGGTTTCCTTTGGCTTTGTGCAGATCTTAAATATCTTCGAAGTTTGACTTTCTTGCCGCTTGTGTCAGTGCTTTTCCTTTTTCTGACATGTTCTGATATATTGACCTGTAGCTCAGCTTTCTCTGAATTTATAGCCGTTGCACACCCAGATTTGTTCAGCAAGGATTATTATTTCCTTTGTTAATTAATCTTCTGATTCATCAATAAATACCTTCCTTGACTTTTAGAACCAACTATTCTGATGCATCCAAAGATGTCCCGTTTCTGACTTTATTCACCATCTTCCTGAGCAGTGGGTCCTGACTTATAGTCGTTTAGGCACAGAATCTTCTGTTGACTCTGACATGCATCTGATTTCCAAAGAGCACTTACTCTTTCTTGAATCTGGGCGGGGAGTATTCTCTTTTCTCTCACACTCTATTACAGTTATAATTCTTTGCTGCTTATTGAGATCGTAGAGTGATAGTCTGCTCATTTGGACTCTACGAATTCATCTTCACTCTTCATTTGAAGTATGTAGGGCAAATGGTGGAGATGGAGCGTACTTCTCTTTTACTCTACGATCTTGCTTTTGTGATCAGATCGTAGAGTTTGTCTGCAGTGCTTTATGATTTCGTTCTACGATCTTGTCATTTTGTTCAAATCGTAGAGTTTGTGAACTGTCGTGCTTCTTAGTGAAATCGTTGAGTTGTAGTTTTTGTTGCTTCATCCTTTAATTCTACTCAACGATTGATCCATGTATATAGCAATCTTCTGCATTGCCTTGTCATTCTGTTCCACTCTACGACTTCTTCTATCTATGCACAATTCAGTTGTATGTGGTTGCTCTTTAAGTTTTACTCTACGATCTTGCAAGAACGTGTATATCGTAGAGTATATCTCTTCTTTGGTTCAGCGTTATCTGTAGGCTAGCTTGGCTGTCTGTTCGACGATCGTAGAGTTCAGCTCTACGATTAGTACTTGATCAGTTATTTGATTTTGGATGAATACTCTGTAGACTTCTTGCACGTCTGTCTCTCTTTGATGATCGTAGAGTTGTCCGGGCTGAGAGTTGTATCTTTCACTCTACGATCATGCCGAATCGTTGAGTCTTCTTTGCTTGGAATCGTAGAGTCCATTCTACGATCATATAGACTGATCAACCTAACATATTTGATCTTTTTCTAACTAAGTCTTTTCTTACATTATTACATCATTACATATTGAAAGGACTTTTACAGACTTTGATATGCACAAATTCAACAGTGATTCATTCTTATGCAACTCTGCTTATATCATACATCGTTTATGCAAAGTTACTTCTATTGAAAGATCAACCTAACATTTCTGATCTTTGAAATCTAAGTCCTTTGTACACATATATCTAAAAAGGACTTTACAACATTTTAACCAGATAACTTTCATTCTCTTTAGTAAGCAGCAGATAGTATATAACAAGATCATATTTGTGCTATACAAGTATGTAGATTTACAGTATTTAGACCTAGGTAACTTATACCATACATACATGATCATGTAGACACATAATTTGATTAACATATAATTATGTTGTCAATTAAGCACATAATCAATCAAGCACATGAGCACATTAACACAGATGCACTTTGTCAGATACACATTTACAATCAACCATGTAAGCACATAAGCACTTTCAGAGTATCTAAGCACATAATCAATTAAGCACATAAACACATAAACACAGATGCACTTTGTCAGATACACATTTACAATCAACCATGTAAGCACATAAGCACTTTCAGAGTATCTAAGCACATAATCAATTAAGCACATAAGCACATAAGCACTTTGTCAGATACATATTGACAATCAACCAAGTAAACATATTTGCCACAATCCTTTTTGCACAACAGTCATCATCATCAAATCAAACAACCTTCAATAATAACTACTGTAAAATGAATAAAGGCTCAAGAACACGTGAAAAACACGGAGAACGACAATCGTATATGACTACGACTCGCGTTCTTAAGCTTTTAAAAATTAAAGACGAAAGAAAAATCAAACATAATAACTACTAGAGATTGTACCTTTTGAATTTGTAAGCTTTAACTATTTCTTTGTAATTTTCAATGTAGCAACTCACAAGAACTCTCTCTCAATATATGTATAGCTTTGAAATGCTCTAGGAAATGCTCTAGAAAATTATAGGAAAATGAATGGTGGAGGTGGGTATTTATAGGAAAAATCAAGTTTCTTTAATTGCACTTTTAATCCTTGAAGTTATAATTAGTTAACATAAGGACTTAGACACATATTTATGAACTTAAGACACCTCATCAAAAGCACAAAACGGTTGGCCATTTTGATCCAATGGTCTAGATTTCATCTTGCTTTACTTTGTTCTCATTGGTCGAAAAATAATCACATGGATAGCTAGCTTGGATTTTGATTGGTTAACTCAATTTTACATAGATTTAGTTGATAAGTAATTAGTGTAACTAGTGTTTCTTTACCTAGTTTAGTTAATCTAACTTATTTTTCGTTTCTTAACCATGATTGGTCCATTTAAGTTCACATGGATTACAATTCTCGCATGCGATTGGTCGAAAATGTTTTAGTTGGATTACTAGTTAGTATTTAGTTTCATTTTAATTAGTTTGTAACTAGGTTTAGGTCTAGATTATGTTTCTTAATTCAGTTATCTCTAACCTAGCTCATTTCTAAGTATTCCTGTTGAATTGATCTTTACTGATTTAAAAGTCAGATATTATAGAGTTTTGTTCTGAATAAACACTATTCTGTGAAGTGAAAAGTCAAAAAGACGTTGCACATTTTTTGGTGAATAGTATTTTCGACAACCATTTCTCAGAAAATGGTTAGACGATCAAAAAGGCAAAAAAATATTTTGTCTTTTTCCTATTTTGTCCTATTCCCGATGCGTTTCTCTAGAAATTTTTTTATCGACTATAATATGTTTTTAAAGTGTGGGAAAGATGAATCTTGAAATAGAATGTCATTTTGACATATACATATCGCTCGAGGGCCTAGGTTAGGTTTTCTAGGGTTTAAACCCTAGGGTTTAGGTTTTATCTTCTTTTCAATTTTTGAAAAAAAAACTTTTATTCTCCTTTTTCATGCTAAAGTTGGATACTTGAACCAAAACACATAAATAAAAAATAACGAAGATTCCATAACACATATAAGATGTAATTCAATCTTTATTTATTCATATAAAATCGGATTACAACTCTCTCGGAAGTTCAGAATATTACGAACTCATTCTAATAGTCATAGAAGAAAATTCAAATAAATCCAATGATCGTCAAGAAGTTGACATAAGTAAGGTATTCGATTTAAACTCTCCTTATATGGATATTGATGATTTCAGAACTGCTTTACGTGATATAAATAAAGATCTATAGCAACATATGAAATCGTTTAGAGTTCTATCAAAGGATTATTCTCTCATTCAAGAGGAAAAAGAATGAGCTCTTGTGGAGTTGGAAACTGTTTTACAAAGTGCTGCCTCTTTTGCCAATCTTGAGGCTGAGAATGCTCACTTGAGAAAATGAGTGAAATAAATGCTCAAAAAGAATTAACTCTATTGTCTAAAATAGAGAATATAGAAAAAACAATATCATACTAGAATCGTTTGTCCTGTATCTATAGATTCTTTGATTGAAAGTCAGAGGTTTATCTATGACATATCAGGATTAAAATTAAAAAAATAATTCTCAATTTTAAATATAGTTAATAACAATAATGAGGTATCTAAATTCAATAAAGATATTATATTTGTGAAATCCACCAAGATCCCTGAGTCAATTATTCAGAGTTGTTCAAAATCTACAGGTTATATTATTATTCTTAAAAATAGCAGGTCATATATTGGTCTTGTTTTTTTAAAATTGCTGAGTAAGTCAGAGTCAGCGGTCATGACTAAAAAAATTGTAGAGTTAGCAAATTTTACTTTGTCCAAATCCAAATAATGTCCAAATTATCAGCATGATGTAAAAAAAATGTTCAAGTCCAAGAGTAATGTCAAAGATTCACACCGAAGAAGTTCAACGGTAAGGTTTACGGTACAAGGAATTAGTCCAAAATATTCACAGTTCAAATAAATACCCACAGTTCAAAAGTTTAAGGTCCATAAATTCACAATTCAAATATAACGATAAAAATGTAATAGGAATGTTCTTGTTAAAGGGTATTAGCTGAAGTAAAAACTATTAAGGGAATATTAATGAATTATTAATTCAAGAATTTTCATCGTTTAATAATATTAGAGGTACGAATGAGATATTTTCTTACTGTATTAAGTTTAAGTGATAGTAGATAAAAAAAAATGGTATCCCTTATCTTATCTCATAACTAAATACAACTTTCATTAAGTTAATCAACTTGAACAATACTTGTACCCTTCCAGATCTTCAACGCTTAAGATAATTTTAATATACTTAAAGAGATACTAAGTATGAAACTCCCTTATGCTGAGCCCCCTAGTTATAGCCAGAGCCTAACCAACTTTTCTATGCACACGTTACACATTTTAATATTATCTTTTAATCTAAACCATTAATCAACCAACACACGTTTCACACTTTAATCTACACCATTCGTTGACTAACATGTGTTTCACGCCAACACACGTTACCCATTTACGCGTGTTACACACTTACGCGTGTTACACACTTACATATTATTTTATTAATTTAATATCCCAATTATTAAACATACAGTGTTTTTAAATAATAAATCTGTCTAATTGTTTAATACCCGTGACTACTATCGTAATAATTATTGGCTCAATAATGCAAAATGTTGTGCATTATGACAATTATTAATTCAATAATATGGAATATTGTGCAATTAATAATATAAAATATTGTGTAATGACAATTATTGATTCAATAATATAAAATGTTGTGTAATGACAATTATTGATAAAATATTGTGCAATAGCCACTTTATGAGTTCAATAATTTAAACATTGTGTAAAATTGTATGCTGTTATAAAATACCATATGCTACAATATTTTTATCACTAGGTATTTTAACAGTTAAAAGTGATAATACCGTTAACCATTTTTATTTAAAAGGCTACTGCTATCATTTTTTACATTTAACAATATTTCGTTGTAGGGTCCACCTATAACTGAATATTTCAGCGTCGTCGTACGAATATTCTCCGACAGAATGAATATTCTCCGACAGAACGAATATTTTTCGACCAATCGAATATTATCTGACATAAAAAATTTTCACATAACATCCTTAACTTTAATTTTTATTAATTTAACACCTTACTATTAGGCATAAAATTATGAAAAAAAAAATTAAAATTTATTTATTAAAATTCGGAGTCTTACATCCTCCCCTCCTAATGAAATTTTGCCCCCGAAATTTACATACATGGCATTTCTAAGAGATCAGGATACCTAGCTCTCTTTTCAGATTCCAACTCTCAGGTCATTTCCTCAGTATCTTGATTTTTCCATAAAATCTTGACTTGAGGTATAATCTTTGAGCGTAAGATCTGCTCATTCCTATCCAAGATCTTGACAAGTACCTCCTCATACGTTAAATCTTTCGATATCTCATCTGGCTCTAACTCAATAATTTGATTTGGGTCCTTCACATATTTACGTAACATAGATATGTAAAAAAAGTTATGAATGCGAAACATGTTTAGTGGTAGAGCTAGTCTATAGGCCACAATTCCTATTCTGTCAAGTATTTCAGATGACCCAATAAATTGGGGATTGAGTTTTCCTCTATTTCCAAACCTTGTGATTCCCTTCTATGGGGAAACACGTAAAAATACATGATCTCTAACGTTGAAACTTTCGTCCTTTCGATGAAGATCGGCATAAATCTTTTGTCGTTCTTGTACAACTTGTATTCGTCGTCTGATCGTTTAGATTTTTTCTGTTGTCATGCGCACTAGCTCAGGTCCCAACAATTTTGCTTCTTCCACATCATTCCAACATACTGGAAAGCGACACTTTCGTCCATACAAAGCTTCAAGTGGAGTCATTCCTATACTTGCTTGATAACCGTTGTTGTAGGAGAATTCAATCAATGGTAAATACTTATCCCAACTTTCTTTGAAGTCTAGTACACAAGGCCTCAATAAATCTTCAAGAGTCTGAATTGTCCTTTCCAATTGTCCATCTGTTTAGGGATGATTAGCAGAACTAAATCGTAGTTTGGTGCCCATAGCTTTTTGTAGACTGATCCAAAATCGTGAAGTGAATCTAGGGTCCCGATTAGAAACTATAGATACTGGCATGTCATGCATTCTCACAATCTTACTTATGTACATATTAGCTAAACGCTCAAGTGAATAGTTTTCTTGTATAGGCAAGAAATGAACGGGCTTGGTAAAACTATCTACAAAGACCCAAATCACATCCAAGCCTTGAGAAACTTTGGAAAGACCCATTACAAAATCCATATTGATGTGTTCCCACTTCCATTTGGGAACCTCAAGTGGTTGCAATGGACCCTTAGGCATTTGATATTCCGCCTCGACATGTTGACACGTCAAACACCTCGAGACAAACTCAGCGATCTCCTTCTTCATATTGATCCACCAAAATGTATATCGAAGGTCACTATACATTTTGGTACTTCTAGAATGAATTACAAACGACGTATTGTGTGCCTCCATCATGACTTTATACTTCAAGTCAAGGTCAGTAGGAACATAGAGTCAAGAGTTGACTTCTGTAATAGTACATTCTCGTACTTTCCTCATCATATTCATCAGTTCTGGATCAGTAGCTTGAGCATCTTTTTCTTTATCGATTAAAGGCGGTTCGACTCATATGTGCGCGATCCTTATATGGGTCCCTGATGACTTTAGCTCTATCTTCATCTTTTGTAAATAGTACAAAATATGTATTTGTGTTGTTAGTATTGCATTCGTACTCGCATATGATCTTCTACCCAATGCAAAAGCTACCACGTTCGCCTTTCCTGGGTGGTACTAGATGGTGTGGTCATAATCCTTTAAAAGCTCAAGACAGCATCGCTGTCACATGTTGAGTTCCTTTTGGGTGAAGAAATACTTGAGACTTTTATGATCTGTAAAGATCTCCACCTTTTTCCTGTATAAGTAGTGTCTCCAGATCTTCAATGCGAAAACAACCGCTGTTAACTCTGGATCAAGAATAGGATAATTTTTCTCATAATCTTTGAGTTGTCGAGAGGCGTAAGCTATAACTTTCTTGTGTTTCATAAGAACGCAACCTAGACCACTACTTAAAGCATCGTTGTAGATAACAAATCCTCCTGATCCTTGTGATATAGTTAGAACAAGGGTTGAAACGAGTCTCCTCTTGAGTTCTTGAAAACTTTTCCAGCATGTCTTACACTATTCAAATTTTGTGTTTTTTTTAGTCATCTGAGTTAGTGGAGTGGCAATTCGAGAAAAATCTTCTACAAATCTCTAATAATAACCAGCTAGACCCAGAAAACTTCATACTTTGGTTACTATCTTAGGTTGCTCCCAATTTAAAATTGATTTAATATTTGCAAAATCAACCGATACTCCTTGTTTAGAAATCACATATCCAAGGAATGTTACTTCCTCAAGTCCGAACTCCCATTTCCTCAACTTAACATATAACTTATTTGCACGTAACTTTTGAAGTATCAATCGCAAGTATCGTTCATGATCCTCATGACTCTTTGAGTATATGAGTATGTCATCAATAAAGACAACCATAAAATGATCTAAATATTCTTTGAATATTCGATTCATCATGTCCATAAAGGCTGCAGGAGCATTAGTTAGTCCAAAAGGCATAACTAAGAACTCGTAATGTCCATAGCGAGTTCTGAAAGTAGTCTTTGGAACATCATCAGCTTTAACCTTCAACTGATGATAACCAAATCGGAGATCAATCTTTGAAAAATACTGAACACCTTGTAATTGATCAAATAAGTCATCAATTCGAGGTAACGCATACATATTCTTGATGGTGACATGATTCGACTCTCGAGAGTCAATGCACAATCTCATACTCCCATCTTTCTTATTTACAAATAGAACAGGAGCACCCCAATATGATGTACTTGATCGTATGAAACCAGTATCTAAGAGTTCCTAAAGTTGGACTTTCAACTCTTGAAGTTCTATGGGAGCCATTCAATATGGGGCTTTAGAAATAGGTTTAGTACCAGGTTCAAGGTCAATAAAGAATTCAATTTCGCGGTCTGGGGGTAGCCCAAGAAGTTCTTCGGGACATACATCAGGGAATTCATTAATAATAGGAATATTGTTCAAGTTTACCGAGTTTTTATTTAGATCAGTGATATGAGCTAGGAAGGCTTAACATTCATTTTTTAATAAACGAATGGTTTTATAGCTAGAAATAACGGTTACAGATTTCAAAGGTTTGGTTACTTGAATTTGCATGATAGGTTGGTCAGGAATATGAAAGCTAACGAGCTTATGGAAGCAATCAATTTTAGCTTGGTGGGTAGTCAACCAATCAATTCCTAAAATCACATCAAACTCATGCATTTCCAAAGAGATAAGGTCAACAGGTATCAAATAAGATTTATAGACAGTAGATGTAACGGTTATTTCTCCTAATGGAGTTTCAACACATAAGTCAAACTCTAAATTTTCTGAAATCAAATTTAAACGTTGAGCACATATAGGTGAGATAAAAGAGTAGGTAAAACCAGTATCTAATAGGGCATAAACATTCACAAGAGTTTATAAATAGCTTACCGGTTATCACCTCGTTCAGGTTTCGTGCCTTCTAAGACGTTATAACAAAAGCTCTCCCCTGGACTACAGATTTTCCCTAATCTATGCTTGCCTTTGTAGTCATCATTGTAGCTGGACTTGATTTTGTAACAGGACAAAATCGAGCAATATGACATTATTTTCCACAATTATGGTAAGACTTGGATTGCTGAGTACAGTTTGGACTGATGTGACCATCCTGACCACACCTATAATATTTTACGGGTGGTTAATCTCCTCTCCTTGAAACTATTACCGGTGTTGATGTCTTATCGTGATCATTGTGGGATTTCTTTCTCTTGAAATTGTTCCCACATGTTTCCCCCTTCTGTTATCTAGATCGGAATTACCACCGAAGTGGTTACTATTTTTGAAATGGTGATTTCTGCTTCTACAGTTCTCGTTCCGATAATTGTTATCGTTATTTCTTTCTCTTGGTTAGTCATTGACTCTTGGTTGTAATATTCCATCTTCTTGTTCGACCTTTTAAGCTCTATCCACCATATCCAAATATAAATAAAGTTTGTGAGAGATGAGGTGTCGGCAAATTTTGGGTCTCAAGCCTTGTAAGAACATACGAGCCATTCGGGCTTCATAATCCATCAAATGAGGCGCAAATCGGGATAACTCCACAAACCCTCAAACTTGGCTTTGTATTAAGAAACAATCATGTTCTCTTGTTCTAGTTTAATAAATCACACCTCTTTTCTATGGTAGACACTTTCTAAAAAATATTTCTCATTAAACAAATCCTGAAACCCCGTCTAAGACATCTCATGTGCTGAATGATGGGTACGTTTTATCGATTCCCACCAAAGGTCTGCTTCTCCTCTTAGCATGAAGGTAGAAAATAGAACCTTCTGATCATCAGTGCAGCGCAGAACATCAAATATCTTTGTCATCTGCTTCAGCCTTACTTCTTCCTTTAGTGGGTTCAGCTTCCCAAAAAATTTGGACGATCCCAACTCCTTAAACTGCTTCGTACTAATCATCCTCGAATTACCAGCATTTCCATCGGTAGGAGTTCCCCTCGCTTTATTTTGCATAAATTGCATAAAGTTTCTAAAGAAACCATTATAATTCACATGGCCACCTGCGTTATTTACGGAAGCTACAGGAGGATTATTTGTAGTCTCCTAGTTTTCTACAGCATAATTTATCCATTGGTTTTCAAATGTCATTCTGAAATGTGGTCACAAAATAAAGGTTAGTTTAAACAAACTGACTTGTCACTTTTTGTCGCTTCATTCAAGCCAACTTGCAAAATTTAACTTCGGTAAGACACACTAGCGAAGGATTCTAATCATCTCTCCCCTCCTAATTCTAATCACAGATCTTCATGAAAGATTATATCCCTAAGCTCTTATACTAACTGTGACGCCCCCAAATTGGGACCCACACCACCTAATTTGAATCGTAAAAAAACTACAACGAAATTATTACAATACACTGTACAATACTCAATAATACACAACTAAATCTTCACAATTATTACTATTCTACAATATAGTGAAGACTACTATAGCAACTATCTTGGATAGCTACTCCATTCCCCTTTCCTTCCTGCTAGTCTCGACTACACTCTCATTTCCTGAACAATTGAACAAAAAAGAAAGGGCGAGCTCAAATAGCCCAGTATGGAATATCATTACTAAGATAATGAAAAATAAATTATTCTTAGCCTTCAACAGTTGAGTTTTTAATTGAATATAATAGACAACAAGTTTTAAATCAACAGCTGCAGTTCAGTTGTTAATAGAGTAATATAAACAGCAAAATTTAAATCAACAAAAGCAGTTAAATTCTTTAACAAAGTTCCATTGTAGTGAAATAATCACTACTAAGAGAATCAAGTAGATCATGATGTCTATTAGCTTCTCTTTTTAAGAAAATCATCATCAACTTTTATCATCTGAAACACCACTGGTCATGATCATGTCAAACAACAGTTTTTCTTTGCCCCCGGCCAAAAAGAACATTCATTACGTGTCCTTGTCATTCGACCAAAGACATCCAATAATTATATCGCATTTATCCTCTATCGCCTTTAACCTATATCATCTTTAACTTATCATCTGTGCCCCATACCTCAGATATTCAGAACAACCTGATACTTTATGATTGAAATAACAACAGAGATACAAATAATGAACAGAAGAAACAGGATAAACAATAACATTATGAGTTAGCAAATTTTACTTTGTCCAGATTCAAATAATATCCAAATTGTCAACATGATGTAAAGAAAAAAATGTTCAAGTCCAAGAGTAATGTCCAAGATCTACAGGAACAAAGTTCAACGGTAAGCTTTACGATACAAGAAATTAGTCTTAAATGTTCACAGTTCAAATAAATGTCCACAGTTTAAAAGTTCAAGGTCCATAAGTTCATAGTTCAAATATAACGATGGAAATATAATAGGAATGTTCTTGTCAAAGGGTATTAGATAAAGTGCAGACTATTAAGAAAATATTAATAAATTATTAATTTAAGAATTTTTACTTTTTAATAATATTAGGGGTACGAATGAGATATTTTCTTACCGTAGTAAGTTTAAATGATAAAAGATGAAAAAGATAGTATCCTTTACCTTATCTCGTGACTAAATACAGCTTTTATGAGGTTAATCAACTTGAACAATATTCGTACCCTTCCAAATCTTCAACGCATTAGATAATTTTAATACACTCGAAAAGATACTTATACTAAGAAATATTTAGAGAGTGGAAAAAAGATTGACTGAAGAATGTATGAAACTCCTTATGTTAAGCCCCCTATTTATAGCCAGAGCCTAACCAACTTTTTCACACACATGTTACACATTTTAATCTCATCTTTTAATCTAAACCATTCATCAACCAACACTCGTTTCATACTTTAATCTGCATCGTTCGTTGACTAACATGTGTTTCATGCCTACACGCGTTACACATTTACGCGTGTTACACACTTACATATTATTTTATTGATTTAATATCTCAATTATTAAACATACAGTGTTTTTAAATAATAAATATGCCTGACTATTTAATACACGTGACTATCGTAACAATTATTGGCCCAATAATGCAAGATGTTGTGCATTATGATAATTATTGATTCAATAATATGGAACACTGCGCAATTAATAATGTAAAATATTGTGTAATGACAATTATTGATTCAATAATATAAAATGCTGTTTAATGACAATTATTGATGAAATACTGTGTAATAGCCACTTTATTAGTTCAATAATTTAAACATTATGTAATACCGTGTACTATTATAAAATATCATATGTGTAGACACTCAAATTTTGTGCTTCTCTACTAACCCTGGTAGGAGGGCAAAATCGTCACTTGACTCGACATGCGAAAATGAAGGTGGACCCCAACACAAAGCCACCCCAACGACTTACGGTCAAAGCCGCAAACAGATGATCCAGGAAGAACATGGCAGCGGGCAACTCCCACGATCTAATGCGCCCAGAGTCTATAGAACATCAAGGAATTGCAAAACGACTGCCTGAAGCACCTTCAGCTAATCAACAAGGATGACAGGCCAAAAGCAATGGCTACCAAGAGCGATCTACGGGGACGAACCACAAGAATGACAAGTCAAACCAAAGAAATGGCTGGCAAAAGCGATTTACGAGGACGAATCCCAAGGAGGCCCCACAAACTAATCAGGTACGCATTCCTTTTAAATTTGTTCAAGCTATTATTGCATTTTGTTCATATAATGTACAATACGATACGAGTCCATTTAGGACAATACACAGCAATTCCGGAGACGAGATCCGACAATTACGAGACAAGTTGTTGGAGACGAAGCCCAACAACTACGAGACAACCCATTGGAGACAGATCCGACGATGGTGAGATGACCCGTTGGAGAAAGATCCGACGATGACGAGACGACCCGTTGGAGAAAGATCCGACGATGACCGTTGGAGAAAGATCCGACGATGACGATACGACCCGTTGGAGAAAGATCTGACGATTACCGTTGGAGAAAGATCCGACGATGACCGTTGGAGAAAGATCCGACGATGACGATACGACCCGTTGGAGAAAGATCTGACGATGACCGTTGGAGAAAGATCCGATGAGGACCGTTGGAGAAAGATCCGACGATGACGATATGACCCATTGGAGAAAGATTCGACGACGACCCGTTGGAGAAAGATCCGACGATGACCGTTGGAGAAAGATCCAACGAGGACCGTTGGAGAAAGATCCGACGATGACGATACGATCCGTTGGAGAAAGATCCGACGATGACCGTTGGAGAAAGATCCGACGATGACGAGACGACCCGTTGGAGAAAGATCCGACGATGACCGTTGGAAAAAGATCCGACGATGACGAGACGACCCGTTGGAGAAAGATCCGACGATGACCGTTGGAAAAAGATCCGACGAGTACCGTTGGAGAAAGATCCGACGAGGACCGTTGGAGAAAGATCCGACGATGACGAGACAACCCGTTGGAGAAAGATCCGACGATGACCGTTAGAGAAAGATCCGACGGTGACGAGACGACCCGTTGGAGAAAGATTCAACGATGACCGTTAGAGAAAGATCCGACGATGACCGTTGCAAAAAGATCTGACGATGACGAGACGACCCGTTGGAGAAAGATCCAACGATGACAATGCGATGACCATTGGAGAAAGATCCGACGATGACTAAAATAATGCGATGCGATGTGCGAGGCGATGTGCGATACATCATATGAGAAGCAGTGCGATATGCGATTTCATATGCGATTTGATACTTGATATGCGATATGCGATATGCGATAAGCAAGAGAAGTAGTTTTCTTTGACGAATATGCTATGCGATTCCATTTGAGACAGTAACCGATGATATTGGTGTTGCATCATTAATATGTATATGTTGCATCAATGATATATATGTTGCATTATTAAAATATGTACTGTCATTTTCATGCATTGGTTGCCTACTTCTTTATCATGTTCATTTCATATTACATTCTATAAACATGATAAAGAGGGGCAGCTGTAGACACCCAAATTTTGCGCTTCTCTACTAACCCTGGCAGGAGGGCAAAATCGTCACTTGACCCGACATGCGAAAAGGAAGGTGGACCCTAACACAAAGTCACCTCAACGACTTACGGTCAAAGCCGTAAACAGATGATCCAGGAAGAACCTGATTTGATCACAAAAGACGACTAATGGCCACTAAGAACTTGATTTGATCATTTCCCTCATTTATTTTCTATTTTCTTCATTACTCATTTCACTTTATGTAAACTATACAGTAAAATATTGCACAATTTATATAATTATCCTTCCATCCTTAATTAATTTAATCCGCTTATATAAATTATATCATTATTCCTATATAATTTATATAATTATTATTTCATTAATATTTTACTTAAATTTTCTTATATAAATTACATAATTTATTATTATATAATTTATATAATTAATTTCTCCTCTTAAAATTTCTAAACTTTCATCATAATTATTGATTAATTATATAATCAATAATTTTAATTTTACTAATTCCCTCTTTAGCTTTTCATTAAAATTTGGATTAATTTAATTATTAATCCCTTTATCTCCATAATCAATAAAAATTTATCAATATAACAATTGAACATGCACATATATATATATATATATATATGTAGACACCCAAATTTTGCATTTCGCTACTAACCCTGGCAGGAGGGCAAAATCGTCACTTGACTCGACATGCGAAAGGGAAGGTGGACCCCAACACGAAGCCACCCCAACGACTTACGGTCAAAGCCGCCACAACGAACAACGAGCATCAGGTTACTTGAGACAAGGCGAACAGCTGATCCAGAAAGAACCTGATTTGATCACCAAAGACGACAGATGACCACTACGCTTACGGTAGTCGGGGGTCTCGCTCACCTGGAAGCCAAGCACAAATAGCAAATTCTATATCAAGTCGCAGCCCTTCGAACTAGCCTCCCAAAACAATATGGCACATTTCTCAGGGATTTTCGGATTGCAAACTACGAGCCTTCCAGCGAAAAAACGAAAGACCGATATCAGTACACAAAAATCGAGGAAGCACCGAAACTGGCCGCAGCTGCACCTGCGGCCAATATTTGAGTTTCTAAATCGCCTCTTCCAGCTTCATTTCTTAAGAGGACGCGGGAGGAAGAAAAAAATAGGACGCGAGAGAAGAAAAAAGAGGGGATTCGAGAGCAAAAAAAGAGAAGAAAAGAATAGGAAAAAAGAGAGAGATCCATGGTGTATTAAATAGTAGATCTAGTCTATTTTTGTTAATCTTTGGGTGTCAAAAGTTAGATCCATGGTGTATTGAAGCTCTTTCTCGACTTTCCTTCCGAATTCAAGGTGAAAAGGCTCGATTTGTACGATGTTGACTCTATTGTAATAGATCTACCGTTTATTTTGTTATTTTATGGAATTGTGCTATTTAATATTTATTTTCGTTTTTATCTGAGCATTTCTATCGATTATATTTGTGTTATTGGGTTAGATTTATAATTTGGACTCACCTATGTGAGTTCCGGTTATAAGATCTAGATTTCATTTGATTGAGTAAATATTATTGTATTGGATTGGCCTCGTTACAATATTTGGGGTTTGATTCATTAAATAAGCCCGGATCGAGGTTGGCTAAGGAGCGCGTTGCGTGCATTTTTACGGCCTAGCCTTCCGATGATGACCGTGTGGGCATTTTGATTAGTTTTAATATATTGTTGTGATATTTCGGTTGTGAGCCTAGGGATGAAATTAATGCCTTGAAATACCGATTCAAGGCTATTAATAGAATCCCGAAGATGGACTGTTGGGTTAATTGTGATTCTTGTTATTAGTCATTTCGATGTAAAATGTATCTTTTGGGCCTTAAAGCGATATCGATACCGAAAATCGGGTTTAAGGCCCTATAATAGTGAAATGTGCGAATGTGGGCGTTTGGGGTTATTTGGATGGCTCACATGTCCATGAATAGCCTCAACGCTATTTTAATGCTTGATTTTCCTTTTCGACATGAAAAAAATGGATTTTGGAATGAAAAGAGGAAGATTTTCATAAAATCAATCAAAGTAGGATATTAGATCACATGTAGGCTAAAATAAAATCAAAAGTATCGGATGAGCTCCATTCCTATTTGACGAAGGATTCGAAAAGCTTATTTTATAAATGTCATCATTAAAAAATTTGTTATCAAAACGAAAGCTTAAAAATGAACTTTTCAAAACGAATCGAATCCTTCGTGCATAGGGTTAACGAGTTTTCAGAAGTACTTTCGAGAAATAAAGCATTCCAACGATGTTCATTTAGGCACACACGCACACACATGCGCACACACACATTTTAGGATTTAAAAAGATAGGAAAACATCAAGATTGCGGTAACCGTGTTTTCACGGAAGTCGGAGGGTGCCTAAAACATTTCCCCTTGCTTAAGCAAGCCCCCGAACTCTATGAATCTCGGTTTGCGGACCATTTAATTTGGAGTCACATATGAGCCACTGCGATTACGAAAATAAAAATTCGGATGAGTTGGTACATCCATTTCAAATATACCAACTGGCGACTCTGGTCAATTGGCTCATCATAAAATCGATTTTTCAAACCCACTCGACACTCAAGCCGACCCTTTTCAAAAATCACATCTTAATCCAAAGGCTAAAATTGGAAAGGGTAAATTATAAAAAACGAAACGACTTTCCCGGCGTCGAAAATATGCTACCATACTTTTATCACTGGGTATTTTAACAGTTAAAAGTGATAATACCATTGACCATTTTTATTTAAAAAAGCTACTACTATCGTTTTCTACATTCAACAATATTTCGTTTTGGGGTCCACCCATAACTGAATATTTTGGCGCCGTCATTCGAATATTTCCCAACAGAACGAATATTTTTTGACCAATCAAATATTGTCCGACATAAAATTTTTGCACATAACATCCTTAACTTTAATTTTTATTAATTTAACACCTTACTGTTAGGCATAAAATTATGAGAAAATTTTTAAATCTATTTATTAAAATTCGGAGTCTTACAGTATCCTTCTGTAAGGTTGCTTATGTGGATGGTCTAAAGCAAAACTTGCTAAGCATTAGTCAACTATATGATAAAGGTCATCAAGTCATCTTCCTCAACAATCAGTGTGAAGTTAGAGATCTTAAAACTAGCTCATTAAAGTTGATTGGATCTAGAGAAGCAACTATCTGCGTAGTTAATACTACTAAGCTTAGTTCTTCATAAACAACTTGCTTGATTGCTAAAGCCTCCGAAGATGTGAGCTAGATGTGGTACAAAAGATTATCTCATCTTAACTTTAAAAGCATGTCAAAGCTTATATCCAAAGATCTAGTTACAAGCTTGCCAAAGCTGAGTTACGTCAAATAAATACCGTGCAAAGCCTGTCATCTTTGAAAGCAAATAAGGAGTTCATTTAAAAGTAAAATAGTAAATTCAAATGTGAGGCATCTGCAGCTGTTGCATATTGATTATTTGGGCCAGTATCAATTGTTAGTCTTGGAAGTTAAAGATACTTCCATGCATAATTGATGACTACACCAGATACACATGGGTATTCTTCTTAAACTCTAAAGGCGAAACCAACAATCAGTTTATTAGATTGTTTAAATTGATTATGAATGAAAAGGGTGAAAAAATCAAGGCAATAAAGAGTGATCATAGAAGAGAGTTTGATTTTTCTGAGATAGATCAGCTATGCGAAGATAATAGAATTCAACACATTTTCTCAACTCTAAGGACTACACAACAAAATAGAGTAGCTAAAAGAAATAACAGAACTTTAATTGAGGCAGGAAAAACTCTTCTAGCAGTTGCTCATATTCCAGAATATTTTTTCGGTAGAAGTTGTCAGCACTGTTTTCTACACTCAGAACAGATAATTAATTCACTCTACGCTAAAGAAAATACCATACGAATTGTGGAAAAGAAAAAAGTCAAACATAAGTTACTTACATGTTTTTGGCTACTCATGCTACATTCTAAATAATGGCAAAAAATACTTTACAAAGTTTTAGCCCAAGTCAGATGAAGAAATATTTCTTGGATACTCTATGAATAGCAAAGCTTATAGAATATTAAATAAGAAATCATTGAGCGTTGAAATTTCCATTCATATAACCTTCAATGAAACTGACTTAACAAGTCTAAATGATATATCTTTTGATAAAATCATTGAAGTGGATCCTTCGATCGCAGAATATGTGTAATATTCCAAATTTTCGAGAGAGTTATAATCTGACTTTATATGAATAAATAAAGATTTAATTACATCTTATATGTGTTATGGAATCTTCATTATTGTTTATTTTTGTGTTTTAGTTCAAGTATCTAGCCTTAGCACAAAAAAGGAGAATAAAAGTTTTTTTTTTTCAAAAAAACTAAAAAGAAGATAACTCCTAAACCTTAAACCCTAGGGTCTAAACCCTAGGAAACCTAACTTAGGCCACCGAGCGATATGTATACATTAAAATGACATTTTGTTTCAGGATTCATCTTTCCCACACTGTGAAAACACGTTATAGCCGATAAAAGTTTTTTTCAAAAAACGCGTCGGGAATAGGATGAAATAGGAAAAAGATGAAAAATATTTTTTTTGCCTTTTTGATCGTCTAACCATTTTCTAAAAAACGGTAGTCGAAAATATTATTCATCAAAAAACGTGCAACGTCTTTTTGACTTTTCATTTCACATAATAGTGTTTATTCGGAGCAAAACTCTGTAATATCTGACTTTTAAATCTATAAAGATCAATTAAACCAAAATACTTAGAAATGAACTAGGTTGGAGATATATGGATTAGGAAACCTAATCCAGACCTAAACCTAGTTACAAACTAATTGAATTATCTAACTAATTAACTTAATTAGATGATTATAACTAATCCGGTTGGAATCAAACTAGATTAAGGTAACTAAATTACCATCTAACCTAATTATCATCTAATTAAACTAAACTTAATTAGGATTAAGTTTAATTAAACTAAAGATTTACATAAATTACAAGTTAAACTAATTGGTGAGTTAATAATCTAATTAACCTAGGTTTATTGTTAATTAACCTAAGCATGACTAAGCTAGATTATCAAAAGGACTAAACTAACCTTAATCAAGCTTGATAAAAGACCATGACTACCCCTCAAATAAATGGTTAAATGACCAACTAAACAATCCCTAGAACTATTCTTTTGGTAAGCTAAGTTGTGGACCAATTAAAAGCTAACATGTGTATTACGTAATATCACTAAAAACATGATAATTTCAAGCATTAAATGGTTTAGATGACCCATGATGGCCGGCCATTCCAAGAGTGAATGGGTGATGCACTTGAACTTAGTTTAGCTTAGAAGTTTGGTAATAATGACCTTAATGCCCTAGCTTTGGTTGGCCTATAAATAATAAGCAATGTGCACTTGTTTCTTCATTCATTTTTAAAGCACAAATTCAAGTATCAAATCTATACATATATTGAGAGAGAGTTCTTATGAGTCACTACCTTGGAAATTACAAAAAAATAGTTAAAGCTTGCAAATTCAAAAGGTATAATCTCTGGTAGTTATTTTGTTCAATTTTTCTTTCGTCTTTAATTTTCAAAAGCTCAAGAACACGAGTCGTAGCCATGTACGATTGTCATTCTTCGTGTTCTTCACGTGTTCTTGAGCCTTTCTTCATTTTATAGTAGTTATAATATCGAATTTCATTTTATAGTTTAAAGCTTAAGAACGTACGTCATAGCCATGTACGATTGTCGTTCTCCACGTTCTTCGTATGTTCTTGAGCAATTATTATAAATTGTTATAACCAATTATACAAGTCGTTATAATAACCAAATTTTGTCAAATATAAAGTATCATAATCACTTATGTAAGCAGTTATAATGCTCAAATTGTTTCAAGTATGAAATCCAAAAGCTCGTGAACATAAGTCGTAACTATGTACGATTTTTCGTTCTCCGCATTCTTCGTGTGTTCTTGAGCAAAAGTCAGGAATCTTTATTTGATAAGGTTTGTGATTTATTATTTTTATGTTATAAAGTGTTATTGAGTCTTATAACATGATTTCTTAAAGAGTTAAAGCAAGCGGTACCATGTTTCATATGGTTAACCCTAAAAATATTGGTCAAAGTACTGTTAGTTTTTACCATTTTTTGAAAACTTAAAATCCAAATATGCCTTAACAATACAGATGAAAGTTGTAGATCATGAAAATCTAAGCAATTTAGACTCAAGAATCACTTCAAAATATTTTCGTATAACAAAGTTATGGCAATTACCGGAAAAGACTTCAAAGCTAAAAAATTTCAGTGGCCCTCGGGTGGAAGCACCAAAATTTATGATTTTGAGTTAGTCAAGTCTCCTAAAAATTCCACCAATGAAAATAGTCTAGTTTAGTTATAAAAACACTTATAAAGAAGGAAAATTTTATGAACTAACATTTGGGTACGCGTAACCTTTTATATAGGCACTTTAAACGATTATCGGGAAACCCTAATTGTGCTTTATGGCAAGTTTTATATCATTAACCTTTGTTTACTTACTTTTTATGTAATTTATACATTTTGTACAAGCAACGTGTTATAAATCTTTGATACAAGAGTTATTGCTTCTTATTTCGGCATAACTTGCAAAATGAAATACTTATTCGTGATATAATTCAAATAATGCCTTATTATATCAAACCAAGTTGTCTTGGGGTGATCCTGACATATGAAGTAAATTGAGATGAACGAATATGTTGCACTGTTCATTATTAGTCCAGTGTCGTGTATGTTATGCATAACATAGGATGTCGTTAGGTTGATCCCCTTTCTATATCCACTGTAAATGGTTCTATGCCGAAAGACAAAGAACAGTTCAAGGTCTAACCACCACTCAGTCTTGCTATGTTAAAATATTTTGTAATATCAATTGTCATGCCATTAATCATTACAATTCATAGAGGTATGAGTTCACTTATATGTTATGTGTTTAAGATTTATTGAGCATTTTAGCTCACTCTTGCAAATAAACCGAATTTACAGACAAACCCGAGAGCTTCAGCTCAAAGAAGAAAGGAAAGAAGAAATGGCTAGACTAGTTTACTGCTTTCTTTAACCATTCTTAACTGCAGTCATAATGACATATTGTAATAAGAACAAGTTCCACACATGTAACCAAATATTATATAAATATTATTAAGTTTTATCACATTCTCTTGTTACGTCTTTACTTTAATTAAACCTAAAATTGTTAAAACTTAACATAGTATTGATAATGATCTATTTATTTGGATGAGGATCGGTAAATAACTTGTGAGTGTTGTACATTCGAGACATGACTAATCGATGTTGACTGGTCAAATCCATCGTTAGGTTTCTCGGACCCAGGTATAACTCGTTATTACTATTCTGAATGTCAAATAAGTAGGATTATTGATATAAAGATATATCACTATAACTGAATGTGTTTCGAGTGAGGGTTTTAACTAGTTGGGTAATGTTCTTTACGGAAAGAGAATTTGTACCGGACAAAGATACAACCATTTGTCACGGATAAAGATGCAAACATTTATCACGAGTGAAGATACAAACATTCACCACGAGATTCTCTATTTCTAAGAGCCATCCTAATGATTTAATGTCGTGAATCTTGGAATATGTAAAGTAATAGAATATCTAAATCTGAATGATAAAATGTTATGATTGAGTATTAAGTCTCTTGCATCGATTACAAGGACTTGATATAAAATAATGAAAGATCTTTGGGAATTAAGATGGGAACTTTATTTATGAATAAAGGAAAATCATCTATAAACCTAATGATTTAGCATTTATAGTGAGCATCAAGTCAGCTATAGTAAGTACAGTGATTTGGGGGAGTCACAACATGTTAATCCTACGATTGTAGTAGCTAAAGAACCAGATCCAACTATTGTAGTACAAGACCAAAAAATCGTAGAACAGCTAGTCCCTAAAGAGAATACTCTACAAAACATTGAAGCTGATCAAGAACTAAATCTTGAAGAACTCAGACAAGAAGGCACGATGACAGATGTTCCAAGTGGAAGAAGATGGATAAAAGATCACACTCGAGTAAGGACGAGGTCAGCCTTTCAAAATGAATGTTTTTACCTAAGCTTCCTCTCTCAAATGGAACTTAAAAAGATTGAAGAAGCCATAGAAGATTCAGGCTGGATTGAAGCTATGTAATAAGAGCTGAATTAATTTGAAAGAAACAAGGTTTGGAGGCTAGTATAAAGACCAAAAGATCATCCTGTTATTGGTACCAAGTGAGTTTTCAGAAATAAGATGGATGGAGATGGTGTTATTACTAAAAACAAAGCAAGGCTAATAGCCAAAGGATATTCTCAGGAAGAAAGAATCGACTATGATGAGACCTTTGTTCCTGTTGCCAGATTAGAAACAATCTGAATGTTTCTAGCTTATGTAGCTTTCATAAAATTCAAAGTCTTTCAAATAGATGTCAGCATTCCTAAATGGTGAACTTCAAGAAGAAATCTATGTTGAACAACCTCAAGGTTTTATCAATAAATCTCATTTAAATTATGTTTACATATTAGATAAAGTACTCTACGATTTGAAACAAGCACCTAGAGCATGGTATGAAACACTTACTTCATTCTTAATTGATAATGGATTCACTAGAGGTAGAGTAGACACAACATTATTCCTAAGAAAGCACAAAAAAAATATTTTATTGGTACAAATCTATGTAGATGATATTATTTTTGGTTTTACTAACAATAAATTATGTGAGAGATTTGCTAAGCTAATGCAGAGTAAATTTGAAATGAGCATAGTGGAAGAACATAACTTCTTTCTTGGATTGTAAGTGAAGTAGACTGGAGAAGGAATCTTTATAAACTAGGCCAAGTACAATAAAGATCTGCTTAAGAAGTATTGCATGAAATCTGCAACTCCCATGAAAACTCCAATGGCTTATGCAACCAAGCTAGATAAAGATAAACTTGGTAAAAGTGTTAATAAAACTCAATACAGATGTATGATAGAATCTCTCCTATACTTAAACGCTAGCAAACCAGATATTATGTTCTCTACTTGTATTTGTGCTAGATTTCAAGTTAACCCTAAAGAATCTCACTTAGTTGTTGTTAAAAGAACTTTCAGATATCTCAAGGGTACTCCATATTTAGGATTATAGTATCTTAAGGATTCTTCCTTTGATCTAATTGGTTATTCATATGCAGATTTTGCAGGATGCAAGATGGACAAAAAAAGCACTAGTGGTACATGTCAATTGCTAGGGAATAGACTTGTCTCATGGTTTAGCAAAAAGCAAAATTCAGTGTCAACTTTAACTGTAGAAACTGAGTACATTGATGCTTGTAGTTGTTGTACTCAAATTTTGTGGATAAAGAATCAGTTGGCTAACTTTGGGTTTGATTCAAAATATATCCCTATATTATGTGATAATACTAATGCTATATCAATTACTCATAATTTTGTCATACATTTTAGAATAAACCATATAGAAATCAAATATCATTTTATCACATATCATGTATAAAATAAAAATATTGTTTTATACTTTGTTCCAACTAAAGATCAACTCGTTGATGTGTTTAAGACATTACACGAATCTAGGTTTACTAAGATGATCAGTGAGTTAGGTATGTTGAATTTACATATATAATACTATGTCTTTCGAAGCTTTTGACTATACTGGTGGAAAATAGTAAAGTAAATATAAAAATCTTAGAATGGACGATTGAGTGAAGAACCATTGTAGAATGATTAGAAGCAAGTCATAGAACTAAAGGGATCGTAGAACGATACTTTATCCTACGAAGAAGCTGAGGAGGTTACTTTATGGCAAGCGAAAGTTACGCTCATTAAAAGCAAGTAAAGTCCATAAGTTACTGCACTGTAGTTATTAACCTTAACCACGAAGGATCGTGCAAATCAATCAACTTCCTACATGTGTCCTACTCAGCCAAATTAACGGGAAAGTGATAGGAATAAAAATTCACATTTTCTATTTAACTTTTACTTTTCCAATTTAAACCCTAGTTTTTTTTTCAAAGAACGTCAAAAATCCTAATTGATTCCTCTAGGACAAATCAATGGTAAACTCTCAAGCTGTCAACGACAACTAAGTATGCTTTGACAAGTTTGATGATTAAGAAAGAAAGTTCAAAGACATTCTGAAGCTGATTCAAGATGCCGAATTTAATGAATGTTTGGGATCTAGCACCCAAATCAATTTCAACCTGGTAAAGGAATTCTATGAGAATGATGTCCATAGAGATAGTATCATTATTACCAAAGTCAAAGGAACTACTCTGCGTTTGGGATCTTCTGAAATCAATTCTTTCTTAGGATGTCTTAATCAAGGCATTACATCTTTTGATGAGATCAATATAGAAGAGGGAATACAAATAATAGGCTATCAGAAGAAGTCTCAACTCAAGGGGATCAAGAATAAGGATTTTTCTCAGGAGTACGAGTTCCTTGCTGATATCATCGGCAAATGTATTCTCTGTAAAGATATTGCTTATGATACAGTTAGTGGATTATAAATGAAGTTCATGACTGTTATTGTCTAGAAAACATAAATAAATTTTAGAGCCTTTTTCATTGGATGGCTAATCAAGCGGATTGAAGATGCAGAACTGAAGGAAGCTACAAGCAAATCAACTCCTAATATGTTCTATGAAAGATTAATGAGCATTATTCTAAACAAAGGACTAAAAGTCAAGATAGGAGATGAAGAGGAAAAGTCTTTAAATGCCAACAAGAGGATTACTCTTAGGCTATTTAAAGACTGGAAGAAGAAGCTAGGAAGTAGTAAGAAATCAAAGAAATCAAAAAGTGAAAGTACATCTAAAACTAAGGGAAAGAGAAAGGTTGATGAAATAAAAGAGAAAATTTCTCAAGATTCTTCTATACCTCAATATCGTAGAGCTATGGACTTTACTGATGAACAATCTTTGAAGAAGAATAAGGTCTTTCAGGATTCTTCCAAGAAATAACTACTGAGAAAAGTGAAAAAGAAGAAGAATACATCATATCTTCAATCTCCAGGTTCTTTACAAGAATAAAAAGTGAAAGAATTCATCAGCAAAAGAAAGATCGTACAAAATTAAACAATCCTTAAGTCATTAAGCTTGATAATGATGATGAAGAAAATGCTAAGGAAGTTGAGCCTGAGACACTATCAGTTGAAGAATCTCAGACTGAGAAAACTGCTAGTCCAGAGAATCAAGAATGGACAGAAGATCAATCAGTAAAAGTCTTAAGTTCAAAGTCTATAAAGAAAAAAGTTAAAAGGCAAAGGAAGCAGACAAAAGCTGAGCATAAGACAACAAGAAAGAGAAGAGGCAAGGAAAAAGTTGTTAAGGAGGAGCAACCCAGTGAATGTCTGTAAGACCCCGAATTTTATGAAATATAAAATTTAATTTTTCTTCGTATATATTTTTCCTGAAATAGTAAGTGGTTAAATTAACAAAATTGAAAGTTAAAGATGTTATGTGCAAATTTTATTTTGTCGGGGAATATTCGTTTGGTCGGAGAATATTCGTGCCGTACGACGGCGCCGAAATAATAAATTATTGGTGGACCCCACAACGAAATATTTGTCGGATATAGAAAACGACGGAAATAACCTTTTTAAATAAAAATAGTCAAAGGAACTGTTAAAATACCGGTGATAAAAGAATAGTAGCATACGGTAGTTTATGGTATTTTCTGTAGCACACGGTACTCTACAGTAGCACACGGTATTGCATAGTGTCTCATATTATTGGTCTGATAATTGACACCGTAACTGTTACGCATCATTGCATCGATAATTGTCACTGCATAATATTTTATATTATCAATTCAATAATTGTTGTTACACAGTATTTTGCATTATTGATTTAATAATTGTCATTACACTGTATTTTATATCATTGAGTCAATAATTGTTGCTGCACTGTTTTTAAAATTATTGAACCTAATAATTGTCACGGTTGCAAATATACTGTAATTTATATTATTAAATTAATAATAATCTGTAACGTGTTTATTACATTATTGTTGAATTATTGTTCTAGCATTATTTTATTTTATATGTTGGACTCACAGGAAGAATAAATATAAATATAAAAAAAAAAAAAAATTACTATTTGAAATAGTAACGTGAATAGTTACGTGAATAGTAAGAAACATGTGGACCCATTGGTGGGGCCCACATGAAATGTGAAAAATGTGAGGATTTGCTAAAAATTATTTGAAAGAATTAGAAATAAGACTTCTAATAGTTAATAAATGTTAGAGTTTGATAACCTAGTTGTGGAGATTAGAATTGTGAAAACTGGATTAAATTAAAATTTTTATTTGTTTAATCTATGAGCTAGCAAGAACCAATAAGGTTCAATAAGTGTGATATGGACTTTTAGGAATAAGGTCCTATGATGTATATGAAAAGAATAAAATTTGATTAGAAAATATTTCTAAAAGAAGAAATATGCCGAGAAATCGTTACGTAAGTTAATTGATAAAAATGTTCAGTTAATTTTGAACATTGCAAGTGATTATGAATCAAGTAAACTAATTAATATAATTAGTCATTAATAAAACTTGCGTATGATATCTAATATATTATTTAATAAATCCAAAATATTTGGATAATTAGTGTACTAACCTAGAGAGATATTTAATATCAAGAAATTGATAAGTGAGGAAATTAATTAATTATTCAATTAAATTTGAATAAAGTTTTGATAACAAACTGGGTAAATTAATTAATGTGATTATTAATTAATGTGTAGTGGGAATAATATTTGAAGTCCCAAATTAATATTTCAATTAAAATAAATAATTAGTGGACTAACTCAATTAAATATTTAACAAGTCTAATTAATTGTTTAATTAAGAATTTGTGATTTTAGTGTGGTTAATTAAATAAATTAGCCCAATAAATTAATTAAAGGGAGCCCAATTGGGAGTCCAATTTAAT
The DNA here is from genome assembly GCA_947179155.2 of Hedera helix. NCBI lineage: Eukaryota > Viridiplantae > Streptophyta > Magnoliopsida > Apiales > Araliaceae > Hedera > Hedera helix. Next base: position 8,567,441 of record OX359285.1, on the reverse strand, counting down.
TATTTTCCAAGCCCAAACTAAAGTGTATTGGGAGCCCAAATGTTGGTCCAAAGAGGATTTAAGTGGTGACCCATTATATATATATAAGTATATATATATAATTATGCATCAATTTGGAAAATAAAGGAAAAATAAATTATATATATAGATATATATAGGGCTGCTGGCAGCAGCCTATAAAGGCCCTAGTAGGCTTGCTTGGCTCTAGAAAAATATTAAAGAAATCCTAGAAAACATGGCCCCTAGATCCCTCCTCATTTTGTGGGTCTTTGTTTGTGTTTAATTAGGCTAATGTAGTCAAAGCTTGCTTAATTAAGGAGATAAACTAAATTAGCCTTCTTCTATAAATATAACACTCACCCAACTCTTTTGAAGGGTTAGAAAAATTGTAGAAATCAGATTTTAGAGATAGGAAGAGAGGAAGCCAAGAGAGAAAGAGTGAGAGAGCAAAGTACCTCCATTTTCTTCCTTTCTTGTGAGCTTAGTACCACAAATATACCAAGAACCCCCATACTAGAGGCTTACGGCAGCATCAAGGGAAGGTATGGATGCCATCTAGCTTCATAAATTACTTCGGAAAACAAAGAAATCGAGCATCCAAGAGCAAGAGGTATAAAACGTCCTAAAACCCTAGTTTTGGAACTCCTTTTGTACTTTATGTAATTTTTATGGAGGAAACCAAAATTTCAAGATTTTAATGTATAGATATATGCTAGACATGTGTACATAGGGTTTCATGTGGTTAGATCAATTATTTTTATGCATCTATGACAAAGAATTTGGCCAAAGTCTTCAAAATAATTTTTACCGACGAAAACAACGTAACATAAAACGTAGCAGCCCCTTACCGGAATTACTGTGCACGATCCGTAACTTGGATTCATGATCCGTATATTTTGGGTGATAGATACATAAAATATGAAGATTCTCCAAGTTGAATGACCAAAATTCGATTTAAAATGAGCAAGATATGGATTTTCTACCAAAACACCCCACTGTTTTTAGGGTTGTGCACAACAGTCCGGTTTGGAGCCAATTTCAGTAAGCAAAACAAATCCAAATTTGATGTTTGATAAGAGAAAACTGTAGTTCGAGAAGATACGAACGTAACGATATAAAGTAGAGCTCCATCGGAGTTGTAGATTTCATTTTATTCAAGTTTTAGCCGGAGACCCCAAGGCTGGAAAATCAGAAAAACAATCTGCCTATTTTTGAGAAAAAACCGGCCGGTTCGGTTTTTTCCGGTTTTTCATAATTTCTAGGTGGGGCCGGTTCAGGCATTTTTAGGCCGGTTCTTGAGTTGGTTCCAAAAGAGAAAATGCTTGTAATTTTATAAAGAATATTATAAAAAATTTAAATCTGAAATTTTATGTCATTTGGTAATTTTTATAATTATTAAATGATTAAAGCTAACTAATTATATGAAAAAGTGTTACAAGTATTTTTAAATGCTGGAAAAATGTTAATCACCCTACTTACTTATTATTCAAGTTGTATTAAATATTAAGTAAGGTTAAATAAAAGAGAAAGTATTTTTAATACTTTTTAAGGTGATAATGTACACTAGTTGGATGTTAATTAACTAATAATTGAAGAAAATTATTATTAAATTATTATTAAATAATAAATGTGATATTTAAATTATATCATATTATTTAATGAAGGAAAATAATTATTTATTATTTAGTTGATAATTAAATAGTAAATAAAGGAAGTAACTATGTAATTATTATTTAATTGATATTAAATAGTAATTAATTTATGAGAAAGTGTTTAAACTAATTATTTATTATTTAGTTAAGAGTAAATAATAAATAAAGATAATTAATGAATTAATTATTATTTAATTAACATTGAATAATAATTAAAGAGGGCTAATTGCTTACTATTTAATATATTAAATAGTAATCAAATGATGTTGGAGTTAATAGTATAAGTGTTTATTATTTAATTAATATTAAATAATGAGTATAGATAGTTAATTAATTAATTATTATTTAATTCATATTAAATAATAATTAAATGGTAATTAAGTGGAATAAATTATTAATTAATCGAAAGAAGATTATTAAGTAATTAAAATATATTGATAATATTATTGATTAACTATTAAATGATAATAGTTAAGAATTAAATCATTATTCAATAATTAATAATGATATGAAATTAATTTAAAATATTATTAAAAGATTAATAATATTGTTTAGCATTTAATTAACTATTAAATAATAATATTTAAGAGTTAAACCATTATTAAATAAATAATAATGATAAATAAAGATTTAAAATATTATTAAAGAATTAATAATATTGTTTAACAAATAATTAACTATTGAATAATAATAGTTAAAGGATGAATCATTATTAAATAATTACTAATGATACGCGAGGATTTTAAATATTATTAAGTGATTAATAATATTGATGAACAATTAAATTATTATTAAAATTATTAATAATAATGAGAGGTCAATTAAAATATTATTAAAGGGTAATAATACTAGCAATCAATTAAATTATTACTAAAAGATTAATAATAATGATTAAGGTAAACTATTATTAAAAAAGAATTAATAATATTAATGATTATTTAATGTGTTATTTAACAATTAAATAACATTATAAATTATTATTAATTGATAGTAAGATTTAAAATATTTTTCGAGATGGATAATATTATGTTAAGTTGTCGAGTTAAATTATGTGATTCAGTTAAACAAATGGTATGATCCATTAATGACTAATTAGTTGTTCGACCTAAACAGAAATAAGGTCCAAACATTAATGCAGTGACATTAATAAATGTCAGAACTGCATAGTTTTGAACAAAAGATTTATGGTGTTGAATATGAAACACTGAGTCAAGTTAAAGAGAGACTAAAATATGAAATTAACCCTATTAAATAAATAGGACGATAAGAAGAAATAAATATCTTTAAAAAAAGATTTAGTATTGAGTCAAACTTTGACTGATATTGTGCACCGTTGATCTCACATACCGTGTAGGTGGTGCAAGGAACGTGAAAGATTAACGTAAGCTGGTTATGCAAGTCCAGGCAAGTTTTTCAGATATTGTTGTTATGTGTATAACTGTTGTGTGTACACTTGAAGTATGTGAGAATTTGAATTAAATATGCTTTTGTGAAATCATATGATGTGTGTTGATTTTATATGATAGAAAGCTTGATTAAATTGAATAAGTTGAACTGTATGTCATGTACTCATTCTAATGCATGATCAGTATGTTGCATAAATAAATGCAAAACATGAGAAGCATGATGCATTCATATAATGTAATGCATGAAGTACGAGAAGCATGTACAAACATGAATTATGTGTTACGTGCTATGTGCTATCTGTTAGACTTGCTGAGCCGTCGTGCTCACTCTTGCTTAAACAACATTTTTCAGTTGAAGCTCGAGAAATTTAGATAATGTCGACAAAGACAAAGATTGATACGGGAATGTCATACATGTGCGAATGGTATTAGGCATGGTAATGAAATCTCTACGTACAGAGAGTTAGATGCTTTTGCGATAAATCTGTTAAGGTAGTTTGTTTGTATAAATCAAAGTTAGAACAATTGAATAGTTAGTATAACTTGCGATTTGGAACAGATGTGAGATATATTATCATATCCTTATGTACAAAGGAATATTTGTACAAATAAACAAAATTTGAATATGGTATTTAGTGAGTTTATTGTACTCATATTTTTATAACAGACTAGATCATATTATATTCGGTCTGAGATGTCATTAAGTAAATATTTCGATTCTGAGACAGGATCATGATATAGTTTTGAATAAACTCTGTTTTAAACAACTACGGTATAGTTGTAGATTGTGAATGAGATTGTAATAATTTTTAAATAAACTAGTTTTATCAATTATATTATTGAGATATATTGTGGACTTAAGTACAAGGTTGTACGTCTAACGAGTGGGATCCGGCGTGGCCATCACGCGGATTTTCGGGTCGTTACATATTGTACTTGAAAGAATAGTTTTAACAAATCCAAATGCTTTGAAGCTGGACAAAAGTCCTACACTCTATGATTCTCAGCGTGAACGAATGCTATACTTTTTGCCCATACTACCATTGCTGAAGATGATAAGCTTAAAAGACCAAAGCTTCATCAATTTGACCTATTGGAACTTCCCAAATCTCAACTTGATAGCTCATAATTTTTCAAGAGTTTTATCATATGCAACTCTACTGATATGCAATAAGCCTTTTAACCCTGAATATCGTGATTGTCAAGTAATCTCTATCTCAAATCTAAATTAATCTTCATTTGTTCTTTTAATTTTTAATTCTGATGAAAATGTCGTAAAGTCCATCTCTATGAATGATGAGCAACCTGCAACTCCAATATGTTTTGTTGAAGATTATCCCATATCTTTTTATTCTAAATATATCTCTTCCTCATCCCCAAGCTTACATCATGATGTATCTCAAGACATTGATCTAGAGTTTAAGGCAAATTATGTTGAACTCCACGAAGCTGTAAATGAAATTTTGCCCAGCAATGAATTGTCTGCAGAGATGAGGTCCATAATTCAGAAAATGATCCATTGTCTTTGTGACCAAGATCAGATTTTCCTTAAGACTATTGAAAAACAGAAGCATAAACCGTGTGATTATGTCAAAAAGGGGGGAGGTTTAAGGTGTAAAATGAGAATAAGAATAAGAATGGGGGAGGGGAAGCATTTAAGGAAGAATAAAGGGGGAGAAGGAAAATGAGCAAGGAGAAGCAAAGATAAGCAAGGAAGAAAGAATTAATATTTTTGTATGAACTGTTGTTATGTCTTTAATCATTTTTGCTATGAATAAAATGATCATTTTGCACTAACAATATAGTGACTTACTGTATCTTAAGTCATACTTTAAATTCAAGCAAATGTATTGATTGAAATCTAGTTATTATGTTATTGGTTTTGTCATTATCAAATAGGGAGAGATTGTTAGAGTTTGCATATGTATGATTTGATGATACAAAAAATGATTAATGTATATTTGTTCAGTAGATTTTATAAAGTCCTTATCTGAGAAAAATTGACTTAGAATAAAGTGATCAAACTTGTTAGGTTGATCCTTTAAGTTTATGTTATGTATAGATTAATAAAGTCAAATCTTTCGTAAAGTCACTCTACATGTTCGTAAAGTATCTATTGATCATAAAGTGTCTTGAGCTCGTAGGACAGCAGTCAGAATCATTAAACAAATGTGTATGTTATCTGCACAATCATAGAACAAGTTATGGAACTGCCTAAGCAGTATTAAAGAATCGTAGAGTACCTCTGCCTAAATCGTAATGTGAAAGTTATGAGCATAACACTCTAGTATTTAGTAAAGCAACAAAGGATTCTGAGTATTAAGTCGAAAACTTTACTATAGAAAACATAGAGCTATTTCATAATCGTAAAGCTAATATCAGAGGCGTCACCAAAGCTGAGAAAGTTGTTGAAAGAAGAAGTTTACAGAGTCTGCTTTAGCATCGTAGAGAACAGTTCGTAGAGTAGATCGTAGAACATCTTACTAAGTCGAATAAAGGAATTGGTAGAGTTGAGAACATTGAGTATCTTATATCAGATTCTACGTTCTTTATCAAACTCAACAATCAAGCCAAGCCTGAAGATAGTGTCAGAAAGATTATAAGTCTGACAAGTATAGAGTACTGCAGAGCATCAGAGTAAAGATTTCAAGTATGTTTCTCACCATCTTCAAATTCAAAATGGAAGATCGAAAAGACTCCTTTGTAGAAGGTCTGTCACCTTACTTCAGAGGTAGGTGGGAACTACTGACTAATGGGATATACTAGGACCAAAATCAAGCCTAATATCTACCCCAAAGTCAAAATAGCATTAACTGCACTATCATGACATTAAATGTTTCAACGAAACTCTTCAGCGAAATAATTTCTGAAGTGCTATAAGATCTTATGAGGATTCAAATCCGAGTATGAATCACACAAGTATGAAGTCAAACCTTTGAAAAAAGAAAAACAAAGAAATCTACTCAACAAAACAAAAGTACTTGTTCAAAGTTGCTAAGTACCAAAAGAAGTTAAGCATCATTGCAAAGCTTAGCAACACTTCAAACTCAATCAATAATCAGTTGTGATTCACTTGATCTATGTGATCATTATACCAAGTCAGAGTTACTTAAAAAGGTCTAAGTGTCCTGAACTATGTGTTCGAATATTATGAGACTAAGTGACTCTAAGGAATCTAAGTGATTCAGTTGTAAGAGATTTTTGTGATCTGGTCTGTGTGACCTATCCTTGGTGGATATCCTCCTTGTTGAAGTAGAAGAGTAGATTAAGAGTGTTGTTACTCTGAACCACTTAAATCATCTTGTGTCATTTACTTTAAACATTTACATTATTCATAAACTGTTATAAACAGCTATATATGTATGTGACTTGTCTTCACATACATCAAAACTAGAATCAAGATTTCATTAAAACTTTAAAGAAAATTTTATACTAATATTCTGTTGTGCTAAATTAATTGAACAAATTAATTATCTGACAATTGATCTTTTAAAACAATCAAAAGTTTTCAAAGATCTATTCCCCCCTCCCCCCTCCCCCCTCCCATCTAGATCTCTATTGTGCCTCTGGGAAACAACAAAACTGTAATTCAAAAGATATCCAAATTTTCATAATTAATTTCTACATAAATTAAAATAATTGAAAAGGTAGAAAAAATTAAATCCATTCTTTTACTATTATTACACTAAAATAAATTAAAATTATATTAATTTCTCCATGAAGGTTTCTAAAGGTGACCCTAATCTCGGATCACAGGTTACAAGAATTTAGGAATTCCATTAAATCAATAATTTGGAATGCCTCTTATCTGCATAGTTTTTACCAAAAATAAAACAAACATAAACAGTAGTAGTATTTGCATAGTCAACCCACAAGGTAGTCTGACGACATATTGTTGCCTTGGTGACGTTCATTTTAATCATCCAAATATTACATCTAAATATAATATTTAAATATTATATTTATTTTAATCATTAAAAAATAGAGTATGATATTAAAATTTATATTATTTTTTATTTTTTAATAATTAAAATAAATATAATATTTAGTTTTGTATTTAAATATTATGTATGCTTGTCCAATCCTATGTAACATCACCTGTACATATAAGTCTGCATTGCACTATTTGCGACTGGAAAAATCAGCCCCTGCCATAATGCGATTCTTCTTGTATAGCATCCCATGACAGAGAGATAGACAGTTGATAATTTCGGATGTTTTGTATTGAAGCACTAGTTGCAGCAATGAATAAAGAATTGCAGTTCATAGTTAAGTATCTGGTTAAAGAAATGATGTGGCAGCAAATTCCATAATCACTTGACTTTGCTTCAATAACAAACACTTTGTCCTGAAAAAATATAATGTGCATTTGATATGTCTACAAGAATCTCATAAACAACTACAAGAACATTATTCTATCACATAGCTACCTACCACAAGCCATGGAGAAAAGAATCATCTGAACAATATTCAGAACGAAAAATTCATACTCCTACACTAGAGAAAAGTAGTGCCACCAAAATTATGGTGCAAAAGATTGTGTGCAATGTGATCTCTAGCCTGCATTGAACTCACTGACCTCACACTATTCTCAGCCACCATTTCATCATCAAACAGATCAAACCTCAGTTCAGGGTCCAAACTTTCATTGTTCATCTCACATATATTATGCAAAACACAGCAGGCTCCAAGAACCACAGGCAAATCTTGAAGCTTCACCTCTGTTCTCTTCTGCAGACAAGCCCATCTTGCTTTTAGCCTCATAAAAGCCTCTTTTGCAACCCTTTGATTCTCTCCAATCTTCTCATTGAATGAATGCTGAGACCAAGTCAGATTCTGGTGAGTGTAGGGTACCAAAACCCAATCCATTAATGGGTACCCAGAATCTCCAACCACCCAAACATCCTTCAAAAGTCCTCTGTTTGCCCTTTGGAACAGGGCAGATTTCTCCAAAACCTTGTCATCAGACATTGAACCAGGCCAGCCAATGCAAACATCAGTAAAAACCCCTTTAGTGTCAACAACCCCTTGTACTGTAATCGAGTAAGAAGTCTTTTGATTCCTCTCTGTATGCCTCTTGTTAAAATAGGCAGTAACGCTAATTTTCGGCGCAATAATTGGGATATGAGTGGTATACATTGATCCACCCACATTTGGTATCCCAGATAAATTTTCAAACTCGTTCTTAATCTCCTTCAACTTATGTTCATCTGGCCATTGGAGAAATTTAGGCATCAAAATACTCTTTATAGCAGCACAAACCTCAAGAACTAACTTGTGACAAGTTGAAATTCCCAACCCAAATCGCTTTGAAACTAGGCGTAAAGGCTCACCAGTAGCCAATCTCCATATACAAACAGCAACCCTTTGGCGAACTGGGATTGCCAAACGCAGCATTGTGTCTTTTTTAGTCACGGCAGAATCAAGCTCATCGCAAATCATCTCAAAAGTGGCTTTACTCATTCTAAAAGCCTTTTTGAACTCCTCATCTGGAAAATCTGGGCTATTACACAAATCCCACCAAGCTTTAGACCTGTCTTTCACCCATAACCGCCGGTGCTGGCCTACGCCACCCAAACCACCTCCACCGTGAGCGATGGCAGTGCCCGTGGCAGCACTGTCAGAAGAAACAACTGAGGTAACAACTCCAACAGCTTCCTGGCGGGCTCGTTTGACGCGTAATCGATCAATTTCAGAAACATTACTGTAATGATCCTGGAAATCGGTGTAATAATTATTCATTGTTTGGGATTTTTGTTGGGAATTTAACTGAAGAAACGAACTGTGCTGCTGGGTCTCAACTTTCCAATTCTGTTGATCAGATTGCTCTTCCTCGTCTAGTAAAAGCAACGTGCTGAGTATATCTTTGAGCGAAGAATTCTTAAATTCTTCATCCTCGGGGATTTCATCACTCGTGCGCCGCTTTTTGTTGGTAGGGTTGATTTGGGTGGCGTCAAGTTCTTGAAGAAGGGAGTAAAAATAGGAATAGTCTTCAATTGAGCCAATTTCCATTGGAGAGATTGTCGGGTTTTTATTGAAAAAGTAGAAGGGGAGATAGCAATGAAAAGGAAGATGGGATTTTATGTTATATATATAGGAGAGAAAATTGACGGAAAAAGGAAGCGCGTAGGACCGTGTGAACACGGGGAGGATGCTTCTGGGAGAGGGTTTAGACGGTGACTTGACCCTCTGTTGGTATATTAGTAGTATTTGTTTTAATTGGATAAATGGGTGTTGAAAATTAATTGATTTACGCGGTGTTTGGGATTCTTTTCTGTCAGCAGCTGCATCGGCAAAACCATGGGAATTGGGGATGTGACTAAACCTCCAGTGACACGTTTAGAAATTTGGAAGACTCTTCGAAAATAGCAATTCCATTTGTTTCAAATCGTCGGTGAAGAATAATTTGGGCGTGTCAAAATAAATATTTATTTAATATTTCTTCCGTTTAATTTTATTTGTTTTAATCGACTTTTTATAATTAAATTAATTAATTTTAAAATTAATAATTAAATATATGTATTAAAAATTTTAAAATCAAATAAGTTGACGTTGACTGTATATTCGATATACTTTATTAGGATAATAATTTTGTGCGTATATGTAATAAATTTAATTTTTATTTTAAATATGGTCAATTTAATCATCAAAATTCAATTATGGCAAATAAAGTTGGACTGACGAAATAATATTTTTATAATTATTTTTTAACGTAACTTAATATTTTAAGCGACAAGTATAATATGACAATATAAATTTGGAAGAACTATTTTTACAAGTATTTTTTATATCTCTACACGATCTCTTTTCTCATGAAGACGGAACCACCTTATAATTAGGTAAGGGAAAACTATATGGAAATATTAAAAAATAAATGTAAAATTTTCATTTTTCTTAATTAATTTGACTCTCACAATATTAATTGTCAAAATTAATTTTATTTGTATTTTACGAGGAAAATGGGATAGTAAATGGGAGTTTAATAATCTTCGTCCATATATAAATTATAAATATTAATACACAAAGTCTAACTAAGGGGTTGTTTGATAGCTTTTAAATAAGACTGAATGACTGAATCGGTCAGCTATTCAGTGCGTTTGTTTAGAGCTGAATGGGGTTGAATGGCTGAATCGGTCAGATTTTTGGACTGAATGATTAAGTCTAATTTTTTTTGCTAAATGGTTAAGTTCCGGCTGAATGAAGTAAAAAAAATTATTTTTTTTTAAATATTAAATATTATATTAAGTAATATTGAATAAATTTACAACAACTTTAATTTTTTTTAGATGAGTAAAATAGTAAAAATATGTTATTTAGATGTTTCAGACATGTCATCTATCAAACAATTTTTTTCATTCCATATTCAGAAATTTATCAAATACCTCTTAACACTCAAATTAAGATTGTCGATTTTTTTTGTTTGGACATGTCATGATGAGCTCCTAAAAAGCCAACTGACAGAGCTTAGTTAACATTAACTATTCGATAAGATCTTAGTTTAGAATTATAATTGATATATTTTTAATTTTAAAATTGAGATAATTTATTAAATATTATAAAAAAAATTATAATGAGTAATTTTTTTGAGATAGTTTAAATGGAAATATAAAATGAAATAAACTCAAGTACTCCACCATTTTTTTTATTAAACTTATTAATAAAAAAAAATTAACAAATTTTATAAGTGTTATCAATTTAATCAATATGTAATTTTTTTAACAAATTAAACATTATACTTTTGAAAATCCTCTCAGAATACAAAAAAATGTATTAGAGTTCAAACAATGGTTATCTAGTGAAGCTAAAACTTTAACGGTTATAAATAAAAATGATAGTCAAAGTGAGAGTGAATCAGACGCTACTACTAATACCATTATTCTATAAATTGAAAACTAATTTAATAAATTAATCTTTAACAAACCAACTATTACCAGTCAAACAAAAAATTGGTACTCTAAACTAACCCTCCGAATTTACAATTCGAAGAAAAGAATTTAGATAATCAATTTTCTAATAAAATTTATAAATAGAATATAGATGGCCTTAGTAAACAAGAGTTATTAAATAAATTAAATCACATGTCCATAGTAGCTAATAGTTATTTGACTACTTTTAAATATTTAGGACAACCTGAGATTGTTGAACTATTGACCAGTTGATTTACTGGTATTCTTAGATCTTGGTGGGAAAAACACATTACTGAAGAATCTAGATATGTATTATTAATGCAGTTCAATGTAATAATGAATGTAACCATATACTTGATGAAACCCTTGGTTTAGGTCCCCCGGATGGAGTTAATACCTTAATTTATACAATAATAAAATATTTTATTGGTACTCCTAGTAATATAACTGATAGGATCCATGCATTGTCCCACTTTAAGTGACTTCAAATGGTATAAAGATATTTTTACTTCTAGAGTCATGATGCGAGAAGATAGTAATAAATCTTTTTGGAAAGAAAAATTTGTAAATGGATTACCTAATTTATTTGCACATGAAATTCGTGAAAAATTAAGTAAAAACTTTGGTTTTATTGATTACGATAATTTAACATATGGTGATATAATTAGTCAAATCTAGAAAATAGGTGTATATTAATTTTAAGATTAATAAATAGGCTAGTAAAAACAAAAATAAAACTAAATATGAATTAGGATCTTTTATGAACAATATGGTTTACCGCATATTGCTCGTTCTAGGAAAGGAAGTCACCATAGAAGTAATAAAAAGCATAAATTCGAAAAACATAAAAAATATAGTAACAAAGAAAGTTATTATAAGAAGTCACATAAAAATACAAGTTATAAAAAGCCTTATAAAAAGAAAAGTTACAAAGAGTTTGATAAGAGTAAAATGATTTGTCATAATTGTTGTAAGACCCCGAATTTATGAAATACAAAATTTAATTTTTCTTCATATATATTTTTCCTGAAACAGTAAATGGTTAAATTGACAAAATTGAAAGTTAAGGATGTTATGTGTAAATTTTATTTTGTCGGACAATATTCTTTTTGTCGGGGAATATTCGTTTTGTCGGGGAATATTCGGGCCGTACGCCGGCGCCGAAATAACTAATTATTGGTGGAGCCCACAACGGAATAATTGTCGGATATAGAAAACGACAGAAGTAACCTTTTTAAATAAAAATAGTCAACGGTGTTAACTGTTAAAATACCGGTGATAAAAGAATAGTAGCATACGGTAATTTATGGTATTTTCTGTAGCACACGGTACTCTACAGTAGTACACGGTATTGCACAGTGTCTCATATTATTGGTCTGATAATTGACACCGTAACTGTTACGCATCATTTCATCAATAATTGTCACTGCATAATATTTTATATTATCAATTCAATTATTGTTGCTACACAGTATTTTGCATTATTGATTCAATAATTGTCATTACACTGTATTTCATATCATCGAGTCAATAATTGTTGGTGCACTGTAGTTTAAAATTATTGAATCTAATAATTGTCACAGTAGCAAATACACTATAATTTATATTATTAAATTAATAAAAATATGTAACGTGTTTCTTACATTATTGTGGTAACATTATTTTATATGTTGGACTCACAGGAAGAATAAATAAATAAATAAATAAATAAATAAAAAATAAAATAATTAATTTTACTATTTGAAATAGTAACGTGAATAGTGACGTGAATAGTACGTGAATAGTAAGAAACATGTGGGACCCATTGTGGGGCCCACATGAAATGTGAGAAATGTGAGAATTTGCTGAAGAGTTGGTGGAGGCTGCGCAGCAGCCTCTGCTGAAATTTTTTCTGTTCACCTACCACGCATAGTAACTTATTTTCTCCTATAAATAGCTTGCTCAGCTGAATAGAAAAATCACACCTAAAACATAAAATTTTTCTATAAGAATTTTATGAGTTTTCTCTGAGAATAGTAAGGTTATTTTGAGAGTTTGAAAGCCAAAAGGAGTGCAGGAATTTTTCAAGTAAGTGTTTTATTAAAGAGTAGTAATTTCATAAATTCCTATTTTTCACGGTATTCACAAATCTTCCTTTAGAAGACTCTTCTTTGAGAAGATTCATTTTTAAAAGCTTTCTTTGGAAGATTTATTTTGGAATATTATTTTAAAAACTATTTTAAAGTTGTTATATTATACTACAAAAATTATGTTAAATATATATAATTTTGATAGTTCATAATATACGAATTATCATATACTTTGAAATTTATATGTGGTAATTACTAATTATATTAAAAATATATAGGTTGATCAATCTCATTTAAATCAATATCCAGTCACGTGTTAAGGTAAGGAATATCATTCTTTTCACACTCTTAAATTTATTACGGTAAGGAGTATCACTCTTTTCATCATCATAAATGGATATTATTTTCTTTCTTACTTGAAGGGATTATCATTCTTTGATTCTCGAAAATAATATCGTTTCTTTCTTGTGCCATTTATTTCCATGTATTAAATTGTGGGAATAACCTTACGGCGCGGTTTACCGCCTGTTGGTGAATAACCTTTTGTATTCATTCCTTATTAATCTTTGAGAATAACCTTACGGTGCGGATTATCGCCTGTTTGGTGAATAACTCTTCGTGTTCAAATTCTATTAAATTGTGGGAATAACCTTACGGTGCGGATTACGCCTGTTTGGTGAATAACTATTCGTATTCAAATTGATGGGAATAACCTTACGGTGCGGATTATCGCCTGTTGGTGAATAACCCTTGTTATTTGTCTCGTGTGGAAATAATTTGTCTACACGAATTATCACATGACACTTTTATTCCATATTCGTAAGTGATATCATGTTCCTTTATACTCATAAGGGATACCATCTTTTTCATCTTCCATTATTCAAACTTACTATGGTAAGGGATATTAATTCCCTTCACCTTTTGTTAATCAAACCTGCTACGGTAAGGGATATTATTTTCTTCCATACACCTAAATCGAAACTTATTATGGAACTATTGCTTCTATAATTCCTGAAAATATTATATGTTCCATAATAGTTGAATTTCATTAGTTCAACTGAACCTTCCTATTTTCTGAACATTTCTATTGAACTGTAATCGTTATTCTGAACTGTGAATCTTGAATATCATTTTTTTAAATTTCACTCCACATCATGTTGGCAATTTGGACATTATTTGAATCTGCACAAAGTAAACTTCCGATACTTATTGTTTATCCTGTTCTTCTGTTCATCATTTGTATCACTGTTATTTGTATTAATCATCAAGAATCAAGTTGTTGTGAATATCTGTGGCCGGGGGCACAGATGTGATATAATTGTTGAACAGATGATAGGTTAAAGGCGATATACTAGGTTAAAGGCGATACATCTGTTCGGTGTCTTTTATGACACGTGGTGAATGTTCTCTTTGGCCCGTAGTGCAAAGATGAACTGTTGGTTGGTATGATTATGACCAAAGGCTGAATCTGGTATAATCATGACCGTTGGTGTTATATTGAATGTCTTTGGCCCGTAGTGCAAAGACGAACTGTTGATCTGCATGATTATGACCAGGAACTGTGAAGTTGTATTATCTTGACTAATGGTATTTTAGATGATAAAAGTTGATGATATTTTTACTAAAAAGAGAAGCGAGTGGACATTATAGTCTGCATTATTCTTCTAATAGATTGTTCATTCCGCTGCTATTATTGATCTGAACGTTGTTTAAGAATTTAACTGCAGTTTTTGATATAAACCTTGTAGTCTATTGTATTCTATCAAGAACTCAACTGTTGAAGGCTAATGATAAATTATTCGTCATTATCTTAGTCATGATATTTCTTACTGGGCTATTTGAGCTCACCCTTTCTTTTGTTCCATTGTTTTTCAACAGGAGATGAAAACATAACGGGGTCTAGCCGGGGGATGGAGTGAGAGTCCGAGGAATAGCTGTCGTAGTCTTCACGTGTTGTAAAATAGTGTGACAATAATAGTGAAGACTTAGTTGTGTATTATTATACACGGTATTGTTGTACGTTGTGCTTTGTTGTAATAATTTTGTTGTAGTCTTTTGACGACTCAAGTTTGGGCTGTGTGGGCCTAGATTTGGGGGCGTCACAGTTGGTATCAGAGCTTAGGGATATGGTCTTTAATGGAGATCTGGGGTTAGAACTAGGAGGGGAGAGACGAATAGAATCAGTCACTAGTGTGTCCTACCTAAATTAGATTTTATTATCTAATGAGTTGATTTGAATATAGGGACATGAGTGATGAGTCAGTTTATTTGAACTAACATTTATTTTGTGACCACAGTTTAGTATGGCATCTGGAAATCAAGAGGTTAACTACGAAATACCCGAAGCGAATGTAGCCGAAAATCAAGAAGCCACAAACAATCCTCCTGCCAACTCAGGAAATAATATTCCTGATAACATGATGAATGATGGATTCTTTAGGAATTTCTTGCAGTTCATGCAGAATCAGGCAAGAGGAAATCCAGTTAACAATAACGGTAGAAACGCTGGTAATTTGAGGATGATCACTGTCAAGCAATTTAAAGAATTGGGACCACCTGAATTCCACGGGAAGCCTGACCCACTCAAAGCGGAGGCATGGCTGAAGCAGACGACAAAAATACTTGATGTCCTACAATGCGCTGATGATCAGAAGGTGCCCTTTGCTACCTTTATGTTTCGAGGTGAGGCGGATCACTGGTGGGAAGCGGTAAAACGTATCCACCCTTCAGCACTTGAGATGTCTTGGACAGAATTCCAAGAGCTATTTAATGAAAAGTACTTCCCAGAAAGCATCCGCCATATGAAGGAAGTGGAATTCATTAAGCTGGAGCAGGGAAACATGATAGTTTCTCACTATGAAGCTAAGTTTGCTGAACTGTCTCGTTTTGCGACTCATCTAGTAGATGACGAAGCACGGATGAGTCGGATGTTCTTACGTGGTCTAAGATTCGAAATCCGTCAACAACTTAGCTCTCATAAATTTAATTTGTATTCAGATGTTGTTGATAGGGCTCAAAGGGTGGAGCAAACAGATGAAAAATTACAGCCAAGAGTCAATGATCAGAGAAATGATAACAACCACAGGAACGAGAACCATCGAGGAGGTAACCAACACTTCGGTGGTAATTCCACATCAAATAACAGAAGAGGAGAATCCAGTGGGAACAATTTCAAAAGAAAGAGATTCCATAATAATTATGGAAGAGCACCAGTACCAGCACCAGCACCGACCCCAGTTTCAAGGGGAGAAGATCGACCACCAGTGAGATGCTATAGGTGTGGTCAGGAAGGTCACATCAGCCCAAACTGTACACTGCAGTCCAAAAAGTGCTACAGTTGTGGGAAAGAGGGTCATCTTGCGCGATTTTGTCCTGCCACAAAATCAAGTCCAGCTGCAGTGATGATACCAAAAGCTAGCGCGGATAAGGGAAAATCTGTAGTTCAAGGGAGAGCTTTTGTTGTGACATCCCAAATGGCACGAAACTCGAACGAGGTGATAACCGGTAAGCTATTCATAAATTCTCGTGAAGTCTACGCTTTGTTGGATACTGGTTTCATTCGTCCGAATGCATCACCTTGGGGTGCTCCTGTTCTATTTGTGAAGAAGAAAGACGGGAGTATGAGATTGTGCATTGACTACCGAGAATTGAACCATGTCACCATCAAAAACAGGTATCCGTTACCTCGAATTGATGACATGTTTGATCAATTACAAGGTGCTCAACATTTCTCAAAGATTGATCTCCGTTCTGGATATCATCAGTTAAAGGTTAAAGCTGAGGACATTCCAAAGACTGCTTTCAGAACTCGTTATGGGCATTATGAGTTTTTAGTCATGCCTTTTGGACTAACCAATGCTCCTGCAGCTTTCATGGACATAATGAACCGAATATTCAAGGAATATTTGGATCATTTTGTGGTTGTCTTTATTGATGACATCCTCATATACTCCAAAAGTCGTGAGGATCATGAACAACACCTGAGATTGATACTCCAGAAGCTCCGTGAGAACAAATTATATGCCAAGTTGAAGAAATGTGAGTTCTGGCTTGAGGAGGTCACGTTTCTTGGGCATGTGATTTCTAGTCAAGGAATATCAGTCGATCCTGCGAAGATTGAAACGGTACTAAATTGGGAACAACCCAAGACAGTAACCGAAGTCCGAAGTTTTCTGGGCCTAGCTGGTTATTATCGGAGATTCATAGAAGGATTTTCTCGAATCGCCACTCCATTAACTCAGCTTACTCGGAAAAGCACAAAATTCATATGGAGCGAGCAATGCGAGAAAAGTTTTCAAGAGCTTAAGAGGAGACTTGTTTCAGCTCCTGTTCTGACCATTCCATCAGGATCGGGAGAATTCGTCATATATAGCGATGCTTCAGGCAAAGGTCTAGGCTGTGTCCTTATGCAACATGGAAAGGTTATAGCTTATGCCTCTCGACAACTCAAAGATTATGAGAAAAATTATCCTACTCATGATCTAGAGTTGGCAGCAGTCGTCTTCGCATTGAAGATCTGGAGACACTACTTGTACGGAGAAAAAGTGGATATCTATACGGATCATAAAAGTCTCAAGTATTTCTTCACCCAGAAGGAACTCAACATGCGACAACGACGTTGGCTTGAGCTATTGAAGGATTACGACCACACAATCCAGTATCACCCGGGAAAGGCGAACGTTGTAGCTGACGCTTTGAGCAGAAGATCTTATGCGAGTACAAGTGCACTGCTGACAACACAAAAGTGTATTTTGTACGACTTGCAAAAGATGGAGATAGAGCTAAAGACACCAGGGACCCACTCGAAGATTGCTCACGTGCGAGTAGAACCGGCTTTAATCGATAGAATTAAAGCTGCGCAAGCTACCAATCCGGAACTGATGAACATGATGAAGAAAGTACAAGAAGGTGTCATTCCCGAAGCAAGAATTGACGAGAAAGGAATACTTCGAGTCAACTCTCGACTCTGTGTTCCTAACGATCCTGAATTAAAGCATAAAATCATGATGGAGGCACACAACACGCCGTTTGCAATCCACCCTGGAGGTACCAAGATGTATCGAGATCTTCGACATACATTTTGGTGGAACAATATGAAAAGGGAGATTGCAGAGTTTATCTCAAGGTGCTTAACTTGTCAACGTGTCAAGGCAGAGCATCAAGTACCTAAGGGTCCTTTACAACCACTTGAGGTTCCCGAATGGAAGTGGGAACACATCAATATGGATTTCGTGACGGGTCTTCCCAAAGTTTCTCAAGGCTTAGATGCAATTTGGGTCATCGTAGATAGATTGACCAAATCCGCTCATTTCTTGCCTATACGAGAAAACTTTTCACTTGAACGTCTTGCCGGTATGTACATAAATGAGATCGTGAGATTGCATGGCATGCCAGTTTCCATAGTTTCTGATCGAGATCCTAGATTCACTTCACGCTTTTGGATCAGTCTACAAAAAGCTATGGGCACTGAACTACGTTTTAGTTCTGCATACCATCCTCAAACGGACGGACAATCGGAAAGGACGATCCAGACCCTCGAAGATCTTTTGAGACTTTGCGTACTAGATTTCAAAGGAAGTTGGGATAAGTACTTGCCATTGGTGGAATTTTCCTACAACAACAGTTACCAAGCAAGTATAGGTATGGCTCCATTCGAGGCTTTATATGGACGCAAATGTCGCTCTCCAGTATGTTGAAATGAGGTAGGAGAAGCAAAACTGTTGGGACCCGAGTTGGTACGCTTGACGACCGAAAAGATCCAAATGATCCGACAACGAATACAGACAGCACAAGAACGACAAAAGAGTTATGCCGATCTTCATCGGAGAGATGAGAGATTCAACGTCGGAGATCATGTATTCTTACGTGTTTCTCCATGGAAAGGGGTTACGAGATTCGGAAAGAAAGGAAAACTCAACCCTCGATTTATTGGCCCATTTGAAATCCTCGATCGGGTGGGAACTGTAGCTTACAGACTAGCCTTACCACCAAGTATGTCTCGCATCCATAACGTTTTTCACATATCTATGTTACGTAAATATGTGAAGGACCCAAACCACGTCATTGAGTTAGAACCAGACGTTATAGCAGAAGATTTAACGTATGAGGAAGTACCTGTTAAGATCCTAGATAAGAAGGAGCAGATCTTACGCTCAAAGGTTATACCTCAAGTTAAGGTTTTATGGAGGAACCAAGATATTGAGGAAATGACCTGGGAGCTAGAATCTGAGATGAAGTCTAGGTATCCATACCTCTTCGAAATGCCAGGTACGTCATTTTCGGGGACGAAATTTCATAAGGAGGGGAAGTTGTAAGACCCCGAATTTATGAAATACAAAATTTAATTTTTCTTCATATATATTTTTCCTGAAACAGTAAATGGTTAAATTGACAAAATTGAAAGTTAAGGATGTTATGTGTAAATTTTATTTTGTCGGACAATATTCTTTTTGTCGGGGAATATTCGTTTTGTCGGGGAATATTCGGGCCGTACGCCGGCGCCGAAATAACTAATTATTGGTGGAGCCCACAACGGAATAATTGTCGGATATAGAAAACGACAGAAGTAACCTTTTTAAATAAAAATAGTCAACGGTGTTAACTGTTAAAATACCGGTGATAAAAGAATAGTAGCATACGGTAATTTATGGTATTTTCTGTAGCACACGGTACTCTACAGTAGCACACGGTATTGCACAGTGTCTCATATTATTGGTCTGATAATTGACACCGTAACTGTTACGCATCATTTCATCAATAATTGTCACTGCATAATATTTTATATTATCAATTCAATTATTGTTGCTACACAGTATTTTGCATTATTGATTCAATAATTGTCATTACACTGTATTTCATATCATCGAGTCAATAATTGTTGGTGCACTGTAGTTTAAAATTATTGAATCTAATAATTGTCACAGTAGCAAATACACTATAATTTATATTATTAAATTAATAAAAATATGTAACGTGTTTCTTACATTATTGTGGTAACATTATTTTATATGTTGGACTCACAGGAAGAATAAATAAATAAATAAATAAATAAATAATAAAATAATTAATTTTACTATTTGAAATAGTAACGTGAATAGTGACGTGAATAGTACGTGAATAGTAAGAAACATGTGGGACCCATTGTGGGGCCCACATGAAATGTGAGAAATGTGAGAATTTGCTGAAGAGTTGGTGGAGGCTGCGCAGCAGCCTCTGCTGAAATTTTTTCTGTTCACCTACCACACATAGTAACTTATTTTCTCCTATAAATAGCTTGCTCAGCTGAATAGAAAAATCACACCTAAAACATAAAATTTTTCTATAAGAATTTTATGAGTTTTCTCTGAGAATAGTAAGGTTATTTTGAGAGTTTGAAAGCCAAAAGGAGTGCAGGAATTTTTCAAGTAAGTGTTTTATTAAAGAGTAGTAATTTCATAAATTCCTATTTTTCACGGTATTCACAAATCTTCCTTTAGAAGACTCTTCTTTGAGAAGATTCATTTTTAAAAGCTTTCTTTGGAAGATTTATTTTGGAATATTATTTTAAAAACTATTTTAAAGTTGTTATATTATACTACAAAAATTATGTTAAATATATATAATTTTGATAGTTCATAATATACGAGTTATCATATACTTTGAAATTTATATGTGGTAATTACTAATTATATTAAAAATATATAGGTTGATCAATCTCATTTAAATCAATATCCAGCCACGTGTTAAGGTAAGGAATATCATTCTTTTCACACTCTTAAATTTATTACGGTAAGGAGTATCACTCTTTTCATCATCATAAATGGATATTATTTTCTTTCTTACTTGAAGGGATTATCATTCTTTGATTCTCGAAAATAATATCGTTTCTTTCTTGTGCCATTTATTTCCATGTATTAAATTGTGGGAATAACCTTACGGCGCGGTTTACCGCCTGTTGGTGAATAACCTTTTGTATTCATTCCTTATTAATCTTTGAGAATAACCTTACGGTGCGGATTATCGCCTGTTTGGTGAATAACTCTTCGTGTTCAAATTCTATTAAATTGTGGGAATAACCTTACGGTGCGGATTACGCCTGTTTGGTGAATAACTATTCGTATTCAAATTGATGGGAATAACCTTACGGTGCGGATTATCGCCTGTTGGTGAATAACCCTTGTTATTTGTCTCGTGTGGAAATAATTTGTCTACACGAATTATCACATGACACTTTTATTCCATATTCGTAAGTGATATCATGTTCCTTTATACTCATAAGGGATACCATCTTTTTCATCTTCCATTATTCAAACTTACTATGGTAAGGGATATTAATTCCCTTCACCTTTTGTTAATCAAACCTGCTACGGTAAGGGATATTATTTTCTTCCATACACCTAAATCGAAACTTATTATGGAACTATTGCTTCTATAATTCCTGAAAATATTATATGTTCCATAATAGTTGAATTTCATTAGTTCAACTGAACCTTCCTATTTTCTGAACATTTCTATTGAACTGTAATCGTTATTCTGAACTGTGAATCTTGAATATCATTTTTTTAAATTTCACTCCACATCATGTTGGCAATTTGGACATTATTTGAATCTGCACAAAGTAAACTTCCGATACTTATTGTTTATCCTGTTCTTCTGTTCATCATTTGTATCACTGTTATTTGTATTAATCATCAAGAATCAAGTTGTTGTGAATATCTGTGGCCGGGGGCACAGATGTGATATAATTGTTGAACAGATGATAGGTTAAAGGCGATATACTAGGTTAAAGGCGATACATCTGTTCGGTGTCTTTTATGACACGTGGTGAATGTTCTCTTTGGCCCGTAGTGCAAAGATGAACTGTTGGTTGGTATGATTATGACCAAAGGCTGAATCTGGTATAATCATGACCGTTGGTGTTATATTGAATGTCTTTGGCCCGTAGTGCAAAGACGAACTGTTGATCTGCATGATTATGACCAGGAACTGTGAAGTTGTATTATCTTGACTAATGGTATTTTAGATGATAAAAGTTGATGATATTTTTACTAAAAAGAGAAGCGAGTGGACATTATAGTCTGCATTATTCTTCTAATAGATTGTTCATTCCGCTGCTATTATTGATCTGAACGTTGTTTAAGAATTTAACTGCAGTTTTTGATATAAACCTTGTAGTCTATTGTATTCTATCAAGAACTCAACTGTTGAAGGCTAATGATAAATTATTCGTCATTATCTTAGTCATGATATTTCTTACTGGGCTATTTGAGCTCACCCTTTCTTTTCGTTCCATTGTTTTTCAACAGGAGATGAGAACGTAACGGGGTCTAGCCGGGGAATGGAGTGAGAGTGCGGGGATAGCTATCATAGTCTTCACGTGTTATAAAATAGTGTGGCAATAATAATGAAGACTTAGTTGTGTTGTATTATCCACTGTATTGTTGTACGTTGTATTTCATTGTAATAATTTTGTTGTAGTCTTTTGACGACTCAAGTTTGGGCTGTGTGGGCCTAGATTTGGGGGCGTCACAATTGTGGTAAATCAGGTTATTATAAAAACGAATGCAAAGTTAAAGAAAAATTAAAACAATTAAAAATATCTGAAGAAAAAAGTAATCAAATAATCGAGTTAATGAGCATAGAAAATGATTCCAGTAGTAATGAATATAAAAATATTTATTCTCAGTCCTTTACTAATTTAGATGACACTTTCACTTCAGATAGTGAATCTGGTCAAACCCCTAAAGTAACCTTAGGATGTACTGATACTTGTTGTAATAAAACTCTAAATGTTTTAAGTAGACATGAAGAAAAAAAAAGTCTATTAATTGATTTAATTAGTAAAATATCTGATCCTCGGTTAAAAATACAATATACTAAACAATTAAAAGATTATTTTAATAAAGATACTCCAACTAACAAAGTAAATAAATTAAAAGAAAACCCTATTTTTAATATTAATAAAACTTTAGAAAGATTTAAAAATCCGGTAAAAGAGATAACTCTACCTGGATTAAATCAAGAAGTTAATAAGTAAAAACGAGAAATTTTTAAATTAAAATCAGAAATTCCTGAATTAAGGAATGAAATTAATAAGCTTAAAGAAAAGGATACATTGTTAGTTAATTGCTCCTTGGATAGTGAGAATACAGAAAAAACTGAAACTTCTAAAGTTAATAACTTAGATAGTGATAATGAAACTCTTAGTCAACAAGGATTGTCTTTAAAAATATTAAACTCTCTTACTATTCAGAAATGGTATATTAAAGTCACTATAACTATTAACAAAACATTCACTATAAAAATTTCAGCCTTGGTTGATACTGGTGCTGACTTGAATTGTATTCAAGAATGTCTAATCCCAACTAGGTATTATGTAAAAACTACTGAAAGAATGATTTCAGCTAATGGAAGTAAAATGGATATAAATTATAAATTAACTAAAGCTCATATCTGTCAAAATAATATTTGTTTTGAAACATCTTTTATTTTAATAAGAAACATGACAGATAAGATTATTTTAGGATTACCATTTATATATTTATTATACTCTTTTACTACTAATACAAATGGTTTAACTAGCAAACACTTAGGTCAAAGGTAACATTTCAATTTATTAATAAACCTAAGAATAAAGATTTGAGAATTATTCAAGATGAGTCAATTTCAAAAAGTTTAAATATCTTAAATAATAAGACAAATCATTTAAGATACCACAAAGATGAAATTAGGTACAAAAGGATTGAAGAACAGTTACAAAGTAATAATCTTCAGAAGTCAATAAAAGATTTTCATAACTTGTTAATTAAGAATGCTTGTTCTGACTTACCACATGCTTTTTGGCATAGAAAAATGCATATTGTTAAGCTTCCCTATGCTAAGGAGTTTAAAGAAAGTTTAATTCCTACTAAGGCTAAACCTATACAAATGATCACATGAACAAATGAGTTATTGTAAAACTGAAATTAATGATCTTTTGAAAAAATGATTAATTAGGCATAGTAAATTACCTTGGTCATGTCCAGCTTTTTATGTTATTAAGAATGCTGAAATAGAGAGAGGTACCCCTCGTCTAGTTATTAATTATAAACCCCTTAATAAAGTCCTTGAATGGATTAGATATCCATTACCAAATAAGAAGGATGTGATTAATAGGCTAAGTAAAGCAGTAGTCTTTAAAAAATTTGATCTTAAGAGTGAATTTTGGCATATCCAAATTCATGAAAATGATGGTATAAAACAGTCTTTACTACCTCCTTTGGTCACTATGAGTGGAATGTTATACCATTCGGATTAAAGAATGCCCCTAGTGAATTTTAGAATATCATGAATGATATTCTAAACCCTTTTACTCATTTTGACATTTTCTATATTGATGATGTTCTTATATTTTACAACTCAATTGATGAGCATTGGAAACATTTAAATTCATTATATTGAACTATCCAATATAATGGTTTAGTTTTATCCCAGTCAAAATGTTGTTTGTTTCAAACAAAAGTTAAATTCTTAGGTCATACAATTTAGTATGGTCAAATTCAGCTAGTTGTTAGAGCTATACAGTATACTAGCAAATTTCCAGATAAAATTCTTTATAAAACCCAGCTTCAAAGATTTCTAGGTTCCCTTAATTGCATAGATGAATTCTATAAAAATCTGCGAAGAGTCTGTAAGTTGTTTAAGCGACTTCAAAGTAATCCCCCTCCTTGAACTGATGTCCATACTTCTATTGTCCAAGAGGTAAAATTGCATGTTAAGACACTTCCCTATCTTGGCATATCAAACCTAGATGCATATAAAATCATTAAAATTGATGCCTTTGAAATTGGATTAGGAAGAATACTCAAACAAAAGCTAAACCCTAATTCACCAGAATAAATTATTTCATTTTATTCTCGTGCATGGGATAATACCCAAGTAAATTATTCTACTATTAAAAATGAAATTTTATCCTTAGTATTATGCATTAATAAGTTTCAAAGTGATTTATTAAATCAAAAGTTCTTAGTCAAACTTGATTGTAAATCTGTAAAATATGTTTTAGAAAAAAGATGTAGAAAATATTGCATTTAAACAAATTTTTGCTAGATGACAAGCTTTATTAAGTATTTTTAATTTTAATGTTGAATAAATTAAAGGTAGTCAAAATTCAATTCCCGATTTTCTTACCAAAGAGTTTCTTCAAACATGTACACTAAAATGAGTAAAAGAGGTGGCCCAAGTGGTCATGATTGAGGAAAATCCCCTGTTGTTGGTCAATCCAGTAAAAATAAAGGAATCATGATTCCTCATCTAGTTAACCCAGTCCCTTCTGTGGACTTAGTCAATAGGTATCAAATTCTTGGTACCATCCCAAAACCCTATAATATTGTTTTGGCTAGTAAGCCTAAACCTATTGATCCTTTTTGGAGTCCCTCACAGGCTTCAAACCATAGTCAACTAAAATCTAATCAGCCTTCACAGTTTTTACCAAACTATGAAGTTAACATTTTTCATATTGAGGCTCTTATGAAGCCCAAAAATGATCCAGTCATTCTTACTTCCCAGTTCTTTCTAACTGATTGGCATTTTGTTCTTTTTGCCCCTTATAAATCATTAATGTTTTATAAGGATGTCTTTCTTAATACCGAGTCAATTTTTATTAAGCTCATTTATGATAAAAATGATGATTCAAAGATTATTTTTCACTCACTTTATATTAAGAAAATTATTTTCATTCTTGAGTGGGGAAAACACCATCTGATCTTCGTCCCCCTGTAGAAAGAAAAGAACCTTCCCTCTGTAATTATTTTTGTTATTATGATTATATTGAAGCTTGGCATAAGGTTTTCTTATACCAAAATCAGTCAATGAGTCATTCTTAGTTTATTCAATTTGATCATAAATTTAAGAGTCAAATCTCCTTTTGGTTTATTCGTTGGTGGTCAAGATATGGACCTTCCATTGATATCTTCCCCGAGTCACTTCAGTCAAAGGTTCACCACTACAAAAACAATGTTACTCATAACCCTAGGTATGATGACATTCCTATTTTACTCCAATTTATGAGTAAATACAAAATTTCATAGATTCTCAAATGGTAGTATAATATTCATACGCCAGTTGTAGAACATATTTTTCATTCACCATCTCAAAAAACTATTATTAATGAGATCAGTCCAATAGTCATGGTTACCCATATGTTTTTAGTCAAATGGTGGGATAAATTTAATATCAAAAGAATAATTGGTTAAGTTCAAAAGGAATTTTCTCTTGTTCCAATTCCTCCTATTAAATCTATCTATGTTAAAGGTTCTTCCAGTAAATCTATTGAGACTAAAGATTCTTTCAGTAAATCTATTGAGAAATGTTCTAGCCCAGTCCTTCTGGTTCTATTGATGTTTCTAATATTAAAAATTGTTCCAGTTCTGAGTTAAAACTTTTAGCTCAAGTTATTCAAGAAAGAGTTAATAAGCTTCATAAGAAAAGTGATTGCTCATCAACTTCTTCCTCTTAGAAGACAGTTTCCACTTCTAGTAACAATGAGGATCCATACGGAGTATCAATCTCCAAGATGCCCAAGATCCATTTGCATAATCAACCAGAGTACCAATGGCCCACAATCAAGGTATCAAATGCTGCTTGTCAGAATTCATGCACCCAGTGTGTATTTAGTCAAAAAATTGCTGCTTATCCATCGAAAGCAAGTGCCCCCAGTCATTCAAATGCACCAGATGGCCCACTTCTAGCATCCGATGCTGCTTTTCATAAAAGTTGATGCCCTGATTGCCTTCAGTGCGTTCAAATAGTAAAAAACTCACTATTCATCAATAGTAAAAATGTTTGTAATCATTTACTTTTTAAATAGTAATTTGTAATAATCTTTTCCTTATTCTATAAAAGGAATGTTAAGTCATTGAGAGAGGGTAGATTGGTTTTGACCTCTTTCTCTCTCTCATCTCTCCCCTCTACACCCAATGAACTTGTAAATCGTAGTAAGTCTATTATCAGTTTGTATGTCTTCCATTTATATATAGTTTTCAAATTCAATAAACAAGTTTTATTTAATCTGCTTTAATTTTATTAAACCATTGCCTGCTGCTATCAGGCTGTTGGTATATATATATAATTTTCATTTTAAATATTCAACTGTGAGGTCCATTTTCCAGTAATCCCCTTGCATCATTCATATATTTAATTTTTAGTTTAAAAAAAATTCAACGGTGAGGCCCCTCTCCCAAATATCCATCTATATCATTCATTTTCATACTTGTTCTTGTATTCTTATAATTTTGTCTTCCACCATCCGCCTAATTTATATCCATTTTACTTTTATTAACTAAAGTCATTCTTTCAGTAGTTTTGACATAATACCTAGTTGGGATTAGACCTTCTTGAATACAATTCAAGTCAGTGTCAGTATCAACCAAGCCTGAAATTTCTATAGTGAATGTTTTGTTAATAGTTATAGTGACTTTAATATACCATTTCTGAATGGTAAGAGATTTTAATATTTTTAAAGATAATCCTTGTTGACTAAGGGTTTCATTATCACTACCTGAGTTATTAACTTTAGAAGTTTCAGCTTCTTCTGTATCTTCACTATCTAAGGAGCTATTAACTAACAATGTATCCTTTTCTTTAAGCCTATTGATTTCATTCCTTAATTCAGGGATTTCTGATTTTAATTTAAAAAAAATTCGTTTTAAGTTATTAATTTCTTGATTTAATCCAGATAGAGTTATCTCTTTTACCGGATTTTTAAATCTTTCTAAAGTTTTATTAATACTAAAAATAGGTTTTTTTTTTTAATTTATTTACTTTATTAGTTGGAGTATCTTTATTAAAAAGATCTTTTAATTGTTTAGTATATTGTATTTTTAACTGAGAATAAGATATTTTACTAATTAAATCAATTAATAGATTTTGTTCTTCTTCATGTCTACTTAAAACATTTAGAGTTTTATTATAACAAGTATTAGTACATCTTAAGGTTACTTTAGGGGTTTGACCAGATTCACTATCTGAAGTGGAAGTGTCATTTAAACTACTAGAGGACTGAGAATAAATATTTTCATATTCATTACTGCTGAAATCATTTTATATTCTCATTAACTCGATTATTTGATTACTTTCTTCTTCAGATATTTTTAATTGTTTTAATTTTTCTTTAACTTTGCATTCGTTTTTATAATGACCTGGTTTACCATAATTATGACAAATCATTTTACTCCTATCAAACCGTTTGTAACTTTTCTTTTTATAAGGCTTTTTATAACTTGTATTTTTAGTTGACTTCTTATAATAACTTTCTTTATTACTATATTTTCTATGTTTTTCGAATTTATGTTTTTTTATTACTTCTATGGTGACTTCTTTTCCTAGAAGGAGCAATAGGGGGTAAACCATATTGTTCACAAAAGATCTTAATTCATATGTAGTTTTATTTTTGTCTTTATTAACCTGTTTACTAATCTTAAAATCAATACACATTTTAAGACATGTTTTCTAGATTTAACTAATTATATCACCATAGGTTAAATTATCGTAATTAATAAAACTTAAGTTTTTACTTAATTCTTCACGAATTTTATGTGCAAATAAATTGGGTAATCTATTTACAAATTTTTCTTTCCAAAAAGGTTTATTACTATCTTCACGTATTATGACTCTAGAAGTAAAAACATCTTTATACCATCTGAAGTCACTTAAAGCGGAATATATATATATATATATATATAACATGCATTTTATTAACCTTACCATGTATTAATAAATATCACAAAATATGCAGAATTTACGTGTTTACAAATCAAACGAATATGCATAGTTAGACTTACTTGATTGCAGTCCAATGCTGATGTGTAATTTAATACTCCATTTGTCTTAAAATTAAAGATACAATTTAATTTTTAATGTCAAACAACGACGTATCAAATTTAAAAAATAATATAACTCATAAAAGTTTAAAATAAAATAAATTTTATAATTAATAACTTTTGTTATATATTATACAATCATAATAATTATACTAATTAAAATTAAATAAATTTATATCAATTTAAAATTTATTAAATTATGATTAATTTAAAATTTATTAAATTATGATAAAGCTAAAAAATAAAATTATATATTTAATTTTAGATCAGATAAAATATATATATATTTTTAAAAAGAACGTGGATAAGTGCATAATTTATTGTCGCATGATGTCAACTTATACCGTCATACGAGTAATACTATTTGACGAGGTTATTAATATTTTTAATCCCTTTGTCCTATGCAGCAGAGTTAGACTTACTTGATTGCAATCCAAGTGTCCAATAATAGGAAAAATTATTATATGTACCGGAAACATAGCTACGGTATGTTCCCCCCACTCACATAGCAGTGGACCCCACGTGCAGTGGAGTCCACTGCTATATGAGTGGAGGGAGCATACTGTAGCTATGTTCCGGGTGCACCGAATAATTTCTCCAATAATAGATAGTACTTCATTGGTATTAAAATTAGAGATATAATTTAATTTTTAATATTAAATTATGTTATATTAAATTTTAAAAATAATATAATTTATAAAAATTTAAAATATGATAAATTTTAATAATTTTTTTTATCTGTTATAATTATAATAATATCATCGTTTAAGTTCAAAAATTAAATTATATATTTAATTCTAGAATAAATAAATTATTTGTTTATTTTTTTAAAAAAAACTTGGATATAAGTGCATAATTTATTGCTGCATGATGTCAACTCATACCGTCATACGAGTAATACTATTTGACGAGGTTATTAATATTTCTAATCCGTTTATCCTATAATAAAAAATATATATTCACAATTATAAGAGGATATATATTTTTATTATATATATATTGAAAAAATGATCTTTCTATTTTAAAATATAATATTAAACTTGACTTTTAAAATTAATGTGATTTATCAAACTATATATTGAGTTTTGAATGCAATAAATTTTGTATATAGCAGTTCTATGTAAACAATTTATAATTTTTATAATTGAATTATTTAAAATTAAATAAATTTATATTAATTTTTAATTTAAAAATATATCAATTTAACTTCAAGAAATTAATATTGATTTTATATTTTAGAATGAATGGAGAATTTTTATTCATGTCTATTTATAAACATAATGAGTGCTTATTTTGTTAGGAGTGATATAATGATGAAAATATAGTAGATCTAGTTGTTTCAAAGTATAATATTAATATTAGATTTTTAAAAGTTAAATTAAAATATTTATATATTTAAAATTCATAAAAAAAAACCTTTACCTTTTTATCAATATAATTTTGAGTCGCTACATATGAAATTTATTTTTCTCAAAAATTAAATAAATTATGTTGATTTTAAATTTAAAAATGTATCAAATTTAATATTTTAAAATTAAAATATTAATTCATAGTTTGGAATAGAAAGAGTAATAAATTTGAAAATACTATGTCATTTTTAATACTCATGTTGTTCCACAAAAACGGATTCATTTATAAATTTATTTTGTAGCACAAAAAGATCTAGTCTTAATTTTATTAATAGTAGTATAAAATGACATAATATTTTTAAAGTTACCATCATAATTTTATTACTATACCATTACTACTAAACTAAGAATCTATTATTTTTAGTGTAAATATGAAATATAAATTTTATGTATTGGACTATTTTTGTGAAACACATGGAGTATATATCATAAATAGATATCAATTAGTTCAAATATATTATTAGACAAACACCGAGTCATTTTTGTTAGTCTTGAGTGAACTCGGTAATTTAAAGGTTTATTTTTGTCAACTAACTAGTTTAAAATTTTACTTTTATTTTACTATTATTCATACAATGTATCTTTATTATACATAAAATTAATGTATCGTTGTTATACATGCAATGTATCTTGATTATACATACAATTAATACTTTACCCTAACTATTATTAGAATTTAATAATACGAATCCATTCTTCTTAATTAAGCCAAGAAATATCAAATATTGTTCTCCAATAAATAATTAGTTATAACATACTTTTAATTGACAATAACATGTTAATATTGTTATATACATTATATTTTTATTTTTATTTTCAAACTTATAAGCACGGATAAGGGTAATCCAGCTTGTATAAATTTAATTTTAAAATAGAAGAAATTAACATATGAGAATATCAATAAGAGAAGTAGTTATATTTTGCAAAAAGTCCACAAGGGAATTAAATAAAATAAAAGAAGTCGGTGGGAGGGAGTTCGAATATAATCGACGTTTACATGACTTGCTTGATAATTAATGGAAGATTCTTTCTCCAAAGAATCCTGAAAATTTTCAGCCTTCCTAAAAGAACACTGAATAGAGCAAGAAGAATCTTTTGTTCCTTCTAGTAATATCATGCATTTGTTTATTTCTGTCCAAAAGCTTTGCAATTGCAAGATTACACGCTTGCGTTGTTGGTAAAAAGAATGAGTCTAATTTCAAATATTATATGTATTAATGTATTATAATTATTAAAAAGTAAAATTTGATATAAAAATTTATGTTAAATTTTATTTTTTAATAATCGAATATATATAATATTTGAAATAGAGTGTGTGTAAAATTGTCTTCAAATATGCACTACTAGCATATTTTTGGTAAAATTCTAGATATTTGATGCATGTTGTCGGAGTATGTATTAATTTACCACAAACGAATGTTACTGTAATAATTATGCGTAGGTTGTTACTATATTTTACGTTTTAGATTAGTGAATCATGAAGTTATTTAATAGATTGCCAATGAGATAATGGCTCTATAATAAAACTGTCCCTTCAACAACTTTAACTAATATATAATTAAGTCCTGCTATGTATTTTATTTTTTTTTAAATAAATTATAATTATGACATATAAACATACATAAGATATATAAAAATTAAAAATTATTCTATCTTAATTCATTTTATCGTATCACAAGCTTTTACATTAATTACAACATAATTTTATCATAATTTTATCATATATTTATCAATATATATATCATTTCCTAATATAATGTGTAATAAAAAGAAAAAAAAATTGAATTAACAAATGGAAGCGATATTATTACCGGTAAAAGGTTTGGATTGAGAAATTTAATGGATTTTAAATGGGAATATAAAATGAAATAAACTCAAGAACTCAACCATTTATTTGATTATTATAGTATATGTTAGACCTACTAGATTGTAGTCCAGGTGTCCCATCAATTATATAATTAAAAAGCATAGATTTGATTTCAATAATTTTTAATTTCATTATTTTTTGATTTTACAAAATTTTGATTCAATTTTTCTGTTTGTATAATTGTAATAGCATAAGTATTATCTAAATTTGTATGAGTTAAGTACTAGCTAAATTTAAAAATATTTATATCTCTAATAAGAATAGAAAAAAATATATTTTTTATTTAAATTAATATAAGTACTATACAAATTTATAATAATTAAATATATATTATCTATATTTATAAAATATTTTTAAAAAACTTGGTCAATCTCTAATAAAAAAAAGTAATTTTTAATTTTAATTTTATCAATTTTACAAAAAAAAATTATCATAATTTTATATAATTAATTGAAATAATATAACACAATATACTATATATTAACTAAATTTATTACAACATAAAATTATACCAAATTACACTATTTATTTATTAATATATGTGTATTAATTAACTAATATCCATTATTCTAAAAACGGCACGCGGATAAGTGCGTTAATTGCCCCAATGTTAGATCAGTAGTAGTACTAAAAAAAGCGCGCGGATAATTCTCACCTTTTTAAATTAACGTGAACGCGTGACTTTATTACATTCAGACCATCCACTTATTTTCTATCGTCAAAGTTCGAAAATATGCGTTCATCACTGATGATGTCAATCTCGTAGGAGAAAATACTATTAGTATTTGACAACTTATTGATATTTTTTTATCCCTTTGTCTCGAAAAATTATTAAATACTCGTAAGACATTTATTATGTGATATTTTATATCACTCATGTGATATAATTTCAATATTTAAAGTAGATTATTTTACTTTAAGTATTGAAATGACAGTACATAAATAATATGAGACATTACGTTACAGATATTTCAGGACCACTGAATAATTACTCTTTTATCTTATAGTATGAATTTTTTAATTTAAATTATAAAACGAATATATATTTTTGTTTCATATATATAACGACGTATTCCCTCTAGACATGTACAAAAAGTCTACGACCCGCAGGCTGGCCTGACCTGACCTGGTCAAGGCTTGTGCCAATCAAGGCCGACCTATAGACCTTCAACAGACTGCTATTTAAACTTAAAAGTCCGACCAAACCAAAAATCCGTTCTGCTAAAAGTTTGTTTATGTGAGATATATTCAATACATATACTATACTAAAAGAAAATTTTTCTTATTGACATTGAAGTTGATGGTTGATAATATAATATTTGTTATTCTATTCTTATATAACTTACTGAAAATATATATTTTTAATAAGTAACAAGAATCGAAGGAGCCATGTGAAACCCGGTCTGGCCCAAAGGCCTTAACAATCCATAATTTTTTGGGGAAGTCCGACCTGACCCGACTCGCAGGCACAAAAGTCAAGGCTTAGTCTAGTCTGGTCAACGACCAAAACTTAACAAACCGATCTACTGTGCATGCCTAATTCTTTCAATACCAAATATTATTTTTATAAATTTATCTTTTTACTCTTTTATTAATTATTTTGAATTAACCTAAATAAAGAAGGAAGCCATAAACCCCACAACCAGCTCGAGTCCATATAAAACGAAACCAGTGGGGATAGTTCGATTCCAAAGTTCTATCAAATCATGATAGCTACTTATTTTCATTCATCTTTCTCTCTCCTCTTTCTTTACTGCTATTTACTCTATCTGTATGGAGCGGGTACATGCATTCATCTTCACTATGTTCTAAATGAATCCTCAGCTCATTTTTCTTGGTAGCTCAAATTATTTCAATGTCTGATCATAAAACCTCATCAAATGAAGGATCTGCTCTCAAAACAAACCACCATTTTTGGCCTTTGTTTGTGGATCGTAGTGGGTCTCTCTGTTGGAGCGGTTTTGTTCTTGTTCTATTTATAATCTCTCTATGGCTCACTTCACGAAACAACAACCTCAAAAACAAGAACGGCTCCAATCATCCGCCCACAATCCCAAAGTTTTAAGGCAAAGTGGATCATCCCAATTGTCAGGAATCGAAGCAATTGCCTTGTATTGAACAGGAGGCTTTGCTTTTGAAGCCAGAGGAATAGAGCCCAATTGGGTATCTGAGACTTCAAATTGATATTGGGAAGGATCACTGGATAATATTAAAATATGAGTTTTGATTAAAAAATTGTTATATTTTAAATTGAGAATAATATGAAAATTATGAAAATATTACTTATTTTATTTTATTTTTCGTTCAAATTAGACAAATTTTGAATAAAAAACTTTGGTAAAAAAAATGATCAAGTTTTCTATCAATTTATTTTCTTTTTCGTTTATTAAAAAACTCATAAACATAAGAATTGAACAGAAAACTTAATTTTTTTGTTTATTTTTTTCCCTTCTTTTATGTCCATTTTAAAATTCAGAAATAAAGTGTAAATTATATTTAATGTAATTCATTGACATAATTAATTAGTAAAGATGTGGTAGAGTTCTTAAATTTGATAATGTTTCTAGCCCCTAGAAATTTCATGGCATACACTAGTTTTCTAATTCAAAATTTGTTTATAAAATATATCACTTGTAATGCTCGAATTTATCTACACATTTAATTATCGGTTTGGATTTGAGTCTACAGAGAAAAAATTACTAAAAAGTATTTGACGATTTAGGTCGTCGAAAAATACCTCAGGTGTAAGATAAATAACGATTTTAAGATATGTTAACAATTAAAGTAAAAAATATTTATTAGGTTAAAATATTGTATTCGTAGCTCTATTGTTTACTTTATATTAATAATAGTTACACCTTATTGATAGTACTACAGTTCTTAATAGAAATTATATAGTAGAAACCTTATTGTAAAGAGTAATTATTATACATATTAGTATTGGAATAGTAACTAATTAATGTATGTGGCGAGACGGTGAGCCCAAACTTATTTGACTTAGGAGTCATATATAAATAAGTCTAGGTACAAAAAAAATCAAACACTTCATTGATCTTAATCATTAAAAAGTGTGTGATTACGTTGAAATCCGCGTCATGCATATACTTTTAATTATTAGGATCAATGTTGTGTTTGGCATTACAAGAAAAAAGCCTAGCAGCGACTGCTCATATTGGTCGCTAATAGGATTAGCAACGCCAACAATAGCAACCACATATGAATTTGGTTGTTGTTAGTATTAGCGATCGCTATAACATTTTTACCGCCTAAAAAATTGGCGCGATCTTTGGCAACAAATTTTCTTCAACAGAAAATTAATAACGACTACAATTCTCTAATAGTGTCATGTCAATTTTATTAGCGACCGTATGCGGTCACTGATGTATTTAAAATATATCAGATGGACAAATGTATCAGTCACTCAGAAAAGAAAGAAGAAGACAGAGATTTCAACAATTTTTAATTTCACTATGTTTTAATTTTACAAAAATTTGGTTCAATTTTTTTATTTGTATTAGCATAAATACTATCCAAATTTATATGAATTAAGTACTATCCAAATTTAAAAATATTTATATCTTTAATAAGAATAGAAAAAAGAATTATTTATTTTTTTATTTAAATTAAAATAATTACAATACAAATTTATAATAATTAAATATATATAATCCAAATTTATAAAATATTCAAAAGAAACTCAGTCAATTTCTAATAGAAAAAGTAACTTTTAAAAGAATTTTTTGTTTTAGTTTTAGTTTTACCAATTTTTACAATTTTTTTATTATAATTTTATGTAATTAATTAGGACAATATGATGTAATATACTATATATTAACTAAATTTATTAAAACTTAAAAATATATCAAATTACACTATTAATTGTATTAATATATGTGTATTAATTATCTAATAGATAATTCTCAAAACGGCACGCGGATATGTGCGTTAATTGCCGCAATGATAGATCAGTAGTACTGAAAAAAGAACGCGGATAATTCTCACATTTTTAAATTAATGTGAACGCGTGTGACTTTATTACATTCAGACCATCCACTTATTTTCTATCGTCAAAATATGCATTCATCGCCGCTGATGTCAATCTCGTAGGAGTAAATGTCCCGAAAAATTATTAAATGTAACTTAAACATTTATTATGTGATATTTTATATCACACTCATGTATATCAGGTAGCAGATATTTCATGACTATTGGATAGATTTTTTTAATTTAAATTATAAAAAATATATATATTTTTGTTTTATATATAAAACGACATATTCTCTCTATTCTAAATATTACTTTTATAAATTTAATTTTTTACTCTTTTGTTAATTATTTTGAATTAACCTAAATAAAGAAGGAAGCCATAAACCCCACAACCAAGTGACCAACTCGAGTCCATATAATACGAAACCAGTGGGGATAGTTCGATTCCAAAGTTCTATCAAATCATGACAGCTACTTATTTTCATTCATCTTGAACGATCTGCCCTCAAAGCAAACCTCCATTTTTGGCCTCAGTTTGTGGATATGGGCGTTTGATAAGTCCCAGTCAAAGTTATGAAAATTTAGCAAAGATAAAGTTCTACTCAAGGTGAGAACTAACCACAAGAGTTTTGATTGAAATAAGCTACCTTTCATAATGATTTAGAAGAGTTTAAATAACAATAGGAAATAACAACTACTCCTAAATCTCAGGTCACTACTGTGAAACATAAGATACTAACAGCAAAAAAATAACAAGATAACTGAACATTATTAACAACTAATAACCACTTGTCCCCTTTCTTCAACAAGCATAACCACTTGTCTTATTCTTCAGCAAGCATGACTAACAATCCACTTCTTCTCATTGCATGGCTCGTGTGTAGTCCCTACGTGGCATGTGCATGTTAATCCAAATACTTTGGATTTTTTACTGACATTCTTTGAGACCTTCTTGGTGGTTTATCAATACCCTTCCCTTTGACTCTAACCTTGTCCTCAAGGTTTAGATTGAGGAACCTGTCATTAAATTCTTGAGTTTTTTCTCATGTTGCATCTTCTTCCGGAAGTCTCTTCCATTTGATCAAGCCTTCTTCAATAAATTTGGATCCTTTGTGGACCCAATGGCTGTCCAAAATTGCTTCAGGTGTCATTATCAGTTGTCCATCTTCGGCTACAGGAGGTAGATCAGTACTAGTAGTAACTGAGTCACCCACTTTTTTCTTTAGGAGGGACACATGAAATACTGGGTGAATGCGAGAACCTTGAGTTTGTAAGCTACGTTACCAATTCTTTCTTCAATCTGGTATGGCCCAAAGAACTTGCTTGCAAGCTTTTGATATGCTCTCTTGAATACCGTTTGTTGGCGGTAGGGGTGAAGTTTTAAAAACACAAAATTCCCTACTTGGTATTCAATGTCTCTTCGTTTAGAGTCAACTTGCTATTTCATTAAGTTGTTTGCTGCATGTAAATTTTCTTTAAGACGACGTAGCAAGGCATCTCTAGAAGTTAGGCTCATGTCAACTTCATGAACTGGACAATGACCTTCATTGTAGTGTGGTATTGTTGGAGGTGGTCGGCCATAGAGAACTTGAAAGGGAGTCATGCCAGTGGAGGCATGGTAAGTTGTATTATACCAAAACTCAGCCCATGGAAGGAAAGAATTCCATTTATGAGGCTATTGGTAGACAAAGCATCGAAGATATTGCTCAATACAACGGTTGACGACCTCCGTTTGCCCATCGATTTGTGGGTGATAAGCGGAGCTCATCTTCAATTGGGTGCCCGACATTTTGAAGAATTCTCGCCATAAGTGACTGATAAACACGGGATCATGGTCACTAATGATGGACTGAGGTATGCCATGAAGCTTCACCACTCCTTCAACAAACTTTTCCGCCACCCCCTTTGCGGTATAAGGATGAGATAGAGCCAAAAAGTGTGCTGATTTACTTAGTCTATCCACCACAACTAGAATTGAGTTCTTACCATTGGAAGGTGGAAGCCCTTCAATAAAGTCCATTGTTACGTCATCCCAAACTTAACAAGGAATTGGGAGTGGTTGTAGAAGTCCTGCTTGAGACAAAGTTTGATTCTTAGTTCGTTGACATACATCACATGAGGCAACATAATTTTTCACCGTGTGGTACATGGATGGCCAATAAAATTGTTGTGATAGTCTTTTGCATGTTCGAAGTACCCCTGAATGCCCCCCCATTGGAGAATCATGGAATTCCTTTAAAAGTTGTTGAATGACGTTGGAGTGTGGAGACACTACCACCCTATTTTTGAAACAAACCAATCCATTGCGCCATTTGTACGGGTTGCCTGGACTCTCTGTTGCAAGCCTGCTTATGTTTTGCATGTAAGGATTGTCACTAGCGTCCTTTCTCATTGTATCCCATAATTGAGTTTGAGACACAAATAAAGTATTAAGGCTAGGACTACCTGCCACCCGTGAGAGTGCATCAGCTGCATTGTTTTCTCGGTCTGGTTTGTATCTGATCTCGTAATCATAGCCCAGTAGTTTAGACACCCACTTTTGTTGCTCAGGAGTTGTTATGCGTTGTTCCAACAAGTACTTGAGGCTTCTTTGGTCAGTTTCGATATAGAACTTCCTGCCCATCAAGTATGGTCTCCATGTGCGAATTGCATGAATTATTGCTACCATCTCCTTCTCATAAATGGACAATGAGAGTTTGGTGTTGCCCAGGGCCCGACTCATGAATGCAATAGGTTTCCCTTATTGACTCAAAACTGCCCCTATACCACTACCTGAAGCATCTGATTCAATGTGGAATGGTTCATTAAAATTTGGCATTGCAAGTGTTGGTGTAGTAGTCATAGCCTTCTTGAGCTCCTGGAAGGCAGCTTCGGCTTCAGTATTCCACTCAAAATGGCCCTTTTTTAACAAGTTGGTGAGAGGTCGTGCTATAATGCCATAATTGCGAACAAACTTTCGATAATAACCTGTCAGTCCTAAAAAACCACGTAGCTCAGATACATTAGTAGGCCAAGGCCAATTGAGCATAGTTTTAATCTTTCTTTGATCAACCTTAACTCCTTGAGGAGTTACAATATGATCCAAGTACTCCAATTCCTGTAGGCCGAATACACATTTGCCTATCTTGACAAAAAATTGATGTTGCCTTTATATTTCAAAAGCTATTTTAACATGTTCAAGATGCATGTTCCAATTGGAGCTATAAATCAAAATGTCATCAAAGAAAACTAGAATGAATTTGCGGAGGTGAGTGCCGAATATTGAATTCATAATAGCTTGAAAGGTAGATGGTGCATTACAAAGACCAAATGCCATAACTAAGTATTCGTAATGACCATTATGTGTACGAAAAGCAGTTTTATGAATGTCTGTGTTGCGTACTCGTACTTGATGGTAACCCGCCCTTAAGTCTAGTTTGGTGAAATAAGTAGCTCCGTGGAGCTCATCGAGCATATCATCAGCTGTAGGAATAGGAAACCTATCTTTGATGGTTACAACATTAAGTGCCCTATAGTCAGTACAAAATTGCCATGACCCATCCTTTTTTTTTACTAATAGAACAGGAGATGAAAATGGACTAGTACTAGATCTTATAAGCCCCAATTTTAACATGTCATGAACTTGTTTTTCAATTTCAGCTTTTTGAAAATAGGCATACCTGTATGGTCTCACATTGATGGGTTCGGTACCTTCCTTCAAATTGATGTGGTGATCTGTTAGGGTTTCGACACAGTGAAAGCAGCGGAATTTAAAATTTTTTACGAAACCCTAAGACAGGATCCAAGCGAAAACAGATTAATTCAGAGGTTTAGATTATTTTACCGATTATCCGAGATGGACAGGAGACGATGGAATTCTGGAAGCTTCGAATCTTCAACGCAATCCAGCGACTACGTCTCTACGGTATCCACATGAACGCTCCGCTAATCGTCCCACGATCTGCAGCAAAAGGAACTGCGGTACTAGCCATCAAGATCAGGATTTCCCAATTATTTTTCTCTCTAGTCTCTTTCTGAAAGCGGCTAGGGTTTTTGGTTTTTTGTTCCTTACGTGATTAAGACTACTGATATATCATATATATAGTAGTTAATAGGAATTAACCAAAACCTAATTTAATTAGAAAAATAAAATCCGAATTTATATATATTATATCTTAATTAAGTCTAACTTAATTAATATACATATATATAAATTATCCTATTAATTTAAATTCGTAATTTTAAATACTATAAATCATATTGACATATTTAAATACTTACAATTTAAATTAATTCCTTTTTAAATACGTTCTAAGTGTGTGACCCTATAGGTTATTATTATGTTGGCAATAATTTTAAAATCATATTATAAAATTATAAACAGTGAGCGGCATCTAGTAATGCATCACTGTTACCCAAATAATAATAAGATCGGTGATTCGATGCAACCTTTTCGTGACCAATGTTTCAATGCAATTTAATCCTTTTAACCTTGACATCCTAGATTAAACTCGAGGCATGGAAAGTGTCACACTCTTCATAATTTAATCTGAGTTTTCTTAATCAATGAGTAGACTATATGAAACAAATCACTATTTGAGCATGACCATGCATTTCATAGTCCTACTCAATCAAGAGGCTTATGGATATCACCCCTAATATATAGGAGGGTTAAATTTCATCTAGA
The DNA here is from genome assembly GCA_947179155.2 of Hedera helix. Lineage (NCBI taxonomy): Eukaryota > Viridiplantae > Streptophyta > Magnoliopsida > Apiales > Araliaceae > Hedera > Hedera helix. The sequence goes on along the minus strand of OX359285.1, from coordinate 8,526,642 downwards.
TCACTCATATTCCTCACACGATTCATGATGTACCCAATAATCACATTTATTGTCCACCCTATTAAAGGTGACATTTGATGATATCAAAGTACATAAATTATCGTGTAATAATATAGTGATCTCAGGTCGGAGGATCATTACATCATTGTCACTATGAGAATTTCTTATGACACTTTGCATAATGCTCCACGTAGAATTCTCATGGTGGGTCAGTCCAGTACATTGTTCTCTAACATGTACCTATGCATTGACTCAAATATCTCATATATTTATGACCAATGAGATTTGTCCATCAGTCAATCCACATACTAATCTCAATACATCATTGTTGTTCTATTAACAATGATACTCGACTAGGGACATTTAAGAGCAATGATACTAATTGTAATTATATAATCTCATGTTCAAGTCACATACTTGAAGCTATATAATTCGTATCACTATTCTAAGGACTTTTATTATGCTAACATTTATATAACGCAGTAAATGAAATCATAATAAAATAATCTATTTATTCAATCAAATATAATATCAAAAATGTTAAGCAATTACATCAAATAATTAGCCTCTAGGGCATCAACTCTAACATGATCTACTTCTCTTGTAGGAGGAAGTTGTGTTGGCTCTTGGAATATATCTTCAAAATTTTTCAGCAATTGTTGCATCTCTGGATTCATATTCTGTAATGTAGGATCGGACGTGGTTTGAAGAGAAATAGCAAATATGGAGCTTCCCTGTCGTGCCTCCTTAGTGATGGCTTTCACTGATACTGGTTAATTGCTTGTGCATCAATTCTTTGCAACTTCTGATCTTTGTTGTTCCACTGGAATTCCATTGTTAATTTCTTCCAATTGCATGCCACTGTCCCTAATTGTTCCAACCAATTGATACCTAGGACCAAATCCAGTCTAGTTAAAGGCAATGCATATAGAGTGAGGACAAAAGGAATACCTTGGAGATCAATGTGGACATTTTCAAAGCTGCCTTGACACTTTAATGGCTCTCCATTCGCCACTTTGACATTGAAAGGTTCGGTTGGCAGTACCGGTAGTTGCAACATATTGGCCATTTTCTTATTAATAAAATTGTGAGTAGACCCACTATCAATTAAGACAACTACTGCATGTGGTCCAATCTTTGCCATCACCCGCATTGTTTTGTAGGATGACCAACTTGAGAGTGCATGTAGAGAAATCTCGGGTTCGGGTTGTTCCATTGAGCCTTCAGTTTCATCCTCCTCTGAACCTTCATTGCTTCCTTCTAAGAGTAGGAGTTGTGGTCCTCGACATCTATGTCCTGTCGTGAATTTCTCGTCACAGTTAAAGCATAGCCCTTGTGCTCTTCTCTATTGCATCTCATTCCAAGTGAGCCTCTTCATAGGGGTAGCCACTTTGAACTTCGTTGGAGAAGGAGAGTCGGCCATGGATCTGTTGAAAGGCCGTGTAACTTTCCGCTGGCGAATCAGTTGCTCATCTCGCATCCTTGCAAGGATAATAGCTTCTTTTAATGATTTCGGTTTGAACATTCTTATGCCATCAACTATTTTAGACTGAAGACCTCCCATGAATGTCCCTACTAGAGCTTTTTGAGTCCAACCTTGCACCCGATTACCCAATCTCTCAAACTCCTTTTGGTAGTCATGCAAGGAACCAGTTTGTCTGATTTTTGACAATGCTTCATCAAAGTCTTCACAGTCAGTAGGCCCAAATCGAGACCATAATTCCTCTACAAAGATGTTCCAAGTCACCTCTTTCCCTTCTTCATGATAAGCTCTTCGTAACCACTGCCACCATTGATTTGCTTCTCCCTCCAAATGGAAGGAAGCCAAACACACCTTCTGGGTTTCCAACGTGCCCTGATATTTAAAGAATTGGTCGACGCGTGTGAACCATTCAGTAGGGTAAGCACCAATATACTTGGGAAACTCAAGTTTAGCCAACTTAGAGGCGAACATTGATCGTCCCCTTTCGGTGTTTTCTCCAGCACGCCCAGAAAAGGGTTGTCCATTACATTCGTTGCCGTTGCTAGAAGTCGGGTCCTGCCTTGTAGGCAAAGCTTCAGAGATCTTGATAAGAGCAGCCTCTAGATGATGTAGTTTGTCATTGATACCGAGCTCCATTATGCTCATATTAGCGTGAAGCCTTTCGAAACCTGCTTCTAAGTTTTCTATTCTTTCTTTGTTGGTAGTCATAGTGTCTAGCTCTGATACCACTGATAGGTCCCAGTCAAAGCTATGAAAATTTAGTAAAGATAAAGTTCTACTCAGGGTGAGAACTAACCACAAGAGTTTTGATTGAAATAAACTACCTTTCATAATGATTTAGAAGAGTTTAAATAGCAATAGGAAATAACAACTACTCCTAATTCTCAGATCACTACTCTGAAACATAAGATACTAACAGCAAAAAAATAACAAGATAACTGAACATTATTAACAACTAATAACCACTTGTCCCCTTTCTTCAGCAAGCATAACCACTTGTCCTATTCTTCAGCAAGCATGACTAACAATCCACTTCTTGTCATTACATGGCTCGTGTGTAGTCCCTACGTGGCATGTGCATGTTAATCCAAATACTTTGGATTTTTTACTGACATTCTTTGAGACCTTCTTGGTGGTTTATCAGTGTTTCTGTTGGAGCGGTTTTGTTCTTGTTCTATTTATAATCTCTCTATGGTTCATTTCACGAAACAACACCCTCAAAAACAAAAACGGCTCCAATCATCCGCCCGCAATCCCAAAGATCATCCCAATTGTCAGGAATCGGAGCAATTACCTTGTATTGAACATGAGGTTTTGTTTTTGAAGCCAGAGGAATAGAGCCCAATTGGGTATCCAAGAATTCAAATTGATAATTGGGAAGGATCAATGGATAATATTAAAATATGAGTTTTAATTAAAAAATTGCTATATTTTAAATTGAGGATAATATAGAAATTATGAAACTATTGCTTATTTTATTTTATTTTTCGTCCAAATTAGACCAATTTTGGATGAAAAACTTTAGTAACAAAAGTAATTAAATTTTCTATTTATTTGTTTTCTTTATCGTTTATTAAAAAACTCATAAACATAAATAATTTCATAAACATAATAATTGAATAAAAGACTTAAGTTTTTTGTCTATTTTTGTCTTCTTTTTTTTTCTATCAATTTTAAAACTCAAAAACAAAGTGTAAATTATATTTAATGTAATTCATTGACACAATTAATTAGTAAAGATATGTGGTAGAGTTCTTAAATTTGATAATGTTTCTAGCACCTAGAAATTTCATGGTATACGCTAGTTTTCTATTTCAAAATTTGTTCATAAATTATATCACTCGTCTTAATGCTTGAATTTGTCTTACACGTTCAACTATCGATTTGATGTGAGTCTACAGAGAAAAAATTACTAGAAAGTACTTGACGACTTAAGTTGCCGAGAAATACCTCCGGTGTAAGAGAAATAATGATTTCGAGATATGTTAACAATAGAAGTAAGAAGTATTTAGTAAGTTAAAATATCGTATTCGTACATCTATTGTTCACCTTATATGAATAATAGTTACACCTTATTGATAGTACTACAATTCTCAATAGAAATTGTAAATTAGAAATCCTATTGTAAAGAGTAATTATCATACAGATTAGTATTGGATATAGTAACTAATTAGTGTAAGTGGTGAGACAGTGAGCCCAAGCTTATTGGCTTAAAAGTCATATATGGATAAGTCTAGGTACACAAAAAACCAAACACAAAATCAAACACTATATTAATTTTAGTCATTAAAATGTGTGTGCTTACATTGAAATTTGTGTTATGCACATATTTTTAATGGCTAAGATCAATGTTGTGTTTAGCACTACAAGAAAATAACCCAACAGGGACTGCTCATATCAGTCGCTAATAGGATTAATAGCAGCCGCTCTATGATGGCTAGTCGATCCCTATAACATTTTTGTAGCCTAAAAAATTGGCGTGATCTTTGGCGCAGAAATTTCTGAGATCAAAAATTAACAACGACTGTAAGTCGGTCGCTAATAATGTCATGTCAGTTTTATCAGCGACTGTATGCGGTCACTGAAAGCGATTGCTAATGATAGTAAGTCTTTTACCGTTTCAGAGACCGCATGCGGTCTCTACTAGCGATCGCTGATGTATTTAAAACATATCAGACGCACGAAGACATCAGTCACTCAGAAAAGAAAGAATAAGACATAGATTTCAACAATTTTTAGTTTCACTATTTTTTAATTTTACAAAATTTTAGTTCAATTTTTCTATTTATATTAGCATAAATATTATCCAAAATTGTATGAATTAAGTACTATCCTAATTTAAAAATATTTATATCTCTAACAAGCATAGAAAAAAGAAAAATCTTTTTTTTATATTTAAATTAATTTAAGTACTATACAAATTTATAAGGATAATTCTATGTACACAAAAATCAACCACAACATTGATTCTAGCCATTAAAAATATGTGCATGACATGAATTTCAATATAAGCACACACTTTTTAATGGTTAAGATCAATATAGTGTTTAATTTTGTGTTTGACTATCCAAATTTATAAAATATTCAAAAGAAACTCAATCAATCTCTAATAGAAAAAGTAACTTTTAAAAGAATTTTTATTTTTAGTTATACCAATTTAATTATAATTTTTTTATCACAAATTTATGTAATTAATTAAAGACAATATAACACAATATACTGTATATTAACTAAATTTATTAAAACTTGAAATTATATCAAATCACACGATTAATCGTATTAATATATGTGAATTTTCTTAAAATATAATAACTATAAAATTAGTTAAAAAATTATATTCAATTTTCATTATTAACTCATTGAATTTTATACTTCTATTCGAATTAAAATTTCAAGTAAATTTTTGTCAATATAAATATTAGTATAGAATTTAATTACAAATTTAAATAAAATTAAAATAATTATTTTTTATAATCATAACTAAATAAATATGTACTACATTCAAATATTTAATTTAATAATTGATTGAAATAATTTATAATATATAATTTAATATTTATTATTTATATAAATATTCAATAATCTAATTTCCATTATTCTAAAAACGGCACGCGGATAAGTGCGTTAATTGCGGCAATGATAGATAAGTAGTAGTACTAAAAACAGCACGCGGATAATTCTCCCATTTTCAAATTAATGTGAACGCGGGTGACTTTATTACATTCAGACTATCACTTATTTCTCTCGTCAGAGTTCGAAAATATGCGTTCATAACTGATGATGTCAATCTCGTAGGAGCAGATACGAATTTTGTTATACGTAATAATTTATACAATAATTTTTTATAAAATAATAAATTTTATATATTAATTATTTTATAAAATCTATTATTTTATAAAAAAATATTATATGAATTATTACTTATAACAAAACTTGAGTAAATACTAGTAATATTTGTTTGACCAAGTTATTGATATGTTTTTTTTTGAAAAAATTTAATTTTTGGTATCTGTATTAGGACTCAACTTACAAGTTGATATCCAAATTGAAAAAAATTACAAATTGATGTTTGTATTAGAAAAAACTTATAATCTGGTACTTGTACTTGAATATTTATGTAAAATCGTTAATTTGACTAACGTATATGACAAAAAAATTTGAGATGGCTAACAGATCCTACGTGGATAAGGGGATAATTAACTTTTGGTGTTTGTACTGAGACTCGACTTACAAGTTGGTACCCAAACTGATAATTAATATGTATTTTTCTTTTTAATCGATTTTATAATTGTAAATATATTTTTCTTATAAGACCATAAAGTGACATGATATTTTTAATTTATCATCATTATTATTTTTATCACCAGTACTAATTTTTTAGTTAATATTAAAGGTATATTTAAAAATTAAAATTATTCTTAAAATTATTCTTATTATAAATATATTTGAAACTCACGGAGTATATATATTCATGTAATCAAATTTTATGATGATGGAAGAATGTGTATAAACTATTTTTTTCAATGCTTTAATTAGCATCATATATATCTTCATGATTTATTTTCTTTGAGAAGAATTAAGAATATATGGTTACAAAAGTCGGATGTAACCTTAATAAAAAGAAGATATGTAACTATATATTCTTAATTTTTTTCAAGGAAAAAAAACAATGAAAATAGATATATATGATGCTATTAAAAACTTTCAAAAAATAGTATACACATTCTTCCATTATCATAAAATTTGATTACATGATTATATATACTCTATGAGTTCTAAAATTAAAAATATATTTATAATACGATTTTTTTTAAGAATAATTTTAATTTTCAAATATACATTTAATATTAGCTAAAAAAACTAGTAGTGGTGGTAAAAAAATAATAATGATAAATTAAAAATATCATGTCACTTTATAATCTTATAATAAAAATGTATTTACAATTATTAAATCGATTGAAAATAAAAATACATATCAACCACCAGTTTGGGTACCAATTTGTAAGACATGTCCTAGTACATGTGCCAAAAGTAGATTTATCCCTTATCCGCGCAACTTGCCCAATCATCGCTAGGTCATCATTTTCCCGTTGACGTGTTAAAAATTTAAACGGAACCCTAATAATTAAAGGTTTATAAATTTTTTCTAGCACAAGTACCCGTTTATAACTTTTTTTTAGTTTGTGTACCAATTTGTAAGTCAGGTCCAAGTACAAGTACCAAAAATTAAATTTTCCTTATTTTTTTTTTATCCCTTTGTCCCATAATAAGAAAATTTTAATTTAAATTATAAATAAAATATACATTTTTGTTTCATATATATGTTCATAAATATAATGATGTATTCCCTCCGCTCCAAATTAAAGAAAGTTTGATTTTTTTTTAAAATTAAAATATTTATAAATTTAAAATTAATATGATTTAATAAAAAAATTAATATAATTAATCTTGTATACAGTATATATAGACATAATAGTACTTTCTAAAAAGTTTATAATTTTCAGAGGTTCATTATCTAAAATGAATATACATGGTAATTTGAAACAAAACTTCAAAAGAAGTATATAAAATCAGCTGAAATTATAATTAATCATCAAATGACCTTAAAAATTATAAAATAGTATAATTTATGAGAATAAATAACGGACTATTCATGAAATAAAATAATTCAAAGTAAAAATATAAACTAATAAGTATAATCATATCTCATTTATCATTTTTACAAACAAACATAGTCTTGTCGTTCCACAAAAAGAATCTCATTTGTAAATTTAATTTGTTACATAAAAAGAATTCTCTTTTATTAATATTAGTATAAAATAACATAATATGCTCAAATTTATCATCATTATTTTATTATAATGTCACTGCTACTATGTTTGCAGATTCTATCAAAGATTAACAAAAAAAATTTACGCCTGACTTGTGGAATAAATTTACTTTGCACAACCATCTGTGTCTTTCGATTCAGGTACCTGAGGATGTTGCACCAGACCTCCACTCTTGTATGGCAGAACGCAACGTGTGGTTTGGAGTAAGCAGTTTGTGCTGCAGCTGTAGCTTTGTCACTGGCGATACATTGCGTCTCTCGAGCCATAATTTTATTGCTTTGTGCTCGTATGTAAAACCATCAGGAGCAATATAAGGATCATCCATTACTTCCTAAAACAGCCATTGAATGATGCAAATAAATGTAAAATGAGACTCATCACATAATGAATAATTTGTATCAATAAGCAAAGTTTTCTAATTGGCTTTTTACCTGAAGGATTGGGCAGTAATACTGGCCAGGTGCATCAAAATTGTTTCTCTCTCTGTCGCTTCGCGTGTGCATGTGCAAAGTCAGCAAGTTCTTTCAAAACCGGAAGCACTTCAGTATCAAGATCTGGCCTATCCCTGAATCTCATTCTGGAGCATTTCAGTGCTATCTGAGCAAGTTCCTCTGCTTCGGCTAGCGGCCAATCTGTAACTGACTTATCTAGTATGTCAAAGAAGGAACCACTTGCAATAGCATCTTCAACTCTTAATAAAAGCCCCTTTGGACGGCATGCAGACAGCAATTGGAGGGTGATGATACCAAGTGCGTAAACATCAGATTTGGGCCGGATAGTGCCAGTTCTTTGCTACTCTGGATCCATGTAGAAGAGGGTACCAACAATAACAGAGCCTCCTTATTCTGTGATGTTGTCGGGCACAACATCTGAAATGAGTTTTGCCAGCCCCACGTCTCCAATTTTGCTCACATAATTCCTGTCTAACAAGATATTCCCAGGTTTTAGATCACAATGAACAATGGGATCTGGCTTTGAGTTATGTAAGAATGCAAGTCCACAGGCTACTTCAAAAGCTATCCGGAATCGAGTGAACCATGGGTTACTGCTTCTGTGGAAAATATTATCTTCCAGGTTACCATTTTCATAAATTCATAAATCAGGCAACCATTCTCTGGACAGGCTTCAAGCAGTAAAACCATGTGTGGATGCCGTAATTGGCTGAGAACTTCAACCTTGAATAATTTACAAATAACAAATCAGAAAGGTTGCGTTAGATTGAAATATCACAGTTACTCCAATTGAATTGGCAAAAAGATATATTCAATACTTTAGATTAATTAGAACTAGTAGAATTTCATGCAAAAGTACAGAATCCATAGCTGACGGCAATGCCGAAAGGATGCCAAAAGAACATCTTGCAAATATTATTATTTTAAAATATGTGTCAAGTTTAAGAAAGTAAGAGTCATAAGACAAATCAACCATGTGTGTGTAGACAAGGGGAAAATGTCAATTATAAAGAAAACAGAAACCTCTTTCAAAAACTCATTTTTCTTATCAGCTCCAGGACGAAGAACTTTGATGGCTACCGGGGTGTGCTCAAGCTTGCATTTATGAACTTTTCCATATGCTCCTTCATCAATCAACTTAGCCTCAGAGAAGTTATCAGTTGCCATCTCTATTTCGTCCCTACTGTACCTTTTGTACCTTCTGTCACTCAAGAAGAGTGCACGGGCAATCTTTCGTTTCTCTACCGACTCTTTATGGTAATTCAGCTCAGCTATTTCCCTTTCATAACCCTCTGTAGTAAACAAATTTCTTGCCATCTCAATCACCTTCATGGCTTCCAAATGCTTCTCTTTCTCTTCAGCAGCAATTTTTCTTCTCTTTTAAGGGCTGAATTCACTCTTCTTGATTCTTCAAGGCAGTCAGAAGAAACAAAGTGGATCTGCAGTAAGGAATATCAACAAATTAAAGCACGAGATAAGACCATCAAAGTTTTCATTCATGATGATTAGTATTATCTGACATTCCCATTAACCGTGCTTAATTGAACTAGTGGATGTCATTATAATTTGTTCAACTTTAGAAACTAACTTGAAGCTGCCTGAATTAATGAAAAGCATGACATTCTGATTGTTTTCGTAAGTAAGATTTTCTTTGCAGAAGAGGTCACTTGATTATGATTTCAAAAATGTACAGTAGTTAGAGAAGGCTTGAAACTGGTTGCAAAAATATCATCAAAACTAAAATCATTAACCACGTATCACTGTAAAAGTGATCAACTCTCACCTTGGCTTGAGCATGGACCAGGTTTTCACAAGCTTGATTATACATAGCGACAGTATTCCTCAATTCTGCACGCAGTTGTTCTGCTTAAGCCCGGATGTCAGACTGCATAAAGATATGCATCCTGAACATTAGCACTTGTCACTTAAGTAGTTTATGATACAGTGCGTTGCAAAGTGAGTACTCCAACCATCCTACGATAATTGTCTTCTCTTTCTTTTCTCTTTTTCCAGATTTGTTAGGTACAGTATTTAAGATGTGCTGAACATATTTTCATACATTATATACTTATAAAAAAAAACTAAATAATTTTTTTTTATTGCAGGACGGAAGTAACTAACAGGTACCGAGAAATTAATCTAGCATGAGAATAACCGTCTGTCACCATAACACCAAAAAATAACCTGCTTTGAGTATGGAGATAGAGAAGGACATCCATTAACTGTTGGAACATATGCGACACCATCTCCTGTGTTTTCATGATTGATTTGCTTGATGGTAAAAGAATGAACAAGAGAGCTCTCTCGTGTGACTGCCTGAGAATATGGCGAAGTAGGATCTGTGATTGTTGATGTTCCAACCGTGTTGTGAACTTCAGAATCCACATAATCAGAAAAATGGCCAGATGGTAGTTTTTAAATGCTGAAAGAACCATATTTACTTTGAGTAAACAACCAAATTTTAGAGCCTCTCTCCGTGACATAAAAGCAAACAACAAATGATAAAGAATAGATATAAATATAATTTTCGTCAATAGAATTGTTGATTGATATGAGAAATGTTTCCAATATACAACTACTTGACAAGGCATTGACTGAATTTGTGATGAGCCTCTCTCTTGAGACCACATATACATTGCAAATGCCAGGAGCATGTTTCAGAACGGTTGATGGTACCCCAGGGCCCTTTATCCACCTAAATGTGATGATACAAGATATCATGAGAAATATTGGAGGAGATTATAAACATGGGTAAAAAACTAACAGCTGCCAATTACTGAAGAACGTAGTTATATTATTAGATCTTAGTCATAAACTAGTTTTTAGCATAAATGTAGAAGTACCAAGTCACAAATGGTCATCCCCATAAATGAATAAACTCATAAAATGAAGTAAAAATTAAACTTTGTACTTCTAAACCACAAAAGTTTCTCCCTACTGCATTGAGATTCATGAGAAACCTTGTTATAAAATTGGAGGACCAAGAGCCCAGCACTAAACATGGTATTCTTGAGTCAGATATATATCTTACAAGCACAGCTGCAGGATTGTCCCCCTTCTAGCACCAAAGTTTCCATCTGTAAATAATTTCACCAATATTCTACAGTATATTAAGACTATAAATACAAGCACGTATGTTCATTTTACAATCTGTGTAATATTGAAAAGTGTGTTCCATAATCTGCTTAAAATACCAACAGAGATTACAATACCTCTCTTGTTTTGCATAATTTCTTGTATGGTATGAAGATTTGTTCAAACTTTACTTTCATTTCTTGAAGATACAAGGCCGCCATATTAGCATCCAGCTCTTTGATTGGGATACGATCTCCTGCTATTGAATCATTATGCCCACGATAAGACATGACAAGCGAATTAAAGTAGAACAATAATTAATTACAAATTTGGTCACTAGAGTACAAACTTCAAGCTTTGCGAAGTGAGGAAAGCTAACATCAATTATATGGTTCATCCCACCATTCCAAAATATAAGATCACTACAAAGAAGGCAAGTGATCTTATATTTTGGAATGGAGGTAGTATTTACTATCTATGAGCTGAATTCCAACTCATATAGAACATTGTGCAAGTGAAGTAAGATTTTAAATTTGGAACCAAAATATTGAACCTTTGAATATACCGAATTTCAAAAAGAGGACAAAATTCTCAATCAACCCCATATACTAAAGCCGAGAATAGTCCAAAAATCTTGCAACTATATGGTGAAACTTTCTTATAATTTGAGCCACAAATAGTACCAATTTCGTTATGTAACTACCACGGGCGCAGGGGCGGACGCAATCACGGCCAAGGAGAGGCAAGTGCCCACCCTACATTTTTTTAATTTATAAGTATAGTGTTAATATTGTAAATTGGTGCCCACCCTAAAAACAAAAGATTTGGGTCAAGGTACAACCTGATAATTTTTAATATTCTCTTTTAACTTCAAATTTCAATTTTTATTTGCACGAGTCTATTTGATTTCTTCCAAATTTTAGCATTCGAGTTAAATATTATTAATTTTTTCTCTAATTTTTTTTATTAATTATTCATGAATGGTTAATTATTTAGTTTTAATTCTTATTTATTTTTATACATTCAAGCTAATTAGTACATTGACACACTCTTTAACTTTACAATATATATTGAAGTTTTTGGCATGTGTGTCATTAGATGATGCATTTTAATCAATAAAGGTAAAAATTGTGAATATATAATTAAAAATTGCTAATTGAGACTGTGTTGGTCAGTTGTTAGTGATTACATGTGTCACATAACTGTTGGCTGTTAGTAGTTAGTTGTTATTGGTAGTTGGTTGTTAGTTAGTTGTTCGTGGTGTAGTTTTTGCTGATGTCATTGGATTTGAATTGTAATTGTCAATTGAACGTAAGAAGTTAGAAGGGAAAAATAGTTAATTGAGAGTGTGAGCTTAAATACTCAGCAATAGAGAGGAGGGAATTATGAGAGTTTTCATTATGTAATTTTTCCTTAAAAGTCCTGTAATGGAGTCTGAACCTTGTTCTTAATACTACTTCTTGCTCATTTCCTGTTCTTCCATATTTCCTTTTGTTATATCAAGACTATTTTTGTAAGACCCCGAATTTTAATAAATAGATTTTAAAATTTTCTCATAATTTTATACCTAATAGTAATGTATTAAATTAATAAAAATTAAAGTTAAGTATGTTATGTGCAAAATTTTTATGATGGACAATATTCGATTGATCGGGGAATATTTATTCTGTCGGGGAATATTCATACGACGACGCCAAAATATTCAATTATGGGTAGACCCCACAACGAAATATTATCGGATGTAAAAAACGATAGTAATAGCCTTTTTAAATAAAAATGGTCAACGATATTATCACTTTTAACTGTTAAAATACCCAGTGATAAAAGTATGATAGCATATGGTATTTTACAGCAGCACACGGTATTACACAATGTTTAAATTATTGAACTGATAAAGTGGCTATTGCATAATATTTCATTAATAATTATCATTTCATAGTATTTTACATTATTGAATTAATAATTGTCATTACACAATATTTTATATTATTAATTACACAGTTTTTCATATTATTGAATCAATAATTGTCATAATGTACAACATCTTGCATTATTGAGCCAATAATTATTACGGTAGTAGTCAGGGTATTAAATAGTTAGACAAATTTATTATTCGAAAAAATACTGTAAGTTCAATAATTTGGATATTAAATCAATAAAATAATACGTAAGTGTGTAACACGCGTAAGTGTGTAACACGCGTAAGTGTGTAACACACGTAAATGTGTAACGCGTGTAAATATGTAACGCGTGTAGGCATGAAATGCGTGTTAGTCAACGAACGGTGCAGATTAAAGTATAAAACGTGTGTTGATTGATGAATGGTTTAGATTAAAAGATGATATTAAAATGTATGACGTGTGTGTGGAAAAGTTAGTTAGGCTCTGACTATAAATAGGGGGCTTAGCATAAGGAGTTTCATACATTTCTCACTCAATCTTTTTTCCGCTCTCTAAATATTTCTTAGTATAAATGTTTCTTTGAGTGTATTAAAATTATCTTAAGCGTTGAAGATCTGAAAGGGTACGAGTATTGTTCAAGTAAGTTTTTTTTATAAAAGTTATATAAACGCTCACACATACATCAGTTTACAACTATTTCTTTAGAAGACTCTTCTATTAGAATATTTATTTTGAAAAACTTCATTTGAAAGATTTTACTTTGGAAAATTATTTTCTTTAAAAACTATTTTGAAGTATATTTATATTATATGATCACTTTGATGATTTTATATACATAAAATTGGTATGCATTACTTACTAATTAAATTATGAATATACATATAGGTTGATCAGCCTCATAAAAGCTGTATTTAGTCACGAAATAAGGTAAGGGATACCATCTTTTTCATCTTCTATCACTTAAACTTACTACAGTAAGAAAGTATCTTATTTGTAACTCTAATATTATTAAACGGTGAAAATTCTTGAATTAATATTTCATTAATATTCCCTTAATAGTTGCACTTCATCTAATACTATTTGATAAGAACATTCCTATTACATTTCCATCATTATATTTGAACTGTGAACTTATGGACCTTGAACTTTTAAACTGTGGACATTTATTTGAACTGTGAACATTTTGGACTAATTCTTTGTACCGTAAACCTTACCGTTGAACTTCTTCCCTGTGGATCTTAGACATTACTCTTGGACTTGAACACATTTTTCTCTACATCATGTTGACAATTTGGATATTATTTGAATCTGAACAAAGTAAAATTTTCTAACTCTTAATGTTATTGTTTATCCTATTTCTTCTATTCATTATTTATATCGCTGTTGTTATTTCAATCATCAAGAATCAAGTTATTATGAATATCTGAGGCAGAGCGATATAAGTTAAAAGCGACATAGGATAAAGCGATATAATTGTTGGGTGTCTTTGGTCGAATGACAATGACACATAATGAATGTTCTCTTTGGTCGGGGGCAAAGAAGAACTGTTATTTAGCATGATCATGACCAGTGGTGTTTCAGATGATAAAAGTTGATGATGATTTTTTTAAAAAGAGAAGCTAGTACATATTATGATCTACTTGATCCTCTTAGTAGTGATTATTTCATAACAGTGAAACTTTATTCAAGAACTTAACTACTGTTGTTGATTTAAATCTTGTTATTTATATTACTCTATTAATAACTTAACTGCAGTTGTTGATTTAAAACTTGTTGTCTATTATATTCAATCAAGAACTCAACTATTGAATGCTAAGAATAATTTATTTTTCATTATCTTAGTCATGATATTCTTTACAGGGCTATTTGAGCTCACCCTTTTCTTTTTATTCAATTGTTCAAGAAATGATAGCGTAACCGGGACTAGCGGGGAGGAAAGGGGAATGGAGTAGCTGTCCGAGATAGTTGCTATAGTAGTCTTCACTGTATTGTAGAATAGTAATAATCGTGAAAAGTTAGTTGTGTATTATTGAGTACTGTATAATGTATTGTAATAATTTTGTTGTAGTCTTTTGACGACTTAAATTGGGTGGTATGAGCCCGATTTGGAGACGTCAAATTTTTTCTCTTTATTTGTCATTGAAATTCAGAATTCAACTATTTCCATAACAATTTGGTTTCAGAGCTAATGATCCTTAGCCACCATTCCAGAGCTTACTTTCGATTCCTGCAAATAATTTCCAATCTCTAAGCAAAAAGAAAGAAAGAAACAAATACTTGAGATTAATTCGTAATCATGGCAGCAAGTACCAGATCATAGGAAACAGTTGAAGAACGCTTGCGGAATACAGATACACGAGTTCAGGAATTAATAAATAACCATATCAACTACAGAAAACTGTGGAAGATTTTGGTGATAAATTCGTGCATTTGCAGAATATTATGGAGATGATGATGTCTGAGTTGCAGAGAGCAGTTAAAGGTAAGGGTCCTATAACTCCACCTGATAATTCATTAGAATCACCCAATGATTCAAGGGGTCGGGATGAAGGGTTTGTAAATAAGATTCATAATGACGAAATCGGGGGAAACTATCAGAATAGGCCATTAAATCCTAAATTCGATTTCCCTATTTTCAATGGCCTTGAAATAAAGAATTGGGTTATGTGATGTGAGTATTATTTTAAATTTTTTCCCATGACTGATGAACAAAAATTAAGGCATGTAGCATTAAATATTGAGGGTGATGCCAGTACACGGTTCCTCTATAAAGTAAAATCTAATGCTCCCATGGACAAGAATCCTGGTAAATCAGCTGGGATTTCCTCATATGTTACAAGAAATATGGAAGGAATTAAGCCTCAAGAATTTAGATCATATCCAGGAGATGTGAAGAAGCTCACCTTTAATGAAATTCGGTCAAGAAGAGAGAAAGGCTTATGTTTCAACTGTGATGAGCTATACAGACCTGGACATAGGTGTCAGAATATGAAGATTTTCATGTTAATAGGGGATGATGAAATCGATGAAGATGATTCTGAACAAGATAAACCAGTCAATGAATCTAAGGAACCTGTGACAGATATGACCATTTCCCTTCATGTTTTAAATGGAAACACTTCAGCAACTACTGTAAGGATCAAAACTAATGTAGCTAATAAGGAGATTATCATTCTGATAGACACTGGGAGTACACACAATTTCTTGATCACTAAGACAACTGAATATTTATACTGTGTAAAGGAATCAGACAAACCCCTTCAAGTTTCCATGGCAGATGGATTCAAAATGGTGAGTTTTGAAAGGTGTAAGGACTTTATTTGGAAGGCACAAGGGTATAAGTTCCACACTGATATGAGATTGATACCCCTTAAGGGTTGTGATGCTGTATTAAGAGTGCAATGGCTTAAAACATTAGGAGACTGCATATTCAACTTTGTACAGTTAACTCTTAGTTTTACATTAGGAAAGGAAAAAGTTAAACTACAGGGAAAAGGGATGGTTCAGGCTCTTCCATCTCCATGATAACAGTTGATGATTTGGCTTCTTCTTACAATAAGGACCCGTTATCTATCATGGCTTGCTTATTCATAGTAAATGAAGAAAACGATGAAAAGGAAAATAGCTGGGAAATTCAGAAGTTATTGGAAGAAGTTGAAGATGTGTTTCAGGAACCCAAAACTTTGCCTCCAAAAGATCACATGACCATCATATTCCTTTAAAAACTGGGACTGATCCTTTTACTATAAGACCATATAGATATCCCTAAATTCAGAAGGATGAGATTGAGAAAATAATGAAAGAGATGCTCGAATATGGAATCATTAAGTCAAGTTAGAGTTCATTTGCTTCACCTATCATTCTGGTCAAAAAGAAAGATGAGAGTTGGAGGTTTTGTGTTAACTACAGAGAACTAAACAAGATCACAATCAAGAACAAATTTTTTATTCCAATAATTGAGGAGTTGCTTGATGAATTAAAAGGAGCAAAGTTTTACAGCAAATTGGATCTAAGGTCAGGATACCATCAAATAAGAATGCATCCAACTAATGTTTATAAGACTGTATTTAGAACTCATTTAGGGCATTATGAATTTCTGGTTATGCCTTTTAGTCTTATAAATGCCCCAGCAACATTCAAGCTTTAATGAAGTAGGTATTTTTTGCTCATATAAGACAATTTATGCTGGTTTTTTTTAATGATATATTGGTGTATAGTCTAGATTTGCAGTCCCAAGTCCAGCATTTACACAGTACATTATCTCTTTTGAGGTATCACACCTTATTTGCAAAGAAGTCTAAATGTTCATTTGCTCAAACTAAGGTTGAATATTTAGGACATATCATTAATGAGGATGGAGTGTCTGCTAATCCACAAAAGATTACAGGAATGATAAACTGGCCAATTCCTACAACTGTTAAGGAATTGAAAGGATTTCTTAGGTTGACTGGTTACTATAGAAGGTTTTTAAGGGGGTTATGGAGAGATTACACGACCCTTAACTAAGCTACTGCAAAAAGAACAATTTAGATGGACAGAGAAACTACTGAAGCCTTTGCTAAACTTAAGCAAATTATGAGTACTACACATGTGTTAGCATTACCAGACTTCAAGCAGATTTTTTTTGTGGAAACAGATGCAAGCACTAAAGGAATTGGGGTTGTTTTGATGCAAGGTGGAAGACCTATATCATTCATTAGCAAAGCATTAACCCCTAAATATTTAGGTTTATCAGTTTATGAGAAAGAACTATTAGCCATCATTCATGCTATTACTAAGTAGAGATCTTATCTCATAGGTTCTCATTTCATAATTAAAACTGAACATCAAAGTTTAAAATTTTTCATGGAGCAGAGGTTGACTACATCCCTACAGCAAAAATGGTTAAGCAAGATGTTAGGGTATGATTATGAGATTTCTTATAAGAAGGGCAGTGAAAATCAAGTAGCTGATACTTTATCTAGACAAAATCATGATGAATTAGGGACTGTTAAGGATGACAACAAGGATACATCACAATTACATACTATTTCTGTGTGTCAACCAGTATGGATGCAAGAAATAAGTCAATCATATAATTCAGATAGTGAAGTTCAAACTTTAATTCAGTAATTAGCCATTTTAGCATAATCCAATTCAGAGTTCTCATTTAAGGAGGGAAAGGAAAGGGCTTATAATTCTGGGAAGCAGTACTGACATAAGAAATAAGGTATTTGAGGTATTTCACAGCAGTTCTTTGGGGGGACATTCAGGAGTGCAAACAACCTTTACAAGATTAAGACAGTATTTTACCTGGAATGGTGTAGCTGCAGATGTTAAATTGTGGGTTAGTGAATGTGATGTTTGTCAAAGGCATAAAATATAAAATGTTCATTATCCAGCACTACTTTAGCCACTGGAAGTTCCCTCTAGACCTTGGACTAACATCTCTTTGGATTTTATTGAAGGGATACCTAATTCTGAAGATAAAACAGTAATTCTGGTAGTCATTGACAGGTTTTCAAAATTTGCTCATTTTATTAGAATGAAACACCCTTATACTGCTAAGGAAGTTACAGGAATCTTTATTGATAATATTTACAAATTCCATGGGTTTCCTCAATCAATTGTAAGTGATAGGGATAAAATCTTTATAAGTATTTTCTGGCAGGATTTGTTTCAGCAATTGGGAATTAAGCTTTACTTAAGTTCAACCTATCACCCTCAATTTGATGGACAGACTGAGAGGTTGAACAGGTTCTTGAAGGGATATCTTAGATGCATGTGTAGGGATATCTTTGCAATGCACCCTTTATAAAGATTTATTTGGTCTGGATCTTCCACAACTCAACTTTCAACAAATAGGAAACACACAGGTGCCAACAGTGGATACATTTATCAAAGAAAGGTCTCATATGTTGAGAGAACTAAGACAGAAGCTGTTGGAGGCTCAACATATGATCAAATGGTTTGCTGACATGAATAGAACTGACAGACACTTTGATAAAGGGGATTTGGTCTATTTAAAATTTCAGTCTTACAAGCAATCATGTTTGGCTCAAAGGTCAAGTTTCAAGTTAGCAGCTAGGTTCTATGGTCCTTATGAAATTCTGGAAAAGATTGGTAACATGGCTTATAAGTTGAAGTTGCCTGCGGGTTCATTAATCCATGACATATTCCATGTTTCTCTACTGAAAAAGGCCATTTGAAGTAATATTGTGGTATCTGTAACACTACCTCCTACAACTGAAGATGGCAGACCAAAAGTTATTTCAGAAAAAGTATTGAGTAAAAGGATGGTCAAATATCATAACAGGCCAAAAATTGAGTACTTGATTTAGTGGGTGAGTAGTCCTGAAGAAGATGCAACTTGGGAGGATGCCAAACAAATGCTCATTAGATTTCCAAATTTTCCTTTTAATTTTTTCCTTACTTAGTATGATCCTTGAGGACAGGGATTTTTTCAACAGGGAAGCAATGTTATGATGCTGATCATTAATCATTAGTGTAGTAGGAATTAATGACTAATACAATAGGAACTTGTACATAGGAATTCAATTACAGCAGAAGAAGCTTTCAATTATAGCATAAATGGAATTGAGGTTTAGCTACTGGAGTTCAAAATGATCAACAAGAAGTTAAAAGAGACTGTGTTGGCCAATTGTTAGTGATTACATGTGTCACATAGCTGTTGGCAGTTAATAGTTAGTTGTTATTGGTAGTTGGTTGTCAGTTAGTTGTTAGTGTTATAGTTTTTGCTAATGTCATTGAATTTGAATTGTAATTGTCAATTGAGAATGCGAAGTTAGGAGGGAAAAGTAGTTAGTTGAAAGTGTGAGCTTAAATACTCAGCAATAGAGAGGAGGGAATTATGAGAGTTTTCACTATGTAATTTTTTCTTGAAAGACCTGTAATGGAGTTTGAACCTTGTTCTTAATACTACTTCTTGCTCATTTCATGTTCTTCCATATTTTCTTTTGTTATATCAAGTATATTTTTCTCTTTATTTATCATTGAAATTTCGAATTCAACCATTTCCATAACAGTAGGCTTCCTTTGCCTCCGGTGCTGCCGGGACGTCCCTTCACAGCCACTGCCACTGCCACCGACGTCATCTCCATTGGAGCAACACCTTTGTTCAGACTCGTGTTAAAATCCATAGAGATTGGTTAAGCTATAGATATAGGGAAAAATCAACGGGAAAGTGGTAGGATTGAAATTATTTGGACGGACAGGAACAAAATGACAACTTTACTTGCGGTTGGGGTCGACCAAACGGCTGCAGTGAAAAGTAATAGCAGTTAAGAAGCGTTGAGGGATTGTTCGATAATTTACTATCTATAGATTAAAGTATTATCTATCGAAGGACTGTTATTTTTAATTGATAATAGACTTTTGATACTAAAGTCATTTGACCATTTTAGTGCAACTTTTCCAAGCCCTGCTAAGCCCAGTACAACTTAGATGAATTTAGCACATCTTAAGCAGTCCATTTCCAAATATGATAAAAGTACAAGACTTTTTAAACAAAATATCAATATACATCTAGATATTATTTATAATTTCTTTCTTTAAAAACATAAAGATACCTTCATTGTTACCACATCAACGTATTCAAGAGATATAAACACAAATACAAAATTAAGTATGTAGCGACTTAATTCAAACTCAGTGTGAAATAAAGTTCAATTCATCGCACAAAACATTGGCTCAGTTCACTATGTCAAAGTTCATCTAAAAAATTATGATAAAGTTGTTAGTGACGTTGACTCTTTCCTTCAATTCATGTTTTTGTCGACTCTAGTCTTCATACCAAAGTTATATAAGAAAACAAACAATCTAAACTGGTCAAAATCATATACTTCGATATTACTTAATATACTATTACAAAACTTGGATATAAAGAAGAAAGTAAACAAAACATGGATTAAAGGAAAGAGTCAATAATACTTAAAATCAAACAACAATTAATAAGTAAAATCAAAAGAAAGATGAAACTAATTATATACAACTATATATATATATCCAAGGTGACATATAGAGAATAAGCACACAGAACTCCAAGTGTGGAGTTTCCATAAAAGAACCCTTTATGCTCACTCTCTTCTGTCACATTCCTTATGTCCATATATACATATATATTCAACACAATCATCACTTGATTTGGCTGCTTGGACAAACAAACTTATGGTACATATATATTAAACATAATCATTATTTTTTTAACTATGAGTAGAAAACTTGTCTAAACTGATAGAATTTCTTAAAATTTATAGGACACCCGAGTACTGGAAATCATGTAGTGGAGCATGTTTCGTGTATCGAATATCTATAGAAAAGTTGAACATTTCTGGCTGTTACTATAGATCTATAGCAGCTTCCCAACAACCAAAAATATAATTGGTAGGTATTGAGATGTAATTTACTAGACCCTAAATTTGATGTAGGCCAAGAATTATTTTATATTTGAATTTGGGTAGAATTTTTCTGTATACTATAATAGGTTTGGATTAGGGTTGGCCTATTCAAGTGTTTTCATTATTGCGATTTGGGTTATTTAGGAAGGTTAAAGTCCTCATTGATTAAGGAATCTAAATTAGATTGTGATTCAAGATCTTAGGGATGGTAAATGTTGATCGGTCAATATCATAATTATAATTGGATTCTATCAAGGGATTCCTTCTCCTGATTAGTTATGAGGACTCAAGGTGGTTGGTGGGAAAGTATAAATTAGGCTATAAACAAGTGAACTAGGTTACACAATTCTCTTTATAAGATATTATTCATTATTCCAGTATTATTTTGGTTCTCCATTATTATGCTTTTTGGCCTGTACTTGTGACGACCCCGAATCCGGGTCCTTTGAACCTCGGATCCGGTTAACTACAGTACAACCTTTTTCACTATCGTTCATGACTTACAATAATATTATAATTGCTAAATAATCATTTATTTAAAATTTTACAACATCTCTTTCCATTCCAGAATTGCAATCTTTACAAATTCCTAGTATGTCTTAATATCATACATGATACGACATTCTATTACAATCAATTTGAGTATTTAAACACTCACAATAAACATTAACCATTTCTTTAATTACACAATTAGTTTACTTATCCCATTCGGATTCATAATTACTATAATCGTATAGACTTTCGGTAAAAGTAATACGCATTCTTGATCCTTAATTCTTTAATGAAATCTTCGGATATCTCGCACTTATCTGAAAGTGTTGATTTTATAGCAAGAGTGAGCACGACGGCTCAACAAGTCTAACAGTTACACATAACACATTGCATGCTTCACATGTTAAACATACTTTGCATTTTATACGTACATCATGCTTTTCATTTTATGAATACTTCATACTTCTCATGTATCTCATACAATAAACAACTAGCATCTATCAAGTCATGCTTCATATTATGTACATACTTCACATATAATCATCCTTCATGCTTTTCACATATCATAAAATATCATCAATATATCTTCATATCAATAATTTAATATAACATTGTTGCATAACAATACACATATGAGCAAGTTCGGAAAAACTTGTCTAGTTCGCTTCTACTATTTATGCTTATTTTGTGTCTTTCGTTCAGCCTACAATTTATATATGAAATTGACATCATCATTAGTTATAATGACTATTACTTAGTCTTCATATAAAACTCCAAATTCAAATTATTAACTCTTAAGATGTCTGATAAACGAACCCTTAAGTTTTCGAACAAAAACCCTAGCCCAAACCTAATTTGGATATGTCGAGTACGCTTAACCAACTTACACCTTCACTATTCGTTATCGTACGATCCACTTTATATAAGTTGTCTAAATTAGTCACAAATGGACTATTTACATTGGTTTAATTCAATTAAACTTTATTCTTTTACATAACTTAATGATTTGGATATTTAATAATGTACCAAATATCTAAAAATATTATCTACATTTGATAATATACAACTACATTTAAATATTATTAATCATGTAATAATATTTTAATCACTTATTAATATTATTAGCTATTTAATAATATTTTAATCTCTTACTAATATTATTAACCATTTAATAATATTTTAATCACTTATTAATATTATTAATCATTTAATAATATTTTAATCTCTTACTAATATTATTAACCATTTAATAATATTTTAATCACTTATTAATATTATTAATCATTTAATAATATTTTAATCTCTTACTAATATTATTAACCATTTAATAATATTTTAATCACTTATTAATATTATTAACCATGTAATAATATTTTAATCTCTTATTAATATTATTAATCTTTTAATAATATTTTAATCACTTATTAATATTATTAACCATTTAATACTATTTTAATCACTTCTTAATATTATTAACTATTTAATAATATTTTAATAACTTGTTAATATTATAAATCATTTAATAATATTTTAATCACTTATTAATATTATTTACTATGTAATAATATTTTAATCATTTACAAATATTATACATCATTTAACAACCTTTTAATCTCATACTAATAGTATTCACCATTTAATAATATTTTAATACATTTCAAACAATACCAATAGTTAATTTTTTAATTGTGTTAACTTTAGTCTATATTTTAAATATTTAGCTACCATTTAGTTACTAATAAATTATATATATATATATATATATATATATATATATATATATTGGTTTAGTATTCAAACACATTCATTTTACACGTATTTCAACTTAATTTTGCAAAGAAAACTTGACGCGGGTCGACCCGACTCGACCCCGACAGCAAAAAATGGTTCTAGGCAGTGTGTTTGACTACTACAGCGGTGGTACAAAAATTCGAAACCATAATTTGGGGACTGCCCGACCCTCCTTCACTAAAACTGTCATAACTTCTTCATTTCAAAATATTTTGGGATGATTCTTGAGTCCATTCTCATCAGAATTTTCCCCTATACAACTCCTCTTTAGATCACAAATCCAAATTCCAAACAGAAGTAGGCTTAAAATCGCTTACAAAGATAGAATGAAAACTAGCTTCATAGATCCTTGATTCGATTGATTCAAACATGATGCTACAAGCATTATTTGCTAGACCATCATGTTTTATGACTCTACATACCTCATACATCATATATAACCTCTCTAGTTCAAATATTTCAAACTACAACAATAATTAGCACCTAGTTAACTAGGGTTTTACTGGTTTACCACACGTATAATACTTGTATTAAATATATTACACCATAAAGCTACCTATATATCATAGATTTAGACTTATAGATCATCAAAATAAGTTGTAATCGGTTAAAAATATATTTTGACCATAGAAATGAAAAGATAAAGGTGTAGAGCACTTTTAAACCTTTTTGACTTAGATGTTATCATTCTCTTGGCTATGAACTTTGCTAGGGACTCCACATTGGCTCTTAGATATACACCTCTATTGTAATATCTCTCAATACTCTCCAACAATGCTCTCACTTCTCTCTAGAATTTCTTTCTCTTTAAAAATAATAGCAAGAATATAAATGACCAACATTGCACATGTGTTTGTGATTTCTATTTATAGAACTCTAGGAACACATCATTAACTCCTTAATCAAGTAGCATTTGTGAAATTAAGGCTCTAATCTTGCTTACTATTACATGAATGACCACTTGATAGACATTTTGAATGACCACATGAATGATTAGGGTGGTTGAGGGTTGCTTGAACTACTTTGCACTCAAAAATCACCCAACAAGCAAGTTTCACATCCATGTGGGGCCCAAAATTCGGGATTTGATATTTAATTACTCCAATTTGATTTTATTTTTATGTCCTATATCATTATATAAGCATCTATATATATATATATATATATATATATATATATTCACCTATACATGCACATTGGGCTCCACTTTGGGCATTGAAATTAATTCCAATTGGACTTTGAATTACCATTGTTTGGGCTTAACAATTTAATTCATTTGGGCTACTATATTAATTCATTTAAGTCATCACACTTGGGCTCCCAACAATTAAATCAATTGGCTAACTATGATACTTGAAATATAAATAAGTATTGGGCTAGCTTAAATTTATTTAGACTCACCATATTTTTCATATATGGTTAACTAATTAAATCCTATAAGGCTATTTCATTGGGTTTATTAAATAAACACGTTAGCTTAATTACATAATTCAATTAAACTTGCTAGTTATAAGTCCATTGGACTACTTAATTGAGTTAGTCTATTAAATCACTAACACTTAATATATCTTGGATTTATTTTATTAAAATCCTAATGCTCATACATACTAGTACTTTAATAAACTATTAATTTTCAAACAGTCTTTACCACCGCTGTGGCGGTGATTACCACCGCTGCGTCGGTAGTTCTAACTTTCACATTCCAGGGAGTTTCACCGCTGCGGCGTTGAAACCAACTGCTGCCCTGATTTTTTTAAAACTCTAATACACATCAATACAAGTACTTCGACTTGATTAAATTTAATTCATTAACTACCTTTTATTATTAACTTGGGTTCATAATATAATTACTCGTACCCATACAGTTATTTTCACATTGGGTTACTCAATTAACTCACACATCTTTCATAACTTGGGCTGGTAATTAATTTAATTGGACTACCACGCCATATATACAATACTTCCCAATATTATTTAATTGAACTTATATTAGCTATTTCTTGGACTATCATTTAACATAACACTTGGACTTATGATTTAATTACCCATTTTCATGCATGTATTCCCATATTGGGCTAACACATAGAATCCTTTTGGGCTAGTCCACTAGTAGTAATTAAATTACTTGGACTCTTCATGAGGCTAAATCTATAACTTTATTTGAACCTCTTTATAATTACCAGCATGACTTAAAATAATTAACATATTGGCTTGCTTTAATCTATTATTGGACTCTATATAACAACTTAATAATTAAGTTAATTATTTAATTAATTAACTTCTTAATATTGTCATTTTATGCAATATTCTAACTTCTCAACTTGCTAATCTTAGCTTTAATTCATTATTAACTTAATTAATTATTTTATATGACTTTCCTTCTTACTCCATACTTAAACTAATCAATTTATTAGTTTTATTGAGTTTTAATTTATTCAACTTCTTATTTGGCTAAAAGCACACTTTAGGTATATATATATATTAATATAACCACCTTCACTTCTTAATTGAATTTATTTATTAATAAATTCTCCACATGCATCCTTATAATATTCTCACATTTAATTCTTAAAAAAAAATGTTTACTCATTTTCTACACAATTCACTTCTCCAACTCTAGGTTTTAAACCATAACCTTTAATTAATCTTATATACAAATCTTGTAAATATCTAGGATATTACAGTACTTATGCTCACACTGGAGCATCCCCGAACGGCCCAAGCCACCGCCTGATCCGTGGGGTTTCTAACAGTTGTTCTTCAGTGCAGGTAACTCACTATTTGATGGTTTCAACGAGTGGATAAAATCACGCATCAACATTGGCGCTAGAAGGAGGGCCTCGGTATTTGATCCACAAATCACTAGTTTAGTTTAGTTTAGAGACGGTAATTATAGCGGAAGAGGGGAATTTCAGTAGGGACCAACAGGGATCCTCTACAGAACCAGTTTTTAGGCGTGTTTGTGGCTCAATGAAGGACCAGATTTTGCCAAATCAATCGAGGCATAGGCCCGAGCAAACCCATTCAACACCTGTCTGAAAGAGGGTTGTTTTTACCATCAATTACACTGGATTCTGACCTGCGGAGGGTGGAACCAGACTTACGAAGATTGAGGCCAGAAGAATTAGTAGACCCGGAGTGAGGTCGACATACTGTGATCAGAGAGAGAGAATTATACTTCATAAAATCAGGGAAGCAGAGGCTGAGTTGGAGACATTGAGGGGACAATACCAGGAATGGACTACCCATCTATCCGAACTGAAAAGAGGAGAGGATCTGCTAACTAATATTGAAGAAGGAAAGTGAGAGTCAACCCCTCAAAGTTGGCCTTAACCCAGGCGGGTGAGAACCAGGGTATCCGGCTCCCACGACCGGAACCATCCTCATTATCATATGAAGTGACCTGGTTGGCTGGACCAGGATCACACTGAAGATATAAGGCGGACCGGCTCGCCGAGTCGGTACTATCGGAGGCTAACTAGATCTCCAATCGAAAGAAAGAGTCAGGGCGCTATAAGGATAAAACCGAGTCAAGAAGAATAGCGGATAGTTCCTTACGTGTCTATTCCCAATCCCATTATACAGATGATAACAGACTTGGAAAGGAGGTTAGCAACAGCAGAAGTGAGACCAACAGTAGTGACAAAGCTAATTGTGCCCCCACTTTTAGATCTGAGATCTCCATTCTCTCCTATCATCGACTAGAAAAAGGCTGACCCAACGAAGAAATTGCCACATCTGGAGATTTATGTCGGCACGGGCGACCCGTATGATCATATAAATTCTTATGAGTGGGTGATGAAGTACTACAATCATTCGGAGGCCAGGATGTGTCAGATCTTTGTGACGACACTTAAAAAAGGAGCAAAGCAATGGATAATGTCACTGCCCCCCGAACAACATCAATATGTGGTAAGAGTTGTGCGAGAAATTTCATGAA
The DNA here is from genome assembly GCA_947179155.2 of Hedera helix. Taxonomy (NCBI): domain Eukaryota; kingdom Viridiplantae; phylum Streptophyta; class Magnoliopsida; order Apiales; family Araliaceae; genus Hedera; species Hedera helix. The sequence continues at coordinate 8,499,281 of OX359285.1, read as the reverse complement.
CGGTTTAGGAGCAACAAGAGGAGGGGCAAGTTAACAGCGTCCTTGATGCAGATTAAGTAGAAACAGGGTGAATCGTTGAGCCAATATGTGTAGAGGTTTTGGGATGCAGTGGATATGATCACCGACTTGAACATGGCACATACGTTGGGATTCTTTACCACAGGGATGGACATGGCCAGGAACAAGAAGATGATGAAGGATTTGATGTTCAACCCTCCGAAGGACCTCTTAGATGCATATGAACGAGTCAAAAAGTTTATTGCGATCAAGAAGGCTAAGAACAACTTACAACCAAGTAGTAAAGGGAATGATTGACCTAATGGTCATAATAAAAACGGAGATATTAAGGAAAATATTTCTAATCGAATTAACCTGAAGGTAGGACAACCGACTGAAAACAAGCCACCTCTTCAACCTTGGCCAGAGAATAAGGTGTACACTCATTTGAACACAGACTGAGTGAAAATATTGGAAGCAATAACGAATGCTTCGATAGTCGAACCGAGACTGTTGGGATTGAGGTAGTCTTGAACAAACTTATATTATCAGTATCATCGACAGGGCATGCAGCAGAAACATGCATTGGGTTAAAATACATGAGCGAGAAATGAGTTCAGAGTGAAGAATTGATCCAGTACGTGGCTGGTCGAGAAATGCCCACCCCGAACCAAGCATAGGTTGACGCACAAGGAGCCGAACCGACTGTCCATCCTCGACGCGTAGTAGATGTTATTACGGGAGGAATTGTTCTTAAGTAGTCAAGAAAGAAGAGACGATTAGTCTCGGACATTATGCTGGCCTTATCTAAGCAGACGGCAAAGCCAGAGAGGCCTTTCCTGAACATGGTGATCTCATTTTTAGATGAAGATTACCCAATAAAAACAGTGGAGCCCTATGCAGGTGCCTGATAGGGTTAAATTATATGCTATTTTTATTCCCTAATACTTAGTTTTTATATTTATTGCGTGTTTAAATATTTAATTATTTAGCTTATTTTGGTTTTAATAGGTTTTATAGGATTTTAGTTAATTTATGTTAATTTAAGTAATTTTATAGTATTTTTATATTTCTTTTTATTTATATGTTTTTATTTATTTTTAGTGTTTTAGGTGTTTTATTAATCATTATGTGTTTTTATTATTTTTAGTATTTTTATATTATTTTTATTTATTTTTAATTATTTTATATTTATTTTTGTAGGAAAAATAAGCTTGGAGGGCAAATCTGTAAATCCTGCAAAGACCGGGGGCAAATCTGTAATTATCGGAAAAGTTGGCGTCCGCGCATTGCGCGTAAGGAAGCAGCTGGCACGGAACAAAACGACGCTGTTTGGCGGTTTGGTGGAAAAGCGTCCGCGCAATGCGCGATAATGCTTAAACAGTGGCAAGAACAGGATCAATACGACGTCGTTTTGGAGCTCTGGGCGCGCAATGCATGGAAGCCTGTGTCAGGCACTGTAGTGAAGGCTCTGTTTGGCTGCGCGTTAATTCTTCCAAATCAGATTATTTCGCGAATTTTGCTCATTTTTGAGTCCAAATTGGATTTTAATTCCAATTAGGGTTAGGATAATAATTATTTTATTTTTCTTTTATTTTTAATTATAAATTCTATTAAGGTTTGGACAAGTTAGGAGGTTTATGGAGCCTATAAATAGAGGGCTTGAGACACATTGTAATACACAACTCTTCTATTAGAATAAAATTTCTTTCTTCTATTCTTTGATGCTCTCTACAATTATGAGTAGCTAAATTCTTTTTCTTAGTTTAATTGATTGAAGCCATCAAGATTTATACACTGTGAGATTTAATTTATTTTGAGATTTAATTTATTTTAATTGTTCAATTTATATTTTGAGTATTGAATATTTTTCTGCGTTTTATTTTATGATTAATTCGTTTAATTGCTAGGGTGCACACTAGTTTATTATTCGTTGAAATATACTGCTAAATTAAATATCAAATCCGTAATTGTTTGATCACTTTAATTTGCGAAGCAATTAAGTTTAATAATTATTTTGCTTATCAAAATATTATTTTATCTTAGGAAAATAATTCATCTAAATTAAATGCAGACGCTTGGATTGTGTTGTTTAGTTCAACGATCTCTCTATTTCTTTATGTTGCTATTAGGTTAAATCTTTAGCGCTTGTCTGAGATTATTTAGTAGTAAAGGTTATTTAGATCGCTTGTTTCTGCTTAACTAAAATTAAGGAGAGATAGGAAAATTATTCAAATGGGAGTAATTATTCCACGTTGAATATTTAAAATATGAATTGATTTATTCTTGCATCAATGATCAGTTATAAATTTTTGATGGTGGATGTTGACTTAAACCAAGGTTTTTTCTTATTATTTATTTCTTGCATATTTATTTTTGTTAGTTTTATTTAAATTATTTCTTTAATTAAAAACCCCCAAATTCTTGTTTGCAAAAACATAAAATTAATTAATCATTCTCTGTGGGATCGACTCTTGCTTACACTACTACATTAATATTTTTTCCAAAGTAAGATTTTATTTTTGGGTGCTCGCGACATCACACCAGTGCCCTAGTTATCACCGCACAGGTTGGCCCCGTAGATATGAGATGGATCATGATTAACAACGGGTCTTCAGTCGATGTGCTATATAGCTATGCATATCAGTGAATGGATTTGCAAGGTAGTAAAATTGGATATCGGGCAAGAGTCGCCTTTATATGGGTTCGGCAACGAACCTGTACCAGTAATTGGGATAGTGGATTTACAAATCGTTTTTAGGAAGGCTCCTCGGCACAGTCAAGTTATAGTGAAGTTTTTTGTGGTTCAAGTTGATTCGGCGTACAACGCCATACTAGGAAGGACGACTCTGTCCACGTTACATGTCGTCACATCCATTCCCTATTTCAAAATTAAATTCCCCACAAACAATAGGGTTGGCAAGGTGAAATGGGACTTGGACATTATAAAGAAGTGTTATCACACAACACTCACTACGTCAGCAGTCGGAGTCAGTAAGCATAAACAGACCATGTTGGTAAATGTTAAGCCATTCATAAAAGGGGCTACAGAGTTGTTGGCGTTGCTGGTGGAGGAAGTTAAAGATGTAGAATTGATCCACAACAACTTAGCAAAGACAGTTCGGGCGGGTGTCAGGTTACATGATACCGTCAAAAAGGCCTGGTGGAGTTATTAAGGACATATGCAAATATCTTTGCCTGGACTATAAGATCCCGACTTTTATGAAATATAATATAATTTTTTTCATATATATATTGTGAGAACCCGAATTTTCGGGATTTCTTTAATAAAATTAAATAAGAATTTAATTAACAAAATTATCAAGGTTGTTTGAATTATTAATGATTGAAATATTTTATGTGATACTAAGTGTGTGATGGGATTTAATTGGTAAATTAAATCTGTACAGAGATGGTAATAAATTGTGTTGAATTAACATAATTGAAAAGTAAATAAATTGTTTAAAAATAATTTATGAAGACTAAGAGAAATTTCATGTAATTGTACAATTAAATTTTTGATATTTAAAATAGTTGTGGAGGTGCATAATTGTTATTTAAATGGTGTTACGTGGTAATGTGAGGTATATGAATTAGATATGTATATATATATTTGTATATATATGTGCATGTTCAATTGTTATATTGATAAATTTTATTGATTATGGAGATAAATAGATTAATAATTAAATTAATCCAAAATATTAATGAAAAGCTAATGAGGGAATTAGTAAAAATTAAAATTATTGATTATATAATTAATCAATAATTATGATGAACGTTTAGAAATTTTAAGAGGAGAAAGTAATTATATAAATTATATAATAATAAATTATGTAATTTATATTAGGAAATGTATGCAAAATATTAATGAAATAATAATTATATAAATTATATAAGAATAATTATATAATTTATATAAGAGGATTCAATTAGTTGAGGATGAAGAAAAATTATATAAATTGTACAATGTGTTATTTTATAGTTTACATAAAGTGTAATGAGTAATGAAGAAAATAAAAAATAATGAGAGAGCTGATAAATGTATAATTATTGATTATATAATTAATCAATAATTATGGAGAAATTCTGAAAATTATTTAAGAAAATAAAGTAATTATATAAATTATATAATAATAAATTTTATAATTTATATAAGGAAAGTCAAAGTAAATAGTAAGGAAATAGTTATATAAGTTATATAAAAATGATTATATAATCTATATAAGAAGAGTACATTAATTAAGAAATGAAATATAATTGTACAAATGGTGCAATATTTTATATGGTGTATATTTAAAGTGTGTCAAATAGTAAATAAATGGAAAATAAATGAGGAGAATGAATGTTTTAATTTATTAAATTATGTTTATTGTATGATGGAATTGTTATAATTTTTATGGGAGATAATATTTTAGAAACATAAACATGTTAATTAAACATGTTGTCCATGTAACGAAGTGAAAAAATTTGAAAATTAATTTTTATAAGTTGTATGTGTTATTTTATTAATTTTGGAGATATAAATTACCTCATATAATTACATACATGTTATTATGCATGTACAAAAATTGTCAAGTAAAGTACCTTAAAAGGGTATAAATATCATTTATAAATCATTTTATGAATTGTGGTGAATTAAAATAAATATTTTATATATATTATATAAAATATTTATTACACGAAATAACTACGTAATGTATTAAATTATTTAATTATGCATGTTTTGTTGCTTATCCGGATTTGAGAGAGAGGCGGTGGAATTGGTGCAAGATTTAAAACTAATTTACTCACACTTAAGTGATTTATATAAGGAAAGCAAGGAAAATAATAAGGAAGAAATATCCGATGGTATAGAAATAGTAGAACACAGTATTGCACAGTAACATACGGTATTGCATAGAAGCACACGGTATTGCATAGTATTTTATATTATTGAACTGATAAAGTGGCTATTGTACAATATTGACTTTATTGAATCAATAACTATCACATGCATAATAATTCATATTATTGAACTGATAATTTTCACAGTAGTAAATGCACAGTAATTCATGTTACTGAATCAATAATTGTCATTACACTGTAATGTGCTTTTTCTTTTATTTATTTTTTGTATTATTGTTATCACCATTGTGATGTTAATTTAACTGTTGTATTTCATTATTAGTTGGTATTTCTAGTAGTATTATGAGTCTCTAACTCAGAAAGTCAACTACACTACATTTACAATAATTGGTTATAATAATGAATAATTGGTGAATTATTGTTAAATAAATTTATAAAGTTATTTGTTTTATATACTTTATATAAAATTAATTATTTTATATATTATATACTTTATATAAAATTAATTATTTTATATATAAAGTTAATTGATTTATGTAAAGTTAATTATTTTATATATAAAGTTGATTGTTTTATTAATATATGAAATGAACGGTGTAGATTAAAAGAAATTTGAACGAACAGTTTAGATTAAAGAAATCTTAAAAGATGAAATGTGTGATACGGATTAAACATTATCTTGAAATGTACGGTTTATATTAAATTAGAAAATCTTAGATTATGATAAGTTTTTTGGCTATAAATAAAGGCCTTAACTTAAGAAATTTTCATAAATTCATTACTTATTCTTTCTTTCACTATCTAAATATTAATTTTTGTAAGTTCTCTCTGGGTGTACTTAAGATATCGTGATTATTTGTGAAGATTAGTAAGAGTACAAGTAAGTTTTTATAAAAGTTATATAAGCACTCACACACATCACATGATATTTATAAATCTTTTGTTAGAAGACTTTTTCTTTAGAAGATTTATGTTGAAAAGTTTCTTTGAAAGATTTTATTTTAAAATATTATTTTCTTTCGAAAACTATATTGAGGTTATTCTACTTTATTCTATCAAATCACTTTTGATAATTTCATACGAATTGATATACACCATAAAATTTATATGCGGTAGTTACTAATTAAATTATAAATATGTAGGTTGATCAACTTAATATAAAATCAATATCCAGTCACATGTAAAAGTAAGGGTTATCATTTTTTTTCATACTCTTAAACTTACTATGGTAAGTATTATTCGGTAAAATTTCCTAAAATGATTATATGTTCTTTAATAGTTTGCATTTTATTTAATATCGTTTCATGTGAACCTTCCTATTTACCTGAGCTTTTTTGTTGAATTTCAATCGTTATTTTGAATTATAGATCTTGAATATCATTTTTGAATTTGAGTCCACGTTATGTTGACAATTTGGACATTATTTGACGCTGGACAAAGTAAAATTATAAACTTTCAATAGCTATTGTTTATCCTGTTATTCTATTTTTTCTGTTTATCATTTATATCTCTGTTATTATTCTAATAATCAATAATCAATAATCAAGTTGTTGTCAATATCTTTGGCATGTGTGTAAAGATAATATAATGATGAATATCTGTGGCCTGGGGTACAGATGATAGTATAAAGACGATATAATGGTGGTGTGTCTTTTAGGGCACGTGGTGAATGTTTTCTTTGGCCAAGAGCAAAAAAGAACTGTTGTTGGCATGATCATGACCAGTGGTGTTTTAGATGATAAAAGTTGATGGTGTTTTTTTGAAAAAGAGAAGTTAATGGACATCATAGTCTACATGATTCTTTTAATAGATTGTTCATTCTGCTGCTATTATTGATCTAAAAATTATTGTTTTAATTATCATTATCTTAGTCATGATATTTATTTACTAGGCTATTTAAGCTCACCATTTTTTTTGTTTCTTTGTTCTTCAAGAAATGAGAGTGTAGTTGGGACTGGTCGGAGAATGGAGTGAAGGTCCGAGTGATAGTTGTAGTAGTCTTTACATATTGTAAAATGGTATGACAATAATAGTGAAGACTTCGTTATGTATTATTAAGCGCTGTATTTTTGTACTAATGTACTATTTTGTAATAGTTTTCATGTATTTTGGCAACTCAAATTGGGCTGTGAAGGGCCAGATTTGAGGGCATCACATGGACGCCTAACGATATACCCGGCATAGTTAAAAATGTGGTTATTTATAGGCTATCAGTTGATCCAAATAGGAAGCCAACACACCAAAAACGCAGGATCTTTACCCCTAAACGACAAAAGATCATTAATGATGAGGTGACGAAACTCTTGAACGCAGGGGTTATTAAAGAAATATAGTACCCGGAATGGTTGGCGAACGTAGTCTTGGTCAAAAACAAAATGGAAAGTGAAGGGTTTGAATTGACTACATTGACCTTAACAAGACCTGTCCGAAGGACTTCTATCCACTTCCTCGTATCGACCAGTTGATTGATGCAACATCGGGGAATGCAGTGCTCAGCTTTTTGGATGTGTTTTCAAGATATAATTAGATTTTGATGGCCGAAGAGGGTATCCTAAAAACCTCTTTTATCATGCATCATGCGATCTATAATTATAATATAATGACGTTTGGGCTCATCAATGCAGGGGCTAAGTACCAGAGGATGATAAATTATGCTTTTTATAAAAAGATCGAAAGGAATATGGAGATATATGTAGATGACATGATCGTTAAGAGTGCCAGGGTTTATGACCACCTGCAGAATTTATATGAGTGTTTCCAAACGGTCATACATTATAATATGAGGCTCAATCCGATTAAGTGTGTGTTAGGCCATAGATCAGGAAAATTCCTCGGATATCTGATGAGTAAGATAAGGATTGAGGCTAACCCGGAGAAGATCAAAGCAATATTGGATATGAAGTATCCACAAAATTTTAAATATGTACAAAGATTAACAAGGAGGGTGATGGAGTTTTATGGCGAAGTCGACAGAAAGGTGTCTTCTTTTATTTGATACATTGAAGGGACCGAAGAATGAGAGGACGTTTCAGTAGACTTTTGAATGTGAAAATTCTTTTCAGGGGATTAAGAAGTATTTATTTTCAGCCCCGTTATTACAGAAACCGATCCCAAAAGAACCTCTCTATTTATATTTGGTAGTGTTGGTTCGGGAAGAAGGGGAGTTCAGCGGCCGATTTATTATGTCAGTCATGCTTTGAGGGACACAAAAAACTTGGTACCCTAATCTTGAAAAATGTGCGTATGCTTTGGTGGTGGTGAGCAGGAAGCTCCACCACTATTTTCAGGGTAGGGTTATTGTTATCTTTAATCAACCATTAAAGAAGGTATTGCATAGGCTTAATGCTTCGAAGAGGATGGTGGCTTAGGCCATTAAACTTAGCCAGTTTGTTTTGGATTATCAGTCTTGAACGACCATCAAAGGGCAAATTTGGCAGACTTTATCATTGAATGCACTTTTCCTGTCGAAAGTTTGGAAGAAAGATCATAAGTTGTTAGTGTCATTACTGGATGGCAGCCAGTTTCTTCGACGACTTGGACTTTATATATTGACGGGTCATCTACTGTCGATGCAAGTGGGGCAGGGGTTATATTAACCAGTCCTGTAGGGTTTAAAGTATAGTAGACGACCAGGTTCCAATTTTGGGATACCAATAATGAGGTGGAGTATAAGGTGGTTTTGGTAAGCTTAAAATTGGCTTGGAGTTTTGAAGTTCAAAACATTATAATCTTCAGCGACTCTCAATTGGTGATGAAACAAATCCAAGGTGAGTATAAGGCTCGGGGGCCACGAATGACAAGGTATTTGTTCGAAGTCAAAGCACTATTGTAGAGGTTCAATTCTTATTCTTTTCAAGGTATTGAATGAGATGGGAATGTTGTAGCAGATGCTTTATCTAAGTTAGCAGCAACTCAAGAAGAAAGCTTAGGGGTTTCAGTGTATCTAGAAATCTTAACCGAACCTAGTATTTCAAGAAATGAGATGTTCTCAATTGAAAGGAGTAACTGTTAGTTGACCCCGTACTTGGACTATCTAGCCGATGGGAAGTTACCTTAAGATAAGTTGATGGCTAAAAAGATAAAGTATCGGTCGACATATTTTTGTTTGATCGATGGGGATTTATACCGGCGAGCCTATCTGTCGCCTTTGTTGAAGTGTCTAGTTCTGTCGGAGACGTCCTATGCATTTCGAGAGGTTCACAAAGGGATTTCTGAATATCACAAGGCATTGGGGTACAAACTAAATAGGCAGGGGTATTATTGGCCGACGATGTTCCAGGAAGCTAAAGGTTATATACAAAAATGCCAAAAGCGTCAGCTTAATAGTTTGGTTCCACATCAGCCTCCAGAGGAATTATCATCGATGTTATCCCCAATCCCGTTTGTTATTTGGGGAATAAACCTGTTGGGGATGATGCCGAAAGCGAAGGGATAATTCCAGTATATTGTGGTGGCGAAAGATTATATGACCAAATGGGTAGATGCCAAGCCACTTCGTCACATAACCGAGGAGGATTGTTTAAAGTTTCTGAATGAGTCAATTGTGTTGGTATCAAATAATGGTTTGCAATTTATAGGGGCAAAGTTCGAATAGTTCTTAACAAATTTAGGGATTCAGCATCAGAGGATTTTGGTGGCACATTCGTAATCCAAAGGCTAGGTCGAGGCAACCAATCGAATATTGTTTAATAGGGATTAACAGGTGGCTGGATGATACGAAAGGGAGATGACTAAAAGAATTACAGAGTATTTTATGGGCTTATCGGACAACACCACAGACAACTACGGGAGATTCACCTTTCAGGTTGGCGTATAGAACCGATACGTTAATTATAGTTGAGATCGGGTCAACCTCATTTAGGTTGTCTAATTTTAAGGAATTTTCTATTGAAGAGGGACTCCGACTTAACTTAGATTTGTTGGATGAGGCTCAGGATGCTGCAATCTTGAGGTTGGCAACATATCAGCAGGGGACGGCTAGGCATTACAATCGAAGGGTTCAGTTGAGGAGGTTCGAGGCTGGGGATTTTGTGCTTCGGGAGATAAAGGCTTTGACTCCTTAAAACACAGGCAAGTTGATGCCTAATTGGGAGGGCCCTTATGAAGTCATAAAAGTGTTAAAGGCAGGGGACCTATCGGCTTCGAGGTATGGATGGGATCGAGCTAAAGAATACTTGGCATGCTAGTCGGTTGAGGAAGTATTATCAATAATTGATAGGTTGTTTTTATTTTAATTATTCTGTGAAGTCAAAAGGACTTTATTCTTTTGTACTATCTAAGCATATATTAATTAAAGAAAGTATCATTTTATTTATTTAATCTACTTATGCACAATATGTTCGGATTAAATTAAATAGATCCAAGGTGAGTATGAGGCCCGGGGGTAACGAATGACAAGGTATTTTTTCGAGGTCAAAGCACTATCGCAGATGTTTGATTCTTATTCTTTTCAAGGTATTGAACGAGATGATAATGTTGTAGCAGATGCGTTATCTAAGTTGGCAGCAACTCAAGCAGAAAGCTTTGGGGGTTTGGCATATCTAGAAGTCTTGACTGAACCTAGTATTTCTAGAAAGAAGATGTTCTCAATTGAAAGGACTAACTGTTAGTTGACCTCGTACTTGGACTATTTAGCTGATGGGAAGTTGTCTACGGATAAGTTGATGACTAAGAAAATCAACTATCAGTCAACATATTTTTGTTTGATCGATAGGGATTTATACCAACGAGCCAATTCGTCGCCTTTGTTGAAGTGTCTAGTTCTGTCGGAGGTGTCCTATATACTTCGAGAGGTTCACGAAAGGATTTGTAGAGATCACATGAGGGCTAATGCGTTGGCGTACAAGTTGATCAGGCAGGGGTATTACTGGTCGATGATGTTCTAAGAAGCTATGGGTTATGTACAAAAGTACCCAAAGTGTTAGCTTAACAGTTCGGTTCCATATCAGCCTCCAGAGGAGTTATCATCGATGTTATCCCCAATCCCATTTATTTTTTGGGGAATAGACCTGTTGTGGCCGATGTCGAAAGCGAAGGGATAATTTTCGTATATTGTGGTAAATTACATGACCAAATAGATAGAGGCCAAGCCATTTCATCACATAACTGAAGAGGATTTTTAAAGTTTTTGAAGGAGTCAATTTTGTTTCGGTTTGGCATTCTGAAGGTGTTGGTCTCAGATAATAGTCTGCAGTTTGTAGGGGCAAAATATGAACAATTCTTATTAGATTTGGGGATTCAGTATCAAAGGACTTTTGTGGCACATCCACAATCCAAAGGCCAGGTCAAGGTGATTAGTCGGACGTTACTCAATGGGATTAAAAGGCAACTAGATGATATGAAGGGAAAAAGGCCAAAAGAATTATAGAGTGTTCTTTGGGCTTATCGAATAACATCACGGACGACTACGGGAGATTCACCTTTCAGGTTGGTGTATAGAACCGACGTGTTAATTCCAGTTGATGTCTACCTCATTCAAAGTGTCTAATTTTAAGGAATTGTGTAATGAGGAGGGACTTTGACTTAACTTGAATCTATTGGATGAGGCTAGAGATGCTGCAATCTTGAGGTTAGCAACATATCAGCAGAGGACAGCTAGGCATTACAATCGAAAGGTTCGGTTGAGGAGGTTCGAGGCTGAGGCTTTAGTGCTTCGGAAGGTAGAGGTTTCGACTCTACAAAACATAGGCAAGTTGATGCCTAATTGGAAGGGTACTTATGAAATCATAAAAATGTTCAAGGTAGGGACTTATTGGCTTTGGGGTATGGATGAGTTCGAGTTAAAAAAAAACTTGGAATACTAGTCGCTTGAGGAAGTATTATCAATAATTGATAGGTTGTTTGTATTTTAATTATTCTGTGAAGTCAGAAGAATTTTATCCATTTGTACTATTTAAACAGACATTAATAAAAGAAAACATCATTTTATTGATTTGATCTACTTATGTACAATATGATTGGATTACATTGAAAAAAGAGAGGAGAAAATATATACTTTATAGTACACAAGTTTAGTTATTTGGTAGGTCATTGTCATTGGCGTTGGTGTCGGATTTATTGTTGATGTCATCATTGGAGAAGCCAATTGTCTTGGGGTCGATACTAGTGACTTGGATTTTCCTAAGGGTTGTATGGTATCCTTTGTCGAATTCCTCAACTATTTATTCTACAAGTTCTTGGGAAGCTCGGTATTCGACAATTATTTATTCTAGTTGTTTTTTGAGGTAGGTGGTTTCCTCTTTGAGTTTGGCGTCATAGTTTTGACATTCTTTGTGTTTAGCGAAACCCTTCCTGTTGATTTTCTAAAGTTTGGAGATGTTATCTTCTTTGGTTTTGATATTTTGGTGGAGTTGGTGGATTAGTTTTTGAAGTTCTTCGTTCTGTTTAGGGAGTTTGGTTTATTATTAGAGTTGTGCGTATAGTCCTCTGTTAGCGGTTTCGAATTGTCTTAGGGAGTCAATGGCAACAACGCGTGCTTTATGAAGTTTCTGGAGGGCAGTGGTGTATTCTTCATTCTTTTATTCGAGAATTTTATTTTGAGCTTGCAGCTATCGAAGTTATTCTGTTTAGAGGTTCTCTAGGCTGATGTGTTCGATTTATTCCAGGTGATGTTCTTGTTAGAGGCCCCTGATTTGGAGTTCAACATTAGCTAATTGTTGTTGGAGTTGGAGGATTCTTTCATTGGCTTCAGTAAGTTGTTGTTGGAATTCTGCGTGTTGTCCATTAACTGTGTGGAGTTGGGCTTATAGCTGGGGTTTTTCTTGTTTGGCAGCTTAGAGTTTGCCTTTTAGATCGGTGAAAATAGTGTCGGAGTTTGGCACACCTTTTTCGTGTGTAAGGATTCGGCCGAAAGTGGTCAGGCTCTACAAAGATGTATAGGTTTAGTACCATGGAGATTCTAATCTATGATAAAGGAAACAGTTATATAAATGTTTACCTGTCCTACATGTACGGTAGTGGCAAGTATCAACTCCCTGTAGGTGCAGTCCTCGAACAGGTGATTGTCAGTCGGAATGATGAAGTTGTTGAAGCGAGAGTAGGGGAATTTGTTGTAGGCGTCGGGAAAGAAAAATCTGGGTTTGTTCCTTCTAGAGGTGGAGGTGGAGGCACTTATCGGTGGGATCGGGGTTGCGGAGGTAGTTTCTGGTTGATTTGGTGGGGCAGAGGTTTGTGGGGTTTGTAAGGGAGGTTGTGTAGTTTGTTTGGTGGTTGAAGGTTCAATGGAAGAGAGAATTTCTTTTGGGTAGGGATGTATTGAATTTGACGGAGGTTAGGACGAAGGTTCGATGAACATAAAATGTGGGACTTGTTGTATGGTTATTTGTGTTGTGTGAATAAGTTGTAAGGGAGTTGTTACGGGTGGAGGGGGTAGTTTTGATTGAGAAGCCTGTGGAGTGCTTTTTCGGAGTTCGGGTGCTATGGAGGTTGTGTCGGCCTGTTCATGTGTTTATTGTTCCTTGGTGGGTAGGGTGTCCGAGGTGGTAGGTGAGGGTGTTAGAGGGATGGTTGTTTTGTGAGCTCTTTGTTTTCTACTTTTCATTTTAAGGGGTTCTACTGGGGATTCGAGTGCATGAGGAGAAATGGTGGTATGAGGGGGAGATGTCGATTCGATAATGGGGACAGATCAAACGGGTTGAGCCATAGTGGGCTCTTCAGATGGGTGATCTGTGGGGTTGATTATGCGATGTTAGGAGAGTCGTCTATGTTGTACTCGGCGATGAAGAGTGGTGGGCTTGATGGAGGATGAAGAGGGGTATCGATGCTCGGTTTAGTCATTACTACTATATAAAAGAAGAAAGATCAAAGGTTACAGGGAGAAGGATGAAAATAAAAGACGAAAATAAAGAAATGAGTCAAGTTCGAAAATTTACATCTGTGATCGTATAAGCATTGTTAGCTAGAGAGAAGGCTGATGTTCCATGGTGTGGTTGGGATTTTCTCGTAGAAGTCGTGGAACTCTTTTTAGCGTTCTAGGCTAAGGCATTCATATTCGAAGTTTAGCTTTAGGGGTTCTCCACACGAGGGTAATTGGTTGATATCGGTGTTGTGGATGAAGAACCAGCGTGTGTGCCAACCTTTGTTGGTTGTTGGGGTCTGCATCCAAACTCAACGTCTGAAAATCTTATTTAGATATCAGAGGCCCGCCTCTTTGGTTTTGGTAAAAGTGAAGATGGAGAAGAAAAAATCGGTAGAGGGGGTAACTTTTAGTTTATGGTAGAAGGCTATGAAGCAGATAAGGTGAATTAAGAGTTTGGAAAAGGTTGTGATGAGCTGATGCCGGTGAGGGTGAAGAAGGCATTGATAAAATCATGGAGGGAAAAACGGAGGTGAAAGTCCAATCATAATTTTGAAAGGGGGTTGAATAGATTATTACTAATTAAAAATTATCTTAGGCCTTTTTATATTTTTGATTAATTAATTTGCAATGTAATAAATTAATATGCAAGACAATAAAAATTCAATCACACAATACACATAAATTTATCTGGTTCACAACATACAACTCGAGTATGTTGCTACGTCTAGTCTCAAGCTCTTCTCCAGGACTTGAGATCCTATTATTATCAGTAATAAATTTTTCTTCAATAGGCGGAGAAGCCTTTACAAAGTTTTATAGACAAACTTTCAACAATTTATATAACTAATTTTCTTGGACAATAGCTCCCCGCTCCTTTCTCAAATGTAGATGTACCTAATTTTTAATCTAGCCCTATTTTATAATTTGGTCTCGAAACAAGAAGTCAACTCCTCACCTCACAAGTACACTAAAGGCCCAACTACTCATTGACCTCTCTAAGACTCTGATCTTAGTTAAAGGATCATTCTCTTTTTTTCACAAATTTAAAGACAACTAACTCACATTTTATTTTACAATCTGGTCTTGATCAAATAATAACTCTCTTTTTCTCACAGAAATATTAAACCAATAAACCAAACTTTTTCAATAAATGATTGTTTTTTAAAGATATTTAGTGTGAATATAAAAGTATATATATTTAGTATGAATATAAAAGTTTAAATAACTTTTATAGTAAGTGATATTCTTCTGTGTAAGCAGATATAATCAATTATATTAGTAATATAAAAGTTTACATAACTTTTATATTATGAAACAAATATTTTATGAATAGATGAATTTATGTGCTAACTACTTATGATGATAGATATCAAGTATGATAGATAAAATAGTTAATTAATACTTGATATGACAAATAAATTTTTCTTACTCAAATTTATATATATTGATATATTTGATCTATGATGTGATTACTTTAAATAAGGCTACTTACTTATACCCGATTAATAAGTCTCTCGTTTAGGAAGAATATTATCACCCTGTCGGTATTAAGTATTGAACCAAACTTAAAGTTTCGCAACTATGATTTATATAAAAATTAATTTATATAAATCACTATAGCAATAAAAGGCTTTCTAGAAACTCGATTAATAAGTCATTCGTTTAGGAGGAATATTATCACCCAGTCAAAATCTAAGCTCAGACATTTTATCTAATATAATAGAGGAAATATGGATATATATAAATGTGTATAACAATTTATATTTGTACATCTATAAATATAAATGAGTATGAGATAATGCAAATAATATCAATTAATACTTATTTCAAATACTTTGACCAATTTTTTTCTTCAAATGAAGATAATAACTTTTAGTAGAAGAGAAATTTGAAAGCTGATAGAGAGAGTATGTAAGCAAGGAGAGTAAGCTTTCTTTCTTTTTGATTTGGTTAAAAAATAATGAAAGGGAAGCCTTTTATTTAAAGGAAATTGAAGTTTGGGATAAAATAGTAATTTTGATATCTGATTTAACGATCAACGGTTGGGGGAGGCGGCCAAGGATCTGATGGTCTGTATTAATTTTAAAACATCACTTAGATTGCCCAAAAAATTTCAGCACACTTTAAAAAATCGGATGGACCAATGGGAGAAAGGAGAGAATTAAGTTTTGGTGGACCGTTCAATTAGGCGAAGAGAGAGGAATGACTTTTGATATCTTATGTCCAACGGTTGAGACAAAAATGCTAGAAACTTTAATTTTCAACTTACATGCTCAGATGAACAAACCAGTTAGCCTTTGAAATTTTCAAACTTCATTAAATAAGGCACATGCTAGTCTAGAGTAGGCAACTATTTAATTATCATGTAGCTTTTGAATTTTGCTAGCAATTTTCGGGAGAAACAAAGCTTATAGCTTTTAACATATTCAAAGCACATGCTAGCATTTATTTCAAGCCACATGCTTTCATTTTTCAATTAAGCAAGTTTTCGGATAAATGCCTAATAAATTTTGGATGGAGTAAAATAAATCCAATCAAGCCAAATTTTCGGATAGAGTATATTTAAAAGTGTTTTTTGCTTTTTGTTTTTCAAATATATAATATTTTAGAAGAATTATTTTGGGAAGAATAGGAGTTACCTTGCCTTAGAAAATATTGATTTATGAATAAATATTTAATAACACTTGATATTAAATTATCAAGGTTAATAAAATACTAATTAAACAAGTTTTGAAAAATATTTTTGGTCGAGTAAATAAGATAATTAAAATAAATATTAATCTATGGAGAGGATTCTATTTCTAATAAATCATATTTACCTAATTTGTTATCATTAAAATAAATACAATAAAAGTTGGAGACCCGTCAATCTCTCCCTTTTTATGATGACAATTATGACGTAAAAATATTTTAAATGCTCTCCCTAAATTTATGCATGCATTTTGAAGAAAATTTTAATATTGAGAAATTCACATAGAATGATATATGATTTATATTGGCAGAAGATAGTATGCAGTGTTGCCCAATATAATATTTTTTTTCTTCATTTTGTCACCACAAAAAGTGATGGGGATAATAAACATATTTTTTAGAATCTGCAGAAGTTAAGTTAGTATCTAAAAAACATTCTTTGCCTGTAGAGAAAAGTTAGTAGCGATAAAAACTCATTTATAGTAACCAACTCTTAAGAAAAAAAAATCATACATATTTGTATACAGTATATATAAAATACAAGTACATTTAATATATATAGAATATTTTTTATATTATAAATATACATATTTATGAATTTTGCTATACGTAATAATCCATACAAGGATCCTTTGTAAAATGGTGGGTCCCATATTTTAATTGCCCTATGGGACCTACCATTTTACAAAGAATTATTGTATAGATCATTAAATGAATCATTACGTATAGCAAAACCCCATATATATATATATAAAATTAAAAAAATAACTTTTAAAGCATATATGTATATGTATATGTATATTTATATAAATAAATATAAAATTTTGTTGTTATGTATAAATAAGCAGATTAATAAACCTAAAAACACATGTTTTAGAAAGCTTAAATAATTATGATGAAAAATCTAACATGCCTAAATCCATACGTAATTTGCAAAATCTGTCAGAACTCAAATTGCTTTGTGAATATATGAGCAATGTTTAAATTTGTATCAATATGATCTAATTTAATGTTACCATTGTTTACATGATCACATAAAAATGAATACCTGACATCTATATGTTTTGATCTAGCTTGTAACACAGTATTTCTGCTTAAATTTATAGCATTTGTATTATCACATAATATAGACACACAATCAAATTTTAAATTATAATCAGCAAGAGGTTGTTTCATCCATAATATATGTGCACAACATCGTGCAGCAGCTATAAACTCTACTTCAGTGGTTGAAATAGATACTGAGTTTTGCTTATTAAAGAACCAAGAAACTAAACAACTACCCAGAACCTGACAAGTGCCACTTATACTTTTTTAACCAACATGATGACCGGTATAGTCAGAATCTGAAAAGCAAACAAGATCAAATGGTTAATCTTTAGGATACTATAGTCCTAAGTCTGTGGTTCCTTTAAGATATCTGAAAATTTACAGTAACCAAATGTGATTCTTTAGGATTTGATTAAAATCTAGCACATTTACAGACACTGAACATAATGTCAGGTCTGCTGTTAGTGACATACAACAGATTTTCAATCATTCCTCTATATTTCTTTGTGTCAACACTTTTTCCATTTTCATCAGCAATTAATTTATTAGTAATTGACATAGAAGTATTAAGAGGTTTTACATACTCTAAACCAAATTTCTTAATCATGTCTTTGCAATATTTAGATTGAGAGATTTGAATACCTTTTTCACCTTGTTTGATTTACAAACCTAGGAAGAAGTTTAATTCTCCTATCATGCTCATTTCAAATTCCTTACTAATGCTCTCAGAAAAATCATTGCATATAGTAATGTCAGTAGAACCAAAAATGATGTCATCAACATAAATTTGAATAATAAGAATATCATCATTTTTGTATTTAGTGAAAAAGTAGTTGTGACGCCCCTAAATTCGAGTCCCTTTTACCTCAGATTCGGTGTCCACGATCCAACACATTCATATATTTATTTTACCCAACATGTCATTTAATAAGAACTTAAACTGAAATATTATAAAAACTTATATAACACGTTTTCAGGTTGTCTAACCTTAACTATTACAACATGTAAAAACAAATATTTACATGACTGTATTTACATAGTTTAAAACAAACTAGCTAAAATAAGTAGCAATTATTCGTGTGCATTCACTTTTCCTTTGTCTGTCATTGTCCCTTCGGACGATTTGTTCTTAGCTAAAATGTTAAGTTCAATCAAGAATGAGCAATCAAAATGCTCAGCAAGTAAAATAGTTGAAGATAAGCAGTTCGTATCTGAATAAGCTTTAATAATTCAACAGTTGAACAAAAACTGTGAATTGAAATGAGTAATTATTTTTCAAACTTTTGATTAATTTTGAAATCAAGACAATACTGAGGGTTGCCAGACCGTGAACTAGTTTGAGGTTAAACAACCTTTAGCAGTTATAAAACTATACTATTTTGTATGCATGCAAGGGGATCAGCCTTTTGTACTATGTACTGTGCATAAACATATAAGTGCGTAAGTGTAAGTTGAAATTTTAGGATTCGATATCTTTTTTTCCTTTATAGGGTTGTTCGTCTCAGTTTTCACAATTTGAATCTGCACCAAGACGACTTGGTTTGGATTAGCTTGTATAACAAGTAAAGAGTTAATACACAAGCTTTAATAACTTATCTAGCCGAAATAATTGGCTTAGACTTATAGAAATAGCTCTCAAATGAAAAGAACTTTACAAATGCTACATAAATTCAAACATGGAATAACAATTAATAATCACACGCCCATGATTGTCTAGCTAAATTGATTAGCATAGACGTACATTGAAAGTTTACTTTCGAAAAGAATTTTGAAGCAACAAAACAATTGAATAGTTACAATATCATTTTTAAATCAGACGAGTATAAATTGAGATTTGATAATTATGTTTGGAAAATCCATTAGAATACTTGCTCAATAATCAAGGAGAATTTCATAACGCAACTAAAATACAATAATTAAAATCACATTGTTGCACGAAATGCTAGAGAAAAGGAAACTTACCTCCTGTCATAAATTAATACCCTGTATAGTTGTTTATACTAACAAGTACAACCGTCGCGTCTATTTGAAAGGTTACCACTCATCGTATTACCTATGTATTATCAACCCACGTTATCACAAAAGTATAAACACAATATAGTTATAAGTTTTCATTCACATACATTTAATTTTGAATTCATTAACTAAATCTTAATTAGTAAACCAAGTTGGAAATATTATTCCAAACAATAAATAAAATATATTAAAATATCATTTTGTCTCATTTGTATATTAATACAACTAATGCACATAATATATCATGCCTTTTAATCAAAACTTCATACATACAAATCTTAATCATGCAAATTCCTAATTGTGAAATCAAATTAAATTCACTATGAAATCATAGATTAATATAAACAATAGAACATATTCTGAGTTGGATTATATTTTAAAATATAATTTATTATAACATTAAATCATTTGAATACTTGAAAATAAAAATAAAATTTAAAAAATCATTTTCTATACATTGCGCCCCGGCGCAGGTTTTGAATTACAACATTGCGCCCTGGCGCAGTGCGGTCGAGAGGAACTCACTGGGGACGAGATCAGACTACGCCTCGACGCAGTTCTGTCAAGAAAATTCCTGTAGTCTCTAAAATTTTGAAACAACTTTGGAAAATTATATCTTTCAAACCATAAATCCAACAACTTCCAAATTTGAACATCATCAAAATAATACTACGTAATATTTTAGAAAAATAATACATAATCAAAATAACACTTTTAAAGTTTAAATCTATATGCTTGAAAGTAGTTGTTTCATACTCATTTGATGAAAAACTTTCTAAATCCTTTTGGATGAAAAACTTTCTAAATCATTTTGGACGAGTTTGAAAACCCTCGTACAACTAAATGATCTTAGTATACATGCATGCATTCAACACATAAGCAATGAACCACTAGTTTCCATGTTTTAAATAAAATAGCTTCTTTGAAGCATTTTTACAAACAGTTGACATGCATGCAAGAAAATTTCAGATTTTATGCATATAGACACATAATCAAACTCTCCGGTCTCAATCCCAACCTTATATCTTTAGAATCCACCTGATTCTTCGACAATTAAACCTCCCACAACCAATAATCAAAGATAATTTAACTAATAAACAACTAATTTCTTTAAACTAGAGATAAAAAAAATAATACCCTTTATATAAAGCTTTGATTGGTTGAAGGAAATTTTCATAATCTTTGACTGTGGACTAATGAAACTCTTCTTTGTTGATAAAAGGATCAACTCGATAAATCTTCAGCTGAAACAACTTTACTATCAACTTCTTCTATACACCTTCTAATGGTTGATAGAATTTTTGTGGTGAAAATAAGGTGTGCTTGGCTTGACAATTTCGGGACTTAGAAACTTTTTGAGAGGAAATGAAATATGAACTGAGAACGTTTAGCAAATGTTGAAGGAATTAGGATTGCTGGAGTACTCTACCTCCTAACCAAATTTTCAACAAATAACCATAGGTGGCTTTCCACTAAAAATTTAGATTAGGTGTCCTTCATGTAATGACACAACAAAGCTTAACAATCCATTTATGAGCAATACGCATCCTTCCACTCATAAACATCTCAGCATTAAGCATGCATGAATACATATCATGTATATATTTACATTACAGCATACATAGAATATAATATTTATACATATCCTAAATTCTTCAGCATTACCATAATACATGACCATACATTTCATACATGCATATACTACATGCACACACTAATCCATATACCTTTCATACACACACACACACGAAATGTATACATATATATATATATATATATTGCAATAAAATGAATATAATTTAATAACTTTAGATTAAAATTGGAATTGACCAAATTCAACAATAACACTTTTAGTAGAACTAATCAATAATTAATATTTTCATTATTAATTATTTTAAAAAGTTCGCTTGCATTATACTACTAATATTGTATAATTAAATTGAATTATAGAATTCGTTCCACAAATTGGTTTCCAATCAATTCGTTACATATATTAAATATATTCATTTAATATATTTAATCATAATTTAATTATTAGTAACTTACAAATTTGGTTTTCATATTCAGATCGAATCTCACTAAATAACCAAATTTATTCCGTTTGACAAAATAATACATAATAAATCATCATTCGTGTAACATTTAATTAGTATAAAGTAATACCATTAGCGCGTAAAAAATATTTCTTCATTTAATTATTTATAAGAATGCATTAATTCACCCATACTAAATTAAACGAATTATTCTAACCGTTCATTTAATTTATTAATATCACACTTCATTACATCCTCCCGTTAGACATAATTTTATACATTAGCTCATCATTTGTATTGTGCTTTATAACAGGACACCGTTATCGCATTCATATATTTTCATTTCATTTAACGAAATTACATATATTGAGCCATGTTTTGTGTTATGTTTACTTATCGTAACATAATTTTATTTTCTTATAAAAATGAAATTCGCATTATTTAAATAATTAAAAATATACTAATTCATTAATTAGTATTTAATGAATTAATTAACTTGCTTATGAAAATTTAATTTATTCACATAACATATTTTAAATAAATATTCTCATTAATTAGTATTTAATGAATTAATTAACTTGCTTATGAAAATTTAATTTATTCACATAACATATTTTAATAAATATTCTATTTCACTAAGGAAATTTTATAGTTGCAAAAATTATCGGATATTACAGTAGTATCGACAGTTCCCATTTTAAAACTATTTTCAAGCAAAAATTATTTAATTGTTCATACCATGCTCTGGGGGCATATTTCAAACCATATAAAGCTTTATGCAATTTATAGACATGTTTAGAATAATCAAAAATTTTAAAACCAGGAGGTTGTTTAACATAAACTTCTTCTTCAATAACTCTATTTAAAAATGCAGATTTGACATCCATTTGAAATAGTTTAAAATTTTTATGGCGTGCAAAAACTAACAACAAACGTATAGACTCAATTCTAGCAACAGGAGCAAAAGTTTCATCATAATCAATACCTTCAAGTTGATTATATCATTATGCAACTAACCTAGCTTTGTTACGTATGATTGTTCCGTTTTCATCGATTGTGTTTCAAAACACCCATCGGGTTCCAAAAATAGAAGTATCCCAGGATTCTGGAACTAGTTCCCAGACTTTGTTTCTGGTGAACTGCTCAAGCTCCTCTTATATAACAATTATCCAATGTTCATCAAGTAATGCATCTTTTATATTTTTAGTCTCAATTTAAGACAAGAAAATAAATGACCAGTCAAGTTGTGTGTTTGTGGTCTAGTAAGAATTCATTTATCCAAATCACGAATCGCACTTTTAAAAGGATAATTTTTAACAATATGTGAGTCTTTGGGTAAGTCATTTAACTGAGAATTTAGAATTTCAAGGGGATTTTCATTGACAGATGGACATACATTATCTAGTTTTGGTTCCTCAATATTTTTGAGAATGTTTTCAATGACAATGCCATTGTCCACTAACTCTTTGTATTTGGGGGGTGGTTGAGTCTCATCAAAAGTTAAATTCATTGATTCCTCAATAACTAGACTTCTTTTGTTAAGAACTCTATATATTTTACTATTAAGTGAATATCCCATAAATAGTCCCTCATCATATTTAGGATCAAACTTTAACAAATGTCATTTTGTATTTAAAATAAAGCATTTACTCCCAAAAATACGAAAATAAATTATTTTTGGAGTTCTTTTATAATAAAGCTCATAGGGAGTTTTGAGCAAAATTTATATTAATAAGACTCAGTTTAAAATATAATAGGATGTTGCTACTGCTTCAGTCCAAAAATATTTACGAAGGCGATATTCATTTGACCTACAACCACACCATTTGATTGTGGTGTGTAAGGAGCAGAGAAGTTATGTGTAAGACCCCGAATTTTATAAAATACAAAATTTAATTTTTCTTCATATATATTTTTCTTGAAACAGTAAGTGACTAAATTGACAAAGTTAAAAGTTAAGGATGTTATGTGCAAATTTTATTTTGTCGGACAATATTCGTTTTGTCGGGGAATATCCGGGTCGTACAACGGTGCAGAAATAACTAATCATTGGTGGACCCCACAACGGAATATTTGTCGAATATAAAAAACGACAGAAGTAATTTTTTTAAATAAAAATAGTCAATGGTGTTATTACTTTTAACTATTAGAATACCGGGTGATAAAAGAATAGTAGCATACGGTATTTTACGGTATTTTACTGTAGCACACAATATTCTACAGTAGCACACGGTATTGCACAGTGTCTCATATTATTGATCTGATAACGTGGTCATTGCACAGTATTCATTAATAATTGTTGTTACATAGTATTTTGTATTATTGATTCAATAATTGTCATTACACTGTATTTTATATCATTGAACCAATAATTGTCATTACATTATATTTTATATCATTGAACCAATAATTGTTATTGCATTGTATTTTAAAATTATTGAACATAATAATTGTCACAGTAGCAAATACACAGTAATTATACTATTAAATTAATAATGATCTGTAACGTGTTTCTTACATTATTGTTGAATTATTGTTATAGCATTATTTTATTATATAGTAGGACCCACAGGAAGAAAAATAAAAAAATAAAAATAAAAAATAAAAAAAATTATTATTATTATTTTTAACAGCAAACATGTGAGCCCTCTGTGGGGGCCACATGAGAAATGGGATGGAAATGGTTGCTGGAGTTGGTGAAGGAAAAAACAGTCAGGTTGCTGGCTGCTGCCTTAAATTCTCAGGCTGGCGTGCAGCACGTCAGCCACCTACCGCGCATAGCATCTTCTTTTCTCCTATAAATAGTTTGCTCAGCTGAATAGAAAAATCACACCTAAAACATAAAAATTTTCTGCAAGTATTTTGTGAGTTCTCTTTGAAAATAGTAAGGTTATCTTGAGTGTTTGTAAACCAAAAGGGAGTGCAGAAATTTTTCAAGTAAGTATTTTATTAAAGAATAGTAATTACACAGATACATATTTCACACGATATTCACAAATCTTCCTTTGTAAGACTCTTCTTTGAGAAGATTTATTTTAAAAAGCTTTCTTTGAAAGATTTATTTTGAAATATTATTTTTTAAAAATTATTTTTGAAGTTATTATTTTACACTACAAAAATTTATATTATATAAATAATTTTGATAGTTCATAATATATGAGTTATCATAAACCTTGAAATTTATATGTGGTAATTACTAATTATATTATAAATATATAAGGAATATCATCTTCTTTCATTTTCTATTATTTAAACTTACTACGGTAAGGGATACCATCTTTTTCATCTTCCATTATTCAAACTTATTACTGTAAGGAATATCATTTCTTTTATACTTTTAAACTTACTATGGTAAATATTGTTCGATAAAACTTATGAAATGATTATATGTTCCTTAATAGTTTATGTTTCATCTAATATCATTTTAATTGAACTTTCCTATTTTTCTGAACCTTTCTTTTGAACTGTAGATCTTGAATATCATTTTGAATTTCACTCCACATCATGTTGACAATTTGGACATTATTTGAATCTGCACAAGGAAAAATTATAAACTTTCAATATTTGTTGTTTATCCTGTTTCTTCTGTTCATCATTTATATCACTGTTGTTATTATAATAATCATAATCAAGTTGTTGTGGATATCTGTGGCCTGGGACACAAATAATAGGATAAAGGCGATATAATGGTGGTGTGTCTTTTATGGCTCGTGGTAAAAGTTCTCTTTGGCCTGGGGCAAAGATGAACTGTTGTTTGGTATGATTATGACCAAAGGCTGTAGACTGGTATAATCATAACTGTTGGTGTTATATTGAATATCTTTGGCCTGTAGTACAAAGATGAACTGTTGACTTGCATGATTATGACCAGGAACTGTGAAATTGTATTATCATGACTAGTGGTGTTTCAGATGATAAAAGTTGATGATGTTTTTCTTAAAAAGAGAAGCGAGTGGATATCATGGTCCATGTGATTTTCCTAATGGTTGTTATTCTGCTGCAGTTATTGATCTGAACTTTGTTTAAGAACTTAGCTACAGTTGTTAAATTAAAACTTGTTGTTTAAATTATTATATCAAAAACTCTACTGTTGAAGGCTAACGATAATTTATTTGTTATTATCTTAGTTATGATATTCTTTACTGGGCTATTTGAGCTCACCCTTTCCTTTTGTTCCATTGTTTTTCAACAGGAGATAAGAGAGTAGTTGGGTCTAGTCGGGGGATGGAGTGAAGGTCCGAGTTGTAGCTGCATTAGTCTTTATAAGTTGTAAAATAGTGTGACAATAATAATGATGACTTAGTTGTGTATTATTTGAATAGTGTATTGTGGTACATTGTACGTTGTATTGTAATAGTTGTTGTGTATTTTGACAACTCAAGTTTGGGCTGTTAGGGCCTAGATTTTGGGGTGTCACAGTTGGTATCAGAGCTTAGGGATATGGTCTTTAATGGAGATCTAAGGTTAGAATTAGGAGGGGAGAGACGAATAGAATCAGTCACTAGTGTGTCCTACCTAAATTAGATTTTGTTAACTAATGAGTCAATTTGAATATAGGGACGGGAAGTGATGAGTCAATTTGTTTAACTAACATTTATTTTGTGACCACAGTTAAATATGGCATCTGAAAATCAGGAAGTTAACTATGGAATGCCCGAAATAAATGTTGCTAAGAACCAGGAAGTGACGAATAATCCTCCTACAAACTCAGAGTTGAATCATTTGCCTAAGGCAAAAATTTTCGTGTTCTATCCAGGAAGGATGAAGGTGAAATTCCAGATCCGTTCTTAGAAGCAATTAAAGGATGTAATGAACTTGCAGAAATTATTGCCTTTAATTTGCTCACTAATTGGAAGAGTCATATCACCTGGTTATGCTCTATAACAAAGGATCAAAATATATGGACTTTTTATATCAGTCTTTGGGATTTATGGTGTTCCAGTTATGATTTTCAAGAGTATTTAAAAATGATGTTTCTATACTTTTGGGCGTTACAATTTAGAGGAATTTAGGTTAAGTTAGTCATTATCGTGGAAACTGCAGTTTATCGAAAATACTATTTTAATGAAAATCATTAGTACGTTACTACTGATGAAGTTGATGAATCCGAGAAATAGTTTGTTAGAAAATTATTTAGTGGTATTCTTATAGTTGAAATACGTGAAGATCTGGATGAAGTATTCGGGACTCGATTTGACGGTAACAGTCTTGCTGATCAAGAAACCGAATGAGGTGATAACCAGTAAGCTATTTATAAATTCTTGTGAAGTTTATGCCCGTTAGATACTTGCTCTACCCATTCTTTTATCTCACCTTCATATGCTCAACGTTTAAACTTAACTCCTGAAAATTTGGACTTTGACTTCTCAGTTGAAACCCCATTAGGAGAAATAGCCATTACATCTACTGTATATAAATTTTGCCTAGTTTAAATCAACAACCTCACATTACCCATTAACCTTATTTCTTTGAAAATGCATGAATTTGATGTGATTTTATGAATTGATTGGTTGACTATCCATCATGCTAAAATTGATTATTTTCATAAGATTATTAGTTTTCTTATTCTTAATCAATCTGTCATGCAAATTCAAGCAACTAAACCATTGATATCTGTAACTGTTATTTCTAGCCATAAAGTCATTCATTTATTAAAAAATGGATGTCAAGCCTTTTTAGCTCATGTCACTGATTTGAACAAAAACACGTCAAACTTGAATGATATTCTCATTGTTAATGATTTTTTTGACGTTTTTCCTGAGGAACTTCCTGACTTACCTCAAACCGTGAAATTGAATTTTGTATTGATCTTAAACCTGGTACTAAGCCCTTTTCTAAAGCCCCATACCGAATGGCTCTCATTGAACTTCAAGAGTTAAAAGTCCAACTACAAGAATTATTGGATAATGGATGTCAAGCCTTTTTAGCTCATGTCATTGATTTGAACAAAAACACGTCAAACTTGAATGATATTCTCATTGTTAATGATTTTTTTGACGTTTTTCCTGAGGAACTTCCTGACTTACCTCAAACCGTGAAATTGAATTTTGTATTGATCTTAAACCTGGTACTAAGCCCATTTCTAAAGCCCCATACCGAATGGCTCTCATTGAACTTCAAGAGTTAAAAGTCCAACTACAAGAATTATTGGATACTGGTTTTATTCGTCCGAGTGCATTGACTACCGAGAATTGAATCATATCACCATAAAAAATAAGTACCCGTTATCTCGGATTGATGACATGTTTGATCAATTACAGGGTGCTCAATATTTTTCAAAGATCGATCTCCGTTCTGGATATCATCAGTTTAAGGTTAAAGTTGAGGACATTCCAAATACTGCTTTCAGAACTCGTTATGGGCATTATGAGTTCTTAGTCATGCCTTTTGGATTAATCAATGCTCCTGTAACTTTCATGGACATGATGAACCGAATATTCAAAAAATATTTGGATCATTTTGTGGTTGTCTTTATTGATGACACCCTCATATACTCCAAGAGTCGTGAGGATCATGAACAACACCTGAGATTGATACTCCAAAAGCTTCGTGAGAACAAGTTATATGCCAAGTTGAAGAAATGTGAGTTCTGGCTTGAGAAAGTCACGTTCCTTAGGCATATGATTTCTAGTCAAGGAATATCAGTCGATCCTGCAAAGATTGAAGCAATATTTAATTGGGAGCAAGCTCGTTCAATAACTGAAGTCTGAAGTTTTTTGGGCCTAGCTGGTTATTATCGGAGATTCATAGAAGGATTTTCTCAAATCGTCACTCCATTAACTCAACTTACTCGGAAAAGCACCAAATTCGTATAGAGCGAGGAGTGTGAGAAAAGTTTCCAAGAACTCAAAAGCAGACTTGTTTCAGCTCCTGTTCTGACCATACCATCAGAATCGAGAGAATTTATTATCTACAACGATGCTTCAGGAAAAGGTCTAGGTTACGTTCTTATGCAATATGGAAAGGTTATAGCCAATGCCTCTCGACAACTCAAAGATTATGAGAAAAATTACCCTACTCATGATCTAAAGTTGGCAGCAGCCGTTTTCGTTTTGAAGATCTGGAGACACTACTTGTACGGGGAAAAAATGAATATCTATACGAATCATAAAAGCCTCAAGTATTTCTTCACTCAGAAGGAACTCAACATGCGACAATGATGTTGGCTTGAACTGTTAAAGGATTACGATCACACCGTCTAGTATCACCCGGGAAAGGCGAACGTTGTAGCTGACGCTTTGAGCAGAAGATCTTATACGAGTACAAGTGCACTGCTGACAACACAAAAGCGTATTTTGTATGATTTACAAAAGATGGAGATAGAGTTAAAGATAACAAAGACCCACTTGAAGATTGCGCACGTGTGAGTATAACCAGCTTTAATCGATAAAATTAAAGCTGCTGAAGTTACTGATCCAGAACTAATGAACATGATGAAGAAGGTGTTATTCCTGAAGCAAGAATCAACGAGCAAGGAATACTTCGAGTCAACTCTCGACTCTGTGTTCCTAACGATCCTGACTTAAAGCATAAAATCATGATAGAGGCACATAACACGTCGTTTGCAATCCACCCAGGAGGTACCAAGATGTATCGTGATCTTCGACATACATTTTGGTGGAACAATATGAAAAGGGAGATTACAGAGTTTATCTCAAAGTGCTTAACTTGTCAACATGTCAAGGCAGAGCATCAAGTGCCTAAGGGTCCATTACAACCACTTGAGGTTCCCGAATGAAAGTGAAAATATATCAATATGGACTTCATGACGGGTCTTCCCAAGGTTTGTCAAGGCTTAGATGTAATTTGGGTCATCGTAGATAGATTGACCAAATCAGCTCATTTCTTACCTATACGAGAAAACTTTTCACTTTAGCGTTTTGCCGGTATATACATAAATGAGATTGTGAGATTGCATGGCATGTCAGTTTTCATAGTTTCTGATCGAGATCCTAGATTCACTTCACGCTTTTGGATCAGTCTATAAAAAGCTATGGGCACTGAACTACGTTTTAGTTTTGCATACAGTCCTCAAACGGATGGACAATCGAAAAGGCCAATCCAAATCCTCGAAGATCTTTTGAGACTTTGTGTACTAGACTTCAAAGGAAGTTGGAATAAGTATTTGTCATTGGTTGAATTTTCCTACAACAACAGTTACCAAACAAGCATAGGCATGACTCCATTAGAGGTTTTGTATGGACGCAAGTGTCGCTCTCCAATATGCTAGAATGAGGTAGGAGAAGAAAAACTGTTGGGACTTGAGTTGGTACGCTTGACAACAGAAAAGATTCAAATGATCCGACAACGAATACAGACCACACAAAAACGACAAAAGAGTTATGCTGATTTTCATCGAAGGGATGAAAGTTTCAACATCGGAGACCATGTATTTTTACGTGTTTTCCCATGAAAATGAGTTACGAGATTCGAAAAGAGAGGAAAGCTCAACCCTCTATATGTTGGCCCATTTGAAATCCTCGATCGAGTAGGAACTGTAGCCGACAGACTAGCTTTACCGTCAAGTATGTCCCGTATCCATAACGTTTTTCACATATCTATGTTACGTAAATATATGAAGGACCCAAACCACGTCATTGAGATAAAATCGGAGGTTATAGCAGATGATTTAACGTACGATGAGGGACCTGTTAAGATCCTAGATTAGAAGGAGCAGATCCTACGTTCAAAGATTATACCTCAAGTCAAAGTTTTATGGAAGAACCAATATACTGAGGAAATGACCTGGGAGCTAGAATCTGAGATGAAATCTAAGTATCTTTATCTCTTCGAAATGTCAGGTACGTCAATTTCGGGGACAAAATTTCATAAGGAGGGAAGGTTATAAGACCCCGAATTTTATGAAATACAAAATTTAATTTTTCTTTATGTATATTTTTCCTGAAATAGTAAGTGGTTAAATTGACAAAGTTAAAAGTTAAGGATGTTATGTGCAAATTTTATTTTGTCGAACAATAATCGTTTTGTCAGGGAATATTCGTTTTATCGGGGAATATTCGGATCGTACGACGGCACCGAAATAACAAATCAATGGTAGACCCCACAACGGAATATTTGTCAGATATAGAAAACAATATAAGTAACATTTTTAAATAAAAATTGTCAACTGTGTTATTACTTTTAACTATCAGAATACCCGGTGATAAAAGAATAGTAGCATATGGTATTTTATGGTATTTTACAGTAGCACAAGATATTCTACAGTAGCACACGGTATTGCACAATATCTCATATTATTGATCTAATAACGTGGTTATTGCACAATATTCATTAATAATTGTTGTTACATAGTATTTTGCATTATTGATTCAATAATTGTCATTACACTGTATTTTATATCATTGAACCAATAATTGTTATTGCATTGTATTTTAAAATTATTGAACATAATAATTGTCACAGTAGCAAATACACAGTAATTTATATTATTAAATTAATAATGATCTGTAAGTGTTTCTTATATTATTGTTGAATTATTGTTGTAGCATTATTTTATTGTATATGTAGGACCCATAGGAAGAAAAATAAATAAATAAATATAAATATAAATTAAAAATTAAAAAAAAATTAAATAGTCAACATGTGGGCCCTCTGTGGGGGCCACATGAGAAATGGGATGGAAATGGTTGCTGGAGTTAATGAAGGAAAAAGCAGCCAGGTTGTTGGCTACTGCCTTGAATTCTCAGGCTGGCGTGCAGCACGCCAGCCACCTACCGCGCATAGTATCTTCTTTTCTCCTATAAATAACTTACTCAATTGAATAGAAAAATCACACCTAAAACATAAAAATTTTCTTCAAGTATTTTGTGAGTTCTCTTTGAAAATAGTAAGGTTATCTTGAGTGTTTGTAAACCAAAAGGGAGTGCATAAATTTTTCAAGTAAGTATTTTATTAAATAGTAGTAATTGCACAAATACTTATTTCATACGGTATTCACAAATTTTTCTTTATAAGACTCTTATTTGAGAAGATTTATTTTAAAAAGCTTTCTTTGAAAGATTTATTTTGAAATATTATTTTTAAAAAATTATTTTTGAAGTTATTATTTTACACTACAAAAATTTATATTATATAAATAATTTTGATAGTTCATAATATATGAGTTATCATACAACTTGAAATTTATATGTGGTAACTAGTAATTATATTATAAATATATAGGTTGATCAACCTCATTTTTATCAATATCCAGTCACGTGATAAGGTAAGGAATGTCATTTTCTTTTATTACTTGTAAGGAATATCATTTTCTTTCATCTTCTATTATTTAAACTTACTACGGTAAGGGATACCATCTTTTTCATCTTCTATTATTCAAACTTACTACGGTAAGGGATATCATTTTTTTTATACTCTTAAACTTACTGTGGTAAGTATTATTCGGTAAAACTTATGAAACGATTATATGTTCCTTAATAGTTTGTGCTTCTTTTAATATCATTTTAATTGAACTTTCCTATTTTTCTGAACCTTTCTTTTGAACTGTGGATCTTGAATATCATTTTGAATTTCACTCTACATCATGTTGACAATTTGGATATTATTTGAATCTGCACAAAGTAAAATTATAAACTTCCGATATTTATTGTTTATCATGTTTCTTTTGTTCATCATTTGTATCACTGTTGTTATTCTAATAATCATAATCAAGTTGTTGTGGATATCTGTGGTCTGGGGCACAGATAATAGAATAAAGGCGATATAATGGTGGTGTGCCTTTTATGGCACGTGGTAAAAGTTCTCTTTGGCCTGGGGCAGAGATGAACTGTTGTTTGGTATGATTATGACCAAAGGCTATAGACTGGTATAATCATTACCGTTGGTGTTATATTAAATATCTTTGGCCCGTAGTGCAAAGATGAACTGTTGACTTACATGATTATGACCAAGAACTGTGAAATTGTATTATCATGACCAGTGGTGTTTTAGATGATAAAAGTTGATGATGTTTTTCTTAAAAAGAGAAGCGAGTGGACATCATGGTCCATATGATTTTCCTAATGATTGTTATTCTGCTGCAGTTATTACTCTAAACTTTGTTTAAGAACTTAACTGCAGTTATTGAATTAAAACCTGTTTTTTAAATTATTATATCAAAAACTCAACTATTAAAGGCTAACGATAATTTATTTTTCATTATTTTAGTCATGATATTCTTTACTAGACTATTTGAGTCCACCCTTTCCTTTTGTTCCATTGTTTTTCAACAGGAGATAAGAGATTAGCTAAGTCTAGTCGAGGGATGGAGTGAAAGTCCGAGTTGTAGCTGTATTAGTCTTCATAAGTTGTAAAATAGTGTGACAATAATAATGAAGACTTAGTTGTGTATTATTTGAATATTGTATTGTGGTACGTTGTACGTTGTATTGTAATAGTTGTTGTGTATTTTGACAACTCAAGTTTGGGCTGTGTGGGGCCAAATTTGGGGGTGTCACATTATGACTTATACTGTGCTCATCACAAAACATAATAAAATCGTAATTGTCAAATTATCTTCCGTGATCAGAACGAATATAAACAATAGAACTTCCCTGTTGATTATGAATTTTCTTGTACAAAGTAGAAAGAGAATTTATAGCTTAATTTTTAAATTTCAGAAAATTTACCCATGTAAATTGAGAATAGTCATCCACCAAAACTAGAATGTATACAGCACCACCCATGCTATGTTTAGGAATAGATCCAACTAGGTTTATATGCAAGAGTTCTAGAGGTCGAGAGGTTGACACTGTGAGTTTGGGTTTGAGATGCATGTATTTGTTTTCCCCAATTCACAGACTTCACAATATATGATCTTTTAAAAAATTTATTTTTGGAAGACCACGAACATGTTCTTTAGATGCAATGTTGTTAATTAGTTTCATGTTGATATGACCTAATCTACGGTGCCAAAGTCATGGATCATCATATGCAGAAACTAGGCAAACATTATCTAGGTGAGAATATGCATCTTGGTCACATGTATACACATTTTGATTTTTAGGACATAATAAAACCAATTTACCAGATTAGTCAAATATTGAACAGTTATGAGGACTAAAAGTTATTTTAAAATCGCTATCACATAGTTGACTAATGGATAAAAGATTATACCCGAGTACCGTGACTAATTGAATGTTTGAAATTGTTATGTGTTTATTATCAACACTTCCAATTTCAATTACTTTATTTTTGTTGTTATCTCCAAAGGTTACCTCACCATAATCTGTAGCTTATATGTTGTTCAATTTAGATTTGTCTCTGGTCATGTGTCTTGAACAACCGCTATCGAGATGCTATTTGCTTTTACTATAGTCAGTTGCAAGACATACCTATAGCAAATGCTAAATTCACAAATTGGTACCTTTTAATAAGACAGGTCCTTTAGGTAAGTTTTTCATTTTCTATAAGGAATACTTGTGCTTTCTTTTACAAATCTGGGTACAGAATCATCAGACTCAGTTGATACAAGTATTTTATTAGTAGCAACAAGTCTATAAAATACATGTTTTATTCTATTTTTATAACATAATTTTTTTTGATGAATATGAAATTCTTTTCTTGCATTTTTAATAATGATTGGTGAAGTATAAGTTCCTTTTGGAACCCGTCATTTTTCCTTTATAGTTTCCATTCCGAGCATTACATATATGAACGAAATGACCATTTTTGTTACAATAGGAGCATTTACTAAAATGAGATGTATGACTTTTTTTTTTTTTTTTACTTTTAACATGATAAAGTCCTTTGTCTTTTGTTTTACTAGTTTCTCCAAT
The DNA here is from genome assembly GCA_947179155.2 of Hedera helix. Classification (NCBI taxonomy): domain Eukaryota; kingdom Viridiplantae; phylum Streptophyta; class Magnoliopsida; order Apiales; family Araliaceae; genus Hedera; species Hedera helix. Next base: position 8,465,073 of record OX359285.1, on the reverse strand, counting down.
GAATCTTAATCCTTCTTTGTTAAATCCACATCTTTGTTGATTAAGCATGACATCAAGATTTTCTTTTCCTTTTATGAATTTAAGAACTGTAGTGTATAAGTCGTCACGTTCTTTAGTTATAATTTCAATTTGTTCTTTTAAAGAAAAATCTTCACTTTGTTTTTCTACTTCCATTTTTAAAGATAAATTTTCAAGCTTAAGATTTTTAATATATTCTTTTAACCTCTTGATTTTGTAATTGAGTACTTCATTGATTAAAGCAAGTGTTGAATTTTCAACTTCAAGATTTTCATTAGAAATTATAAATGTTAAATTTTCTATCTCAAAATATTTGTTTATTTTTCTTAATTTTTTCAATTCTTCTTTTAGTGATAAATTTTATGAAAAATCATTTTCTAGTTTATCTTTTTCTTCTTTTAAATTTTCATTAACTATAATTAAATTTGAATTTTCTGTTTCAAAGTTTTTATTACTTCTAATTAATTTTTCTAATGAAAATTTTAATTTAATAAAATCTTCTTTAATGATTTTATTATCTTCATATAATCAGTTATATGTTTCTTGTAGTTCATGATGTCTTTCGTTTAAATTCTCTAAGGTATGTGTAAATAAAGTACTAGGTAGTTTAGAATTTATCTCAAATCTTGATAATGATGGATCATTGTCTGTCATTAAACATAAATTTGCAATTTCTTCAGTTTGTTTAGCAGCTTCGTCATCGTCACTTAGATCTCATCCTTCTTCAGCTACTAGCACTTTGTTGTTGGCTAGTTTTGGATAATCCTTTTTAAAGTGACCAAGTTGTTTGCATTCAAAACATGCGTTTGAATTTTTATATGAGTTGGATTTCAAAAATTGTTGTTATTGTTTGCTTAGAAATTTTCTCTCTTTTTGCCTTTGGTCTAAAAACCCGTTTGCCTTTGAAGTTATTGAAGTTGTTGTTTATTTTCAGAAAACCTTTGCCATATTTTCTGGCTTTGATTTGGATCACTCTCCTGAATCGTCTGGATAAAAGAGCAACTTCATGATTATCCAAACTCAAGAGTTCTTTATTCAGCTCCTTATCATTGATTTCTTGATCTATAAGTAGATATTTGAAAGAAATTTCGTTCTTCTTAAGATCTGTATCCGGTCTAGCTTTTTTAATGAACATATCAACTTTGTGAGCATGAATATTTCCAATTAGGCTATCAAGAGGATAGATGGTTAGATCTTACATTTCCTTGATGACTGTGACCTTCATTTTTCAGATAGATGGAAGGGTTTTGAGAATTCTTCTATTTTTCTCATTTGTTGTATATGCCTTCCCAAGTTGTTCTAACTCATCAATGATTCTAAAAAAAATGAGTTTTCATATCAATGATCTTTTCACCTTCTTCCAGCTTGAAACTTTCATACTCTTGGTTTAGAACATCTTTTATAGTTTCTTTAATATGATTTGTTCCATCATACGTTACAATTAATTTTTTCCAAATTTCTTTAGCATTCTTACAATTGCTAACTATTTTGTACTCTTTTTCAATAAGAGCACTTGTCAGCACCATTTCAGCTATGAGTGTTAAGTTTATAGCCTCTTCATCATCAATAGTAAATTCATCAGCATTTTTTCAACCATCTTTTCTTCCACAATTTTTGAAAGAATTTTTACACTCTTTCTATTTCAAGCCAAACTTTGATTCATTGTAATTTGGCATAGATCTTGAATATGTTTTTCCAGGTAACAAAATTTGTGCCATTAAATAATGGGGTTCTGGACATTGATAGTTCTTCTCTGCAACCGGTAGAATTTGTGTAGGCTATAGATAGATCTACTATTTGATATGTCTGTACTTACTAAAGAAATAAGTTAAAGAGCATCGCTCTGATACCAATTGAAATTCTAATAATAATCTAAAAGGGGGTTGAATAGATTATTACCAATTAAAAATTATCTTAAGTCTTTTTAAATTTTTGATTAATTAATTTACAGTGTAATAAATTAATATGCAAGACAATAAAAATTCAATCACACAATATACAGAGATTTATCTGGTTCACAACATAAAGTTCGGGTATGTTACTACGTCCAGTCTTAAGCTCCTCTTCAAGACCTGAGATCCTATTACTATCAATAATAAATTTGTCTTCAATAGGAGGAGAAGCATTTACCAAGTTTTATAGAAAAACTTTTAACTATTCATACAACTAATTTTCTTGGACAGTAGCTGCCTGCTCCTTCCTCAAATGTAGATATACCTGTTTTGGAGTCTAGCCCTACTTTACAATTTGGTCTCGAAATAAGAAGTCGACTCCTTACCTCACAAGTACACTGGAGACCTAACTACCTATTGACCTCTTTAAAACTCTGATCTTGGTCAAATGATTACTCTTTTTTTCTCACAAATTTAAAAACAACTAACCCACACTTAATTTTATAATATGGTCTTGATCAAATAATCACTCGCTTTTTCTCACAGAAATATAAAACCAATAAACCAACATTTTTTAATAAATGATTATTTTTGAAAGATGCTTATTAAATAAGCATATATATATATTTTTATTGCAAATATAAAAGTTTAAATAACTTTTATAGTAAGTGATATGCTTCAGAGTAAGCAGATATAATCAATTATATTAGTGACATAAAAGTTTAAATAATTTTTCTATTATGCAACATGTATTTTATGAATAGATGAATTTATGTGTTAAATACTTATGATGACAGATATCAAGTATGATAGATAAAACAGCTAATTAATACTTGATATAACAAATAAATTTGTCTTACTCAGATCTATATATATTGTTATATTGGATCTATGATGTGATTACTTTAAATAAGACTACGTAGTGATACTCAATTAATAAGTCCCTCGTTTAAGAGGAATATTACCACCATGTCGATACTAAGTATTGAACTAAACTTAAAGTTTCGCAGCTATGATTTATATAAAAATTAATTTATATAAATCTTATATCAATAAAAGGTTGTCTAGAAACTCGATTAATAAGTCTCTCGTTTAGGAGAAATATTATCACCCAGTCAGAATTTAAACTCAGACCTTTTATCTGATATAATAGAAGAAGTATATATATATATATATATATATATATATATATATATATATATATATAAATGTGAATAACAATTTATATTTGTATATCTATAAATATAAATGAGTATGAGATAATGTAAATAATATCAATCAATATTTATCTCAAATACCTTGACCAATTTTTCTCTTCAAATAAAGATAATAACTTTAAGTAGAAGAAAATTTTGAAAGCTAATAGAGAAAGTATATAGGCAATGAGAGTAAGTTTTCTTTCTTTTTGAATTGGTGTAAAAATATAATGAAAGGGAATCCTCTTATTTATCGGAATATGAAGCATGGGATAAAATAGTAATTTTGGTATTTAATTTAATGATCAAAGGTTGGGCAAGGCGACCAAGGATCTAAAAATCGGTTATAATTAACAGGTTAACAGGTTGGAGGAGATTTTTTTTATTTTTTTCCTTATCCATTTGGAGATGATATAATTAAAAAATAAATAAAAAATTGAACACTACCCGCTATCTTATATGACGGGTAGTGAAAATGATTTTATTTTTTTTTTCTTTCCACCCACTATCTTAGATGACGGGTTGACTGAATTTTTTTTTTCCTACTCGTTATCTTAGATAGCAGGTGAGACTTTATCTTATCAATTAAAATCATTATTTCAAAGGTTCAAGATGCATTTGCTGGAATAGTGTCCATAGCAAACACTTGCTATGGATCATTTTCCTATATATATATATATATATATATATATATATATATATATATTGTTAAATTAGTATGAAAATAACGAATGGTTGCTCGACAGGGTTAAAGGAAAATAAGTTTTTGAAAGATTTAGTGTTAGAAAGTATGTAGAAGTATATGTATGCTTTACACTAATTTATACTATATATTTATATTATACATAATAGACGAGAAAGTTGAAACAAAGTTTAACGAAAGTAACGTGTTAGAAGACGACAAGACGTCAGCCTTATGCTTTGATTTGTTGTTTCGATAATGATTCTCATTTAATTATGCGACCAAATTAATCCAATGGCCAAAGCATATGGTATCATGCATGCGGGAATTCTGCATCAGAGCCTTGTTGTGATCTTTTTCCCTTTTTTTTACCTCAAAACATGCAATTCCACAACGAGTCTGCTTCAGTTGACAGTACCATAAAATTCTTATAAATATACCAGTTCGATCCATGAAGAAAGTACGAATTTAAGATTTAGTCTTGATTAATGCATAAGCTAAGTCCAAGACACATTTACTGTTTTAAAAAAATAGTATAAAATAACGGAATGTTTTCGAATCTGTCCAAATAGTACTTAGCTATCTTCTCCGTTCTAAATTATAAGATCATTATTGACTTTTAAAATTTTTAATAAATCTTAAAATTGAGTTAATTAATTAAAAAAGTCTAAAATAATTTTTTTATTATAAGTAATATTTTTTTTAAAAATTTACAATAATATCATTGTATCAATTAAAATTAAAAAAATCAATATCTAAATTTAACTTGTCTTAAATTTGTGATGGAGGAAGTACAATTTTGTTAGGCATAAAAATGTAAAAGATTAATTAAGAGTCTAAATAAAGAGGACATGAAACGATTAATTACAATTCTAAATAGTGTCCATAACCACTCACGTAGGATCTCTCGTCATTCACCACTCACCCGGGTGAAAAGGACACCTATGCACCATCCGCTTTGGTACCTTTTTTGAATATATATTTACTTAGCATCAAATATAAGATAATTAAAATAAAAAAAAAGAAGAAGAAGAAAGTTGAATGTTAAGGACATTAGACCAAAAATAGAAGAAGTTATTATATACATACTTTTGAAAGGTACGAGGAGTTCTCATATATTTTAAACAATTGGTATGAAATGGGGGATGGTGAAGAACTAGAAAATGGGAAGTCTATACTGTGAGGTATGTTATGTTGTGTGGTGTTATTATAAACATATAGAAGGCAAACAACACAAGGTTGGCTGAGGAGAGAGTAGGAACCGAGAAACCCCTGCCACATCCTGCAATGTTAAAAAAAAATGCGTCAAAAACTCAGTTCGAACTCTAAAGTTATATTTGTTTGTAAAAAACATGTTTGAAATTGAACTATTTTGTCTTAATTGAACACTATTTTGGATTATTTAATCCTTTGATGAGGGAGTATTAGTCCCATAAAGTTATTTAATAACTTAAAATGATGGGACATTAATCTCACATTCATCATGGGATTATATAATTCCTCATAAATAGTCTTAGGAATGACAAAAAACAATCCATAGAAATATTTAAAGGATTATTAATCTCTCAACATGGGATTAAATAGTCCGAAATAGTGTTAAATTAAGACAAATAGCCCAATCACAATCATATTTTTTGCAAACAAGCATGACCTAAAGGTTTAGAATGAATTTGCCACAGAGCTTGTACTGATGCATATAAACTTGGATGCATAAGAAGATCCTCCCGAATGAAGCAACAAAGGTTTAGCATTGCTTTTAGTTATACTAATGCAATTGTGCTCCACCCGAAATGACGAAAATAATCTATCATGAAAGCATAAAGATGTAGTGTAGAAATTGAAAGAAAATAAACGGGAAGTTCAAATTATACCAAGTGGGTAAGAGGAAGAAAGTTTGGAAGAAGGTCCTAGTGCCCTCGATATCTAGTTGTAAAATCAGTGCTAGTCCAAATAGACAGAATGCCCTCTATCGTCTCCTTTCTTGTGGCCAAAGGGTCTTCCATGCTGTAACAAAATCATAAGAATTTGCAATCACCATCTAAAACAACAACAAACTCATTTATATTTACGTACTACAAATCACTTGTAACTTGTAAGCAGCTCTTCACTTTGCGCAGGTTCTTTAATCTCAACTAGCAGTTGTCCAATCAATAGTATAATGCCCCTAGACCTTATTAGGTTGAAATTTCCAGTAGCAGAAAAATGAAATGAAAGATAATAATTATGTAAATGCATGGAAAGCACGGTGGGCACTGTTTTAGTAAATTATTAATGCTCAGGCATAGCAGGAGAACATTGATTCAAGTCTAAGAGAAACATAAAGCAAGGACATGTAAAATGTTAGGTTTTGTATTTAATCTACTTTTCCTAATTTCCTGCATGAGTGAGACAGACGTCGATTAATGGCTTTTCTATAAAAATAATTTTATGCTCGAGAGAACCGACTTTAAGTCAATTTTTCTTCAGAGCTGATTACGTGAACGTCTCTTACAAAATAAGACCCATTAACCAGAATAAAGACTTAAGACTTGCAAAATTTTCTGATCACCTGATATCGAAGAATTGGAAACCATGGTCTCTGCCTCACATTCATAAGCTAGAGAGCAGCGTGAAATTACCCGAGTGTCTCACATCTATGATCTATCTATCCACTCCACTTAGCTGATAATCGTTGCTACCAGTTACATTATCTTGTATATAAAACAGAGATTTTGGAAACATGAGGATTTTGAAGTATGTCAAGATGATTTGACCATTTACCAATTAAGCTCAACAACAGCATTAAGCTTACATTGGCGCAAATTATTCTCTTGGGTCAGATTGGACCTAGTTCGTGATGAGCAAGGACAGCGTTTATTTCAGGTTATCACCAAATATAGAGTTTTGTTCCTAAAACTATCACTCAAACGCAAACCTTCATCTGCATTAGCATCACAGAAGAAGCAACCAACTACAAACACCCCCTGGCTTCACACCTTCCAAAGATCACACAACATACTAGTCTGTAAAGTTTTGATTTATCTAATCTACCATGAATATTATTCCTGTCAGCAATCGATACTCGTTTTATTTTAGCATTACACATCACAAACTCGCACGCTGCATGAGCCTACAGAGTAGGAGGACAAGGCACTGAACTTGACATGCTCAAAATCTAAGCATGAACCATATTTATATTCATGTAATCACTGATCTCCTAAGAATTTAGCATTAACAATAATAAACAGAAGATTTGTGGTCATTAATGATTGAGGCAATAATATAAAAATATTGAAAAGAATATTTCACTTCTCATGTACCTCTCTCAGTACATCTTCCATGTGTAAGCATGTCATTGTTAGGACCTCTATTTAAGATGTTTGCAATTACAGCAGCATAATTTGGAGCCTCCGACAATGATCTCACAACTGAATAACCTGTGCATGTACCTATTAGATAACTGGAACTATTTTGTGTGAACACTTATCAGAATCATGGTTTATTCATTTTTGCTTACCTGTGGCTGGATATACCATGCTTGCAGCAGCACCAAATGAAAGGTTCTTTTGCTTTGTATTCAGTAAGGATCCACCAACAGGAATATAAGACCATTCCTACGTATAATAACCTTCACAATAAAGTAAAACCAAGAGTATCAACAAGAATAAGTTCATTGTATTAGTTCCAAATTGGCAAATTGTGACAGGAACAAGGAAAAAGAATATAACCTCTTCGTAAGTTTTTGTTACTCGGATTCCCAACATCTGTAATCTAGACATGAGTTTTTTCTTTAACAGATCGAGAGGCATGGCATCTCTTGAAGCCAAACAAGTTTCCTACAATACCATCAAGCTTTATGTTGCATAATATTGAAATAACTGCAGTAAAACATAATACATGAATGGAAAAGTGGAAATTAAACCTCAAAGAAAACCCTTGTTGGGGACATGGGCATGACATAAAGAAATGTTGGATATTGTGCCTCTAAGCATTGAACTTGTTGTTTAATGTAGTCTCTATAATCCATGAAAAATTGAAAACCATGATGCTTGGGTCATATGGATTGTTTTCCACCTGCACTAAGTGAACATATTTATATAATGTACGGAGAATTAAAAAGTTGCAAGTTAACAAATAAAGTGTTGAAAAACCAGTCCCTCCATTTCATGTTAAATGTCTAGCACAGATTTTAAGATATTCAAAAAATACATTTAGAAACATTAACTTACTATAGTTTTTCTATATTATTCTTTGGCATTCAAAATGAAATTTCACATAAAATATGAAAAATATTATATCTGAATGTGTTAATGGCTTGGCTAAACTCTGTGCCACAAACATGCTTTTAAAGACATTCAAAGTGGAACAGAGGGAGTACTTTGAATTTTTGTTTAGGTTTCCAATCACTTTTATATAATTATAATCCTTTCGTCACAATTCTTGAAATCTTTGAGCATAATTTAATGTAATCCAGCTATAATCATTAACATTCCTCAGTTACATGCATTTACCAAATGTTGTCATAGTAGACTAGCTGCAACAAAAGGACATAGAATTAAGTATAATAGCCCCATGAATTTTTTCAGTTATGACATCAAAATTGCAAATAATGAAGCTGGTGCATTCATCAAGTCCATATAGTAAAAAAGAGATTCAACACAGGTACTTCATAATATTTGTGAGGAAAAAGACATAAATAAGAAGACCAACTTACAGTAAATGAAGACAGTAAGAACTAAGTAGTACTTCTGTCACTTGTTTTGGTTTCTAATGACGAGCAGGAAATGACAATTCTCAAAGCATTATTGATTATTAACACCTATATAAATAGTAAAGTCATACATGAAAGTTTTACCTTTTAAAGTTCTAGTCTTCCTAGAAAGTAGAACTCAAAGTCCTACCTCAACCTCCACACAATAAGCCGTTTGGACAGAAACCCTGGGCCTCCCGCCTCATACTGCAAAAGTTTCCCTGAAGCTGCTCCGGATGCAACAGTAGCAAGCCTAAAATGATATATTAGAAGCTTGTAACAAGTAATAACTTCTTTATGCTCTTTTTCTAATTATTATAATGATTTCACACATTACCTGCATGGAATGACAATATTTTGTTGACACTCAACAAGACTCTGAGCGTTTGTAGCTTCAACAATCCTTTCTACTTTTGAGCTAAGATAAGAAACACCTCACTCGACACACCTAGAAAAATTAATACAAATAGTAATTCTACAAATACCTTTAGAGAGTAGGTGAGGTTTAACAAGGACAATAACCAAAAATAACATTTAAGTGCAAGATATTCAAGTCAATCTGTCTATCCTACGTCTTTAACAACTCCTCATGAAGCAAATGGCGGCTAACTCATCCATAAGCACGACCAATTACAATAAGATCACTGTCATTCAGATATACGATGATGTCACGCCAGACATGCTCAATACACCTATCAAGTCCAAGATCTGAACAAAAACGGAATTGAAAATTAGCATTGTTAACGCCTGAATTTGTGAGCACGTGGAAAATCACCAAAGCGCGAGCACCTGCACCCACAAGACCGTTAGACACCCCCAAAACTAGCGACGACTTGGGCCGTCCGGGGATGCTCCGGTGTAAGAGTAAGTAACAGGCAAAAAGCGTAACAATGGAGGACAATTATGCTGAAATTATTATAGTTCTGTGTAAGATATAAACGTGTGTACCGTAATCCAGGAGTTTATGGCCAGTATTTATAGTACATGTCATCCCCAGAGTCCATATAAGAGTAAGGTACTTCAATCCAAATCACCTTTGGATTATCCTTCTCACTAATAGGAACATTTCCTAATTACCCATCTAATCTTCACAAGAATAGGAAAAGGATTCCTAACAGGATTCAACCTTAACCAACCCAAGCCGTGCAGGAATTTACAACCGAGAACTGGGCCAACCTTCCCCGAGCCCAACCCAGCCGAACCCCCCACGTCACACTGCTCATAACCTAAACGAAAGCCCAACCCGGTCCATATTATATCCGGGTCGGGCAAATCCTATCCCAACAAGCATGATATTTCAGAGTCACTAGCTACGGTGTTGTTTGAACCATCGTTTCTTTCCAACACAGGACCTAGGGTCCTTGGCACTTGTGACTTGGAGTGAATTTGTTGTCGCATTTAAATCAGAGGCCTTGAGTTCGCCTTTTTTGCATTTCATCACAAGTAAGGCGTTTCATGGGCAAAGCTGGTTTAGCCATTTTTGGGGTAGCATGGTTGAGTTGGGCACAATTAAATTGTAGATACCTTGTGACTATCCGTTGACGAGTTAGTTGATCATCCTGCATTCGTGTCAGGCTTATTGCTTCCTTCAATGACTTAGGTTTGAACATTCGGATGCCTTCTGCAATCTCCGATTTGAGACCACCCATAAACGTCCCTGCTAATGCCTTTTGTGTCCATCCTTACACTCGATTCCTAAGCCTTTCAAATTCCTTTTAGTAGTCGCGCAATGGGCCCATCTATTTCACCCTTGATAAAGCTTCATCAAAAACCTCACTGTTGGTCCAAATAGAGCCCATAGTTCTTCAAAATTTGCCCACGTCATGGCCTTCCCTTCTTCTTTATAAGCTCGTCATAACCATTGTCACCATTGGTTCGTGTAGGCAAGGAAATTACGTACCTTGCTAGGGTTAGAGTTCGTAGTTATGGTGGAGGCTAAAAACTTGCAAAAGTACATAATCGGTTGAAAGATTGGAGAGGGGAGAAGAACCGGTAAACAGCTATCAGAGTAACACGTGACAGAACTCTCAGGATCATGGCGTAACCGCTGGTGTCCGAGAGACATGACAAGTGTTTCGAGTGAATTCAAGATAGGCAACGCCAACACTTTTATTTACTCGATTCAGAGTTGATCATAAGTTCCCAATTCCTTCCAACTTATTCCTTGTTTTGAGAGGGAGAGAGCATTTAGATGGCCAAAGTTCTCAAAGTATCAAAAAGTCCCTTCACTTTTTAAGTGAAAGAATATTTATAGGCTCCAAGTCATGTGTCAGACACACAAAAAGGAGAAATTCCAGAAATACTCTTAATGATAGGAAAATTCTCAAAATACCCCGGGTTATCCGAGTAGTGCCTAAATCATCCAATTCTTTTAGCCACCAATTCAATCTCTCAACTGATTCCCAACCACAAATTGTTCTCATGAGTCTTCTTTCTCGGGACTCATGACAACACCTCTTACATTGTACTTTTAAGGTTGCATAATATTAAGTATAGAAAAATCGAATAAAATCAATTTTATTATCAAAAAAGCCAAAGAAACGCATCATGGAGCAGGAAAAAACCACCCCTAAAGGGGCCAACCCTAGGGGGCCGAACCCTAGGGGACCCACTTCCAGTCCGACGTATTTTGTTCGTTTCATGCCTTTTCATCGATTCTTTGTCCGTTTTTCTTTATTCTTCTTTCTATGAGAAGTTTATCATGTAATATATGAGTTATGAATGACCTCTTTTAAACCTTCACAAGTCTTCTCAATTTTGAATTCATTATTTATTCTTTACATTGCTTAAAACTTGTCCGAGATGAAATTCGGAAAACAAACATTAAACAACTCCTGAGTGACGCACCCCTAGGGGGGCGAACCTTAGGGGCCAAACCTAGGGAGCAAACCCTAGGGGGATTCGTTCCGTCTTTTCGGTCTTCATTCGTTCAATGTTCGTTATCCGTTATTTGTTATTTTTTGTTTTAGGTCATTCAATATAAACCCTAATTTTATTCATTTTAATGGGCTCACAGTTCGCTTCACCTTCAAGATGGAATGATGCTAGTGACACCTTTTGAGCTTTGGTGGTGCCTTGGTACTCAAAGCTAGATTTGATCCACTCTGTTGAACCATTCTGTAGGGTCATCTCCCGTGTATTTTGGAAACTCGAGCTTCTTTAATTTGTATGAGCATCTGTCTTCCGGCTTCTGTATTCTCGGCGAATTCTTCCCTATTACAACGAAATCGACCATTACGGTCATTAGTGTTGCTGCTGGACCCAGGGACGGACGCACTCTTTGGCATACCTGGGCAACTGCCCCGGCAGCCGCCGTCCGACTGCTTCTTCTTCCGGCAAAATGCCCCGGCAGCCGCCGACCGACTGCTTCGACCAGGTTCTCTCTCCTCCTCTTCTTCTTCTTCTTCTTCTTCTCCTGGTTCTTCTGCTTCTTCCTTCTGCTTCTCCTCTCCTCCTCTGCTTCGTTGCTGCTACTTCTGCTTCTTTTCTTCTTTTTCTTCTTCACCGCTGCGGCTGCTTGAAAGAGAAGATAGATTATTTTTTGCTAAATTACAGTTTAGTACCTGAAGTTTCTAATTTATTTTAAAAACTTACCTGTAGTTTCAAAAAATTTCATTTTAGCCACTATAGTTCTTACCCGTAGTTTAAAAAATTTCAGAATAGCCCCTGTAGATTTCTGCAACTGCCAAATCACAGTTTAATACCCCAAAGTTTCTGTTTTATTATATAAAAAAACTACCCGAAGTTTACAAAAGTTTCAGTTTAGCCCCTATAATTTTTTTGAAACTACCAGATTTCTGAAACTTGTGTTTAATTTTTATTCATTCCTATAAAATAAAATAAAATAAAAAATCACCTTCTCTTTAATTTGTTTTTTATTCTTTTTCTCTAAATTTTCACTCTCTCTACAATTTCCCCATAAAATTATCTAAAAAAAATTGGCGGCGCTTCCCCCGAACCCCCGCCCTTTTGTAAATTCTAGATCCGTCCCTGGCTGGATCCTTCTTTGTTTGAAAGTAAGGCTTCTGTCATTTTTGTTGATGGCGTCTTCCCTCTTATGAAAACTTTTCCGCAATACCAAGCTCCATCTGACTCATACTGTTTTGAAGTCCTCTGAGTTCCACTTAAAGATGTTCAATTCGTTCCTTGTTAGTTGCCATAGTAGTACAGCTCTGATACCAATGATAGGTTCCGGTCAAAGCTACTATATGTTTATGTAAATATCATTCTACTCAAGGTGTGAATAAACAACAGTAATTTGTTATTGAATGAAGGGCCTGTTCGTTAGCGACTTATAAGTCGGTCAACGAACTTATAAGTCATTAAGTCAATAATCCTATTCGTTTGCAGCTTTTTTTTTAACTTATAAGTCAAAAAAAAAAAGTCAAAAAAAAAGAGCAAGTATTTGTGACTTAAAAAAAATGACTTATAAGTCATTTTTTTTAAGTTGGTCAACTGTTATGAAATGACAAAATTGCCCCTCCTTGTTTTTTTTCTCTTCTTCTTACTAAAGGACATTTTAGTAATCTTTACATTTTACTTAACTTATAAGTCATTATTATCCGAACACATCCACAACTATTACTTATAATTCCCGACTTATAAGTAAAAATACTCCCGAACACTTTTACTTATAAATCTACTAAAATTTTAACTTATAAATCTACTAAAATTTTAACTTTAAGTCAAAAAAAAAGTCATTCCCGAACAGGCCCGAACTTGTTCCTTTCTACATGCTGAAGTAATTTAAATACATAAAGGAAAAAATAATCTCTCATAAACTCACGGCCACAACCGCTAAAAGTAAGGATTCCACTACTACCACTTATTCACATAGCAAGAAAATCGCTAACAAACTCTAAAGCACTATGCCAACAATAGCCGATGCATATCGTTCCACTTTTGCAGCTTACTACGTGCTCCTAAAGAGCAACAAACTGCACCACGAAGTTAGTGCAGCAACTACATTACGGTGAGACCAAAATTACTATAGCATGCTGGTCTCACGTGCTTCACACTTCTAATGCTAGGAACTTGGGATTCTTCATGAGAGTTTTTTTGTGATCTTCTTGGCTTATCAGATGGTGGCGAGGAAGACACCTGATGATTGGGCTTTTTCACACCATCTTCCCTTGTGAAAATCATGTCCAGAAACTCCGACCCAACGCTTGAATCACAAACCTCCATTTGATAATTTGAAGGATTGAAGAGACCAATACAACGAGATATAGGGCAAACAACCCCATTAGAAATAGAGGGGTCCCTCATACTGAAATCTCCAATAGGAGCAAAGGCATTGTTGTTGCTGGAGTTCTCCTAATATGTGCACCTGATCATCTTTCTCTTTCTTAATTCTTCAGAGAAACACAATCAACGCCCTGCTTGATGGCTCCTCGAGGCTTGAAACAGAGGAGAGAGAAAAATAAGGATGCAGATTGGGAATCATTTGTTTATTTATTTATTTATTTATTTATTTTTGCTTAATTAATTATACATGTGACACGTGACATGCATTTATCAATTTTCGTCAAAATTCATAACGCTCCGTCACATTTTTTTTAACAAGAAAAAGTTCAAGGGGTTTATAGAAAGAGTATAAATTAAAAGGTGAGTTTTATATTTATAATATATTATTGTTTAACATTAAAAATTAAATTATATTTATAATTTTAAAACGAAAAAAGTTTTTTTTTATTATTATATAATCTATGGTTCCGGAAAAAAGTTACTTTTACCAAAAAGGTATGATTATTTTATAAACATAATAAATTAGTAGATTAATATCGTTTTTTTCTTAAAATATTTTAGCCAAAGATGTAGAAGCATTCCCCCCCTCCCCAAATCTCCTCTATTTTAATGTGGGCCCTACCATAAGATTTTATTTTATTTTTAAAAATTCCTGCGATATATTTTAAAATATTTATATTAAATTAAAATTATAAAATATATCAATTATATGATTAAATAAAGTTATAGTCCTTTTCTCGTAATATATTTTTTTTCAATAAAATTATCATTAACGCTCGCCCACAAAATTACTGTCACCTATAGCACACAAAAAATTGTGTTATATTTTTAGAATATAGTTATAGTTTATTTCACTCTTTAATATTAAGACGGGATTTATACATGATGAGACCCGTATAGAATTCATTTTTATATAAAAAAATAAAACAAATAATAACTATACTCCAACAACGTGGAATAACTTTTGTATAGGACACACTATCCTAAGTTATTCACAGAAAATAGATATAACGTCATCCTGAATACGGCGTCGCACAGAATTTTTGGATTAAATATTTCAATACGAAACAAACAGAAGAAGAAACAACGGCGGACAGAAGGAAGGGTTTAAGCGGACGGAGAAGGAAGAGAGAAAGAATGGGAAATCCAAAGCAGAAATGGACATCGGAAGAAGAAGAAGCACTACGTGCAGGCGTGGCAAAGCACGGCACCGGCAAGTGGAAAAACATTCAGAAAGACCCTGAATTCAACCATTTCCTACACTCTCGTTCCAACATTGATCTCAAGGTTTATATACAATTAATTCTATCACTCTTTTTAATTTTTGATTTTTGATTTATCATATAAAGCTTTTGTTGTTGTTGTTGTTGTTGAGTTGCATATACGATTGGAATGAATTTATGAATTAATTACATTTTCTGCTTTTGAACCCGTTATTTTTGACGGGTCTAGAATAGGTAATTGTTGTATTTTAGTGTTTGGATTATGATTCCGTGCATCTTTACTTTTATCCTTTCTGCATTTTCTTTTCAAATTTGTTCAACTAATTTTCATGAAAAGTGTTTGTCTCTAATAAAAAAGAATAGGAATTCAATGAGTGCATTGTAGTATAGTAATCAGGAACGACTTGATTTCTTCTGGGTTATACTTTAGAGTCTGTCGAGGGTAAGTGATCGAGGAAGAATATTCACGTACTTGTAACCAATGAACTCAAGGCTTACTTAGTGCAATTTGATAGAGGGATAGGTGTGAAAGTTGGGTGCGAAAAACATAATCAAATGATTGAAATCATTATATCATGTGAAACTAACTCACCTCGTGTTCTTATGATAGAAACAAGTATTTAAATCTATTTTCTTTGTAAGAAAATTCTTACAAAGTTTCTTGAATGGAATTCCTTTACCCCATTCAATTCCATCAATGGAGAATTTTAAGAGAAGAATCACATCCTGCACAATAAATTGCAATTTAAGTAGGGTAAAATGATTGTAGCGAACCAGATATGGCTATTTGAAGTGTGTTGATATGGTTATGCAGAAACACTAATTTGTACTATGTTTTCCCTGAGCAAGAGTTAACGAGTATAAATTCCTCTTGCTGTTGTTTTGTTTATGGGGCACAGACCATAATTTTTATTTTTATATTGACACCTTGATATGAGGATGGAAATAAAAGAAATTTAATATTATTGGGTTATTATTATATATTATTATTTATGAATTATTTTAATGTAATTAGTTTATTTAGTAGATAAGATTAAATTATATATTTAATTATATTAGTAGAATACTCTAAAATATAAATTATTTAAGGTAGTAGATAATTATTAGGATTTTATTTACTTATTTAATTAAGTTACTGAATATTTTACTTAGTCTCCAGGTATTAGGGTTTTTCCTATTTATATATAAACAATTGTAACCTATCATTATTATGAATTATTAAATGATTGATTATTATTGAATTAAGCCTCGTGCTTTGTGACTTTTACCCTCTTTATCTCTTTTGAATCTCCTTTATTTTTTTCTCCATCATTTTCTACCCAAATCTTCTGACATCCATCAATCATTGAAGTTCACCAGACAATCGACAACAATATCCGAGATGACAATGTAGTATCAAATTTATCCCAATTTATTATCCAAAAAAAACAAATTCCAATAGCACGCGCTACAGTTCTACGGTTCGTTAGTGGCAAAATACAATTTGGTATCCCAATGTTTCTAAAAATTCAACTTAGCCCCCAAGGTTTTTGAAATTTTCAATTCATCTCCCAAAGTTTATGATTCAATGTAGCCCTTGCAGTTTCACTAAATTTCAGTTTTGTCAATTTAGCATGAAACTGGATATTTTGAAAGTTCGCACAGAGGATTTTTCAAAGTGTGACACTATTTTTTATAGTTTTCTTCATTGTAGTGGAAAACGGTGTAAGATTATCATTGCAAAAGAATGTGCAGTTAATAGTGTGTCTCCACTGGCAATAGAAAAATTAAACCTTTTTGAACCGCATTTGAGGCCTTGCACTATTCCTTGGTTAGGTAATACTTCTTTTCATGTTACAGAAAGATATTTAGTTTTGATCCAGATGCACATATATTCTGATTTAGTGTCGTACGATGTTATACTCATGCATAGTTATCAAATTGTTAATCAGATCGTGTATCGAAAACCCTTGTATCATGTATTGTATCGTGAATCGTATCGTAAATTACGAAAACAAAATAAAAAATGTAGTAATATATATTTAAACATATAAAACACAAGCTTGGCTTTATATAAAAGTAGTCAAGTAAATATTATTATAGACTAAAAATAAATTTTAAAGTTAAACAGTAGCAAAAATACTCTAAATTGATTTATTAAATATTATTTCAGTAATTTTTATAGAGTAACAAGAAAAAATAAAAATTCATTTAATCTATAAAACGAAAGAGAATTAATTTTAATTAACAAGTGGAAATTTATATATCTGTTTATAGAAAGTGACATGGGAAAAATAGAGCTACATTTTCAATTTGATAGAATACTCTAAAAAGTGATTAAAGACTCATGAAGCGATATAGAATATGTTTGTGCTAGAAAACCTCTTCAATTGAAATGTTAAAAAGTTTAAAATTTTTGTTTTTAGTCTTTTGGATCTAAATGAAAACTTTTTCAAAATTAGTTGTTTTTAGAAAGTATCGTGCATTGTATCGTAAGAATCGTATCGAAACGTAATTGAATTGTAAGATACGGTATCATTTTAGATTCACCCTACGATACGTATCGAATTGTCTCCGTATCGTATCGTAAGATACGTATCGCATATTGTAAGATTCTGATAACTATGTACTCATGAATGTTGTACATATTTTATTAGGTCAAGATTGGATTGAATGCTTAGATGTGGATCCTGAAGAAGGTGATATATACTCTTTTAAACATGAGCATTATACTATCAAATTAATTCTATTCAAGCCTAAAGAGGAAGTTCAATGAGATACAGTGAAAGAGCCGAATGAAGAAATTCCGCAGTTCGATGACAAGTCATATGAAGATAAAGTTAAAGTTGAGGATACAACGAGCAAGGGCGAGCAGAAAGACGATGATGCATTCTCAAAACAACTTGATAATTTATATGAAGAAACCACCGATCAAGTCATCAATTTCGTTATCAACGAGAGCTCCAACAAGATGCAATACAAAGAAATTCACTCCTTATTGTTTTCTACTTATCAATGTCTATAGGGAGGACCAAAATTTCTTGAATGTTTGGAGTCTGGTTCGTGGGTTGTGGATTCTTTTATACTTCAAAACTCGAGGACAATTTTTTTTCAAAGGAGAGTAGAATGATGAGGACGGAAGCAAAAGAAATTTAATATTATTGTGGCATTATTATATATTATTATTTATGAATAATTTCAATGTAATTAGTTTATTTAGTAGATGAGGTTAGGTTATATATTTAATTATATTAGTAGAATACTCTAGAATATTAATTATTTAAAGTAGTAGATAATTCCTAGGATTTTATTTCCTTATTTTGTTAGGTTACTTAATATTTTACTTAGCCTCCAAGTATTAGGGTTTTTCCTATTTACATATAAACAGCTATAACTCATCATTATTATGAATTATTGAACGATTGAGTATTATTGAATTAAGCTTTGTCCTTTGTGGCTTTTAGCTTCTTTATCACCTTTGAATCCCCTTTATTCTTTCCTCCATCCTGTCCTACACCTTGAGTTTGAGGGCAGAAATAAGCAGATACTTGATCAGTTGTACATATGAACTTATGGAGGGCTAGAGAGGCACTCATATTAGCTTGATAGTAGTTAGTCATGTTCCAGTCTAGTGTTCTTGTGTCTGACCCATGAAATAGTATTTAATTGTAGTCTTATGTTATTGTTTTTTGTTTGTCCATGCGAACACTTCATTTAGTTTTTCCTTTTTCTTTCTTGCAGACAATTATTAATACTCCCAAGATATTTGTTTTCTTTCTTTTTCTTGGGGGTGAGGGAGTTGGTATGGTGTGTCTCAGGACTGTTATTCTAAGCTATTCTCATTTTTAGGCAACTTTTTTAGTATTACATGGTTGACAAACCATTCTTTACCACACCAGCTTGTTGCATGCATTTGTTGGTTCTTGCAGTATTCTCATAGATAGTTTATTAGGAAATTGCTTGTTGCTGTTCATGCTTTTAAATTAAACTTTATAAATTTACTACACTTTAAGCAATTGCAGATTACACAATTTCCTTAGCTGTAAATCCTAGTTCCTTAACTCACTAGGATTTCTGTTGGATTGTTATGACCTCTGTAGTGGTTTGCTTACGTAGGACAAATGGCGGAATATGACTGTCAGTGCTAATGGCCAGGGACCGAGGGAAAAATCACGAACACCAAAAGCTAAGCCCAATCCAGATGCTCCAGATACTGCAGCTACTCCATTGCTCATTATGCAGGCTCCAGCTTCCTCCACACCAGCTGCACTTGAGGCATCAACAGATGCAGCTCTGGATGATTCTTCTAAATGCTCACTAGATGGAAAGACTGCTTCAAAGTTGGTCACCTTTCTTCCATTGTTACAGATATACTTTTACTATGCAGTTTATTCCAATACGTTTATTCATTTGTTCTGAAATCTATTAGCTGCATTAATTTGTATTAATGGTTGCTTTGTTGTTGTCGTTAACTTGAAGTGAAAATAGTTCAGAAGGAAAGAAAAAAATAACTTTTCTCAAACATAATATACCGCTCAAAAGGAAAATATAAAAAATAATAAAGTACTGATCAAATAAATAGATAGGATAGCCTTCTATTATCTATAATGCACTGGCACAGGAAGGTCACAAAACATAGTCCAGTCTGACAGCTGACTTGGTATGTTAAGAAAATGTAGAATATGGACAAGTCAGAGACAAATTTGATTGTTCCCAATTTGTCCTAACAAGCTTTAAAATAAAGTGCCATTGAAATTCCGCTCCCTCGTTATCAACCTTAAAACAAAAAGTAAGCCACCATTTTTTGTGTGTTTATATAGTATACACAGTGATGATTTTTTTTTTACTCCCTTGCCTATAAATTGTATTACTTTTTTGTTATCTCTCTTTTGTTTTGATACAATATTTCCATTGTTATTTTTCTCAAAATAATTGTGACTGTCCACAATTTTTTCGAAACACATTCTCTAGATGTATAAATCTATATTTAGAATTTGGATACGTAAATGAAGTGATAAGCATGTGTCTGGAGAGTCGGTGTCAAAACACATTCAACTCATTTCTGATCTGACATGTTGGCCTTGTGAAAGATCTTGTATTTCTTAGTATATTATTGAAGATGGGTCTAATTGTTTGATATTTTTACTTTGTTAATCCGTATTATAAAAGTGGACAGTTTCATTGTCTTATTTTACTTTTGTGTGCTATGTTCTTTACACGAGGGTGTGTGGATTTGTGTATGCTACTTTGTGATTTTCCTCTTTTATGCCATGTCTTTTCTTGACAATGCTCTATTCTCCAAGTTTTTTTTTAATAGGGAGAGTGATTCTATTTCTTGTGATTTTCATGTCTTTTGTCATTTGAATGATAGAGAGGCAGAGGTTGCGGTGTCTGCTTAGCTTTCTACGTGTTCTCTTGTTTATTCCCTTAATAATTGAGTGTGGACATTGAATTCGTTTAGATTTTCTCATGCAATTCCCACCTTCCCTTTTCTGGTTCTCATTCCTTTCTTCTTTTCCCGTTGCCATTTTCTATTTTGAAAGCTAAGATTCCATCTTAAAATCCATTTTGTATGGTCTTTGGATTCTTAATAGGCTTAGCAAGATTGCGCCAATGCGTTGGACACATATATCCTAGGCACTTGGTAGTAGTGTGTTGTATTCTCAAAGTAGTAAGACCCATTATCAATTATTACTTCATTACATTGTGGCTTGGTGTATTTAGAGTTCTTTTATTTGATGAGGCTTGGGTTTACCCTCCCTTTTTTGAGAGCTTGGCGATCCTTTGGGGCCTTTGGACTGAAAGGAACACAACGATTTTCAGGATAGCTTCTTCCATTTTGATCCTTTAGGATATAGAGCAACTTCTTAGCTTCTATGAGAACTTTTGCTTTTAATGGTTTTCAGGAATTCTGTATAAAATATTTATAGCGAGCGGTAGATAACCTCTCTATCTACCCTCTCTCTCAGTGATTGTTTTCTCTTTGCTTGTCCTTTAGAGGACTCATTTCCACTTCTTGTAGCCTTCAATATATCTAATACTCTTCGTTCTACAAAAAGTGTCTCATTTGGTTGTGATCCTAGTTTGTGAAATGCTAAAATTTAAATTGTGATGTGAATTTATTATAATTTTCAAACTAACACTTTTGTACTTGGTAGTACTTTTTAAGTAGTTTGCAATATTAACTATTGTAGTAATCAAAATTAAATAAAAGCATATCAATTTTGAATTTTAAGATTTTGTAAATTGACTAAAAAAAGACTCAAATGACACTCTTTTTGTGGAACAGAGTGAGTATGACGCAGCGGAATATGGTTAGATTGTAACGCTATAACACGAACGTAATTTGTAGTTTTAAACGTACCAACAATAACTTAAGAGAATCCTTTGAATCTATAAGGAAAATAAGAATTCACAAAGAGAACAAAGTAATAATAATATTAATTGATAAAAATGTTACTGTTAACAAGCCCTAATAACATATCTATACTACTAAATTACTTTCTCATAACTAATTGAAAAAAAAAAAATTAAATCCTAAACTAAATAAAATTATTAAAACTAAAGCCCAAAACATAAATGGGCTAATATAAATTTAAATTACTGCATTTTTCTAAATAATAAATAAAAATACATCAAATAAACTAAAATTTCATAAAGAATAAAATATATGAAAATTCGAATCTTTCTCATTATTTTCCACCGTATCAGACTCCCCTTGTTAGAAAAATTCTTCCTCGAATTTTAAAGCAACAAAGTATCAAGTACCAAGAACGAATCTGAAATATTTGCGGGATCAAAACTCCATGTCTTTTCTTCTCAAAGAATAATTCTGAAAATAAATGAAAGAAGACCAATACTGATGCATGACAGATTTGAGATAGAGAATTAATGGAAAACTATGAAAAAATAAACTAGGATTTAAACTCCACGTTTATATCACTAAGGTCTCTCAACTGTATCAACTCCAAGAATTAACACAAAGATGGATAAAATACTTGTACGGTATGAATACTAATAATCAACTTCAATATCAATTGTTTGTAGGGATTACACTACTATTTAAATAGACTTAAAACCCTAATATTATTTGGGGAATAATAAAAGTACTAAATGACTAAAATACCCTTATTAATAATTACTAATCATTAATTAATATCCTAAATTCCCACCCATAAATAAATTACATCAATTATTATTACATTAAACATAATAAAAACTCTAAATAACAAATATAAAAATGCTTTATTTTGCTCTTAATTTGTGATCCCCATCATTCTGCCCTTGTTCGAGAAAATTCAACCTTGAGTTTATAATATGATAGAATAATCCAAGAACTCCTATGTAACGAAAGAACATTTCGGAAATCCTTTGACAACATGCTCACATGATAAGGCTCAAACAATTTTGGGAAGAGAATTGTTAAAAGCATCACTTTTGTATTCAAAAGCGTCGAAAAGTAATTTTCGAGAATAACGAACTCAACATTGTCAACTTGGACTGGATCAATTTCTTAAATCGTCCTATCTTCGATAACGAACAACTTAAAAGCAACTTCAGAGTTTTTCTCGGTTTGTTGTTCACACAATCTATGGTTCAACTTTTGGAATTTCAAGAATTTCCATGGAAACATCATAACTGTCTCTAGCCCCGGAATTGTGAACATCCTCATTTTCTTTCTCTTGCTCTTTCTCTACTCGAATATGTGCCAACAAGTCAATAAGGCCATGTTTTATAAAAGAGATGTCATCTCTTATAAAAAAGATGTGATGCAAGACGAGCCCGTGAAACTTGGTTTGAATAATATAAAAGGCTTTGATAGCCCAATTAGAAGTTGTATTTTAATTAGTTTTTTTTTAATTTGTAGTTATCTTATTAGAGTCCAATTTAGGTTAGAAAAGTTGTTTAGGAGTATTATAAATAGTGATGTATTTCATCAATTTGATACATTGAACTATAAGAGTTAATTGATTTTGTGTGAGATTACCTTGTTCCCCACCATTTTTGGTATTAAAGCTTAACCCAAACCACCTTCTTGTCGCCCTACCTCTATCCCAAATTTCTGCCCACATCTAAACTACCCCACAAAACCCCAACTACTGCCCAAAACATTATTCCGTGACACCAGTTTGTGTCGTCCCCATCAAAACCACCGACCACCGACATTAGCCTCTTCACTGTCTTATTCCTCATCAGAGCATTTATTTTTGGTGTTAAGAGTTGACAAGGACCAATTATTGCGGTGCTCGTGCTGCAATTTGCCACCGCCAGCATCTGAAGTCGACGGTGATGATTTCTCCAAGTGCTTATCTAACGCATCATTGATTTGCTTCCAATCCAAAAGAGAAGAAAGAGTCGAAGAAGAGAGAACAAGAAAGAAAAACGTAATTTGTTTGAAGACTTCCAATCTATTGATAAATATTAGCTGGAAAATTACGATTTAGTACCTCAAAGTTTTTTCAGTTTTCTAGTTTAGTTCCCAAGTCATAAAATTTTAAAATACTCCCCTGAACTTTAAACATTTACATATTAGTCTCTCTACTTTCAGTCCATAGTTGTCAAAATCTTACGATAAGCGATACGCATCTTACGATTCAATACAATATGGAGACAATTCGATACGTATCGCAGGGTGAATCTAAAATGATACCGTATTAATTACGATTCGATACGATTCTTACAATACGATACAATGCACGATACTTTCTAAAAGCAACCAACTTGAAAAAGTTTTCATGTAGATCTAAAAGACTAAAACCAATACTTTTAAGCCTTTTAATATTTCAATTGAAAAGGTTTTCTAGCACAAACATATTCTATATCATTTTATGAACCTTTAATCACTTTTTAGAGTATTATATCTAATTGAAAATGTCGTTCTATTTTTTCCATGTCACTTTTTATAAACAGATATATAAATCTCCACTTGTTAATTTGAAATATTCTCTTTTGTTTTATAGATTAAAGTTGAATCTGAATTTTCGTTTTCTCTTGTTACTATATAAAGATTACTGAAATAATATCTAATAAATCAATTTAGAGTATTTTGGCTGATGTTTAACTTTAAAATTTACTTTTAGTCTATAATAATATTTACTTGACTACTTTTTTATATAGTCAAGCTTGTGTTATATATATATATATATATATATATATATATATTACTACATTTTTTATTTTGTTTCCGTATTTCACGATACGATACATGAAACACGATATGAGAGTTTTCGATACACAATACAATTCACGATTTGACAACTATTACTTTCACCTTTTTACATTTTAGCCCCTAAACTTTAAACCTTTACATATTAGTCCCTATACTTTCATTTTCTTCCATTTCAGGCCCTGAAGTTTTATTAGGTTCAGTCCCTGTTACAAAAAAAAGTCGGTATTTTATTTGTAGGAACCATGGTGAATGTCGGAGAAATCAACGCCAAGCTTGATGCTTATATGTGATTATGTTCCAACAAGATTAGCATCTTAAAAGAATTGAAGATTCAATCGCAACACTTATTGCAAATGTTTAGACATCTATTATTACACTTGAAGCAAAAGTTGATGTACTCATGGAACGCGTAGATAAAGGACAGGGATATGCTCATCAGAATTTTTAAAATTCACTTCTAAATCCTAATCAGATGAGACTCCTACAACAGCAGGGACCTCATCTATGTGATGATCTTTATGTGTCAGACCCCCGATTGAATGCAGTGGATAGAGGAGCAAAATTAGATGGTGATTTCATTGAAGATCAAGGACCTGAATCATTCTTCGATTTGATTCATAGTTTGGAAAGTTTCTTTCGTTGGTATGAACTAATCGATGAGAGAACTTCTCTTTGCTGACGCGAAGTTGAAGTGGACAACTCGTATTTGGTGGGATCATTATAAGCAGAATTTATATACAGCTGCAAGATGGGAAGATATGAAAGTTGCCCTAACACGACATTTTGTGCCTTCAGATTATAAGCAATGAGCATATTTGCAATTAACTGAGTTGGTGCGATGAAGTAAATCTGTAGCCGAATATACTTTAAAGTTCTACAATTTGGTTACAAGGTTCAAAATTCCCTTGGGTTGAAGACGTTTTAATCTCCATATACTGTCAGAGATTAAATCTAGAGATTGCAAGTGGTGTAGCTTCAGGTAAACTCTTGCTCTTGGATGACGCAATTTAGGTTGCCACCCAAGTGGAAGATAATTTGAAAAGGAATTTTGTTAGGCCTTCACTACCAATCCAAACTTGGAGTGAGCGTACTTTTGTGGAGCCTCTTAAAAGCAAACCAGTGAAAAGATCATCCGTAAGCTCTTCAGCTACTAGCAGGCTTAATCGTACCCTAAGTTCTTCTAGTGCTAGGAACAACCCTACGTCTAGGTGCTACAACTATTGTGATTTTGGTCACATGTCCTTTGAGTGTCCCTCCTCGAAAAGAGAAGTTATATTTTCTCCCTTTAGGTAACTTGTTATTGACAAAGTGTGGGAAAGCTGACTCGAACGAAAAGGCTTGCCAGCCGTTGGGCATAGAGTATAAGCCTGATGAGCAGGATTTGGAAGCTGATGCCCATTTGGAAGGTTGTTTAGGTGTTTTTCGACCTTTACTTATTACTCAAAAACAGAAAGGTGATCCTAAAATCTATCGTGGGCGAATTTTTCAGACACGAGTTAAATATGCTGGACATGTATGCTCTCTTATTATTAATACTAGGAGTTATATGGATGTTATCTCTGAGGTAGCAGTCAAGAAACTTGGGTTAAAAGTTGTGCCTCACTCAGAGCCATATAATGTTGCATGGGTTACCAATACAAAGTTGTAGGTTACCCAGAGGTGTTTGGTTACATTTTCTGTTAGCAAGCTTAAGGATACTGTTATGTGTGAATGTGTGATGTTCTACCCTTAAAGTTTATAACATTGTATTAGGAAGTAAATGGTTACGAGATCGTTACACAAAACATGATGCTCGTGCTAATACTTATTCAGTTGTTAAGGGCAGTACCAAGTTCACTCTTACTTGTGCTCTCTACATGCTGAATTTGAAGCTTGCAAAAAATTTCTTGGTGATCCGACGTGATTATTCTTGTGTTGCTAACTCGATGGAGTCGAGTTTTTCTCGGCGGAGGAGAACTGATACAGGACGAGCTTGTTAAACTTGGTTGGAACAATATAAAAGGCTTTGGATGCCCAATTAGAAGTTGTATTTTAATTTGTAGTTATCTTATTAGAGTCCAATTTAGGTGAGGAAAGTTGTTTAGGAGTATTATAAATAGTGATGTACTTCATTATTTGTATACATTGAATTATAAGAGTTAATTGATTTTGTTTGAGATTATCTGTGTGTGAGATTACCTTGTTCCCAAATACCCGTTCCCCCACCAAGACGTCATCTTTTATAGAAGTACCTATAGACGCAATATTAGATATCGTCTTTTTACATATTTTTGCTTCAGCTTGTTGACGTTCTTTTGCTTGAACTTGTTGACATTTCTTTGCTAAAGCTCATCTTTGCTCATCTTGATACTGATTTTGCAATTTTCCAAAGTTGTCTTGTTCATTAATCATATCACATCTAAACTCTTCTTGCTTATGTTTCAAATAGCTATGATCACATGTATAAATAAGATAGTGTATTCAATCATTTTCATCATCAAGAAACCAAATATACTCCTTTTGTTGTGCAATCAATTCTTTTGTAGTTCGGGACACTAATACACCGGGTTAAAAATAAAAAAATAAATTTTTTGTATTTTTTTTTTCACTGATGGACCTAACTGAAATGAAAATAGAAAACAGGTCTAAAGTATGAATGCAGAAAGTTTAGGGGCTGATTTAAAAGGATAAAAGGGCATAAGTAAAAAGTTTATAAGTTAAAACTTAAATGTTAGGGAAAACTATGGGAGAGTAAATTGTAATTTTGGCAAGATATTAATAAGATAAAGGTTACTTGCCTTGGCTGCAGCAGCTTAACAAATGAGGACAGCAGTAGCATCAATGAAACTAGAGGAAACAGAACCACAATTTCTCCTCGTCTATCGTTCTTTTCTTCTTCTTTTTTAACTTTCTTTCTTCTCTTTTAAGGTGCAATTCTGCCTCTACCGATGCAAATAGCAACTCAAAATCAATGAAGTAGTCGCGATGAATAGTAATTCCGCAACGAAAAGTAAATTTGACAAGTAATGAACAGTGTTTCCAACGATGAACAGTAACTTGCGTGAACAGTGATTCGCGATGAACAGTAATCCCCTAGCAAAAAACCTACGATCTCCTAAAAAATTAATTGAGAAACCCTAAACTTTGATACCAAAAATGATGTAGGACAAATTTTGGAGGACAAATTAACGAAAAATAAATTAGGATTTAAACTCCACGTTTAAATCACTAGGGTCTCTTAAGTGTATCAACTTCACGAATCAACACTAAGATGGATAAAATACCTCTACGGTATGAATAATAATAATCAACTTCAATATCAATCGTCTATAATATAAAATACTTGTGGGAATTACATCATTATTTAAAGAGACTTAAAACCCTAATATTACTTAGGGAATAATAAAAGTACTAAATGACTAAAATACCCTTATTAATGATTCCTAATCATTAATTAATATTCTAAATCTCTATTAATAAATAAATTACACCAATTACTATTACTTTAAACATAATAAAAACTCTAAATAACAAATATAAAAATTACTATTTATTTTTTACCCAAGATCTCCCAAAAATTAATAAATTAAGGGAGAAACCCTAAGCTCTAATACCAAAATTGATGCAGGACAGATTTGAGATAGAGAATTAATGGAAAACTATGAAAAAAATAAATTAGGATTTAAACTCCACGTTTAAATCACCAGGGTCTCTCAAGTGTATCAACTCCACAAATCAGCATTAAGATGGATAAAATACCTCTATGGTATGAATAATAATAATAATCAACTTCAATATCAATCATCTGTAGTCTAAAAGATTTGTAGAGATTACAAAACTATTTAAAGAGACTCAAAATCCTAATATTACTAAGAGAATAATAAAAGTACTAAACGACTAAAATACCCTTATTAATAATTCTTAATCACTAATTAATATCCTAAATTCTCATTAATAAATAAATTACATCAATTATTATTATATTAAACATAATAAAAACTCTAAATAACAAATATAAAAATGTTTTATTTTGCTCTTAACTTGTGATGCCCATCAAATATCTTCCAATTTACCACGTGACAAATAAATTTTCAGGAACAAAATCAACAATTTCAATCTTTTCGAACACTAGAATAATCTCATGACCAATTTTGTCCTAGTATTTCCATCCTCAGATTTTGGGGCGTCTTCTATGCTTTCCCCAAGGGCAACTCGTTAAGAACTTGAGATTCTTCATCTACACTAGTTTTAACCTCGGGTTGACTTCTCTCCAAAACAATACCCTTGTGATCTTCCAAACATGACGATTCTATAATATGTGGTGTACAAATAGGCTTTTAAAACTCACAATACGTAACCAAGTACTCTACCTGTTCACAACCATCAATCTCGTACTCAACTAATTCAAATTTTAGCTTTGAAGACCTCTTGGAATTATGCTTGTTTGATTGGTGAGAAAACAAACAAATTCTCTTCTTTCCACAATAAAAGTTATAGACATTTTCAGAACCAAAATATTCTTCATGAAAATCATGCAAGCATAATTAGCCTAGCAAGATATGTCCAACGTCCATAGGCAAAACATGATAAACCACCTCAATTGTATACCTTTTAAATTTAATTGGAACAACGCACCAATGCGATACTGTGATTAAGGTATTATTAAGCCAAGGTATCTCAAAAGGAAAAGGAATTTGTTCGGACTGGAGATTTAATTATTTCACAAGTTTGGGAGAAACTATATTGAATCACTTTTTTTATCAAGACTAAGTTTTACGCACCTTTGACTTGCAATGAACATACATGTGGAAAGTAGATTTAGGTCGCGAATCATTATGTCGAAGCACTTTAGGAATAAAAACATTTTCCAATATGGCAAGAATATTAAAATTCACCAAACAATACAATTTTGGGGTGTATTTTTAGTATATATAAAATATTGGGGTTTGGTATGCGAGTATTTAAAACTTAAGAGTTGAAGAAATAACTTGAGAACAACTAAGAGGTACCGAATAGTACTTTGCCAAATTAAATCAATTTTACCTTCTATTCTGATTGTTTGACGACTCCAGATTGTTTGACGACTCCAGTTTCATGATTGTTTCGTGAATGAAGATGGTTGCTCGCAAAAGAAGATAAACTGTGCCTTTTTTTTTTTATAAACGAAAATTACGCTCAGTCTTGGTACAGGAGTTACGCAACCTTCAATTTTAGTATTCAGTGTCACCAAAAACTAAAAAACCCTTGAAATAACGCATGAGGTACAATCGGCCCTCACCTAATTCGGATACAATTATCCAAATTCTAATACCAATTGACGCAGCGGAATATGGTTAGATTGTAACGCTCTAACACAAATGTAATGTATAAGTTTAAACGTACCAATAAGAACGTAAGTTAAACTTTCGAATCCACAAGAAAAATAAGAACTCACAAAGAGAACAAAGTAATAATAATATTAATTGATGAAAACGTTACTGTTAACAAACATATTTATAGTACTAAACTACTTTCCTATAATTAATTGAAAAAGAAAAATGATTAAATCATAAACTAAATAAAATTATGAAAACTAAAGCCCAAAACATAAATGGGCTAAATATAAATTTAAACTACCGAATTTTCCTAAATAATAAATAAAAATACATTAAATAAACTAAAACTCCATGAAGAATAAAATATATGAAAATTTGAATCTTTCTTGTTATTTTCCACCTCATCAAAGTAATTAATGAATCTCTAATTTTACCATATAAATTATTGTCTCATTCTTCTTTCTTTCCCTAAAGATTATCACAAGTCTTTTTCTATTCTTTATTTATTGCTCTCTTATTCTATTTGGATATTTTTGACAATATTGTTTTTGATTTCCAGGTACAATGCTATGATTTTCGAAGCACTTTCAACCCTAAATGATCCAAATGGATCTGACAATAGTGCAATTGTTTGTTTTATTGAGGTAAGAAACGGAGCATCATTAATTTTTTCTTCTTTTTTTCTTTCTTTATGTCATTGTTTGGTAATTTCTGTAGATTTAGGGTAAAACACTGCCACACATGCAAATTATTGAGACTGAAAACTCCCCATTAGAAGACTTGTGTTGAATAACATGAAGCAAGAAAGCACTAAATCTTTCTGTCAACCACAAGGACCCCCAAACCACCCTCCCATCTCATGATAATTGTCCATTTTCCAATATGGGTTAATCAACACCCAAGAAGGTGCGACTGTTAGTGTAGCTGTGTAGATATTTAGTGCTGCAACACATCTTCTCCTACATCAGGTGGCAAGTGTGTCAGACCCTTTCATGTGTGCACAAAAGCCTATGTGTCATGTTAGCTCACGTAATATGTATTATGTGATTGGTGCATAATCCTCCAATATTTACTATAAATAACAAATAAACAACTTATCTAATCCATTCAACATGTTTATTTAAAAACTTGTGAATAAATACATGTTAATGCTACAGAACCAATGAGAACTCATTGTGTACTAACCTTACCTAGGATCTTTGTGGTGGCTGCATATAATTATTTAAACAGATCAAAGCATCTCCACAAGCATCCCCTGTACCTTTGTCTAATTGTATGTAACAAACTCACTTTGCTCTGTGCTCCTCTAGCATCAACTTTCCAGGCCTTACCCTTGGATTGCCTTGGTCTTTGCCCTCATCCTATACTGGCTACGAATCCTTATCTGAAGACATATCATGAGGCCTCACACCTCAGATATCTGAATGGGTGTCTGATTATTTTACTGAATTCCTGATAAATTTAGACTCTAGATTGTTCCGACACTTTTCCTTGTAAGAGCAGACTTTTTCTCATGCTCCAAGTTCAGTTTCGTTTGACTCCTATTATTTGGTAGGCAAAGGTTTTGTCTATAACAAAGGCATTTATTTTGTCTATGGTATTGCAATTTATTAGGTGCTACATATCCAGCAAAACTCTATCCAAAGTCTGTGTTATGTATATGCAGTACTGGATTTATAGTTTCTGAGTTTAGAATCTGATTATTGCCTACATATTTTGATAAATTATGCAGCAAAGGCACGAGGTACCCCAAAATTTCAGGAGGTTATTAAGTTCTAGGTTAAGAAGGCTTGTTGCGCAAGACAAACTTGAAAAGGTAACCCTTTCATGCTTAATGTAGCTTTTTTCTGGATCATTGTGACAGTTGTCTACTTTTCTTGCTGAACTGTTATGCGTCCTTTTCATTATATGGGTATAATTAGGTTTCATTTCTTACGTTTTAATGGACAGCTCTTCAAGTCATGCTCATTGCTTTAACCAGAACCTAATAAGCATTGCAAAATCAAGCGTATTCATGTACAGCAGTAGTTGATACCATAAATTTTGATTGATTTTTTTATGCATGGGGGCTTGGATAACTCTCCGCTACTGCATGAAACTAAATGTTTTGGAAAGAAAGATGGAACAATATGATATGATTTAATTTCAGGTGATTTAGCAGGGTTTTGTGTCTATTACTCTGTTAAGAACAATTTGTACTAATTATGAGGCTTGGATCACAATATAGAATGTTTCTAATACTATATAAAAGCTATTTGGAGGTTGCACGTGCTATGCATGTCATGTGCAATATAGGTCACTTATTTCATAAATGCATTGAGCAAGTATCATCCTTTCTACGAGTGACTTGATTTTTTTTCTTGATGTAAGCATGGCAAAAATCAAATGGCAGTTTTCAATTATTAACAAGGTTTAAGATAACAAAGATACAATTATCCAAATGCAGGTACAGAACTGCTACAGAATAAAAAAAGATGTCTTACCTGGAACAAATGCCCCTACCCCACAACAGAAGGAAATCCGGCCTAGACTTTCTCAACCCACTTCTGCTTGTGCTGATACAGAACTAGGCGCTGCTAAAAGTGCTGCCTACAAGATTGCTGTAGCAGAAAATAAAGAATTTGTGGCAGCTGAAGCGGGAAAGGAGTCAGAAAGGGTCTCAAAAATGGCTGAAGATACAAATTCCATGCTACAGTTCGCACAAGATGTTTTAGATAAATGTAAGACCAAACATATTTGACTCCGTTCCCTCTGTTTCCCTTTCCTATAATCATAAATCATGTTCTCTTGCTTTAGTTTTTATTTTATTTGCATGTCTTCTGATTACATCCGTGGCAGGTACCCTTGGCGAAATTGTTCTGGTGGCTTAGGATATGGACTTGCATCTGTTCGGCATATGAATAGATATGGTTTCAGTATTAGTCTTTGTGAGTGATTGATAATGGTAGTATCAGTTTGGGATTCTGTTGAAAATTTATTTTGAGAAGTTGCATTTATGCCAAATTTTTGTATAGTGTTACATCTTGCTGTTTCTGGATGACATGGACCCCTGACAAACTTGTTAAGCTTAGTGTTCTGCTAGCTCTACACATTCTTGGGTCTCTATTGATGTACTTGATTGAGGCTGGGTATCTCAATGTTGCATTCTTTGTGTTGGACTTTCAGCAATAAAGAAAATCTTGAAAGACAAATCTTTGAAATCTAGTTAAACCCCAACGGTGAAGCATATCTATTTCAATGGTGTTTCAACATTTGATAGGTTCGAATACTTGACTAAAAGGGTATAAGATATACTCCCTCTCTTTCACAAGAATCGTTTCATTTGTAAATTTTATTACACTTTTAATAGAGTTACTTTTAGTGATATTTATATAAAATGATACAATATTTTCAAGTTAATTGGCATGATTTTATTATCATATCACATTATTAAATTAACAATTTATCATTATTAGGGATATATATATATATATATATATATATATAGAGAGAGAGAGAGAGAGAGAGAGAGAGAGAGATGAAAGATTTAAAGTATACCTCTTAAATAATATATATCTATTAAATAACATATTTTTATCAAAACGACGTTTTGAAGATTCTTTTTTTAAAAAATAATATCAAAAGAAGATGTGATATTTCGTGGTTTTAATTATTTTTTTTTATTTACGAAAATGTCATCAAAGAATTTTTAAGACGTTGTTTTGATAAATGTATGTTACTTAAGGAGTTATGTTATTTAAGAGGTACGTTTTTAAACCGACTTATATATGGCATTTCGCGGTCTTACTTGTTTTCCTTTTATTTATGAAAATGTCATCAAAGAATCTTCAAAACGACGTCGTTTTGATAAATGTATGCTACTTAAGGAAGTATGCTATTTAAGAGGTATGTTTTTAAACCGTCATATATATAATGTTGCTTTTTTATAATTAACAATTTAAATTTTTTAGAATTTCACAATTGAACTTTAAAGTCGAAAATTGTATCTATAGTTTTTGGTTTTCAGTAATTACTAGTAGTATTTAATTCAACTTTTTGGAGAAAAATTGTGATTATACCCTTTGTCCTTGTCCAGAAGGGGCTTCATTCCCTCAACGTAAACGAGGCTCTCTATATCAAGGTTAGTAAATTCGGATCGGACCGCCGGTTCGATCGGTAAAAATCAAAATCGGTTGGCATTCTGGTCTGGTTCAAACAAATAAAATCAGTTTTGACCAAAATTCGGTCAAATCCAGCGACCCGACGATTGAACCGATCGACCTAGTGACCCGGTAACCGGGTCACCAGTTTCCTATCTCTCTTTTTTTTTTATAAAAAAAATTCTATTTAAACCTTTGAATTTAATTGAATGTATCTTTGATTGAGTTCTGAGTTATGATCATGATTTAATATCTTTCTTCTCATATAGATTTAGTATTTATTTAAATTGTATAAAGTAAATATTGTACAAATAGATTTAGCTTTTTTTTTATTGAATTTGATTGAATGTACTCTAGAGATGTTTATGTTCATTAGTGTTTGATTTTATCACTCTTGAGTTTTGAGTTATGATCATGATTTAATAACTTTCTTTTTATATAGATTTAATATTTATTTGAATTGTATAAAGTAAACATTGTACAAATAGGTTTATTTTTTTTATTTTTTTTTTGTGTAGATAAATTGATTAATTTTACATATTTACTAAATATTATATATATTATATAATAATAATTAATGTATTTAATTATTTATTATTTATTACATATTAATAACATCGCTGGTTCAATAACAATTCGACCACTAGTTAAACCAATAATCTATCCACTTGGTACCTTTTCTAATTATATAACTGATACTTCCGTTTAGGGTCAAACACAATGTGACCATTTTGAAAACACTGCCACACCCTAATCACCTCAAACAGAATTTTCTTTCCTTTTTAAATTAAGTATAATTCCCTATTCACCTCAAACACAATTTTCTTTCCTCTTTTAAAATGAGGATAAGTCTTGAATTTGTAGCGATTTATATATTTGCGAGGGTTACATAGATAACTTAATTAATAATATTTTAATAATATATTTGATACAGTAGAACAATGATATATTTAATATAATAAATAAATTTTTAATAATATATTTAACATAATGAATTAATATTTAATATAATATACTACATATTATTATACGTTCGATCTTAATGTTTAAAAAATCTCAGTGTTTATAGTTTGAAAGTTTGAATTTCAACCTTCTCAAACACGATAGCGTTTAGAACACACCTACAAATTCACAACTAGATTGCTTACGGTCCCGAGTCCACAAGTAGTTTCCCAAACTAGCTTAAGATATGTTTGCATTTCTAACTTACATCCTTTTTATAGACAATTTCTTGGTTTTAGCCTCAACGACAATTGAATTGGCGTTCACTCTCACACCTTTAATTAGCCACTAATTAATCATTTAATTAAATTTAACTTAACAATTTTAAAATAAAAAAATTCAATGCCAATTGAATTAGCGTTAAACTGGCAGCCAAAAAAATTAAACATATTCCAAAGCCATAAATTAAAAATATTCCAACGCCAATTCAACTGATAATTTTTTTTTAAAAAAAATAATGTTCCAACCCAACAAAATAACTGTTCACGGGAAAAAAAAAAATCCAACGCCAATCAAATTAAATATTTTATTTTAAAAAAAGAAGAAGATGTTCAACGTCAATTGAACTGGCGTTCAAAACTGATAGCCAAAAAATAGAAATATATATATATATATATTCTAACGCCAATTCAACTAGCTGGAAAAAAATTCAACAAAAAACTATTCAGAAAAAAATAGTCTCAACGTTCAACAAAAAAAATACTGAAAAAAAGAAGAGCAATTTCAATGCCAATTCAAGTGTGTCAACCAAAAAAAAGAGCTGAATAAATAAATAAATAAATACTTTAATGCCAGTTCAATTTTGTATTTTTTTAAAAATATATTATTTATTTTATTTCTTGTATTTAAAAAAATATATATTTCTTGTATTTACAGTTCAATTGATTTTTAATTACTTCAACGTCAATTCAAAATAATCATTCCACAATAATATATTTAATTTTAGCTCTGGATCACCACATATTTCAGATCTCAGTAGGCCTATATTTTATTTTTATCGTTTAGTAATTATTATAACTAGCAACTTGTTGTCATTTTGTCACTTTATATCAGCTAATATGTATCTACATGTTATTAAGAAAGAAAACTGATATTTTCGCAGGCTTTTTTGTTATTTCCGCTTGATTTATCTATAGCGACGATTTTAAAACTGTCGCTATATATCTATGGCGACACTTTTAATATGTAAAGTGTCGCAATAGGTTGAAAAGTGTCGCAATAGGTTTATAGCGACGGTTTTAACATGTAAAGTATAGTTATAGGTATATATTAACGGTTTTAAAACCGTCGCTATAGGTAAAAAAAAGGTCCACCTGCGAAAATAATAAAAAAGTCTGTGAAAATAACAGTTCTCTTAAGAAATTATAATTTATTAGATACAATTTATAATAGTTTGCATATACAAACTCTAAATATTGAAGTGTTTTAAAAAAAAAATATTGTCAATGCTTTAGTTAAATTTATTTGATTTCTGAGCATATTATTTTAAAATTTTAAAAACTAAATAATTATATTATAGGATTTATATGTTAGAAGAATATAGAGATTGAAATATCAAAAAGGATAAATATTAAATTCTTATTATTAGGTTTGGTAAATTAAATTGATAGTTTAATGCTTAACGAAAATTTTTTATTGATACATTTCCCAATATAAATTTAGACGAATGCTTATTTGACAGGCGTTGAATTTTATTTTTTTTAAATATCAAAAAGACTCTAACGTCAATTTGACAGGCGTTGAATATTTTTTCCCCCAATTAAGCAATCTGGTGTTGGATTTTTTATTTTTTTTTTACAACTAATAGCAATCTAGCATTGGATTTGATTTTTTTTTTTTTTACAACTAACAGTAATCTAATTTATAAAGCAATTTTAATAAATCACCCAATAACTAAATATATAGATACAATTTTAATACTAAATATAACTTAATAACTTATCTATCTATGCACTCAGTCATGTGTGCCGCATGGTCTCCCTTTATCTTTAGCCTCTCTCGGAGGTCCTCTACATTACAAAAGTTGTGACGCCCCCAAATCTGGGCCCACACAGCCCAAACTTGAGTCGTCAAAAGACTACAACAAAATTATTACAACAAAGCACAACGTACTACAATACAGTGTAT
The DNA here is from genome assembly GCA_947179155.2 of Hedera helix. Taxonomy (NCBI): domain Eukaryota; kingdom Viridiplantae; phylum Streptophyta; class Magnoliopsida; order Apiales; family Araliaceae; genus Hedera; species Hedera helix. Next base: position 8,428,376 of record OX359285.1, on the reverse strand, counting down.
AATAATATACAACTAAGTCTTCACTATTATTGCCACACTATTTTACAAAATGTGAAGACTATGATAACTATTCCTCGGACCCTCACTCCATTCCCCGGCTAGACCCTGTTATGTTTTCATTTCCTGTTGAAAAACAATGGAACAAAAGAAAGGGTGAGCTCAAATAGCCCAGTAAAGAATATCATGACTAAGATAATGACGAATAAATTATCATTAGTCTTCAACAGTTGAGTTCTTGATAGAATACAATAGACTACAAGGTTTATATCAAAAACTGCAGTTAAATTCTTAAACAACGTTCAGATCAATAATAGCAGCGGAATGAGTAATCTATTAGAAGAATAATGCAGACTATAATGTCCACTCGGTTCTCTTTTTAGGAAAAACATCATCAACTTTTATCATCTGAAATATCATTAGTCTCAAGATAATACAAATTCACAGTTCCTGATCATAATCATGCAGATCAACAGTTCATCTTTGCACTACGGGCCAAAGATATTCAATATAGCACCAACGGTCATGATTATACCAGATTCAGCCTTTGGTCATAATCATACCAATCAACAGTTCATCTTTGCACTACGGGCCAAAGAGAACATTCACCACGTGCCATAAAAGACACCGAACAGATGTATCGCCTTTAACCTATTATATCGCCTTTAACCTATCATCTGTTCAACAAATATATCACATCTGTGCCCCCGGCCACAGATATTCACAACAGCTTGATTTTCGGATGATTAGAATGATATAAATGATGAACAGAAGAAATAGGATAACAATAAGTATCGAAAGTTTACTTTGTACAGAGTCAAATAATGTCCAAATTGTCAACATGATGTGGAGTGAAATTTAAAAATGATATTCAAGATCCACAGTTCAGAATAACGGTTACAATTCAATAGAAAGGTTCACGTAAATAGGAAGGTTCAGTTGAAATAATGAAGTTCAACTATTATGGAACATATAATATTTTCAGGAATTATAGAAGCAATAGTTCCATAATATATTTCGATTTAGGAGTATGAAAGAAAATAATATCCCTTACCGTAGCAGGTTTGATTAACAAAAGGTGAAGGAAATTAATACAAAGGGTTATTCATCAACAGGCGGCAATCCGCTCCGTAAGGTTATTCCCACAATTTAATAGAATTTGAGTACAAAGAGTTATTCACCAAACAGGCGGCAATCCGCTCCGTAAGGTTATTCTCAAAGATTAATAATGAATGAATACGAAAGGTTATTCACCAACAGGCGGCAATCCGCTCCGTAAGGTTATTCCCACAATTTAATACATGGAAATAAAAGGCACGTCTTATGAGTAAGGAAGAAACAATATTATTATCGATAATCAAATAATGATAATCCCTTACCATAGTACGTTTGAATAATGGAAGATGAAAAAGATGGTATCCCTTACCTCAACACGTGACTGGATATTGATTTAAATGAGGTTGATTAACTTGAACAGTACACGTATACTTATAGATCTTCACAAATACTCAAGATGACTTAAGCACACTCAGAGAGAACTTTCACAAGAAGTATTTAGAGAGAGAAAGAAAGAACAAGTAAGGAAGTTTATGAAAAATCCTTAAGTTAAGGTTTCTATTTATAGCCAAAAATCTTATCATTCATTTAATCTAAACCATTCATTTAAAGATCATCTTTTAATCTACACCATCCATTTCAAATATTATATTATCTTTAATCTACACCATTCATTTCATATCACCTAATAATCACCTAACTTTATATTATAAACAAATCAATTTAATTATTCAACAATAATTCACACTTTAATCTACACCATTCATTTCATATCACCTAATAATCACCTAACTTTATATTATAAACAAATAACTTTATCAATTCAATTATTATGACTAATTGTTATAAATACAGTATAGTTAGTTCTTAGATATCAAGTCAATAAATTAATGAAATACAACTGTTTAAATAACATCATAATAGAGATAACAATAATGTAAAATAAAGCATACGTTACTGTGTAATGACAATTATTGATTCAATAATGTGAATTACTGTGCATATGTTACTGTGACAATTATTAGGTTCAATAATTTTAAAAACAGTGCAACAACAATTATTGACTCAATGATATAAAATACAGTGTAATGACAATTATTAAATCAATAATGCAAAATACTGTGTAACAACAATTATTGAATTGATAATATAAAATATTATGCAGTGACAATTATCGATGAAATGATGCGTAACAGTTACGGTGTCAATTATCAGACCAATAATATGAGACACTATGCAATACCGTGTGTTACTGTAGAGTACCGAGTGCTACAGAAAATACCAATAACTACCGTATGCTACTATTCTTTTATCACCGGTATTTTAACAGTTCCGTTGACTATTTTTATTTAAAAAGGTTATTTCTGTCGTTTTCTATATCCGACAAATATTCCGTTGTGGGGTCCACCAATAATTTGTTATTTCGGCGCCGTCGGACCAAACGAATATTCCCCGACCAAACGAATATTCCCCGACAAAGCGAATATTGTCCGACAAAATAAAATTTGCACATAACATCCTTAACTTTTAACTTTATCGATTTAACCACTTACTGTTTCAAAAAAATATATATATGAAGAAAAATTAAATTTTGTATTTCATAAAATTCGGGGTCTTACAAAAGTACTTTACAAATCAAATTTTCAAAGTTACTTTATAAATTTGAAGTCAAAAGTTACAAATTTAAAAGTGTGTGAAAGAAGACAAAATTAGAGTTTAATTAAATACATATATATATATATATATATATATATATATATATTAAAAATAAAAGAAATAAAATAAATAATATTTGTTTAAAAAAAATTTAACATCAGTTCAATTGGCGTTGAACTTTTTATTTTTTTTAAATAAAATTATTAATCTGATTGGAGTTAAGAATTTTTTTTCTTTCTAAACAATTATTTTGTTGTAATATGTCGCGTAAGGTTCACCCCTTTTCTCTAGGGAGGATCAAGCTCTTTATACATAAGCTTTAGTTTTCTTAATGTTACATATTCTTATCCAAAAAGCAAGTAACCATGAATATGTGTGTGTGTATATATATATATATTCTTCCTCTTTTAGTCTGTTTCATTTTCAAAAAGTTAAGATACTTGCCAGAAAGGAGAATAGATTTATTGATCAGTTGAACGCCATTTGAATTAGTGTTGGAATATTTTTAATTTTTTTGATTACCTGTTAAATGTCAATTCAATTGGTGTCGAACTTTTTTTTTTTATAAATAAAATTATTAAGTGTTAGAATTTTTTTTTTTTCTGAATAACTATTTTGTTGGGTTGAAATATTTTTTTTATAAAAATATTATCAACTGAAAGTCACTTGAATTGACGTCAGAATATATATATATTTTTTTAACTGTCAGTTTAACGTTAATTCAATTAATATTGATTTTTTTTTAATTATTAAATTTAATTAAATAATTAATTAATAACTAATTAAAGGGATAAGAGTCGATCCCAAATTTTAAAAACTTATTCAACGTCAATTAAATTAACGTTGAGGCTAAAGTTAAAAAGTTATCTGCAAAAAAAAAAGTAATTCAGAAAGTTGAACATATTTAAAGCTATCTTGGGAAACTACCCCCAAGTCCACGCCTCAGAAGAACTGCGGAAGCACAGAGAAAAGAAAAGAGAGCTTAAACGCAGTAGAAAAATAGAACAATGGTAGGAATTGATTGCAGAAACTGGGACGAAGACGAATATAGAGACAGCATATTACAGGAGAGAGAAAGTCAATATCAAACCATTTTCAGAACGGCATTTCCCCCTTCTCCTAATAGCCCTAACATTAATCCAGACCTCATGGTCGCCGCCTCCGGCGACGGCTCAATCTCCACCTATTCCATCTCCTCTTTCCTCTCTTCACACGTAATTCATCTATCTCTCTAAATATGGATATAGATGGTATGTATTTGTATATACACTTGTATATGTACACATTTATTTATGTAATTTTATATGATTGTTGTCATTGCTGTTGCTGATGCTTTCGTTTTGGTTGCAGCCGTTGCGTAATAGAAATGCTAGGGTTCAAAAGTATGTTTGATGAGAGTTTAATTCTAGTTTAATTTTTTAGAAGAAATTAGGATGCATTTAGAGCTGTTTATGAATAACATTGTCACTGAGAATTTTGTAGTTTGTTAGTGGCTGAACCTAAATGCTTCCTCAAAGGGCATGATGGACCTGCTTATGATGTCAAATTTTATGGTTATGGAGATGACTGTTTGTTGTTGAGGTATTAGCATCAATCATTCACATTTCTCATTTGTTCAAATATAAAGTGTACACATATGATTAGATGTGTTAGTTACATGTATGAAACATATCTAGTTAGAATTTGCAGAAGGATTGCTATCCTTACTCTAATAATTGATATTCATATGTGAAATAAGAGAAGTCTTGATTTACCAAATCGACTCATAATTCCATTGCTCAAAAAGTTTGTCCTGTGCAACGGTACTTTTTGATAAAATTAGACTGAGTATATATCTTTCTACTGTATTATCAATTTATCACTAATAATAATAATATTTTTAATGAAAGTATGTACTAGACATAATGTGATTTCTAATGTATTTGTGAACTTATTATCAGTATAAATTATTTATTTGTCAATATTAAGTATTAAAGTACAGACTGTAGTTTCTCATAGATTTGGATGTGCTTGTGCCAGATGACTCGGATGGATTTGAATGGTTGACAATAGCTAGTTTTTTGGTGTGCCCAAGGAAGAGTATAACTATTATTATTGTTATTGGTTTTCCTTTTGTATTATGGTGATATCTTTTGCCTTGTTTTCTTTAATTAGTTAGTCTGGCTGCTGGATTTTAGATTACGTTATGAAATGTGAAAGACTCATTTCGTGGTGATGTAAATTTATTGTTACTTATGTGTTAATCCAAACGAAGTTAAAATTTCCAATAGCGAACATGAAAATCTTTGTTAACTTAGTTCTATTGCGTAGTTGTGGAGATGATGGTCGTATTCGGGGATGGTTGTGGAAGGATATGTCAAGACCCAAGGACCATATGTCGTTACAAGGTAAGTAATAAATACATATTCAAGATATATTACATTCCTTATAGGATATTATTCGATTATTATATTTTTGAGGCATATTTCTCGAACAAACATGCCTGTAGGATATCAGCTTGAATGCATGGCCTTTTCAGTATATACAGAAACTAGTCCACTGGAAGTTCCAAGTGGATCACAATTGGAGAGGCGATTTACAGTTTATCTCAAAAACAACTTTTCATTATCTGTATGTATCATATCTCCTTGTAACTGTAGCAGGGGTCAGCTTAAAATTTATTTCGGTTTCTTATAAGTTTCACCAAGAAACCTTGAGGTAGAAGGAAAAGAGGTACGCTTGTGTTTATTTATGTCTCCTTTTGATTCCATATAATATGTCAACGTTGATTGGACATAGGATAAGGGTCCAAGTGGTTGACTTGAGGAATTGAATTGAGAAGATCAGACTGATTGCCTCAACCTGAAACCTGACCTTTCTAGATTATTGGTTGTTGCCAAGGAACACATTTAACACATATAAATTTAGAATTGTTTGGCCTATCCGATTGAATATTTATTGCCCAACTTATTTAGAAAAAATATGTCAACTTTTTTATTTATGGAATTACGGAACACCTTCCAACAACTAGACAATCAATGCTCAAACGAAGAAAGCAAAGCTAGACCTAGAAAGAAAAAGTAAACAAGCTTGGGTTCTAGAACTAAAGTCAAAATGAATTAAAACTCAAAGTGAAAAAGGAGCCTTGCAGGGTGGAAAAAGAATCTTTTGACAACACTTGAAAGCCACAAACGAATTAAACCTTAAGCTCTACCATGTTCTTATTTACTACAGCTTGTTAAAAAGCAATCAGAATGATAAATTTTATGTAAAGATTAATTTTGAAGAGAGCCAATCAGATTGAGTGATCTTTTTTTTTTTCTTTTTTCAAAAAAAGAATATTTTGTATAAAACTGTATTTATCTGCATCTCTCTTATTTTAAAGTTTAAACGCATGTTTTGGCTATTGATTTGGCTTGGGTGCAAGCATATGGTAACTCATTAGAAAATCAACCTCCGCCGTGTTAATAAAAATTTACTATCTTTTTTATGGCTTTGATATTGGCTTCAGCTATAACATATGGTGGGAGGACCCCTCTTTGTCTCCTCTCTTCTTTTCCCTCAAGTTGTGCGTGTTGGTGGGTGATAGGGCTGTTCAAATTATATTTGTCAAATTCAGTTGTTATGGGAAATGGTAAAATATTAATATGTCAATAAATATGCATATTTTGATATGCGTTGTTAACCCTTTTTTTTTGTTGTTGCAGAAAGTCATTTGAAATCAGTACTTGAATTGGTGAACCCTCAACATATGTTAGTTATCTCGAAACTTGACTATAATGTTATGAATGAATAGTTGGTCTTAATTTTACTCTATATTGAATGGACAGACATTCTTTTTCTTTTTCTTTTCTTTTTTGTTTTAATATATTAAAGCACATTATGTGCACTTTTTAACAGTCTTGAATACAGGCTGCACTATTATGCGGAAATATAGTCAACTCCATCAAATTGAAGCACAGCCAGTCTATTCCTTAGATAATTGTAGACCAATGGTATGTATGGGAATCTTATTGTTGACAGTTGGACCATTTGTCATTATCCTTGCAAGTGACTAGTTGAAGAGTTTTAAAGATATCACTTGCATAGCTTTTAAAATCATTGAAATAATGCGCTAATTATACCCTTTTAGAGAAAGGCTAAATTACTTGTTACTGTTTTGTATTGTTCATTACAATGTGATTCAATGGACAAATCTCACATTGTGGATTATCATTGGAACTTTATTATTGAGGTGAGGGCACTTTCCTATGTTCTTCCTCACACACGAAAGTGATTTAAGAAAGAAAACCTTTGAAAACACGTTGTGTTCTTATTTTGGTATGCTACATTCACTAACACAGTATGTGACTTCTTGCTTCGATTTTGCAAAAAGTTCTTGACTGAGTGACTTCTTTTACTTTGGAATGGGACTGCGTACTGTCCATGCATGCCCTTCCTCTGAATTCTTATTAACCAGATAAAATTATTGAACAGATTAGAATGCTAAAACAATAAACACATGGGTAAGACCAAGTTCAATCCTAGTATTTGCTATATGTTAGTTCTTACCGTTGCTTTTTGTTTATCATAGTTTGCTGTAATAGAACCATGGCAATATAGGTTGTCAGTTTATGTGCCTCTAGATTTAGGCCCTAGGCTCAGGGTTTAGTGTTAGGTCCATTTTACCCTTTTATTTCATTTTTATCGCAGAGGTCCTTGGAATGCTCTTTCCCCTATACCGGAGAACAACGCCATTGCTGTTGATATTCAGGTTTTTATTAGATTCGTCTTCCAATGTTTTGTTTTTTTTTGTTGTGTATGTGTGTGTGCACGTGTTTATTTACTTGAGTAAAAGGTACTATAAATTTACCGTAAGAGGACACATTCTATTCAAACTATACAGAAGAATGGAGGATTACTGCTTTCAGTGTATTACATATTGCCAGACTTTTCTTTCCCTGAGTTTTTTTGGGGCCTCTGGCATCAACCTGTAATAACTACTACTATTACTTCAAATTTCCCTAATTTTGTAATTATTTCCTTCAAAATAGGGAGGATCTGTTTATGTGGCCGCTGGTGACTCTTGTGCATATTGCTGGGATATGGTACGTATTTTGTGTATAAAATGTTTAAGTTTTAATATGTATCGAGAATTCAAAATGTGTTTTTCCTTTACAAGATTTGTTTTATGTTTGTTACCTTTTGCTTTTCAATACCTTAATCTACCCGCTGCAGATTTTTTTTTATAAGTTTTAAGTTGATGAAAAACAAGTTGCAAGTCCAAGCGAGTAATCCCTTTACCAGTTACTGTACTTCTTACCTAATATATATAAAAAAAAAATCAGGAGAAAAGTGAGATCAAGATGGTTTTCAAGGGGCATTCAGACTATTTGCATTGTATCATTGCCCGTAATTCTGGCAATCAGGTGAAGTATTATCCTGCATATAATATTATGAGCTTTTCTGAATTATGTTAGTTGCTCATTGGCCTGTCACTTCATTTCCTTTTTGTTTTCCCCACTATGAAATCAATGTAAGTAGATTTGATATGTTTTAAGTTTGTGGATTTGGAGCCACACTACTCAGATGCCTCTTGTTTTTATTTTTGTTTTTGGCATCTTCAGCAGAAGCTTGCATTTTTATTCTTGAGAACTCTGCATTGCATCTCATAATTATATATTTATTTTACTTGAACTTCAAATCCCATCCAACAGAGCTTCCTTGTGCAAGTTGCATCTTCTAGTGGAACATTTGTTAATAAATGTTACTATTAATATGAGCAACTTGTTTTTAATTTGGTTGCAATCTAGTTTTACTGCAAGTCATGGTTATATATAACAAGGGACTCCAGACTCCTACTTTGCATTGAAGCACAAAATGACTAAGGGGAAGGGAAACTACTCAGTATATAAGTCAATGCCTTTGCAGGGAAATTTTTTAAACAAATGAAAAAAGATACTTCTTGATAACTCTTAATTGATATGTTCTTCGTATTTGTTCTACTTATTGTGCTATTTTATTTTCAGATCATAACTGGTTCAGAGGACGGGACCGCAAGAATATGGGGTAATGTGAATAAATAATTTACATCAATATAATGCAGGAAGTTAAATCAGATTAGCGTTATGTTGCATGGTTTTTCTTGGTCCTCTTATTGATTTGTGCTCTCATTACCATGATTATTGCCCAACAATTTTTCTACCGTTTACTTGCACTTAATTGTACGTTGTGGAATGTTGTGTGGTTTCACGTAGATTGCAAATCTGAAAGGTGTGTTCAAGTGATTAATCCTGAGAAGGATAATAAGCTGAAAGAGATTTTGCCACGTGTGAGTTGTATTGCTCTTGATGCAAGTGAGAGCTGGTTGGTAAGACTTAATGTAGTTCAATGTTATATTGCATTTCATTGCTACTCTTGTATACCTGATTACCTGTGTATGTTATGTTGTCATTCTGGAATTAGTCTTTAGGACCTTAGGTCTTCACGCCTTAATGGTTTTCTGTTGTCATCTGTGCCTTTTGAGGCCACTTGAATCCTTGATGCACGTGTATTTTAACTTCAGAATATGATTTACCACAGAATGTTATTTTGTGCACCATGGACTGGACTTTGACAGATGATGATGATATTGATAATAAATGAATGATAATTATGTAAGTAAAAATAATATATAAACCATAAAAATAATTGTGAACATGCTGCATTTAATATTTGGTTGAGTGAAGTAGCCATTCATTCAATAGGTAAAGGTTTAGTCATTAACCTATATTTGCGTCCTCCCTTCATTGTTTTTGGCTTCATTTCCGGTTTTAATTATTTGATTTTTCCAGTACATAATAGCCAGAAGTCTTTGAAAATGATCCTCGTAAAGTGTACTTTCACAGTCATAGGATGGGAATATGCAAAACTTGTTCTACAATATTTCTGAAGAAAACATTGTAATGGCTTAAATAGCCTCATTTTGATCAATCATAAAAATTATCATACTCAGGTCTCTAGTCATTAGTGCCTATGATTTTAAAACATCGCTTTGATGTAAATAATGTTTGGCTTGATTATAGCATTGAAGGATGGGAAAACACACAGTATATATGACTGCGAATTTTTCCTTTAAGTCTTTAACGAAATGTTGATTAATAGTGTATAACACACTTACTGTCTTGTCTAGCACTCAAGTGTATACTATCTTAATTTTGAATGCTTCTCTTGCACGCGCAAGTGCAGATAGTGTATGCCAAGGTGGTTTTACCAGTTTATTTATTTAGTTTTATATCTTAGTTTAATATGTTTCTCTCTTTTTTGGTTCAAAATGTTCTATATTTAGGATCTTGTATCTTCCCCTTTATGTATGCCTATGTTTATTTCTCGATCAGTGAAATCTTCTTCTTTTATAAAAAAAAAAGGAAAAAGAAGTTAAATACTAGGTTTGTGATGCTGATAGATCACACTCGCACACACGCACACTTGCATCTTTGCATGTTTCAGGTTGAATTAATGAAACTGTATATGCTATGGAAAAAAACTCCGTATTTTATTTTTTGCATGCGCATGCATGAAGGACAAAGTAATTCTTACACTATGATTGTCTAGCTTACCATATAAAATCTTAACCTATATTCCATTCTCTAGGCTTGCAGCAGCGGGAGGACTTTATTGGTGTGGAATCTTCCTGCTTGTGAACGCATTTCAGGGACCTTGGCTCGTGCTTCTATCCAAGATATATTATTTGATGATAATCAAGTAAGTTCTTACAGTTGTGATAATTAACAGTTTGATCATGATGCTTCATTTATGGCTTGTTATTCTGTTGATCAAGAAATTGATATTTGGAAGGCTAATATACATCATTCTTCCTTTTGCTCCTTGTGTCCTCCTCCCTTGAGCAATTTGTATGGCAATAATGTCTACTCAAAAGCGAGTTGTTTATGGAATTACTTAGGCCGGATTCTTTGCTCCATTTGAGAGAGATTAGAGTTTCGTAAACTCTTATTTACAAATGTGCCAAGAATACTTTGGGCTTGGAAGAGTAAAACTGAGTCAATTAAGTACTTTGGGATTCTTCTTTAAGTCAGAGACTGCCAACTTGTTACACATTATCAAGTAAAGCGAGATTTGGTTCTCCGCATGCCTGCATATAATCTCCATGCCCTTCTTTGTCAAATGATTTTTTTGTCAAATGATTAAATGGTTTATTCCCAATTTACATTAACAACTGGTATGTTTATAGAATCTGCTGAGCACTTGATAACTTATTGTAATTCCTGAATTAGTGCGCACTGCAATTTTATCCACTTAGTCCCAAATAAAATAAAATAAAAACAATTTCTTATCCACTTCCCAAATAAAATAAAAACTATTACTTATTTGTGAGTTGTATATTACTTGGTCTACCCTTAATGTTGCCTTTTCTTCTTTTCAGATTGTAGCTGTTGGGGCAGAACCACTAGTCTGCCGATACGACATGCACGGAGCTATTCTTTCGCAGATACAATACTTTCCTCAGTCAGCATTTTCAGCTTCCTTACATCCATCGGGTGTATGTTCTGCTTTAGATTCTCTCTCTCTCTCTCTGCTGAATTTCAGCACGTATACAACTAACTCCTGCTAATATCAGACACTTGGAGCTTAACCTTGTCTGGAATGTTGCAACTTAAAAAAATTTACACATTATATTAAGATGGGGTGTTTTGATATCAAACTTAGAATCTTGAGATCTATTTTTCAAGAACAAACTAGATGCAAGTAGCTACATGTACTGAAACTTAATCCCAAGAAATTGGCATAAAGTTTCCCCATTAACCCCCTATCATTCCCAAATATATACTATCTAGTCTCCTATCAATTTTTGTGCCGACAAGCTTACTTACGGTGGCTAAAAGTTTTAACCATTTAAATCAACTGAAAAATATGTTGTGCTTTGTATATAATTTTAGTTTGTAAAGAGGGTTTTGAGTGCAGTTGTTCAGTAATTACAATTTACAATATGATCGTCATTTTATTCAGGTTACTGCAGTTGCTGGTTATGGAGGTCTAGTTGATGTTATTTCACAGTTTGGAAGCCACTTGTGCACATTTCAGTGTAGATGCCTATGAAATGAATTGGCCAAGCCCTTTCGACCTGACTTTTGGGAACATGTGTGTTCTGTAATGTTAAATTTTAATACCTCTGTCAAATTAATTACTTTCTTGTTGACTTTTTTTTCTTATAATTTTTTTAATTATAAATATGGATATAAGACTTAAGTATGATGTAGATCTATTTGTCTTTTTCAATATTCTTCCTTAATAATAAGTTTTAGTCTTTAAAATTTAATATTGAAAAAAATGTCTTGTGCATATCGTAATACTCAAAACGAAAATCAGGAAAAAATGTAAAAAATAAAAATAAATAGTTGAAGGGTATTAATTATTCTACGTGTATTTTGAAAAATGAACTAAAGGATGACGGCATAGAATTTTGAAATTAGTGTGTTCAGATATAAATTATGGGTCAAGCATGGGAAAACCATTATCAATTCATAGGTAAAATATGTTACTAATGATAACAATAAACACGTGTCCATAAAAATATATTAAAAGTCAACAAAATATGTCCATTAAAAACTAAAAAATACCAAATATTACCTTCTTTTTTTTTATTTTTTATATATGCTAAAAATAATAGAAGAAGCTCTAGAGAGGCATTTCATACAAGGTATCAACGTGTTTTCTTTAATTTATTATACTGTATGTTTGATTATTCAACATTTGATGTATTTAGAATGTTTGAAAGTTTAAACGCATTTAAAAATTTTGTTTGTCTAATAATAATTTATTTAACTCGTAAACGCAACGTTTGGGTCTTAAACGCAATGCATCAAATTTGGTGCAATGTGTTTGGAAGTTAAATATTGTAAATGCTATCGCTGCAAACGCTAATGAGTGGTAGGAACAAATCCATAGTATGCAAGTTGACACTGATTTTTTTAAGAAATTAATATTTTTATATATTTTTTATATGATACACACCTATTTATTATTTATGTGAAAGAAATTACTATTTTTCATGTGAAAAACTTAATTCTCTGTTTTTTTGGGTATCTTGACCTCATTTGGACAATTATACTTTTTAAATTCAGATGTCCCAAAATGTTGATCATAATTAAAGTATCATTTTAATTATAGAATCAACATGTAAATAAATTTTGAAAAATAATATTTTTTAAATGACACTGTGTTAGTTTTTTAATACCCACATCAAAATAACTATATTTTAAGTCACTAAATTAAAGGGTGGTAATATTTTTAGCAGAAAAAATGCATTGTATAATTTATTTTTTTAAATTGATATTTTCACTTGAAATTTAATATTTTTATATGTAAATCCTACCAAAAGTATTATCATAAATATATAACGACGATTAAATTATCGCTATAACCTTTATATATAAATTTTATATATAAAATTATCAAAATTTCATATAAAAATATTAATTCTTTTTTTAAAACATACAATATAAATTGAAACTGAAAAATCACTTATTACATGTCCATCATCGCACTCACACGGTACATGGCAAGCAACGTCTGTGAAGATGCCACGTGTAATCCGAAACAATGTCGATCCGACCGGCGGGCAAATTCGTCAATTTACGTCTCGAAACATCGAACCCTCGTTTTACTCTCATCTATATACTCTTTCTAAAGCTTCGACCCATTCCTCAACTCCACGGCGTAGATCCGAGGAGTTTGGGAAAACCTTAACATCTTCACTTCCTTCTTTCTCTCTGTTAGCTTCTCTGTTTTTACTCAATCTCCAACATAATAAACAGGTATTTTTCATTCGATCTTTATGTTCTATCCTTCTGTTTGATTTTTATGGTTTTATTTTTCTAAGTCGATGTTGTTATCAAGTTTTATATAATGTTTTTTTTTAGATTTATCAGTTTTGATGCGTGTTAGTGTAATAAAGTCAGGTTCTTGTCATTAAATAGATAGAAAACTTGCATCTGGATGTATTGGATTCGTATACTATGAAAGTTTGCCGCTTTTTCTTTTTTGTTTTCTGGCGGGATTTGATGATTTGGCACTTTACTAATGAATAGTGAGGATGAGGGGAAAGGAAAAGGTGGATTGGATTGGAAAAGTGAACGAAAATTGATATATTCTCACTGTTTTACTGGGATAAACGGGTCTCTGAAATTCTTAAGCTAAATTTATCTTTTCAGAATATTCTCTTTGCTCATACTTTAGCTCTAGCAACAGCAAACAAATTTCCCAAGAAAAGATTTTGATTTTTTCTCCTCTTGGGTATTCTCATTACTATATTATGAAATTGGTGTTTATCGACCCCTAAACTTTTCCTTTCTTGCTCTAAAATATTTTTTCGCTCACACTCTTAATCTACCCGACCAACAGTGAGTACTATGAAATATTTAGCTTAACTAACTAATGATTTTTTTGGTTTTAAAAAATCTGTTATGCAATAGCTCTTTAGTTTTTGCTAAGGTGGTGGTAGTGGAAGGATATAGTTGATAATTCAACAGGCAGAGCTTCTCATTCAGAGTCAAGGTCACACGTAGCCTTTGGTGGTTAAATTCCCCTTATTACATTTGGAATATCTTTTCTTTAGGTATTAAATTAGAATATTTGTAAGAATTCTAAGTTGTAATGTAATTATTTAAGTTTTGACAATAAAAATAAAATATTTTTAATTTGAATCTTGTATTGACCTTCTTATTTCCATAAACACAATAAATTTTCAAATCTGTAAAAGTTTTGAATAAAATAAAATGCATGAATTTTATATTATCCAAATAGAGACAAACAAGGAAAAGCAAAAATATTTCTAGATTATGTATGCTCCTTTGTGAATGACTTCTTAGAAGGATATCATAAAACTTTGTATAAGCTCTTTTAGTGAGATTATGCAACATTCTCCAAATATAATTCTCTAAGCGTGTATTTCCTCAAACCTAAATTAAAGGTGTATTATTTCTCTTTAGGATGTGGTAGTCTACTTTTTAAATCATTACACGGCACCTAATTCTATTAAAATAAGTTGTATTCCAAAATTCCTTCTATGATCCTGTGTAGGCCCTAGAGGGGGCCTTCTATTGCCTCAATTTGGTTGGGCACCTAGGCTCCCACCTAGGTGAGATTAATTCTCCACTACATTGATTTAATGAAGGTTTTTAAATTTTAGAATGCTTGCAAAGAATATTTGGTGTTTAGTAAGATTAACTTTTAGGTAATTTTTCATGAAAAATTATAGTCCTTAAATTTAATATAGCGTTTATATAGTATATACAACTATATACAATAGACAATTAAATAAATAGGACTAATAACCCGTGCTTTGTAAGCTTAAAAACGACTTATCAGGTAAATTTTGTATGTGACATTTTTGAACAACATTTTAGTTAATCTCGAGCCAACTTAGCCGTCCAAAGTTGGTGACTTGATAGCTCAAAAGTTTTTATTTTATTTTTTATCTTTACTCGATTCTTAGTGACAAAGGATACATTGGATCTTTTAACAATAAATGTGCACTAAAATTTTGTGAAAAAACATAACTTTTGAGTTGACTTTTGGAAATACCAAAATTTATAATGAAGAGGACATGAAAATAAAAATAAAAACTTTTGAGCTATCGAGTCACTACAATTGGACTGTTGAGTTGACTTAGAACCAACTAGAATGGTTCGGTATTTACCTTGTTATATATTAGTATAGATAAGACCACTTTGGAAAACACCTGGACACTGTTTAGGAAAACGCCCAGGCACTAGGCGTACTCTCTGTGGCGTACCCTTTTTTTGGAACACTGAAACTAAGTTATGCTGTCTTTATATTGTTAATTATATTAAATTGAAACTAGTCTTGAAATTAAAGTGCTTAATTTTATTTATATAAAAATAAAATATACATGCATACTTTGCCCCTCTTACCTCCCCAACCTCAGGCTTATTGTTTAAGCTTATAAATCTTGCAAACTATGTTATCAAGTTATATCATCTTAAAATCTCTCTCTGTCTGCTGCACTCTAGTGCAATTGTGGACAGAGGAAGTTAATTTAGCACTTTTTCCTTGCAAGGTACAAGCATGTGTAGTTGTGAAGATGTGCATTTATATTAATTATGTTTTTTTTTGCAGTCATGTCAGGTCTGGCACCAGAAGGATCTCAGTTTGATGCTCGCCAATATGATTCGAAAATGAATGATTTGTAAGTGCTCACTTTTATATCATATGATATCTGCTGCTTCCTTTATCTGAAAGGTGTAATCTAACCTTGTTTATCATGATTTGCACACATGCTATCAATTGTCTACTTAAAACATAGAAAATGTAGTATATGATTTTGATGCTCAAATTAATTGTATTTCTTGGTTTATGATTACAGACTTTCATCTGATGGGCAAGATTTCTTTACCTCGTACGATGAGGTTTACGATAGTTTTGATGCAATGAATTTGCAAGAGAACCTTTTGAGGGGAATTTATGCATATGGTAGATCTAATTAATTGCATATACAATTTTTATTTTGCTTTGGGATTCGTTACTTGGTGCAGCTTTACTCAACTTTTCCTTCTTTTATGCGATGTATTGTATCTTCTTTCTTACATCTTGCAAGTCTTAATTTAGCACATATGATTGTGCCAGCTGAAAAGAAACATCGCTGTCATTGTTTATCTCCAAGTCATTTGACGGCAATCTAAGATTTGTCATATTTATGTAGGGTTTGAAAAACCTTCGGCTATTCAGCAAAGGGGAATTGTTCCCTTTTGCAAAGGTCTTGACGTAATTCAGCAGGCTCAGTCTGGAACCGGAAAGACTGCAACCTTTTGCTCTGGTATCCTTCAACAGCTCGACTATAATATAGTTGAATGTCAAGCCCTAGTGTTAGCACCTACTCGTGAGCTTGCACAACAAATTGAGAAGGTTATGCGAGCTCTTGGTGACTACCTTGGCGTGAAGGTGCATGCTTGTGTGGGCGGAACCAGTGTTCGCGAGGATCAACGCATTCTGTCAGCAGGAGTTCATGTCGTTGTTGGTACTCCTGGGCGTGTTTTTGACATGTTGAGAAGGCAATCTCTCCGTCCTGACTATATTAAGATGTTTGTACTGGATGAGGCTGATGAAATGCTTTCTCGAGGTTTCAAGGATCAGGTTCTTCATTTATCCTACATTTATGTCTCTATACATGTGTATGTTTTCTGTATAGTCTTTTGAATTAAATAGGTATATAATTAGGTGAATTTTTTTTTTAGTCACTAGTAAACTGTCACTCGGTGATACCGTGATTTGTACAAATCAAGATATTTTATAATTCAAGAAAAGCTTAGTTTAGAAATTTAATATTTGGTTTTATCTGGTTCATTTGATAAGTTTTCTTGAATAAGAGATTGTTGAAGATTCCAGGATAAATATTTCCGACTTCTCCTTCTAGTTTTCTCCGTAAGTGTTGATGATGTCTTTACCCTATTGACTGAAATAGTCTAATGATTATGTATCTGCTTCCAGATCTATGATATATTCCAGCTCCTCCCTTCAAAGGTTCAAGTGGGGGTGTTCTCTGCCACAATGCCTCCTGAGGCCCTTGAGATCACCAGGAAGTTCATGAACAAGCCTGTGAGGATTCTTGTGAAGCGTGATGAGCTCACCCTTGAAGGTATAAAACAGTTTTATGTCAATGTTGACAAAGAAGAATGGAAGCTTGAGACACTCTGTGATCTTTATGAAACATTAGCCATCACCCAAAGTGTAATCTTTGTGAACACTAGACGCAAGGTTGACTGGTTAACTGACAAGATGCGAGGCCGTGACCACACAGTTTCAGCCACACATGGAGATATGGACCAGAACACCAGAGACATCATCATGCGTGAATTCCGTTCTGGATCTTCCCGTGTTCTCATCACCACTGATCTTTTGGCCCGTGGTATCGATGTCCAGCAAGTCTCACTTGTTATCAACTATGATCTTCCTACGCAGCCTGAGAACTATCTCCACCGTATTGGGCGTAGTGGACGGTTTGGCAGGAAGGGTGTTGCTATCAATTTTGTAACAAAGGATGATGAGAGGATGCTGTTTGATATCCAGAAGTTTTATAATGTGGTGGTTGAGGAGCTGCCATCAAATGTTGCTGAGCTCCTGTAAGCATATTTTGTACCTGTTAGCGACTAAAGGTAACTGGTTTCCCTTCGCTATTTGATAGGTTCAGTGTTTTTAGGTTAAAGACGGTATTTGTTTGTTACTTTTTTTTATAGAGTAATACACTGCAAAAGGATCTATTGCAAATTTTGTTGCAGCTAATATTTGTATCTTCATTGTCTTTTTTATTAGCTTAATGTCTAGTGGATTATCTTCTGTAACCTGTGGAATTTCTTGACGGATGATATTTTGGGGAGTTGGTTAATTACTTAATTTCTATCGCAGCAGTAATAATAATATTGAGTTGTGGTGAATTTTATTGTAAAATTCTTGATTAAAAAAGTTCCAATAGAAACAAGGCAAGGCGGGGAGTATATAGCCTTGAGGAATCCTAGTGCGAAGAATCACTTGTCTGTTGATTTGTTGTACAAAGAAGGTATGCAAAAAGTTTCAGAATTATAAATTATTTCGCTTTAAACAAACAAATTTGTACTTAGTTTGATCACCTCTTTTATGTATTAGCTCAACTTTTCTCAGCCTGATTTCTCGTAGCACCACCACTAGTAAAAGCCTAGATACGAGATGAATGTTCACCCTATTATTACGAAATAAGTACTACTATTTACAAAAGAATGTTAGAAATTTGTTATGTATGTAACCTATAAATGCATATTAGCACATATATTTTAAGGGTTTAACATAAGAGAGATAAGAGATCAAGATTTGGAGGCAAGATTGAGAGCATGTTAAGTTAAGTTTTTTTTATATTTTAATTTTAAGAGATTTTAAACTCGATTATAATTAATGATTAAATTAATTCAGTAATATTATTTCTTTTTTCTTATATGAAATTATTTGGGATAATCTGTTTTAATTACTATTTGATGTTAATCTTGATTGGTTTGATTAGAGTTCGTTTGATTGATCAAATTATTATCAATGACTAGATTTGGGAATTATATTACGTGTAATTGATATTGTTCATAATCGTTGGTAGTGAATATAATGATAGATGATTGCTATGGTTATCATGATATAAGTTACACAGTTCAAATTTATGAGATTGTTACTTAGAATAATCTAATTTTCTTATTATTAATGCTATCATTATATTAAATTTAGAGAGTTTGTTTTAGGTTGTATAATGTTTAGAATATAATGAAAAATTTGTTTTGTTATATTACAATTAAGGGGAATTTCGGGTAGTAGAACTTATTGTTGCCTAGGGTTATTAGTTTTATGCTATTATTATATTAAATTTAGAGAGTTTGTTCTAGGTTGTTTAATGTTTAGAATATAATGAAGAACTTATTTTGTTAGATTTCAATTAAGAAAAAATTCGTGTAGCAGAGCTTGTTATTGTTTAGGATTATTAGTTTCATAAAATGATAGAAATATATTATGATTGATTGAATTATTAATTGTAAAGGTGAGATTGAACTGAATAAGTGAAAATTTTAATTTATTAATTAATCTTATTAACTTATTTGTATTTATTTAGTTAATTATAATTAATTCAAAAATTCCCAATTTTAGTTTACATTACATAAAATTAAATTAATCTATCTTCTGTGGGATCGTTTCGCATTTACACTACTACTACATAAATATTTTTTTTAAAGTAAAATTTTATTTTTGGGTGTCTGCGATTTCAATGAATTGGCTATAGCGACGATTTTGTCCATCGCTATAGCATAAAAAGTCGATGTCACTTTCTATGATTTAACGACAGACGAACCGTTGTTATAGTTTGTTCGTCTTTGGTTTTTTTTTTTTGTTCGTTGAAGAATATATATATATATATATATATATATATATATATATATATATATATATATATATATATATATATATATACATATACCATTAATTTTCTGAACATTTAGTTTATCTATGAGATGATAATGGTATTGTAAATTTGTAATGGTAAAACATAGTTTTATTTTACGTTATTATCAAAAGAAAAAAAAATTAAATAAAAAAATATTGACAAGTGAAACTATAAATGTAAAACAGAAGGAATATTTATGATAATTTAGGGAATTGGTATTTTAACGTGATTTCTCACTTTTCTCAAATGACTGAATGGTAATGGGGTAGGGCGAGGATTACATATCCCATCGCCATTTCTAGTCTTATAACAATTCTTCATTCCGTATAAAGATTAAAACTTGATAACTGTCATCATCCTTTCGATGAATTTAAACCCTCAATGGGAATTTATATCACTGTGGGGTAATATTTATAATTTTTTTAAATAAAAATAATAATTTTAATTATATTTATAATAATATATACCTGAAATTTAATCATATTTTAGTACATATATGATAAAATTAAGAAAAATCAAATACTATACACATACAAAAGGACATTTTAATTATGTAAATATAGAATAGTATAAATATTAATCTAATTAATATATAATTGTTTGGGGGCAGGGCGAGGATTGGGGTCAAAATTATTGCCATTTACATTTGATAATTTTCCATTCTCGATTAGAGTCAAAATTATTGCCCCAATTAGAACGAGGAGTGGATATCATCGTAAAAATGAAATGGGGTATAAAAATCAGTATGAGAACGGGAAAAATTATTTTGCCCATGAGTGCAATTCTATATCTATGTGAGATATCACATTTTTATTTTCATGTCACAAATCAACACTTTGTAAGCTTATTAACACTAGTCCACTATTACTTCCGTAATGCTCGACTGCCATGAACGGAGTTCTTTCCGTGCCGTGTTTGAACAACAGTATTGGGGACGTGAATACAGATGACGGTCTTTCACTCGGTTTATTAGACACAACTTTGCTCGACCCAAAAATTGTTAAGAATAGAAATACAAAACAAAAAGAACTTAGTAATTCTGGAAATGACCACATTTTATTGAACAACCTTTAGGCTTATAAATAGCCTTTTACAAACTAACATAATGAGATAAATTAGCTCACGTTCTAACTACTCAATGTGAAGAATTAGAGAAATCTGGAAACATTAACCAAGTACCCTACAGAATAGGACATATCTTAGACTTATTCAAATAGAATACAAAATCTCTCTATTTATTCTCTCCCTTAAACTAGTTACCAACTACGACTAGTTTAATTCAGGAACTTGAAAGACTCTCAATTGACATTGAAACCTCTGAAATGCATCCACTGTGAGGGGCTTTGTCATCACATCTGCCAACTGGTGTTGTGTTCCACAATAAACCAATTCAACTGCCCCTTCTCGTGTGAGGTCACGAAGAAAATGAAAACACACATCAATGTGCTTGGTTCGACCATGTAACACAGGATTTTTTGACAACTTAATTGTGGAACTGTTATCACGAAAAATTGTAGTACACTTACTTTCTTCCAGACTTAACTTCTCAATTATTCTCTTCATCCAAACAGCCTGACTAGAACAAACAGCTACAGCCACAAACTCTGCTTCTGTGGTTGAAAATGTGACTATAGGTTGCTTTCTTGAGGACCAGGCAACAACTCCAAATCTCAACATGAAAACATAGCCCGATGCACTTTTCCTATATTTTATATCTCCTGCATAGTCACTATCTGTATATCTAACCAGACTAACCAGACCTTCACACCCTCCCTTCTTGTAGAAAACTCCAAGTACCTCATTATCCTCTTGGCTGCCATCAAATGCAACTCAGTTGGTTTAGCCATGTACCTACTAATCAAGCTTATTGCAAACATTAAATCTGGCCTTGTAGTTATTAAGTACTTGAGACATCCCACCATCTGCTTAAACAAAGTCTCATCAACACGAACCGCATTCTCATCTTTAAAAAGCTTACAACCTGGAACAATGGGATTATGAACAAATTTGTTGTTCTCCATCCTAAACCTCTTAAACACCTCCAAAACATACGTCCTCTGACAAATATAGATCACATCTGACTTATGCAAAACTTTTATGCCAAGAAAAATCTTCATTCTCCCCAAATCGGTCATATCAAACTCCCTCAACATGGAATTCTTAAACTCAGAAAACATCAATTCATCATTGCCAGTAAATATTAAGTCATCAGCATACAAACTAATAATGAAAATCTTACCTTCCTTATTTGTTTTAATGAACAAAGTATGTTCACTATAACACTTCTTGAACCCTTCACTTATGAAATGTGCTTCAATACTGCTAAACCAAGCTCGTGGAGCTTCTTTTAGTTCATATAGGGCCTTATTCAACCTGTAAACCTTTTGAGGACTATTCTCCAGCTCATAACCCTTCAATTACTCCACATATACTTCTTCATTAAGTTCCCCATGCAAGAAGACAGATTTGACATCAAGTTGAT
This sequence comes from Hedera helix, assembly GCA_947179155.2. NCBI lineage: Eukaryota > Viridiplantae > Streptophyta > Magnoliopsida > Apiales > Araliaceae > Hedera > Hedera helix. The sequence goes on along the minus strand of OX359285.1, from coordinate 8,406,261 downwards.
AGAGAGTCCACCCTTTTTGAGTTGCTATAGCCACAATCATTCTCACTGTGTCCATTCTTGCAACTGGCACAAATATTTTTGTGTAGTCTATCCCTTGTTGTTGCACATACCCCTTTGTTACTAAACGAGCCTTCAACTTGTCCACTTCTCCATTCTCCTTGAGTTTGGTTTTATAAACCCACTTCACTTCAATCTTCTTTGCACCTTTAGGAAGATCAGTGAGTTCTCATGTGTTGTTCCTCTCTATACCCTGAATCTCCATGTCCATAGCTGTCCTTCATTTGTCATGCTTCATTGCCACTTCAAAATGCACTGGATTTGCTGAAGCAAACAAAACTGAATTAACATTTGCATCTTCTTCTTCTGACTCCTTTGAAAGTCCTTCCCCAGATACGTAATCTCTCATCCACCTTGGAGGCCCTCTGTTTCTTCCTTCTTCAGAACTAGACGAGTCTACTTCATTTTCACCATTTTGAAGGCTACCAACCGGTTCAATTACTTCTTTTTCCTCCTCTCTTATTGCTCCCTCATTCCCTGCGTTCACAGCCTCATTATCTTCTTCATCATCCCATTCCAAATCAGCCATTTTGTTCTCTTCATCACTGTTATCCCAGCTTTAAGACATATCTTCTTCAAACACTACATCTCGGCTAACTACAATCTTCCTTGCAATTAGATCATAGAATCTATATGCCTTAGACTCTTCACTTACTCCCAATAACACACAAGCAAGGCTATTTGGATCTAGCTTTTTCCTTTTCACATTAGGAACATGTACATGTGCCAAACATCCGAAAACTCTAAAGTACTCAACTGAGGGTCTGCTTCCACTCCAGGCTTCCTCAAGTGTTTGATTCTTCACAACTAGTGTAGGACTCCGATTCAAAATATGTATTGTCCAGTTCACTGCCTCCAGCCAGAAAGTCTTTGGAATCCTCCTTTTAAAAAGCATGCATCGAACCATGTTCATCACAGTTCGATTTTTCCTTTCCGCTACTCCGTTCTGCTGTGGAGTATACGCTACAGTCAATTGCCTTTTGATACTATGCTCTATGCAGAACCCATTGAACTCAAGTGATGTGAACTCCCCTCCTCGATTTGTTCTCAAACATTTAATATATCCTCGTACTTTTTTCTCAGCACAACTCTTAAAATGTTTGAACATGCTTAATGCTTCAGATTTCTCTACTAAAAAATAAGTCCATGCTTTTCTAGTAAAGTCATCAATAAAACATATAATGTACCTCTTCTTACTGTTAGAGATGGGAGAGATTGGTCCGCTGAGATTTGTATGAACAAGCTGGAGTTTTTCTATGGCCCTCTAATTACTCTTCTTTGGGATTGGATCTCTGTGTTGTTTTCCAATCATGCAGTTTGCACACATTGTTGTTGGAGTACTGAACTGAGGTAACCCATGCACCATCTTCTTAAACTAGAGAGTCCTTAACCCCTTGTAGCTCAAATGTCTATAAAGACAATGCCATAAATGTGCCATATCTTGTGCGGAGGTGTAAAGGCAAGTTGACTTCTGTGACAGTGATTTTTCCAGCAACACAAACATCCGATTTTCTAACATCTCGGTCTGTATTATGAGCCCTCTCTTGGGATGATAAATTTTGAGCATTCCATGTTGCATGAGAATCGCCAACCCTTTTTCTTGTAGTTGACCAATGCTCAACAAATTATTTTTTAGTTCAAGCACAAAGAATACTTCACTAATAACATGTGTAAAGCCACTTACTTTCAATCTCACACTGTCTTTTCCTAATACATCTATCCTTGTGTTATTTCTGAGCTTTACTTTCTACCTGAAGTCCTCAATCAGATCAATGAACAAACTCTTGTCACCACACATGTGGTTGCTACATCCAGAGTCTAAGAACCAGACATCTCCCCTTTGAGCACCGGTCATCTCCATATATGACATGAGCAGCATCTCTTCTTCCTCTCCTAGTTTATCATAGTTGGCTTCCTTATTCCAGCTTGGACATTCAGATTGAAAGTGTCCAAGCTTATGGTACTTAAAGCATTTAATTGTTGCTTTGTTGTATAGCTGACGTCTCCCTCTTTCTCTGCCTCTGTACGCACCTCAACTGCGTCCTCTTGCACCAAATTTGTCTCCAGAACTAATCTTGAGTACTTGTTCTTCTCCTGTATGTCACTGGAATTTTTGTTCATGAACAATCAGGGAACTCTACAGCTCATCGACGGAGAGTTGATCGATGTTTTTGGACTCCTCAATCGAGCAAACAACATAATTAAACTTCTCGCTCAACGATTTGAGAATTTTCTCTACCACTGTGACATCTTGCATCTGCTCCCCATATGTTCTCATCTTATTTGTAAGACCCCGACTTTTATGAAATACAATTAAAAATTTTCTCATATTTTATTTCCTGAAATGGTAAATGGATAAATTAACAAAAGTTAAAGTTAAAAATATTTTGTACAAATTTTATCTTGTCGGAGAATATTCATTTTGTCGAAGAATATTCATTTCGTCGGAGAATATTCGTTCTATCGGAGAATACTCGATTCGAACAACGGTGCCGAAATAACCAAACATTAGTGGACCCCCCCCCACAACGAATTATTGTCGGATACAGAAAATGACAACATTAATCTTTTTAAGTAAAAATGGTTAACGGTACTATCATTCTTAACTGTTAATATACCCGGTGGTAAAAGAATAGTAAAACATGGTATTGCATAGTTGCACAGTAACATACGGTATTACATAGTAACATACGGTATTACATAGTAACATACAGTATTGCACAGTAGCAGTAACATACAGTATTACATAGTAACACACAGTATTGCATAGTAGTACACAGTATTGCACAGTAGCACACGGTATTGCACAGTGTTTTATATTATTGAACTGATAAAGTGGCTGTTGTACAATATTGACTTTATTGAACCAATAATTGTCACATGCACAATAATTTATATTATTGAACTGATAATTGTCACAGTAGCATATGCACAGTAATTCACATTACTAAATCAATAATTATCGTTACACAGTAACTTGCTCTTTCTTCTATTTATTTTCAGCATTATTATTATTATCTCTTTTATGATGTTAATTAAACTGTTGTATTATATTATTAGTTGATTTTTCTGCTTATCTAACTCAGAAAGTCAACTACACTACATTTATAACAATTAGTCATAATAATGAATAATTGTGAATTATTATTGAGCAATTGAATTGATAAAGTTATTTATTTTTATTATAATAAATTATATAAAGTTATTTGTTTTTATTATAATAATTTATATAAAGTTATTTACTTTATATAAATTATATTAAATAAATTATTTTATTATGATAAATTATATAAAGTTATTTGTTTTTATATATAAAGTTAATTGATTTATATAAAGTTAGTTGTTTTATATATAAAGTTAGTTGATTTATAAAGTTAATTATTTTATATATAAAGTTAATTGAATGATATAGATTAAAGGAGATCTGAAATGAATGGTATAAATTAATGATAATAAAATGAATGGTTTGGATTAAATTAGGGAATCTTGAATTTTGGCTATAAATAGAGAGCTTAACTTAAGAAAATTTTCATAACTTTCTTACATACATTTTCTTCCACTCTCTAAAAAAAAATTTAGTGTAAGTTTCTCTCTATGTATGCTAGGTTACCTCATGGATTGGTAAATATCAGTTAGAATGCTATATTTATATTCTAAATCATTCCTAGTTTTGAAATCTTTTGCATTCTTCTTTGAATTCCCGAGTGGAATTTTCTTATGTACAATAACTCTTTCGAAAAATCATAGTAAATTCATTATTTGTCAGAATTTGATGAATTAAAAGTCTGTCTCTTCAGTTTTTCGTCCTCTACAACTTTGAAGAAGGAAGAAAAGTCATCTAAAATCATCTTCATGCCTTAAAATGCTAAAACCCGTAACCTATTCTGATTTTTCCCACTATTTTCAGTCTTAGTTTTAAAAATTCATAACTCATTTATATTAACTTCAAATTAAGTGATTCTTGAGTCTATGCCGTGTATCTTTTCGAGAGTAACATTATTTTAAAAACATAAAGAGATTTTGAAAACTCTAGAAGACTCAAAAGTCAGATTCTTTACAGCTACATAGATAAACAATGAAGAATTTGTTTGGCCATAAATTTGTTTCACAATATCAAGGTAAGAGATTATTATTCTTTGATTCTAAAAATAATATCGTTTTTTTTCTTCCTCATAAGATGTGTCATTTATTTCCATGTATTAATTTGTGAGAATAACTTGACTACGCGAATTGCCGTATGTTTAGTGAATAACCTTTCGTATTCATTCCTTACTAATTTATGGGAATAACCTGACTACGCGGACTACCGCATGTTTTGTGAATAACCTTTCGTATTCATTCCTTATTAATCTCTGAGAATAACCTGACTACCGCATTTTTGGTGAATTACTCTTCGTATTCATTTCTTTTTTGTCTTTTATAAAAATAATTTGTCTACACGAATTATCGCATGACGTTTTTATTCCATATTCGTTTGTAATATCATTTTCTTTCATATTCGTAAGTGATATTATTTTCTTTTATCTCGTAAGGGATACCATCTTTTTCATCTTCCATTATTCAAACTTACTATGGTAAGGGGTATTACTCTTTTCATACTCTTAAATTTACTATGATAAGTATTGTTTGGTAAAAATTCCTGAAAAGATTATATGTTCCTTAATAGTTTGCGCTTCATCTAATATCATTCCAATTGAACCTTCCTATTTTTCTAAATCTTTCTATTGAACTTTAACCGTTATTTTGAATTGTGGATCTTGAATATCGTTCTTGAATTTGAGTCCACATCATGTTGACAATTTGGACATTATTTGAATCTGTACAAAGTAAAATCATAAACTTTTGATATTTATTGATGATCCTATTTCTTCTGTTCATCATTTATATCACTGTTGTTATTCTAATTATTAAGAATCATTTTGTTGTGAATATCTGAGGCCTGGGGCACAGATGATAGGATAAAGGCGATATAATTGTTGTGTTTTTTAGGGCACATGGTGGATGTCTCTTTGACCGGGGGCAAAGAAAAACTGTTGTTTGGTATGATTATGACCAAAGACTGAATACTGGTATAATCATGACTGTTAGTGATATTTTGAATATCTTTGGCCTGTAGTGCAAAGATGAACTGTTGTTTGATATGATTATGACCAAAAGCTGAATACTGGTATAATCATGACCGTTGGTGATATATTGAATATCTTTGGCCCGTAGTGAAAAGATGAATTGTTGACTTGTGTGATTATGACCAGGAACTGTGAAATTGTATTAACATAACCAATGGTGTTTCAGGTGATAAAAGTGGATGACATTTTTCTTAAAAAGAGAAGCGAGTGGAAATCATAGTCTACATTATTCTTATGATGGATTGCCCATTCCGCTGCTATCATTGATCTGAACTTTGTTCAAGAATTTAACTACAGTTCTTGATATAAAGCTTATTGTCTATTATATTCAATTAAGAACTGTTGAAGGCTAATGATAATTTATTTGTCATTATCTTAGTCATGATATTTTCTTACTGGGCTATTTGAGCTCACCTTTTCTTTTTGTTCTATTATTTTTCAACATGAGATGAGAGAGTAGATGGGTCTAGCCGATGAATTGAGTGAAGGTCCGAGAGATAGTTATAATAGTCTTCACATATTATAAATAGTGTGACAATAATAGTGAAAACTTAATTATGTATTATTGAATTCTGTTTTTTTTGTGTGCTTTACATTGAATTGTAATAATTTTGTTGTAGTCATTTGGCGTCTCAAATTGGGCTGTGTAGGCCCGAATTTGGGGGCGTCTGTGACGCCCCCAAATCTAGGCCCACACAGCCCAAACTTGAGTCGTCAAAAGACTACAACAAAATTATTACAACAAGGCATAACGTACAACAATACAGTGTATAATAATACACAACTAAGTCTTCACTATTATTGCCACACTATTTTACAACACGTGAAGACTAGGATAACTATTCCTCGGACTCTCACTCCATCCCCCGGCTAGACCCCGTTACGTTTTCATCTCCTGTTGAAAAACAATGGAACAAAAGAAAGGGGTGAGCTCAAATAGCCCAGTAAGAAATATCATGACTAAGATAATGACGAATAAATTATCATTAGTCTTCAACAGTTGAGTTCTGAATACAATAGACTACAAGGTTTATATCAAAAACTGTAGTTAAATTCTTAAACAATGTCCAGATCAATAATAGCAGCGGAATGAGCAATCTATTAGAAGAATAATGCAGACTATAATGTCCACTCGCTTCTCTTTTTAGTAAAAATATCATCAACTTTTATCATCTGAAATACCATTAGTCAAGATAATGCAACTTCACAGTTCCTGGTCATAATCATGCAGATCAACAGTTCATCTTTGCACTACGGGCCAAAGACATTCAATATAACACCAACGGTCATGATTATACCAGATTCAGCCTTTGGTCATAATCATACCAATCAACAGTTCATCTTTGCACTACGGGCCAAAGAGAACATTAACCACGTGCCATAAAAGACACCGAACAGATGTATCGCCTTTAACCTAGTATATCGCCTTTAACCTATCATCTGTTCAACAATTATATCACATCTGTGCCCCCGGCCACAGATATTCACAACAGCTTGATTCTTGATGATTAATACAAATAACAGTGATACAAATGATGAACAGAAGAACAGGATAAATAATAAGTATCGAAAGTTTACTTTGTGCAGATTCAAATAATGTCCAAATTGCCAGCATGATGTGGAGTGAAATTTAAAAATGATATTCAAGATCCACAGTTCAGAATAACGATTACAGTTCAATAGAAATGTTCAGAAAATAGGAAGGTTCAGTTGAAATAATGAAATTTAACTATTATGGAACATATAATATTTTCAGGAATTATAGAAGCAATAGTTCCATAATAAGTTTCGATTTAGGTGTATGGAAGAAAATAATATCCCTTACCGTAGCAGGTTTGATTAACAAAAGGTGAAGGAAATTAATATCCCTTACCATAGTAAGTTTGAATAATGGAAGATGAAAAAGATGGTATCCCTTATGAGTATAAAGGAAAATGATATCACTTACGAATATGGAATAAAAGTGTCATGTGATAATTCGTGTAGACAAATTATTTTCACACGAGACAAATAAAAAGGGTTATTCACCAACAGGCGATAATCCGCGCCGTAAGGTTATTCCCATCAATTTAAATACGAATAGTTATTCACCAAACAGGCGATAATCCGCGCCGTAAGGTTATTCCCATCAATTTGAATACAGAGAGTTATTCACCAAACAGACGATAATCCGCACCGTAAGGTTATTCTCAAAGATTAATAAGGAATGAATACAAAAGGTTATTCACCAACAGGCGGTAAACCGCGCCGTAAGGTTATTCCCACAATTTAATACATGGAAGTAAATGGCACAAGAAAGAAACGATACTATTTTCGAGAATCAAAGAATGATAATCCATTCAAGTAAGAAAGAAAATAATATCCATTTATGATGATGAAAAGAATGATACCCCTTACCGTAGTAAGTTTAAGAGTGTGAAAAGATTGATATTCCTTACCACAGTAAATTTAAGAGTTTGAAATGAATGGTATTCCTTACCTTAACACGTGACTGGATATTGATTTAAATGAGGTTGATCAACCTATATATTTTTAATATAATTAGTAATTACCACATATAAATTTCAAAGTGTATGATAATTCGTATAATATGAATTATCAAAATTATATATATTTAACATAATTTTTGTAGTATAATATAACTACTTTAAAATAGTTTTTAAAATAATATTCCAAAATAAATCTTCCAAAGAAAGCTTTTAAAAATGAATCTTCTCAAAGAAGAGTCTTCTAAGGGAAGATTTGTGAATACCGTGAAAAATAGATATTTATGAAATTACTACTCTTTAATAAAAGACTTACTTGAAAAATTCCTGCACTCCTTTTGGCTTTCAAACTCTCAAAATAACCTTACTATTCTCAGAGAAAACTCATAAAATTCTTATAGAAAAATTCTATGTTTTAGGTGTGATTTTTCTATTCAGCTGAACAAGCTATTTATAGGAGAAAACAGTTACTATGCGCGGTAGGTGGAATAAAAAAAATTCAGCAGAGGCTGCTGCGCAGCCTCCACCAACCCATTCCCAGCAAACACATTTCTCACATTTCGTGTGGGCCCCACAGTGGGTCCCACATGTTTCTTACTATTCACGTTTACTATTCACGTCACTATTCACGTTACTATTTCAAATAGTAAAATTAATTATTTTATTTATTTATTTATTTATTTATTCTTCCTGTGAGTCCAACAGATAAAATAATGTTACCACAATAATGTAAGAAACACGTTACATATTTTTATTAATTTAATAATATAAATTATAGTGTATTTGCTACTGTGACAATTATTAGATTCAATAATTTTAAACTACAGTGCACCAACAATTATTGACTCGATGATATGAAATACAGTGTAATGACAATTATTGAATCAATAATGCAAAATACTGTGTAGCAACAATAATTGAATTGATAATATAAAATATTATGCAGTGACAATTATTGATGAAATGATGCGTAACAGTTACGGTGTCAATAATATGAGACACTGTGCAATACCGTGTGCTACTGTAGAGTACCGCATGCTACAGTAAAATACCATAAATTACCGTATGCTACTATTCTTTTATCACCGGTATTTTAACAGTTAGCACCGTTGACTATTTTTATTTAAAAAGGTTACTTCTGTCATTTTCTATATCCGACAAATATTCCGTTGTGGGGTCCATAAATAATTTGTTATTTCGGCGCCGTCGTACGGCACGAATATTCCCCGACAAAACGAATATTCCCCGACAAAACGAATATTGTCCGTCAAAATAAAATTTGCACATAACATCCTTAACTTTCAATTTCGTCAATTTAACCACTTACTGTTTCATGAAAAATATATATGAAGAAAAATTAAATTTTATATTTCATAAAATTCGGGGTCTTACAACCTCCCCTCCTTATGAAATTTCGTCCCCGAAATTGACGTACCTGGCATTTAGAAGAGGTAAGGATACTTTGATTTCATCTCAGATTCTAGCTCCCAGGTCATTTCCTCAGTATCTTGGTTCCTCCATAAAACCTTAACTTGAGGTATAACCTTTGAGCGTAGGATCTGCTCCTTCTTATCTAGGATCTTAACAGGTACCTCCTCGTATGTTAAATCCTCTGCTATAACGTCTGCTTCTAACTCAATGACGTGGTTTGGGTCCTTCACATATTTACGTAACATAGATATGTGAAAAACGTTATGGATGCGAGACATACTTGGTGGTAAAGCTAGTCTGTAGGCTACGGTTCCTACTCGATCGAGGATTTCAAATGGGCCAATAAATCGAGGGTTAAGCTTTCCTCTCTTTCCGAATCTCCTAACTCCCTTCCATGGAGAAACACGTAAGAATACATGATCTCCGACGTTGAATCTCTCATCTCTCCGATGAAGATCAGCATAACTCTTTTGTCGTTCTTGTGCTGTCTGTATTCGTTGTCGGATCATTTGGATCTTTTCGGTCGTCAAGCGTACCAACTCGGGTCCCAACAATTTTGCTTCTCCTACCTCATTCCAACATACTGGAGAGCGACACTTGTGTCCATATAAAGCCTCGAATGGAGTCATACCTATACTTGCTTGGTAACTGTTGTTGTAGGAAAATTCCACCAATGACAAGTACTTATCTCAACTTCCTTTGAAGTCTAGTACGTAAAGTCTCAAAAGATCTTCGAGGGTCTGGATCGCCCTTTCCGATTGTCCGTCCGTTTGAGGATGGTATGCAGAACTGAATCGTAGCTCAGTGCCCATAGCTTTTTGTAGACTGATCAAAAAGCGTGAAGTGAATCTAGGATCTCGATCAGAAACTATGGAAACTGGCATGCCATGCAATCTCACAATCTCATTTATGTATATACCGGCAAGACGTTCAAGTGAAAAGTTTTCTCGTATAGGGAAGAAATGAGCAGATTTGGTCAATCTATCTACGATCACCCAAATTGCATCTAAGCCTTGAGAAACTTTTGGAAGACCCGTCACAAAGTCCATATTGATGTGTTCCCACTTCCATTCGGGAACTTCAAGTGGTTGTAATGGACCCTTAGGTACTTGATGTTCTGTCTTGACACGTTGACAAGTTAGGCACCTTGAGATAAACTCTGCAATCTCCCTTTTCATATTGTTCCACCAAAATGTATGTCGAAGATCTCGATACATCTTGGTACCTCCTGGGTGGATTGCAAACGGCGTGTTGTGTGCCTCCATCATGATTTTATGCTTCAATTCAGGATCGTTAGGAACACAGAGTCGAGAGTTGACTCGAAGTATTCTTTTCTCGTCGATTCTTGCTTCGGGAATGACACCTTCTTGTACTTTCTTCATCATGTTCATCTGTTCCGGATCGGTAGCTTGCGCAGCTTTAATTTTATCGATTAAAGCCGGTTCTACTCGCACGTGAGCAATCTTCGAGTGGGTCCCTGGTGTCTTTAGCTGTATCTCCATCTTTTGCAAGTCGTACAAAATACACTTTTGTGTTGTCAGCAGTGCACTTGTACTCGCATAAGATCTTCTGCTCAAAGCGTCAGCTACAACGTTTGCCTTTCCCGAGTGATACTGGATTGTGTGGTCGTAATCCTTCAATAGCTCAAGCCAATGTCGTTGTCGCATGTTGAGTTCCTTCTGGGTGAAGAAATACTTGAGACTTTTATGATCCGTATAGATATCCACTTTTTCTCCGTACAAGTAGTGTCTCCAGATCTTCAACGCGAAAACGACTGCTGCCAACTCTAGATCATGAGTAGGATAATTTTTCTCATAATCCTTGAGTTGTCGAGAGGCATAAGCTATAACATTTCCATGTTGCATAAGGACACAACCTAGACCTTTGCCTGAAGCATCGCTATATATGACGAATTTTCCTGATCCTGATGGAATGGTCAGAATAGGAGCTGAAACAAGTCTCCTTTTGAGTTCTTGAAAACTCTTCTCGCATTCCTCGCTCGAATGATACCGATATCTAATAATCAAACTTTCATCTCTTGGCGTTCTATGGGAGACATTTGGTATTGGGCTTTGGAAAAAGGGCTTAGTATCGGGTTCAAGATCGATACAGAATTCAATTTCTCGGTTTGGGGATAAGCCAGGAAGTTCCTCAGGAAAAACGTCAGGAACTCATTAACAATAGGAATATCATTCAAGTTTGACGTGTTTTTGTTCAAATCAATGACATGGGCTAAAAAGGCTTGACATCCGTTTTTCAATAAACGAATGACTTTATGGCTAGAAATAACAGTTACAGATTTCAACGGTTTAGTTGCTTGAATTTGCATGAAAGGTTGATTAGGAATATAAAAACTAATAATCTTATGAAAACAATCAATTTTAGCATGATGGGTAGTCAACCAATCAATTCCTAAAATCACATCAAAATCATTCATCTCCAAAGATATAAGGTCAACAGATAATGTGAGGTTTTGAACTAGGCAAGATTTATAGATAGTAAATGTAATAGGTATTTCTCCCAATGAGGTTTCAACTGATAAGACAAGATTTAAGTTTTCAATAGTCAAATTTAAACGTTGAGTACATATAGGTGAGATAAAAGAGTGGATAGAGCTAGTATCTAACATGGCATAGACTTTACGAGGATTTATGAATAGCTTACCGGTTATCACCTCATTCCGTTTCTTGACTGTTATCGTTAAATCGAATCCCGAGTACTTCATTCGGATCTTCACGTATTTCAACCATGGGAATACCACTAAATAATTCTCTAACGAATTGTTTCTCGGATTCCTCAACTTCATCAGTAGTAACGTACCAATGATTTCTATAAGAATGGTATTTTCGATAGACTGCAGTTTCCATGATAGTGACTAACTTAACCTGAATTCCTTTAAATTGTAACGCCCAAAAGTATAGAAACATCATTTTTAAATAATCTTAAAACTCATAGCTGGAATACCATAAATCCCAAAGACTAATATGAAAAGTCCATATATTCTGATCCTTTGTTATAGAGCATAACCAGGTGATATGACTCTCCCAATTAGTGAGTAAATTAAAGGCAATAATTTCCGCAAGTTCATTACTTCCTTTAATTGCTTCTAATAATGGATCTGGAACGACTGTAGCAGAACTTTCACCTTCATCCTTACTGGATAGAACACGCATAATTTTTGCCTTAGGCAAATAATTCAACTCTGAATTTGTAGAAGAATTGTTTGTGGCATCTTGATTCTCAGCTACATTGGCTTCGGGCATTTCGTAGTTAACCTCCTGATTTCCAGATGCCATACTTAACTGTGGTCACAAAATAAATTTTAGTTCAAACAAACTAACTCATCACTTCATGTCCCTATATTCAAATCAACTCATTAGATAATAAAATCTAATTTAGGTGGGACACACTAGTGACCGATTCTATTCGTCTCTCCCCTCCTAATTCTAACCCCAGATCTCCATTAAAGACCATATCCCTAAGCTCTGATACCAACTGTGACGCCCCCAAATCTAGGCCCACACAGCCCAAACTTGAGTCGTCAAAAGACTACAACAAAATTATTACAACAAGGCATAACGTACAACAATACAATGTATAATAATACACAACTAAGTCTTCACTATTATTGCCACACTATTTTACAACACGTGAAGACTAGGATATCTATTCCTCGGACTCTCACTCCATCCCCCGGCTAGACCCCGTTACGTTTTCATCTCCTGTTGAAAAACAATGGAACAAAAGAAAGGGGTGAACTCAAATAGCCCAGTAAGAAATATCATGACTAAGATAATGACGAATAAATTATCATTAGTCTTCAACAGTTGAGTTCTGAATACAATAGACTACAAGGTTTATATCAAAAACTGTAGTTAAATTCTTAAACAATGTTCAGATCAATAATAGCAGCGGAATGAGCAATCTATTAGAAGAATAATGCAGATTATAATGTCCACTCGCTTCTCTTTTTAGTAAAAATATCATCAACTTTTATCATCTGAAATACCATTAGTCAAGATAATACAACTTCACAGTTCCTGGTCATAATCATGCAGATCAACAGTTCATCTTTGCACTACGGGCCAAAGACATTCAATATAACACCAACGGTCATGATTATACCAGATTCAGCCTTTGGTCATAATCATACCAATCAACAGTTCATCTTTGCACTACGGGCCAAAGAGAACATTAACCACGTGCCATAAAAGACACCGAACAGATGTATCGCCTTTAACCTAGTATATCGCCTTTAACCTATCATCTGTTCAACAATTATATCACATCTGTGCCCCCGGCCACAGATATTCACAACAGCTTGATTCTTGATGATTAATACAAATAACAGTGATACAAATGATGAACAGAAGAACAGGATAAATAATAAGTATCGAAAGTTTACTTTGTGCAGATTCAAATAATGTCCAAATTGCCAGCATGATGTGGAGTGAAATTTAAAAATGATATTCAAGATCCACAGTTCAGAATAACGATTACAGTTCAATAGAAATGTTCAGAAAATAGGAAGGTTCAGTTGAAATAATGAAATTTAACTATTATGGAACATATAATATTTTCAGGAATTATAGAAGCAATAGTTCCATAATAAGTTTCGATTTAGGTGTATGGAAGAAAATAATATCCCTTACCGTAGCAGGTTTGATTAACAAAAGGTGAAGGAAATTAATATCCCTTACCATAGTAAGTTTGAATAATGGAAGATGAAAAAGATGGTATCCCTTATGAGTATAAAGGAAAATGATATCACTTACGAATATGGAATAAAAGTGTCATGTGATAATTCGTGTAGACAAATTATTTTCACACGAGACAAATAAAAAGGGTTATTCACCAACAGGCGATAATCCGCGCCGTAAGGTTATTCCCATCAATTTGAATACGAATAGTTATTCACCAAACAGGCGATAATCCGCGCCGTAAGGTTATTCCCATCAATTTGAATACGAAGAGTTATTCACCAAACAGACGATAATCCGCACCGTAAGGTTATTCTCAAAGATTAATAAAGAATGAATACAAAAGGTTATTCACCAACAGGCGGTAAACCGCGCCGTAAGGTTATTCCCACAATTTAATACATGGAAGTAAATGGCACAAGAAAGAAACGATACTATTTTCGAGAATCAAAGAATGATAATCCCTTCAAGTAAGAAAGAAAATAATATCCATTTATGATGATGAAAAGAATGATACCCCTTACCGTAGTAAGTTTAAGAGTGTGAAAAGATTGATATTCCTTACCACAGTAAATTTAAGAGTTTGAAATGAATGGTATTCCTTACCTTAACACGTGACTGGATATTGATTTAAATGAGGTTGATCAACCTATATATTTTTAATATAATTAGTAATTACCACATATAAATTTCAAAGTGTATGATAATTCGTATAATATGAACTATCAAAATTATATATATTTAACATAATTTTTGTAGTATAATATAACTACTTTAAAATAGTTTTTAAAATAATATTCCAAAATAAATCTTCCAAAGAAAGCTTTTAAAAATGAATCTTCTCAAAGAAGAGTCTTCTAAGGGAAGATTTGTGAATACCGTGAAAAATAGAAATTTATGAAATTACTACTCTTTAATAAAAGACTTACTTGAAAAATTACTGCACTCCTTTTGGCTTTCAAACTCTCAAAATAACCTTACTATTCTCAGAGAAAACTCATAAAATTCTTATAGAAAAATTCTATGTTTTAGGTGTGATTTTTCTATTCAGCTGAACAAGCTATTTATAGGAGAAAAGAAGTTACTATGCGCGGTAGGTGGAATAAAAAAAATTCAGCAGAGGCTGCTGCGCAGCCTCCACCAACCCATTCCCAGCAAACACATTTCTCACATTTCGTGTGGGCCCCACAGTGGGTCCCACATGTTTCTTACTATTCACTTACTATTCACGTCACTATTCACGTTACTATTTCAAATAGTAAAATTAATTATTTTATTTATTTATTTATTTATTTATTCTTCCTGTGAGTCCAACAGATAAAATAATGTTACCACAATAATGTAAGAAACACGTTACATATTTTTATTAATTTAATAATATAAATTATAGTGTATTTACTACTGTGACAATTATTAGATTCAATAATTTTAAACTACAGTGCACCAACAATTATTGACTCGATGATATGAAATACAGTGTAATGACAATTATTGAATCAATAATGCAAAATACTGTGTAGCAACAATAATTGAATTGATAATATAAAATATTATGCAGTGACAATTATTGATGAAATGATGCGTAATAGTTACGGTGTCAATAATATGAGACACTGTGCAATACCGTGTGCTACTGTAGAGTACCGCATGCTACAGTAAAATACCATAAATTACCGTATGCTACTATTCTTTTATCACCGGTATTTTAACAGTTAGCACCGTTGACTATTTTTATTTAAAAAGGTTACTTCTGTCGTTTTCTATATCCGACAAATATTCCGTTGTGGGGTCCACAAATAATTTGTTATTTCGGCGCCGTCGTACGGCACGAATATTCCCCGACAAAACGAATATTCCCCGACAAAACGAATATTGTCCGTCAAAATAAAATTTGCACATAACATCCTTAACTTTCAATTTCGTCAATTTAACCACTTACTGTTTCATGAAAAATATATATGAAGAAAAATTAAATTTTATATTTCGTAAAATTCGGGGTCTTACAGCGTCACATTGTTGGCCACTGACAACACTCTTGAAAAATACTCAGAGACTCCTTTTCCAATCTTCATCTCTAGGATTTCAAACTCTCTGCGGAGAGCTTGTAGATGTGACTTCTTGACCCTAGCACTCCATTCGAACCTCTTTTTCATAGACTCCCAAATTTGTTTGGAAGTTTTCTTCACAAGAATGGTCTCCAATATCATTCGATCAATGGCTTGAAAGAGAAAGTTTTAAACATTCAGATCTTTCAATTTCAATTCTTCTAGCCTTTTTCGCTATGCTTCTGTTTGCACTGTTCCACTTACTGGTTCCTCATAACCAGTCTCCACCGACCCCCATAATTACTTAGATCGTAGGAAATTCTCCATCACCATGCTTCAATGATCATAGTGTGACGCCCCCAAATCTGGGCCCATACAGCCCAAACTTGAGTCGTCAAAAGACTACAACAAAATTATTACAAGATAGAATAACGTTCAACAATACAGTGTATAATAATACACAACTAAGTCTTCATAATTATTGTCACACTATATACAACATGTGAAGACTACAATAGCTATCACTCGGACCGTCACTCCATTCCCTTGCTAGACCCGGCTACTCTCTCATTTTCTGAAAAACAATGGAACAAAAGAAAGGGTGAGCTCAAATAGCCCAGTAAAGAATATCATGACTAAGATAATGACAAGTAAATTATCGTTAGCCTTCAACAGTTGAGTTCTTGATAGGATACAATAGACTACAAGGTTTGTATCAAAAACTGCAGTTAAATTCTTAAACAATGTTCAGATCAATAATAGCAGCGGAATGAGCAATATATTAGAAAAATAATGCAGACTATAGTGTCCACTCGCTTCTCTTTTTAGTAAAAATATCATCAACTTTTATCATCTGAAATACCATTAGTCAAGATAATACAACTTCACAGTTCCTGGTCATAATCATGCAGATCAACAGTTTATCTTTGCACTACGGGCCAAAGACATTCAATATAACGCCAACGGTCATGATTATACCAGATTCAGCCTTTGGTCATAATCATACCAACCAACAGTTCATCTTTGCACTACGGGCCAAAGAGAACATTCACCACGTGCCATAAAAGACACCGAACAGATGTATCGCCTTTAACCTATTATATCGCCTTTAACCTATCATCTGTTCAACAATTATATCGCATCTGTGCCCCCGGCCACAGATATTCACAACAACTTGAATTTGGATGATTAGAATGATATAAATGATGAACAGAAGAAACAGGATAAACAATAAGTATCAGAAGTTTACTTTGTACAGATTCAAATAATATCCAAATTGTCAACATGATGTGGAGTGAAATTTAAAAATGATATTCAAGATCCACAGTTCAGAATAACGGTTACAGTTCAATAGAAAGGTTCACGTAAATAGGATGGTTCAATTGAAATGATGAAGTGCAACTATTATGGAACATATAATATTTTCAGGAATTATAGAAGCAATAGTTCCATAATAAGTTTCGATTTAGGTGTATGAAAGAAAATAATATCCCTTACCGTAGCAGGTTTGATTAACAAAAGGTGAAGAAAATTAATATCCCTTACCATAGTAAGTTTGAATAATGTAAGATGAAAAAGATGGTATCCCTTATGAGTATAAAGGAAAATAATATCACTTACGAATATAAAAGAAAATGATATTATAAACGAATATGCAATAAAAGTGTCATGTGATAATTCGTGTAAACAGATTATTTCCACAAGAGACAAATAAGAAATGAATACAAAGTGTAATTCACCAAACATGCGGTAATCCGCGTAGTCAGGTTATTCTCAGAGATTAATAAGGAATGAATACGAAAGGTTATTCACCAACAGGCGGTAATCCGCACCGTAAGGTTATTCCCACAATTTAATAAAAATTGAATACGAAGAGTCATTCACCAAACAGGCGATAATCCGCACCGTAAGGTTATTCTCAGAGATTAATAAGGAATGAATACGAAAGGTTATTCACCAACAGGCGGTAATCCGCGCCGTAAGGTTATTCTCATAAATTAATACATGCAAATAAATGGCACATCTTATGAGTAAGAAAGAAACGATATTATTTTCGAGAATCAAATAATGATAATCCTTTACCTTAACACGTGACTGAATATTGATTTAAATGAGGTTGATTAACTTGAACAGTACACGTACACTTATAAATCTTCACAAATACTCAAGATGACTTAAGCACACTTAGAGAAAACTTTCACAAGAAGTATTTAGAGAGAGAAAGTGTGACGCCCCCAAATCTGGGCCCACACAGCCCAAACTTGAGTCGTCAAAATACTACAACAAAATTATTACAACAAAGCACAACGTACAACAATACAGTGTATAATAATACACAACTAAGTCTTCACTATTATTGCCACACTATTTTACAAAACGTGAAGACTATGATAACTATTCCTCGGACCCTCACTCCATTCCCCGGCTAGACCCTGTTATGTTTTCATCTCCTGTTGAAAAACAATGGAACAAAAGAAAGGGTGAGCTCAAATAGCCCAGTAAAGAATATCATGACTAAGATAATGACGAATAAATTATCATTAGTCTTCAACAGTTGAGTTCTTGATAGAATACAATAGACTACAAGGTTTATATCAAAAACTGCAGTTAAATTCTTAAACAACGTTCAGATTAATAATAGCAGCGGAATGAGTAATCTATTAGAAGAATAATGCAGACTATAATGTCCACTCGGTTCTCTTTTTAGGAAAAACATCATCAACTTTTATCATCTGAAATATCATTAGTCAAGATAATACAAATTCACAGTTCCTGATCATAATCATGCACATCAACAGTTCATCTTTGTACTACGGGCCAAAGATATTCAATATAGCACCAACGGTCATGATTATACCAGATTCAGCCTTTGGTCATAATCATACCAAACAACAGTTCATCTTTGCACTACGGGCCAAAGAGAACATTCACCACGTGCCATAAAAGACACCGAACAGATGTATCGCCTTTAACCTATTATATCGCCTTTAACCTATCATCTGTTCAACAAATATATCACATCTGTGCCCCCGGCCACAGATATTCACAACAGCTTGATTTTTGGATGATTAGAATGATATAAATGATGAACAGAAGAAATAGGATAACAATAAGTATCGGAAGTTTACTTTGTACAGATTCAAATAATGTCCAAATTGTCAACATGATGTGGAGTGAAATTTAAAAATGATATTCAAGATCCACAGTTCAGAATAACGGTTACAATTCAATAGAAAGGTTCACGTAAATAGGAAGGTTCAGTTGAAATAATGAAGTTCAACTATTATGGAACATATAATATTTTCAGGAATTATAGAAGCAATAGTTCCATAATAAATTTCGATTTAGGAGTATGAAAGAAAATAATATTCCTTACCGTAGCAGGTTTGATTAACAAAAGGTGAAGGAAATTAATACAAAGGGTTATTCACCAACAGGCGGCAATCCGCTCCGTAAGGTTATTCCCACAATTTAATAGAATTTGAGTACAAAGAGTTATTCACCAAACAGGCGGCAATCCGCTCCGTAAGGTTATTCCCACAATTTAATAGAATTTGAGTACAAAGAGTTATTCACCAAACAGGCGGCAATCCGCTCCGTAAGGTTATTCTCAGAGATTAATAATGAATGAATACGAAAGGTTATTCACCAACAGGCGGCAATCCGCTCCGTAAGGTTATTCCCACAATTTAATACATGGAAATAAAAGGCACGTCTTATGAGTAAGGAAGAAACAATATTATTATCGAGAATCAAATAATGATAATCCCTTACCATAGTATGTTTGAATAATGGAAGATGAAAAAGATGGTATCCCTTACCTCAACACGTGACTGGATATTGATTTAAATGAGGTTGATTAACTTGAACAGTACACGTATACTTATAGATCTTCACAAATACTCAAGATGACTTAAGCACACTTAGAGAGAACTTTCACA
Organism: Hedera helix; assembly: GCA_947179155.2. Lineage (NCBI taxonomy): Eukaryota > Viridiplantae > Streptophyta > Magnoliopsida > Apiales > Araliaceae > Hedera > Hedera helix. The sequence goes on along the minus strand of OX359285.1, from coordinate 8,386,475 downwards.
AGAAGTATTTAGAGAGAGAAAGAAAGAACAAGTAAGGAAGTTTATGAAAAATCCTTAAGTTAAGGCTTCTATTTATAGCCAAAAATCTTATCATTCATTTAATCTAAACCATTCATTTAAAGATCATCTTTTAATCTACACCATCCATTTCAAATATTATATTATCTTTAATCTACACCATTCATTTCATATCACCTAATAATCACCTAACTTTATATTATAAACAAATCAATTTAATTATTCAACAATAATTCACACTTTAATCTACACCATTCATTTCATATCACCTAATAATCACCTAACTTTATATTATAAACAAATCAATTCAATTATTCAACAATAATTCACACTTTAATCTACACCATTCATTTCATATCACCTAATAATCACCTAACTTTATATTATAAACAAATAACTTTATCAATTCAATTATTATGACTAATTGTTATAAATACAGTATAGTTAGCTCTTAGATATCAAGTCAATAAATTAATGAAATACAACTGTTTAAATAACATAATAATAGAGATAACAATAATGTAAAATAAAGCATACGTTACTGTGTAATGACAATTATTGATTCAATAATGTGAATTACTGTGCATATGTTACTGTGACAATTATTAGGTTCAATAATTTTAAAAACAGTGCAACAACAATTATTGACTCAATGATATAAAATACAGTGTAATGACAATTATTAAATCAATAATGCAAAATACTGTGTAACAACAATTATTGAATTGATAATATAAAATATTATGCAGTGACAATTATCGATGAAATGATGCGTAACAGTTACGGTGTCAATTATCAGACCAAAAATATGAGACACTATGCAATACCGTGTGTTACTGTAGAGTACCGTGTGCTACAGAAAATACCATAAACTACCGTATGCTACTATTCTTTTATCACCGGTATTTTAACAGTTCCGTTGACTATTTTTATTTAAAAAGGTTACTTCTGTCGTTTTCTATATCCGACAAATATTCCGTTGTGGGGTCCACCAATAATTTATTATTTCGGCGCCGTCGTACGGCACGAATATTCCCCGACCAAACGAATATTCCCCGACAAAGCGAATATTGTCCGACAAAATAAAATTTGCACATAACATCCTTAACTTTCAATTTTGTTAATTTAACCACTTACTGTTTCAAAAAAAATATATATGAAAAAAAATTAAATTTTGTATTTCATAAAATTCGGGGTCTTACAACCTCCCCTCCTTATGAAATTTCGTCCCCGAAATTGACGTACCTGACATATCGAAGAGGTAAGGATACTTAGATTTCATCTCAGATTCTAGCTCCCAGGTCATTTCCTCAGTATCTTGGTTCCTCCATAAAACCTTAACTTGAGGTATAACCTTTGAGCGTAGGATCTGCTCTTTCTTATCCAGGATCTTAACAGGTACCTCCTCGTATGTTAAATCCTCTGCTATAACGTCTGGTTCTAACTCAATGACGTGGTTTGGGTCCTTCACATATTTACGTAACATAGATATGTGAAAAACGTTATGGATGCGAGACATACTTGGTGGTAGGGCTAGTCTGTAGGCTACGGTTCCTATTCGATCGAGGATTTCAAATGGGCCAATAAATCGAGGGTTGAGCTTTCCTCTCTTTCCGAATCTCGTAACCCCTTTCCATGGAGAAACACATAAGAATACATGATCTCCGACGTTGAAACTTTCGTCTCTCCGATGAAGATCAGCATAACTCTTTTGTCGTTCTTGTGCGGTCTGTATTCGTTGTCGGATCATTTGGATCTTTTCGGTCGTCAAGCGTACCAACTCGGGTCCCAACAATTTTGCTTCTCCTACCTCATTCCAACATATTGGAGAGCGACACTTCCTTCCATACAATGCCTCGAATGGAGCCATGCCTATGCTTGCTTGGTAACTGTTGTTGTAAGAAAATTCCACCAACGGCAAGTACTTATCCCAACTTCCTTTGAAGTCTAATACACAAAGTCTCAAAAGATCTTCGAGGGTCTGGATCGTCCTTTCCGATTGTCCGTCCGTTTGAGGATGGTATGCAGAACTAAAACGTAGTTCAGTGCCCATAGCTTTTTGTAGACTGATCCAAAAGCGTGAAGTGAATCTAGGATCTCGATCAGAAACTATGGAAACTGTGACGACCCCAAATCCGGGTCGTCACAGGTTGGTATCAGAGCTGATAGGTTATAGTTCTTAGGTAGTAGTACCTTAGGCTATAATCATGGAAAGGTAATGAAGACAGTGAAAGGATAAACTCAGATAGAGTTTAGAAATGAACATATATAGTTCATAAAGTAGGAAATAAATCTATATAGATACATAGATATATGTAAAGATTCAAAGAAGGATCTTCAAAGAATGTAATCCAAATAAATGGAATAAGAATCAGGGAACACTTGATTCAAGAATTTAAAAAGAGAAAGATCGTACAGTAAAATGATCAGAGATGAATGATAAAATGATAGACGATCCTAGAATAAAGAAAAAAATAGTACAGTGAAATCAATTGTGTTATAAGATCACGATGATCATAGTAAAATCATGGAATGACAAATGGTCTGTTAAATGATTAAGAGGTTGTGTTGATAGCATGGTGCTATAACAATGAAGATACTGAAATAGTAACAAGTGGACTCTTGAAGTGTTGAGTGTGTTAAGGCATGAATTGACAAAATTCATATCAAGTTAAGAGAAGTTAGAGGTTTGTAGGTTTTTAATTGAGGACTCATATTAGTGGTTGAGTTGTACAATTTCTTTGTATGGGCAGGGGATTTGTGCTTGGTTTTAGAACCGCTTAGCTTTCTATATTGATACAGTGGTTGAGTTGAACAGTCCTTTGTATGGGCAGGGGATTTGTTCTTGGTTTAACGATCGCTTAACTTTCTATATTGATTAGTGGCTGAGTTGACCAATTTCTTGTATGGGCAGGAGATTGTGTTTGGTTTGACGACCACTTGGCTTCCTATAATGATAATCAACTGAAACCTGGTGTCGCACTATTCACTATATGTATGTTGAGAAGGTGATTCTTTTCTCATGTGTATAACGGATAGGTAGAGGATGTTAAGATAAGTTCGTGTTCTGAGAACTGACACGCATAGTAAGTTCGTGACTCATAGTCATGTGGTGGAGCCCCTCAGCGAATGGGCGACTTTGGCCTGACTAGGACAAGTTCCTCAAACCATATGATTGTGGTAAGTTGCTGAGCCCAAATACGTGGTAAGTTTGATGAACAGTAGGTATGGATAGAGTTAAGTAGTCAGGTTAAGGCTATAATGGATATAGTTATTAAGCTGGAAAAGAATGTAGAGGAAAAATTTGAGGTGTTTTGAGGTTTTAGGATATTCCAAATCTTCTAGCTATGCTAGACTTTGAAATTCTTAAAAATCGTGCCAAAGTCGCACTTTTGTGCTTTTGAAAAGACAAATGTATTTTTGAAATCATTAATGCATTTAGTGCAGAGATGATAACCGATGGAGTCATCAATGCAGAGTAACCTAGTGTTGGATGTATTTTTAAGCCCACTATGGTATGATGTAATATGACAAAGTCAAAATGATTTTTAGTATTTTGAAACGTTTAAAGAAGAGTCTATGCTAATTGTTTCGGCAAGACAAATTGATTTGAAAATATCAAAATGTATTTATAAAATCATCACACGCCATTAAAGCCATGGTGCAGAGATGAAAAAGACGGAATCCTCAACGCACTGTTGCAACGGTGCGGTATCATGAAGTCCTATAAATGAATTTTAGTACTTTAACTAATCTGAAATGATTTTTGAGTCGTAATATACGAACAGTTCAATGATGTGAGTCTATGTCATTTATTTTGACTGGACACTTTTTGGTCAGAAATGACTCGAGTTTTATTTTCCAATCCAACTTATGCTGGAGCGGAATTTTGTAGTAAGTCTGAGGTGAACAACCCCATAATGGGGGATATGTCAGAGCCATGAATAAAGAACCCGCGAGGGGGCGCCCAACAGTGGTGGCATGCTGATATGGGTTGGTAAATCCAAAGAGTTCGACCCCGTGAGAAGTCGTTGTGCACAACGCAGAAGTACGATAGGCTGATCACCTAGCGTACACCTATGGAATGTTTTCAGTCTTTGTGATTGATAAACACTCTATTTATAAGTATTTACAGAGATAAATACTATTTATTCGGAATTCAGTTAATTCCATGTTCACAGTCTTGATGACTCCTCAGCATAGTATGAAAGTTTTAATGAATATTTTGATTTTCAATTTATTCTTCTGTAAGATATTGATTTTCAATTTATTCTTCTGCAAGATATTCCATTGTTCTGGAATTATGAGTTTAGAAATATGAACTTCCTAGAAAAGGGTGGTCATAGAATTTGATGAGTAAAGAGTTATACTCAGAGATGAAAATTGGTAGAAATGTGTATGAGATAATTTCGGGGACGAAATTTTTAGAAGAAGGGGTGAATGTAATATCCCGGATATTTAAATGAATTAGAAATAAAATATTTAATATTTAATAAAGGTTGGAGTTTGATAACCTAGTAGTGATAGATAAATAGAGGTCCAAATTAAATTTAACGGACTAACTTAGATATGGTGATATCAAAATTTTTTTTAAGTTAGCAAGTACAGTGATAATTCAATGAACTTGGCTAATAGCAAGTCTAATTAGATTAAGATAATTTAATTAGCGGAGATATGTAATTATGCGACGTGGTTGCGTGTAAATTAAATATGTATTTATATGAATATATATATGCGTGCACATTTAGTAACATAATTTAATGGTTAATTAAATTGTGATAAATAGATAGATTAATATTAAATTAATCCGAATTGAATTAAAAGGTTTATTGTAGAATTAATTTATTCATTAATCAACAATTATGTAAATTGTTGATAAATTATTTGTGAGGAATAATTATGTAAATTATATAATTATAAATTATATAAAATAGTTAAATTAATTAAGGGAGAATAGTAATTGTATATATGTACAATATTTAATTTCATATATGTACATATATATAAAGGGATTAAATTAATTAAGTAATTTTAAATAGTAATTGAATATATTAAATGAATATATTCTATAATTAAATAAATCATTGTAAATGATTTATGAGAGTGAGAAATTTAATTATACAATTATTTGTGTAATATTAATTAAATAATTAAATAAATTATTTAAATAAGAAATTGAGTAAATATATTATTATTTTAATGTATTTTCGGGTAAATGGAATTATTTCCATAATTGATGAGAAATGAATTATTTAATGTAAATGTATTAAATAATTTAATTTATGGCCTAAATAATATATATTAAATTATATATTGTATTTATTTTAATTTCATAATTTATTGTGAAATTGTTTTGAGGTAAAGTAATGTGTATAAATAATATATATAGTTTATATATATTATTATTAGCGAACACACTCTAAAGTTTTAATATCAAATTAATTGACAAGTTGTCATTAATTAAATATTCAATTAAATTGAATATAATGAGTGAATTAAATTTTATAAATTAATTAATATGATAATTAATTAATGTAAATAATGTAAAATATTATTAATAATATTATTAGTCCATTTAGTAATTTAATACTTATGGGTTATAATATTTAATTATTTATTCAATCTAATTATTTATTTAATCATGGATTGAATAATTAATGTGTAAATTATTAAATTAGCCCAACATGGGTCAATTAGTAGCCCAAGTGGAGAATAATAAAATTTGACAATTTAGTAGCCCAAACAATTTAATAGAAGCCCAATTGGTATTTTAAATTAAAGCCCAATGTTTGGCCCACTTGGAAAATACTTTATAAAACTATTATTTATTAAAAGTGACTTTGGTCAATCTTTTTGGGACAAGATGATAGATGTGCCGGCAAGAGGAGTAAAAGAGAGGGAAATGTTTACTTTTTATTATTTTTATTTTTATTTATTAAATTAAGGTTGCTTGTATGGTTTTTTTTTAGTCCATGAACCATACCTCTTTTCACCAACTTTAGTCCTTAAGCCATTTCTTGTGCAAGTATCCAATATAGGTGCATGATGGTCTAGATTAATAGATACATATGTGTATCTAATATTTTGTAAGAGTATACTTACAATTTTGGAAATTTTTGTAGTCATTTCTTCTTCTTCCACTTTTCAAGTTAGAGAGAGTTGAGAGAAATAGCTTGGGTAAGAAAATATTTGAGAGCATGGAGAAGGTAGAGAAGGAGATCTTGGTGCATATCTTCAAGTTGCACAACCCATTTTGGAAGAAAAATGAAGATAACCATTAAAATGAGGTAATGGTTATTTTAAATGTAGTTTATTTTTTTTAAATAAACCAACATGTGAGTATGAACATGTTAATGTAGTTAATAATGTGTAGTGGTAATATTTATGCCATGCTTGAGTTTAATATGCTTGGTTTGTATTTTGGTATATTTTATATGCTAAAATATGTATTTAATAGTGTGTAAATAAGTTTTGGAATTTATGTCCAAAAATATTTTTATAAAACTTAGATTTAATGTTATAATATTATAGAACATTAAATCATGAGAAAAACAAAGTTTGAATCACTCAAAATGGAGTTATACACAAAAAGTTATGATTTGTGTTAGTTTATGTGATGTAAAAATTTTTATAAAAAATTTTTAATATTAAATCATGAAAAATTATATTTTCATGTTATAAATTGATATTAAGTGTTGGGTAATTTTTTTGGATTTTTATTGAGGACTTAAAGATTTCTTGAAGGTATAAATTTTATTAAGTTGTGTATTAAAATAGCACTGTTCACGTTCTGCTGGAAAATAAAAATAAAGGACTACCGCGCATTGCGCGGAAAACCTATTTACTGTCGGACACGGAGCCAAAACGGCGTCGTTTTGGCGAATAAAAATTTCATCCGCGCGCAATGCGCGGAAGCCAGCTACGGTGCCTTAAAACGGCACCGTTTTGGGATATAGATTTGCCGGTGCACGCAATGCGCGAGGAGCAGATTTGGCGGAAATTACAAATTTGCCCCTCCGTTCGGTTTTCAGTTTATTTACGATTTTGCCATTCTGGATAATTTAAATTAATTTAAATGTTTAAAAATTAATTTAAAATTATAACAAAAATATTAATAATACAAAAATGATATTTAGGTATTGAATATTATATTTTTTTAAAATATAATAAGTATTTAGGATTAATATTTAAATATTTTAAATATTAATCTAGTTAGTTTAATATTATATTTTTTAAATATAATAAGTATTTAGGATTAATATTTAAATGTTGTAAATATTAATCTAGTTAGTTTAATATTATATTTTTTAAATATAATAAGTATTTAGGATTAATATTTAAATGTTGTAAATATTAATCTAGTTAGTTTAATATTATATTTTTTAAATATAATAAGTATTTAGGATTAATATTTAAATGTTGTAAATATTAATCTAGTTAGTTTAATATTATATTTTTCAAATATAATAAATATTTAGGATTAATATTTAAATGTTTTAAATATTAATCTAGTTGGTTTAATATTATATCTTCTGAATTTATGATTAAATTAATTATTATTTAATAATAAACAAGGATGATAAATTAATTAATTAGTATTTAATTACTATTAAATAAAAATTAAAGACAACTAAGATTGATTATTTAATTATTTATTATTTGATTAACTTTAAATAATAAATAAATCTAGTAAGTTATTATTTACTATTAAATAATAACTAAAAGTAGTTAATTACTTACTGTTTAATTAATATTAAATAGTAATTAAATGAAATAAAGAAAATGTCTTTTAACTCTTTTGTTTAAACAATTATAATAAATTGTTTAATAGTTTAATAAGTGTTTAACACTTGAGAAAATTATTTTCTAATTTATTAAATTATTAACCTAATTTGATTGATGGTCTATAAGGTTAATAATATTGTTTTGACTGATGTAAATTATGTGTTAGTACTTATTTGTGGTAAATAAGTTTCTTAATGAGCGTATAGTTGTACAAATATGATGTACTAATTATTAGACCAACTTTACTAATGTTAGGTCTTTCAAAGCCAGTTAGTTAAAGCTAGACATTAATTGTAGCTGAGCAAACAGGCAAGTTTCCTATCTTCAAACTTTATTTTGTGCAAGTTTCCTAAACCCTACTCAATTTATATTCGAGCAGGATATATTATTTTATTGTTCAAGTCCCTAACTCAAATTCAAGTTATTACGTTTCAAGCATGCTATGGTTTAATTTTGTATAATTATTCCACATCTTTAAATTATTGATTCGCACATAGTGCTTGTTGCATGTGTTCATCAGGTATGAAAGGCTGATCACCTTCATTACCATAAGGTTCAGTTAAAATTGTTCATGGTCATTATTGACACTCACATTACTTGATTCAGTCATTCAATTATTGAAATTATGATTCGTACTCTTTCACAATTATTATATTGTTGAAAATCCGAAAGCTTGTTCTTTCTTTCAATCATGATATATCGTTATTGTATTTAAACTTGCTGAGCAAAGTCGTTGCTCACTCTTGCTATATCATGATAACAAATTTCAGAATAATACAAATGTCCGAGGAGAGACGGAGACAGAAGCAAAAGACAAGATTATAGTGTTATTCATTATAACTAAATTGTTATATGAAGTAAGTAATTTTGTAAACCTTTTTATGAATCTAAAGGTATATATGTAAGTTAAGGTTAGAAACCTTGGGAAATGTTGTAGAATAAACAAATTATGTTTATATATTCCGCATTAGTTATAGAACATGTATGATGATGATGTATAGTGATGAACCAGGTCCAGGGTTAAAGGAACCCGGATTTGGGGTCGTCACAGAAACTGGCATGCCATGCAATCTCACGATCTCATTTATGTACATACCGGCAAGACGTTCAAGTGAAAAGTTTTCTCGTATAGGCAAGAAATGAGCAGATTTGGTCAATCTATCTACGATCACCCAAATTGCATCTAAGCCTTGAGAAACTTTTGGAAGACCCGTCACGAAGTCCATATTGATGTGTTCCCACTTCCATTCGGGAACTTCAAGTGATTGTAATGGACCTTTAGGAACTTGATGTTCTGCCTTGACACGTTGACAAGTTAGGCACCTTGAGATAAACTCCGCAATCTCTCTTTTCATATTGTTCCACCAAAATGTATGTCGAAGATCTCGATACATCTTGGTACCTCCTGGGTGGATTGCGAACGGCGTGTTGTGTGCCTCCATCATGATTTTATGCTTTAATTCAGGATCGTTAGGAACACAGAGTCGAGAGTTGACTCGAAGTATTCCTTTCTCGTCGATTCTTGCTTCGGGAATGGCACCTTCTTGTACTTTCTTTATCATGTTTATCAGTTCCGGATCGGTAGCTTGAGCAGCTTTAATTTTATCGATTAAAGTTGGTTCTACTCGCACGTGAGCAATCTTCGAGCGGGTCCCTGGTGTCTTTAGCTCTATCTCCATCTTTTGCAAGTCGTACAAAATACGCTTTTGTGTTGTCAGCAGTGCACTTGTACTCGCATAAGATTTTCTGCTCAAAGCGTCAGCTACAACGTTCGCCTTTCCCGGGTGATACTGGATTGTGTGATCATAATCCTTCAACAGCTCAAGCCAACGTCGTTGTCGCATGTTAAGTTCCTTCTGGGTGAAGAAATACTTGAGACTTTTATGATCCGTATAGATATCCATTTTCTCTCCGTACAAGTAGTGTCTCCAGATCTTCAACGCGAAAACGACTGCTGCCAACTCTAAATCATGAGTAGGATAATTTTTCTCATAATCTTTGAGCTGTCGAGAGGCATAGGCTATAACCTTTCCATGTTGCATAAGGACACAACCTAGACCTTTGCCAGAAGCATCGCTGTAGATAACAAATTCTCCTGATCCTGATGGTATGGTCAGAACAGGAGCTGAAACCAGTCTCTTCTTGAGTTCTTGGAAACTTTTCTCGCATTCCTCGCTCCATATGAATTTTGTGCTTTTCCGAGTAAGCTGCGTTAATGGAGTGGCGATTCGAGAAAATCCTTCTACGAATCTCCGATAATAACCAGCTAGACCCAGAAAACTTCGGACTTCGGTTACTGTTTTGGGTTGCTCCCAATTTAGTACCGTTTCAATCTTCGCAGGATCGACTGATATTCCTTGACTAGAAATCACATGCCCAAGAAACGCGACCTCCTCAAGCCAGAACTCACATTTCTTCAACTTGGCATATAATTTGTTTTCACGGAGCTTTTGTAGTATCAATCTCAGGTGTTGTTCATGATCCTCGCGACTCTTGGAGTATATGAGGATGTCATCAATAAAGACAACCACAAAATGATCCAAATGTTCCTTGAATATCCGGTTCATCATGTCCATGAAAGCTGCAGGAGCATTAGTTAGTCCAAAAGGCATGACTAAGAACTCATAATGCCCATAACGAGTTCTGAAAGCAGTCTTTGGAATGTCCTCAGCTTTAACCTTTAACTGATGATATCCAGAACGGAGATCAATCTTTGAGAAATGTTGAGCGCCTTGCAATTGATCAAACATGTCATCAATCCGAGGTAACGGGTACCTGTTCTTGATGGTGACATGGTTCAATTCTCGGTAGTCAATGCACAATCTCATACTCCCGTCTTTCTTCTTCACAAATAGAACAGGAGCACCCCAAGGTGATGCACTCGGACGAATAAAATCGGTATCCAACAATTCCTGTAGTTGGACTTTTAACTCTTGAAGTTCAATGGGAGCCATTCGGTAGGGAGCTTTGGAAATGGGCTTGGTACCGGGTTCAAGATCAATATAAAAATCAATTTCACGGTTTGGGGGTAAGCCAGGAAGTTCTTCAGGAAAAACGTCAGGAAACTCATTAACAATGGGAATATCATTCAAGTTTGACGTATTTTTGTTCAAATCAGTGACATGAGCTAAAAAGGCTTGACATCCGTTTTTCAATAAACGAATGGCTTTATGGCTAGAAATAACAGTTATAGATTTCAATGGTTTAGTTGCTTGAATTTGCATGACAGGTTGATTAGGAATATGAAAACTAATAATCTTATGAAAACAATCAATTTTAGCATGATGGGTAGTCAACCAATCAATTCCTAAAATCACATCAAATTCACGCATCTCCAAAGAAATAAGGTCAACAGGTAATGTGAGGTTGTTGATTTGAACTAGGCAAGATTTATAGACAGTAGATGTAATGGTCATTTCTCCTAATGGGGTTTCAACTGATAAGTCAAAGTCCAAGTTTTCAGGAGTTAAGTTTAAACGCTGAGCACATGCAGGTGAGATAAAAGAATGGGTAGAGCCAGTATCTAACAAAGCGTAGACTTCACGAGAATTTATGAATAGCTTACCGGTTATCACCTCGTTCGAGTTTCGTGCCATTTGGGATGTCACAACAAAAGCTCTCCCTTGAACTACATATTTTCCTTTATCCGCGCTAGCTTTTGGTATCATCATTGCAGCTGGACTTGATTTTGTGGCAGGACAAAACCGCGCAAGATGACCCTCTTTCCCACAACTGTAGCACTTTTTGGACTGCAGTGTACAGTTTGGGCTGATGTGACCTTCCTGACCACACCTATAGCATCTCACTGGTGGTCGATCTTCTCCCCTTGAAACTGGGGTCGGTGCTGGTGTTGGTACTGGTGCTGGTGCCCTTCCATAATTATTATGGAATCTCTTTCTTTTGAAATTGTTCCCACTAGATTCTCCTCTTCTGTTATTTGGTGTGGAATTACCACCGAAGTGTTGGTTACCTCCTCGATGGTTCTCGTTCCTGTGGTTGTTGTCACTCCTTTCTCTATGCTGATCATTAACTCTTGGCTGCAATGTTTCATCTGTTTGCTCCACCCTTTGAGCCCTATCTACAACATCTGAATACAAACTGAATTTATGAGAACTAAGTTGTTGACGAATTTTGAGTCTCAAACCTCTCAGGAACATTCGACTCATTCGTGCTTCGTCATCCACAAGATGGGTGGCAAAGCGAGATAACTCGGCAAACTTGGCTTCATATTGGGAGACTGTCATGTTTCCCTGCTCCAGCTTAATGAATTCCACCTCTTTCATATGGCGGATGCTTTCTGGGAAATACTTCTCGTTAAACAGTTCTTCGAATTCTGTCCAAGACATTTCGAGTGCTGAAGGTTGGATACGTTTTACCGCTTCCCACTAATGGTCCGCCTCACCTCGTAACATAAAAGTGGCAAATGGCACCTTCTGATCATCGGTGCATTGTAAGACATCAAGTATTTTTGTCGTCTGCTTTAGCCATGCCTCCGCTTTGAGTGGGTCAGGCTTCCCGTGAAATTCAGGTGGTCCTAATTCTTTAAATTGCTTAACAGTGACCATCCTCAAATTGCCAGCGTTTCTACCGTTATTATTGACTGGATTTCCTCTTCCTTGATTCTGTATGAACTGCATGAAATTCCTAAAGAATCCATCGTTCATCATGTTATCAGGAACATTATTTCCTGAGTTGGCAGGAGGATTGTTTGGGGCCTCTTGATTCTCGGCTACATTCGCTTCAAGCATTCCATAGTTAACCTCTTGATTTCCAGATGCCATACTAAACTGTGGTCACAAAATAAATGTTAGTTCAAATAAACTGACTCATCACTTCATGTTCCTACATTCAAATCGACTCATTAGATAATAAAATCTATTTTAGGTAGGACACACTAGTGACTGATTCTATTCGTTTCTCCCCTCCTAGTTCTACCCCAGATCGCCATTAAAGACCATATCCCTAAGCTCTGATGCCAACTGTGACGCCCCCAAATCTGGGCCCACACAGCCCAAACTTGAGTCGTCAAAATACTACAACAAAATTATTACAACAAAGCACAACGTACAACAATACAGTGTATAATAATACACAACTAAGTCTTCACTATTATTACCACACTATTTTACAAAACGTGAAGACTATGATAACTATTCCTCGGACCCTCACTCCATTCCCCGGCTAGACCCTGTTATGTTTTCATCTCCTGTTGAAAAACAATGGAACAAAAGAAAGGGTGAGCTCAAATAGCCCAGTAAAGAATATCATGACTAAGATAATGACGAATAAATTATCATTAGTCTTCAACAGTTGAGTTCTTGATAGAATACAATAGACTACAAGGTTTATATCAAAAACTGCAGTTAAATTCTTAAACAACGTTCAGATTAATAATAGCAGCGGAATGAGTAATCTATTAGAAGAATAATGCAGACTATAATGTCCACTCGGTTCTCTTTTTAGGAAAAACATCATCAACTTTTATCATCTGAAATATCATTAGTCAAGATAATACAAATTCACAGTTCCTGATCATAATCATGCACATCAACAGTTCATCTTTGTACTACGGGCCAAAGATATTCAATATAGCACCAACGGTCATGATTATACCAGATTCAGCCTTTGGTCATAATCATACCAAACAACAGTTCATCTTTGCACTACGGGCCAAAGAGAACATTCACCACGTGCCATAAAAGACACCGAACAGATGTATCGCCTTTAACCTATTATATCGCCTTTAACCTATCATCTGTTCAACAAATATATCACATCTGTGCCCCCGGCCACAGATATTCACAACAGCTTGATTTTTGGATGATTAGAATGATATAAATGATGAACAGAAGAAATAGGATAACAATAAGTATCGGAAGTTTACTTTGTACAGATTCAAATAATGTCCAAATTGTCAACATGATGTGGAGTGAAATTTAAAAATGATATTCAAGATCCACAGTTCAGAATAACGGTTACAATTCAATAGAAAGGTTCACGTAAATAGGAAGGTTCAGTTGAAATAATGAAGTTCAACTATTATGGAACATATAATATTTTCAGGAATTATAGAAGCAATAGTTCCATAATAAATTTCGATTTAGGAGTATGAAAGAAAATAATATTCCTTACCGTAGCAGGTTTGATTAACAAAAGGTGAAGGAAATTAATACAAAGGGTTATTCACCAACAGGCGGCAATCCGCTCCGTAAGGTTATTCCCACAATTTAATAGAATTTGAGTACAAAGAGTTATTCACCAAACAGGCGGCAATCCGCTCCGTAAGGTTATTCCCACAATTTAATAGAATTTGAGTACAAAGAGTTATTCACCAAACAGGCGGCAATCCGCTCCGTAAGGTTATTCTCAGAGATTAATAATGAATGAATACGAAAGGTTATTCACCAACAGGCGGCAATCCGCTCCGTAAGGTTATTCCCACAATTTAATACATGGAAATAAAAGGCACGTCTTATGAGTAAGGAAGAAACAATATTATTATCGAGAATCAAATAATGATAATCCCTTACCATAGTATGTTTGAATAATGGAAGATGAAAAAGATGGTATCCCTTACCTCAACACGTGACTGGATATTGATTTAAATGAGGTTGATTAACTTGAACAGTACACGTATACTTATAGATCTTCACAAATACTCAAGATGACTTAAGCACACTTAGAGAGAACTTTCACAAGAAGTATTTAGAGAGAGAAAGAAAGAACAAGTAAGGAAGTTTATGAAAAATCCTTAAGTTAAGGCTTCTATTTATAGCCAAAAATCTTATCATTCATTTAATCTAAACCATTCATTTAAAGATCATCTTTTAATCTACACCATCCATTTCAAATATTATATTATCTTTAATCTACACCATTCATTTCATATCACCTAATAATCATCTAACTTTATATTATAAACAAATCAATTTAATTATTCAACAATAATTCACACTTTAATCTACACCATTCATTTCATATCACCTAATAATCACCTAACTTTATATTATAAACAAATCAATTCAATTATTCAACAATAATTCACACTTTAATCTACACCATTCATTTCATATCACCTAATAATCACCTAACTTTATATTATAAACAAATAACTTTATCAATTCAATTATTATGACTAATTGTTATAAATACAGTATAGTTAGCTCTTAGATATCAAGTCAATAAATTAATGAAATACAACTGTTTAAATAACATCATAATAGAGATAATAATAATGTAAAATAAAGCATACGTTACTGTGTAATGACAATTATTGATTCAATAATGTGAATTACTGTGCATATGTTACTGTGACAATTATTAGGTTCAATAATTTTAAAAACAGTGCAACAACAATTATTGACTCAATGATATAAAATACAGTGTAATGACAATTATTAAATCAATAATGCAAAATACTGTGTAACAACAATTATTGAATTGATAATATAAAATATTATGCAGTGACAATTATCGATGAAATGATGCGTAACAGTTACGGTGTCAATTATCAGACCAAAAATATGAGACACTATGCAATACCGTGTGTTACTGTAGAGTACCGTGTGCTACAGAAAATACCATAAACTACCGTATGCTACTATTCTTTTATCACCGGTATTTTAACAGTTCCGTTGACTATTTTTATTTAAAAAGGTTACTTCTGTCGTTTTCTATATCCGACAAATATTCCGTTGTGGGGTCCACCAATAATTTATTATTTCGGCGCCGTCGTACGGCACGAATATTCCCCGACCAAACGAATATTCCCCGACAAAGCGAATATTGTCCGACAAAATAAAATTTGCACATAACATCCTTAACTTTCAATTTTGTTAATTTAACCACTTACTGTTTCAAAAAAAATATATATGAAAAAAAATTAAATTTTGTATTTCATAAAATTCGGGGTCTTACAGAAAGAAAGAACAAGTAAGGAAGTTTATGAAAAATCCTTAAGTTAAGGCCTCTATTTATAGCCAAAAATCTTATCATAACCAAGATTTCTTAATTTAATCCAAACCGTTCATTTCAAGATAATGTTTAATCCATACCATTCATTTCATCTTTTAAGATAAATCATTCATTTAAATATCATCTTTTAATCTACATCATCCATTTCAAATTCTATATTATCTTTAATCTATACCATTCATTTCATCTTTTAAGATTTCCTTAATCTAAACCATTCATTTAAAGATTATCTTTTAATCTACACCATCCATTTTAAATTCTATATTATCTTTAATCTATACCATTCATTTTATATCACCTAACTTTATATTATAAACAAATAACTTTATCAATTCAATTATTCAACAATAATTCACACTTATTCATTATTATGACTAATTGTTATAAATACAGTGTAGTTAGATATCAAGTTAATTAATTAATGAAATACAACTGTTTAAATAATACCATAATAGAGATAACAATAATGCAGAAAGTATGCAAAAGAAAGATTACGTTACTGTGTCATGACAATTATTGATTCAATAATGTGAATTACTGTGCATATGCTACTGTGACAATTATCGATTTAATAACATGAATTATTGTGCATGTGACAATAAAGTCAAATATTGTACGATAACCACTTTATCAGTTTAATAATACGAAACACTGTGCAATGCCGTGTGCTACTGTGCAATACCGTGTGCTACTGTGCAATACCGTATGTTACTTGTAATACCGTATATTACTATTCTTTTACCACCGGATATTTTAACAATTAAAAGTAATAGTACCATTGACCATTTTAAAAATTGTTTATGTCATTTTCTATATCCGGCAATTATTCTTTGTGGGGTCCACCAATGATTAGTTCGTACGGCGCCGTCGTACGAATATTCCCCGACAGAACGAATATTCCCCGACCAAAAGAATATTGTCCGACATAATATAATTTACACATAACATCCTTAACTTTTAACTTTATCAATTTAACCACTTACTGTATCATGAAAATATATATGAAGAAAAAATAAATTTTATATTTCATAAAATTCGGGGTCTTACACATAGTGACCATCAAAGCGAGGAATGGATGGTTGCATAAAATTTCCTTTGGCAGTCATCTTCGCTGTTGCTGCAAAATAAAAAACGTCAAAGACTGCTGCTTTGATTTTGTCAGGCCCAGTGAGAGCTCTGATACCAGAATGTTAAGAATAGAAATACAAAACAAAGAGAACTTAGCAATTTCGAAAATGACCACCTTTTATTGAACAACCTTTAGGCTTCTAAATAACCTTTTACAAACTAACAAAATGCGATAAATTAGCTCACGTTCTAACTACTTAACGTGAAGACTTAGAGAAATCAGGAAACATTAACCAAGTACCCTACAAAATAGGACATATCTTGAACTTATTCAAACAGAATACCAAATCTCTCTCTTCAAAAATAGGATATCAAAGCTTTATGCTGCGTTACCAAAAGTTGTTCAAAGATAGAAACATTTCCCATTTTTATGTATGTTATGGGTCTCATGGCCATAGTAAATTCGTTATCAAAACTAGTCCATAAATAGAAACACTTCCCATTTGTATGTATATTTCATGGGCCTCATTGCCACAGGAATTGAAGGTCGATTACGAAGAATATTTATTTGTAAGAAATTCGCATCTTTTTGTCATTCTCCGTGTCTAAAAAATTGGTTTAGTTTAATTTTTTAGTCAAATTAATTAATTTTAAATTAAAATTTAAGTATATTTTTAAAAAATTAGAGGTAATAGTATATTAGGCATTATTTTTTACGGTTATAGTTTTTTGTTTTACCTATATTTACAAGAAAATAATATTAAAAAAGTATAAATTTTAGTTATAAAAATTATCAATTTAACTGAAAAAGTCAAATCAAACCAGTTTTTGCTGGACGAAGTTAGAGCATCTTTAACAGTCTTTTCAACCACTTTAGGATACTCAAATAGGTGAGCCACAACAGAAAAACTATCTCCAACAACCTCTCTAACCTTAGTCATCAAATCTGCAACCTCATTCTCTCTCTTCAGAACTGATATCTTGCCCCTTCAAAACATTTATTTTGTTTTGAGAGAATCAAAATCATATGAAAAATGTTAAAAATATTTATTTTGCTTGATAGGTTTGATGTATAACTCATTTTAAAATTTAATATCATTTCTTTTTATTTATTTTGCCTTAAGCTACTGCAGGATATAACACTACGGATATACATATTCTTGATGAGCTATAACCTTGCTCATTCAAATTGTACACAAATTTTTTTTTTTTTAAAAAAGCATTAATTCATTTCAATTGATTAGCGGTACATTTGTGTTTATTAGATTTTGGTATGATCTGTTGTTAGTAAAATTACTGTAAATAATAAAAAAAATATGTACGCACTAGCTTGGAAATTCTCCTCCCACTTAATTGCCGTCGATGTATTGAAGCGATTGTTGGAACTTTAGCCATATGATATTGTCGAAATTCAGAGAAACAATAATAGTACCCCGACTAATGCCTAAATGAAAGTCCATTCTCTCCTTAAAGTAGTATTCGATTATAACGAATCTGTCTCCCAAAATAAGACACAAGTTCAAAAATTATTTTATATTAAATATTATGTGCATGATAGTATTTAATTCAAAACTATAATTTATGAGAAGAAAATAATAGACCCAAAATTCTTTGAAAGAATAATGAAATGACATTCATTTCTTGTGAATGAATTATTTCAAAATGGATGGATTTTAGTCATGTTTATAGGACTCCAAACATTCTTTGAAGAGATACCACTCCAAACATGACCTTTGAAAAGATACCAAATATTTATCTTTTGATCCATCTTTTTGTAATCAATGGCTTAGATTATATTGAAATAATCTTGAACAAGTATAACCAAATTAATGCACCCTTTTCCAAGGGCCACACAAGTTTAGATCAGGTGCAGGTCCGCACCATTTCTTAAGGGTTACACTGACTTGGACTAGGTGTGGGTCGAATTATTACAAGAGTTCAATATCATGCCTTTGTAAAATATAAAGGCGTCTGGTCAACTAATACCTCTTGGTTGAAACTTCACATCCTTACTAATTAAACCAACGTGTCTATTGGTTTAGAAAATAGTATCTAATAAATTTATTATATACATACAGATTTTTAAAATATTCAAAAATCTTCCCCTGTTTTCAAAATTCCTTAACTCTGTCTAGATAACCTTCTTCTCTCTCTTTAGATGTAGCAGAAGTAAGTGAGAAATGTCTTTCAACTTGAACCTTTACATAGTCTATATTACAAAGTATCAGAATTCTTAGTAACGTCAGCTTAAAACTCAGAAATCTTAAAGTGATATCCTGCTCAAAAGACATAATATACCCCTTATAGTTTAAGAAAATTTAACACATTTATGACCTTGTATTACTTTTTGAGTTTTGTAAGTAACTTAGAGACAAGTCTCAAGTCTTGCATAAGTGACCCTACTTTTTTTACATAAATGAATCTAATCAGATGCACTTGTATAACTTGCATTTTCCAAACTGAACATATATTCAAAAAGAATTACCCTATCTTTCTTTGTTCTCCATACAATATTTACTAACCTTTAGATGAAACGAAGATATTCTCTTCACTAATTATAAGTGTAAACCGGTTATGACTGCCAATATTTTCTATTGAATTAGTGAATCGATGTTTAGTCTATTTTACTAATAGGGGTCCATTTGTAGGTTACCTCTTATTATAAAACCTTAAAATCCATCTCCATAAATTACTCCATAACAATCCCTGCCTAGGCTTCTTGCAACCGGGATCCGCCAAATTTCTTTTGTCTTAACAAAGACGATGACTATATTATTTTTTGTTATTACCGAGCGCTCTTTTACATGGTTAGATTTTATATCGATATGTCTAGACTTTCTTAACATGTTACCGAATAATCATAACAAAAACTTGGCTTAGGCCATTGAGATATCTTTAGTACCGACCCCTAAGTCAGACCCTTCCATTATTGCAAAATGATAAAATTATTAAATTCCAAAAAATATATCTCAAGATTAATTTAGTATTCACGTAATTCAACCTCCTTACCTAGGACTCTTCTCGTAAGGATTTAGTCAAATTTACACTCAACATATTTAAAAGTCACAAATCACGTATACAATTGTTCATTTACATATCACTATCTCAAACCGAGATATGTTGACAATAAGTTCATAAAATAATTAGTCTTAAAATAAAGTTATAGTTCACATTATTTTTTATACTTAAATCATATGCAAATAAGTTTATATAAGATGTCACATATATATTAGATTGCAACATTTTGTACCATCATTCACTTTGAAAGTGAATCTTAAGCCATGCGCATTAATCCAAACTTTGGTACAATTTAAAATAGTAATCTAACACTAGGCATTATCGCCTTTTTTTTTTTTTTTTTTCTTGCCTTTATAAACTTCAAATTGACCATTATCTATGATCATGCCATAGGTTATTAACCATAATATTTTGAAGTAAAATTGTTTATAACATCATACCAAATACCATAATACATGTGCAAAATTTGATATTCATAAATTTTGAAGTACATAACTCGGTACAAATTTTCATGGTATGATTAATCAAATTATATACATATATGCACATTATATTTATGCAACAATTTCAAGAATAAATTAACAAGCATATACTATACTTTCAATCATTTATTAAATTATAAATTTAAATTCCCACATACAATAATCAACACGTATTATTTTATTTTCCTCATAAATAATATAATCACATATATAATACTTTTAAAAAATACACATCTATTTTTAGCCACAAATAGTATTATCAAATAATAACTATTTATACTATTATGCTAAAAATTAAATTATATAAAATAAATTAATTTACTTGCATTGATTTTGCATTTTTATCTTTGAAGTTTCTTTGATCGGGAAACTTCCTCCTGGATAATAATAATTTCCGCAATCATAATCATAAGAAAATATCATTATTTGATGTAGATATCGCCACCCTTTTATATTCAGACTTTTCTACAAATGTCCTTCATAAAATACTGTCTTAAGATTGTTGAAACTTTCGCCGTATGATGTTGCCGAAATTCTGAAAAGTAATAGTAGAACAGCCTGAATAGAATGAAAGCACATTTTCTACTTAAAGACGGTATTCGCCACCTATATTACAGCTATGGTTACAATGAATCTGTCTCCCACGGATCCATAAATTAATCTGTATTTAATACTATGTCAAAACTATTATTTGAGAGAGAATAAAATAATAAACCCAAAATTCCTTAAAAGAATAAGGATAAAAATATATCTTGTGACTTTATATATTGACTTTTTAATTGTGAGTTTCGTGAATAATTATATTTGGTCTTGATATAATTGACCAATTTTATAATCATACTCAATTCCATATATTAATATACGTCGCAATCGTAATTCAGTATAAAATTCTCACAATACATATAGTAGAACTCGAAGAATAATGGAATGACATTCATTTCTTGTGAATGAATTTTTTCAAAATGGATGAATCCTAGTCCTATAACAGACCTTTGAAGAGATACCAAACATTCAACTTTGGATCGCATCTTTTGGCAAACAGTGGCTTAGATTATATTGAAATAATCCTAAGCAGACAACCAAATTAACGCACCCTTTCTCCAAGTGTCACACAGGTTCGAATCGGGTCCAAATTCGCACCCTTAGTCACACCAGTCGGCCCTTGTGTGTATCAAACCATTGCAAGAGTTCAATATCATGTCTATAAAAAATAAAGGCAACTAGTTTACTAAAATCTCTTTGTTAAAACCTTACATTGTTACCAATTTAACCGTGTCTGTTAATTTATAAAATAATACATAATAAATTTATTATAAGCATACGGATTTTAAAAATATCCAATAGTGATCCCTCCATATGGGAAGTTACATTACTAACATACGAGTCAAAGCATAGTATAGATCCAAGCTTGTAGTTTGTAGTGGTCCAGTTGGCAATGTAGGTACAGATTTTTTGTAACACTAGCTCCGGTCCACGAGTGAATTTATGTTTTCGAGGCGAGGTAATACTCTACAATCTAATTGTATAAATTCGATCTAGTTAGAAGTCGATCCTGGAGCATCTAGTATCAAATATGAATGCAAAAGTTTCCACGTCAATTACCGAAAATCTAGCTTTTCAGCTAGTAATATCCTGAAAAACTTAAATGTATTGTTCAAACCAATAATGGAACCCAATTAAAGCGAATTGCCAAGCACCAATATTTCCATGTCAATTACTGAAAATCTAGCTTTAGAGCTCAAAAAATGAGTGAAAGTAAGTTCACCGAGGGATAATCATTACAATGAGGCAATTTACAATTCCTACTCAATTTAGGTAGTGATCCCCGGCACCAATCAAATGTCTAAATTGAGTTGTACGGTGAACATAAGTGGCCAATAGTTACTTAGCTTTATGCATATAAGGCCTTGATTTGTTTAGTCAGACTGAGCCACTGGGGACCTGTTCTCTTCCCCTCTTAATGGATAAAGCTCTGGTTGTGCAGATACCAACGGCGAATCGCCATCTTTTGTAACACAATTTTCGTGAGAACCTAAACTCCAAAAGTCGATCATTCTAACTTAAGCTACCACACGAGAATAATTTACAATAATGTGTAAAGGTGCTTATTCAGTAGTGAACCCTCTCTTCATCAAACTGCAGTCTTTCGATACCCTTGAGGCTGGTTTCATAATCCTTTATGCTTGAATTGTTCTTTCCAGATGATGCCTGCTTTGGATCTGATGTTCTACCAAGTGGTGAACTTCTTTGCCCACTAGAGATTTTGTTTATTGTTCCCGGACTAGCATCAGTGGTGCGAGAACGAGCAGGACCAGACTCTTTACCCACAGTTAAAGCTTCGCGGCTACTAGAGGCACCATATCTCCTCAACGATCCAGTTGACCTTCCCAAAAATGTAGAATTTGACAACTGCAAAATAAGCATGGTATGTGTTACGCCATACTGAAGACCAAATTGCAACATTATAATGACTATAAACCTAAAAAATACATCACTAAAACATTCGAGATAAATGTTGCTTTCTTATTTTTCTTGTCTGATGGGTAAAAAAGTGCTAAAATGTCACGGTGCTCTCTTTAAACAGAATCATGTAGCCAAAATTATATGATTGGGCAAGGCTAATTGATCACTCACAATGTCTACAAGAAAGTGCAAATTTGTCCTCGCGGCGAACAAAGGTTGCATAATGCTTTTGTTTCTAGTAATAACCACCCGACAAATTTTGTATGAACAAACAAAATGGTACATCGTTTATCCTTAAAAAAAGACCAACAAATACACTTCTATTATACTGAAAAAACAACAGAAACACTTCTACTATACTAAAATAAAATATCCAAGTAGCAATAGTAGTAAATCAAAAAATAAAAACAGAAACACTTCTATTATATTCTAAAATGCAGTAGGATGGTTTAATTAGAATATGGTGGTCAGAGAGCGTCTCAAACCCTAAGCCACATTCTATGATAACTTCTCTCTCTCAAACTCCAATTAAGAGACCCTTCCATAAAGAATCCAAAAGAAATTGCATATCTAACTACCCAAACAAGATACAAAAAACTTAACTTGCATAAAAAGTTTAAGTTGAGACATTTTTGCTGCAGTCCATAGAATTATAGAAAGAACGGTATATTTGTTATTGATTAGCTCAAAAGTTTCACACGAGGAAAAATCAGATTAATACAAATATAAGTTCAGGCTGCCAAAGATTGAAGTTGAGGCATAGTCCTCGTGATATTATATCACGCTTCTCTCCAGCCCACAGAAAAGCTATCTCTAGGATATTTTGGTCTCCGTTAGAAGTTAAATTAATCTATTAACTCCCAACAAAACTGGTGCCAACAATAAAATAGGATTCATACAACTTACCATAGCATCTTTGCTCATCGTTGAATCATTTGTAACTGGATTCTTCTGCTTGGATACACTTCCCATATTTATACCTTGTCCAGGACTTCTTCTACGAGAAGGGTCAACTGGAGAAAACCCTGCTTGTCTCACTTCGTCCTCACCTGCAATAAAGTTGACATTTAATTATCTACTTTACAAGTACAAAGTGCATACATTATGAACCTCAAGCATAGGCCATTAGACCTCCAAGTATAGACAGAAAGCTACACATTATATTTTCTTTCAAACACCCCCCCCCCCCTCTCCCTGGCATCAAATTTCATTTTGATCTGTTGATAGATTGACCTGGAAGTAGAAATGTTTTGGTTGATATCAATCTCTAGATTAAGATTTGGTTTCCATGATAGTCTCCTAAAACAAATTATTTTACTGCCTTTGGAAAAAGGAAATTATATCTCCCCCACCCCAAAGGAGTGGAGAGATGTTTTAAATCACAAAGAAAAAGAAAAATCCAATCATTACTAATTTCAGTGTTCGTCTTAAAGAGATCTTCCCAAAAAATTACACATAATTCCCAACCCAATCAAGTAATAATTACATTAGTCAATTTTAGAAACAAATCATCTAAACTCATATTTACATCAAAGTTGCAATGCAGTCTACCTGACTGTCGGTCAACATTGGGAATAGCAGGGGGGATTCCAGAACTAGGACCAGCACTTGGCCCCTAACAGAGAAAAATATCATTTAGCACACATTATCGCCTAGAATCAACAGAAGGAAATTAATATTATTATATCACTTACAAGAGCCCGAGATGGAGGAGCAGCCGCCCTCTCTGATTGCTGATACTTCAAAATGGTCCAATCAAAAACATAATCAAACTGGAAGCCTACAACCAAGTTGACAATATGATAATATCTGTGTTACTTGCTATGCTCTTCAAAAATCTAGAAATAAAGCATAGCACAACTTCCATTCATGATAGTGAATATTTTAAGAAATTATATACAAACCTTCCCGTATAAAGAGGTCACGGAATATTCTCTTCAAATAAGTATAGTCTGGCTTATCCTCAAAACGCAACGAACGACAGTAATGAAAGTAGGAAGCAAATTCCGTCGGATAACCCCGACACAATGCCTGAAGAAAAAGAAGTATATCTAGTCATGCTCCGGTCGATCCAAATGAAAGCGAACCTCCAACAGCAAAGTTTACAAGCAAGTTTTTTCTTCTTTTCTTTTCTTTTCTGAACGAAGTTTACAAGTAAGTTACCTCAATAGATGTGGAAACTTTCCTTTCACTAATTTTCTCATACTTTTGTTTCTTATTTCCTGCTTTCAGACCCTGCCAAGGAAGACTACAGATACAACATATAGATGAATCAGACAACAGAGCAGAAGAATCCAAAAAAAGAAAAGTACGTGGAAATATTACCTTCCTCTAAGAAAGTACATAAGGACGTATCCAAGAGATTCCAGATCGTCCCTCCTGCTCTGTTCTATAAAGTCAAATAGCAAAAAAGAAACAGAAAAAGTTCAAAATATTATGAGAGTCATGATCAACTAACAAAAGTGACCCAATTAAGTAATCGAAAACGCAAGAAGGCAATACATACCAATACCAAGGTGGGTATTCATACTAGCATATCTTGCTGTTCCCGTCAAGTTTTTATTCTCTCTGCAGTTCCATGACCACACGTAATTTTGAGCATCTCCTCATAAAATGTGAAATATAAATGGAAGACAAATATAATGCTAAAAAAGACCAACAACAAGTATTATTGATAGAATAAAAACAGATAAGAAAATACTAAATATAGTCAGGAGCAAAGTTCTCTGAAAAAATGAGAGAGATGAAGTAATGTCTTGTTGCTCAAACAAAGATGTGATCCAAATGACCGGCTGAATCTGTTAAATTATTAAGAATAATTCCAAGACTAACACTATTATGTAATAATCATGTGGATATATCAAAATCATATTGATATACATTTCTACACCAAAATATTATTTGTATTCGTAAATGTTCAATAAAATCAAAATTTAGTAAACTAAGCACAAACCTACCTGGGACGGAAGGAAGAAAAGGGAGGTGATTATGACGAGTAACAAGAAAATAGACTAAAGTGGGGTTTAAAATGCTACTCTGAAGAAATAATGCAATAATTGGGGTCAACAATTCCCAGAGAGGTCAAGCAATCATGCCTAGATGCATACCATTGCCCTAATGGTACCACAGTACACTCTTTAGCATCCCTCAACAACCATTTTCAGGAAGTGTGGAAAAATATATTTAAACAGAACTCAAGCCCCATATAAATCTTCTAAGGTATTCAAACATTCTCTTTAAAGGAAAGATAATATCCCATCCTACAAGCATGAAGGCATAAAATGTCTCTCTAAGCATAGAAGTGCTTGTCAGCTGACAAAAGCATAAAAACTCATCTCACCTATAAGGTATGTGTTGGTGGGTTGAAGTGTCTCTATATTTTTTTGCCAGACCAAAGTCTATGATGTAAACCTGAATTAACAGTAAGAGGGAAATTGACTTGTCAGCACATCTTCAAGTGAAGAGTAACAACCCTAAGAGGAAAATGTAAATCAAAACCGAGAAACCTGATTTGCTCGCCGTCCTAAACCCATAAGAAAATTGTCCGGCTTAATATCACGGTGTAGAAATGATTTAGAATGAACAAATTCTACACGATTGATCTGAAACAAGAATAAAGATGTCATACATCAACAAAATTAAAAGGTAAGCAAATGCAACAATAGTGTGCATAAAATCTATGACCAAAGTTATTCAAAGAACTTACCATCTGATCTGCAAGCATGAGAACTGTTTTTAAAGAAAGTTTTCTACTGCAAAAATTGAATAAATCTTCGAGACTTGGTCCAAGTAAATCCATCACTAGAACGTTATAATCTCCCTCCACTCCAAACCATCTAACATTTGGAATTCCAGCTGCAATAGTTAAAATTAATTGCAAATTTGCAATTAGAACCACAAATAAGATAATAAGCTAAAGAATTCATGAGAGAAGAACTGAAAAAGAAAAGAGGAAATTAGTAAGCATTACTTCCTCCCTGTAGAATTCTGTATAATTTTGATTCATACAGCAACTGAGGATGCTTTGTCTTGACATTTTCCTGAGGATAACAGATAATGAATCAGGATCATAACCTCCGTCGGAGGCATTACTACTAGAAAGAACAAAAAAAGGTGCAAAATAAGATGCTGGAATATATAGATCACATAATTAAAAATAAAACTCATATCATTGCTGAAATACAGTCATATCAAAGTAATACTTGAATATACAATTCGACTTGTACTGATATCCTGCATCAGTATTATTTTGTACTGTACTGACTACTGATGGTACAGTTTGATTTGTACCGCTCTCCCCTGTTGCCTAAGAAAATCTTGCCTCCAAAAAATTGTGATAATATTTTAAAAAGAACTAGGGGAGAAATGCATAAATATAGGTTTAAAGAGGGATCCTAACCGTACAATATAATTATGATACATAACATTTCAGTCTTTCTAGTGTGGATTCCGCCAATGCAGGTTCACCGGAGTTGTTGTCTGGATACAAACCTACGATATCCCTCCTGCTGCCCTCCCCTATCCCTTCCTTGTAGCGAATACTGATTTTCTATTGCACTCGGCTTAGAAATTTTACTTTAAGAGTTTCAAATGAAAAGATAAACTAATGATGAGCTTTCTGAAACGTGTTAATTATGTTCAACGATAAGAAATTCACATTCATTGCAAAAAAAATTATATGTATAGGGAAATAAAAACAGGACCATCGTATGATGTGAAAGGTATGTAAGTAAATTGACTTTAGCCAATGTTCCTTCTCCATCTATAAACAGAAAACCCCACAACTTTCTTTTGCACTTCAGCTTAAGAAACTATTACCTTTGACCATTATTATATATAATTCATAGCAATGAAATCATCGAGCTAAACATGGTTCAAAACTTGATGCTAACTAACCATTGAAACAAAGTAATGTTATTAAAAGTTTCAACATCACGTCAGATAAATCTTACTCTAACAACAAACTACCTTTCGTGAAGTTGTAAATCACTAAAGTTGTGTAAATAGTTAGCTGCCTACAAATTGAGCATATTCAAGAAAGTATTATAACACTGATCAACTAACATGATATAAATACAAACTTCTAACACAAGTACATTAATGATTTCTGCCAACCAACTTATCACTGAAATTAATCCAAAAATCTAATTTACATTTATTAGCTATCTACTGAAAATGGAAACCACCAAGTCAAACCTCTCAAACAACTCCAAAATCAAAAAGAATTAACAACAAAATTCAAAAAAATTCCAAGAGCAGAGACTACTCACAAGCTTAATTGCAACTTCCTCGTTAGTCTGAATATTAGTACCTGAAAAAACAAAAGCTCAGTCAATCAAATTCTAACTCATGTTTAAGCAACCAACAAAAAACACAAAAATGAAATAACAAAATAGAGCAAACCATGATAGATCTCTCCAAACGATCCGCTGCCAATCTTTCGACCCAGCCGAAACTTGTTTCCAACACGAGGCTCCATCAAAACCCTAAATTCCCAAAGCCAATACAAAATTCAACGACAAATGAAGACCACGAAGATCTAGGGTTTCTGAAGTAGCGATCAAATTCAACAGCTATTCATAGTTGTAATCGGGATAATTTTTCTCTCTCTATATCTAACATTTTCTCTCTCTAAAATGAAAATCTCTATCTTTTCCCCAGGTTTGATAGAAGCAAAGCTCACAGAATAACAAAAGTTTACCTACTGGACAGAGAGTCTTAATGTGATGCGCTGTTCATTAAAAAGCAAGCGGAGCACCCCACGCGTGACCGAAAGCTTCTAACTGGACGTTCAGAGATAGAAAGCGTCGCTGTCAACGGACCCGGAGTATTTATCACGTGATCTTAATAAACGTTAGAATAAACTTGAAGAGCATTTTTTTTTTTTTTTTCAATAATACAACCTAAATGACGGAGAAAATCAATTTTAAAAATTTATTTTTAAAATTAATACTTATCCTTTTTTGGAATAATCAAAAGACCGAAAAATATTATTAAATCTGAATATCTCTAACAATTTAATCTATAATAACAAAACACAACTCATTTTAAAGAAAAAAAAATTCTACTCATCTCCTAAAAAATGATCATGACCGTCCTAAATTGAGATAAATCTAACCCTTCGTTGTTTCCTCTTTAACAGCCTAACAAAAACCAAATCCCTTTCATTCGACATCTTCCTCTTCCTCTCCTTCAAACCCATTCTCTCTCCTACGCCTCCAATACTCATCTTGTCCAGAAACCGGTACCTCGCACACAGGAAACATCATGGCTCCAGTGCGAAAGAGGATGAAATTGGTATGTAAATTTCTGCTTTTGCTATAAAACTTAATCGAATTTTAGCCCTATTTTCAATTTTTGAATTTCTTCTCTTTGTGCATCTTCCATAGCAATGGTGGGTTTGTATTCTTCTTCCGTCAAACCCCAACCTTCATCCGCCCTCCAAACTCCTCCTCCTCCTCCCTCTCCTGTCTCTAACACTCGCAGCCTTTGTGTTTGTTCTCCAATGGCGAGGCGGTGCATTAAACAATCCGATCATGCGCTGGCCACTTGAAGAGTCCTACAAATTTCCTGGCATAGACAATACCTCTCCTCTCGCCACCATTGGCCACTCTTCTTCTCTCAATCGTCCGATTGCTCTCTTCTTGCTCATGGTTCTTCGCCTTTTTTCCCTTACTATCGTGATTGAAACTTTAATTTTGAGTACGATCTCAAACCCAAGGTTTGGTTTCTATTTTTTGTATTGATCTGGTATTGGGTTTTTTTTGTTCTGATTTTTATTTGGTGGGTATTGCTTGATTTGATGATTTGAGGTGTTTCATAAGCTTACATGCACTTTAGAGAGATGTTTTGCTGATGAGAGAACGATGTAGAGATTGAGATGAAATTGCCTTTGTATTTTAATTGTGTGTTTTTTTGGTAGTGCTTGATTTGCTTATTTCTAGGCGTATCATAGAGTTAGTAGCATTTATGAGTCTTGATTATAAAATGATGGCATGGAATAAAGTACAAAATTCTTGATATTTTTATTTAATAATTCTTTTTTTTAACGTTATTTAAACTCTATATTCACATGATTCAATGATAATAGTATGTGTTTTTTTAATAATTATGATTATTGCTATTTTTTTGATCAACTAATTATTGCCATTAGTTTAGTAGGCTCAATCTTTTTTCTTGATTTTAGGAGTAAATTATGCCATGTAATTTTGGATATATAATATGCATGGTCTTCTTGCAGGCAATAATATTTTTTATATATAATGTATGATCACAGTTCAAGTTTGTTACTCATCATAGCATAACTTAATTTTTTTTAAAGTCTTACTACTTCTCTTTCCTAACCTCTCTTTCTAATTGAAATATAATAGTATAAATTTAATAAAATAAAAAATATTGAATATCATAAATTTAGAATTTTACAAATAATTTGTAATAAATATTCCTTTGTTAAATACTATTAATTATAGTATCAGGTCATAAAATTAATAATTTTTTTGGAAAAATCGTCACTTTTGGTTTCAATTTAGAAGATTAATTGAGACATTTTTGGCTTCAATTTAGAAGTTTATATACGTGTGTTTGGCAAAATTGTGAATGGAAAAGGTATAATAGGTACATGATAAATAATGGATTAGTTTGTAACAAAATTTAAACAACGATAATAGTGGTATAAATTATTTTTATTAAGGCAAAATAGATAAATGATCTATTTATATGGGGAATTTTTTTAACACATATGAGTTTAGTGTTAAAGTTGATGCAACAAGTGTGAAATACATCTAATTCTTTTACCCCAAAAAATTAGTAATAGTATGCTATATCTATTTTTATTTTTAATAAATGTTTTTTTAAATATTTGTGAATTATTAAAACTAATTATACAATATAGAGGACTAAATAGTTGTGATGAAAATGATGTAATAATTAGAAATGACAATCAAGCCACGCAGAGGTTACACATTTCACTCCATCCGCGTGTTTTCATTAATATTCCGTGTATCATTTTTATTCCTCGTATAGAGTAATACTTAACAACGAATTTGTATTTTGTGAGTTTCTTTCATGTTTGTAGTAGCAACAAACAAATAGAAGAACAATAACTTTAATTTAAAACGAAGAGGTAAGCCTTTTAATACTTTTTTTTATATATAAAAGGTAAGCCTTTTACTACTATAAAATGATGGTATGGTTCTTTTAATTAGTTGGTTTTTTCTGTGCAAGTTGATCTACTTTAAAAAAACAATTTGTTGTTCATGTTGATTTGCTTATGAGCTTTGTTTATTTTTCAATTTCTTTCTGGGTTTACTAAAAGTGCTTCAGATGGGTAATTGCAGTTTAGAGCCTTTTACTTGATGAGAATTAGTAAAGAAAATGAGGTGGATATTTATGTGTCATGTTGTTTCTCTTACAAGGTTAAAGAAATGAAGCATTCATATACAAAATAAGTAGCTTCAAGTATGAGGCCATTCAGGATGTTTCTACTTTATTTGTTTATGTAAAGAACAAAAGTTAAATAGCGAAAGAGCCATAAAAAGACGACACACGGAAGCTGATGAAATAAGCAAGGAGATTAAGAAATTTATATAAGATTGTATTAGGAAACAATCTATATTGAAGAGTCTTTGTCCAAAATAATAAAAAATTACATCAACACTAAAAATTACAAGAGCATGAATGTAAAGGATTGATTTATACCTATGGCTTCAAACAACTTAGTCCCATAGGTTTAAGGATTTTGTGCTTTCTTGGATCAAAGATCTGAGTTAATGTTTGATTAGTTTCTTACTTTCAACTTTTCTAAACTTGAGGTTGAGTTTTACTTAATGTTGGGGGAATGTTGAAGGAGTTCAACGCATATGCTTGAAAGTTGAAATTAGGCTGTTACATAGGTACGAGTTTCGATAACATCTCAAATGTTCTTTGGTTCCATCATCTTTAACAATGACCTATTTTGCCTACATAGAGCCCGTTTTGCGAAGTAGTGTTGTGGGATGAAGCAATTTGTTAGTAGAGTATTTTGTTATTTTTTCAAGTTTCCATGGAAACACAGTTTCAAAAGCAGTAACTTTTATCTTTTCCCAAAGTAATTTAAGACCAAAATGATGCATCTATTTTAGAGATAGAGATTTTGACATCCTAAATCCACACACACAGAGATAAAGAGATATAAAGTGAGAGATAAAAATGATACATCTATTTTAGGTTGATTAATATTTTAGGGAGACATTTAAAATTTTAGATAGCATTTACTTCTATGCATCTACTTATCTATTCACATGATTGGTTTGGTGATTAACTAAATTCCCGTGTAATGTTTTGTTATATATAATTTCTTTGTGTTTAATCTTAACAGGAGAATTCAGTTGGGTCCTCAAATGTGTTTTTTCACAGTCATCAGTGCCGGGTTGTTCTTTGTAAGAAATGGTGAGATTTCTCTTTTGTGTCCCTAGCATCACTAAATGGTATTCAATATTTTAATTAGGATTTTAATTTTTTTATGGTATTTCTCAAAATTGAGTCTAATTTCATAATTAATGTACCAAATTTCTATACATACTTCATTAAGGGTAAAAGAGAAAAATCAAAGCATTTGTTTTAAAGGGAAATGATATATTTTCAAGTGTACAACAACACATTCTTTTTATTATACATCTCTTTCTCTCAACATCATCTCTTTCTCTCTATAAATTTAAAGAGAAGAATACACTATCTCTGCATTTTACCATACATGATATTAAAAAAATATTCTTGGATTCATGGTTTGTTTGTTTATTTTCTTTTCCTTTTCTTTTTACTCATGGAATTTGCAATTTTTAGTTTATACGACAAATTTTATTTTTCATTTTATATGCAATTTATTGTCAACAAAATAAGTGGTCTTGCCATACCTGAAACGTTTACTGTAATTGTGACTACTAATTGTGATTTTCTTTTTCTCTACCTAGCCTAATGCGTCCTTCTCAGCAACTATTAGATCACGAGAAGGTAATTTATTCGTGGGCTTTACAACGTCGTCGAACTCGACCACAATCACAACTGCTATCTAAATGCCGACAACTTACTTTGCAGTAGGGTAATACCCATCACCGTAGCGCATCACGGTTACATGCTTAACCTCGACGTTCATCTACTAAAAACATGAAAACTCCACGTACACAACATTTCGAATAGGGCTTGACCTCAGGCGCACCTAAACGAACACAACGACAAGGTATTCAATTCTTAAAAAAACAAATTTAACTTATATTTTTTATCTACCGGATTTTACTTCTTTCACACTAAAACATTTTTTTGGCATAGTTTATGAATGTTGTGCTTACCCCGTCCATTGGACGTCCACTCAGACATCAATTAGAAATTGGCTCGACATCAAACTCACCTAAACGAACACCACTACAAGGTATTCAAATCTATATAATAAGGAAAGTTTTTTACTATATTCTTTTTTTAGGATTTTTTTTACTAATACTACAATTTTTCCCGTGACGCTGTCATGTGTTTTTTGATCTCTTTCAGACTAATACAGAACACCCTTCACAAATACATTTTGATCTCTTTCAGACTAATACATTTTATCTACATATGTTACGAATTCTATGCTTACACCGTCCATTTGTCGTCCACTAAGACATCAAATTGAAATTGGGTCGACGTCAAGCGCACCTAAACCAATACCACTACAAGGTAATCAACTCTACAATAACAACCATTTTACTAATATTCTTTCCTCACCGAATTTGATTCGTTTCACACTAATACAATTTTTCAATAGCGAATATGAATCACGTGGTCACCCTGTCTACTAGACGACCTACTTATACTGTGTTTAGATATGTAAGTTCCTTTTTTAGTCTTAATGAAAATTGAGTAATTACTATTGTTTTTTGAAATTTCTAACGTGTCTTTCAATTACGAACAGGAGGATTATCATTTGCAATGCACGGTAATTTTTTTTTCTTCTTTTATAGCTAACTTGCTTTTTAATAGTTATTCTTTTTTTATACTTTATAGATTTAACCTTCTTTTTTCCTTTCTTTAATAGAGAGAACATTACCGGAAAAAAATATTGGCATTGTCATTCGAGAAGAATGTGAATTGAAGATTATGCGTAAGGCAAGATAAGATTACTTTTCATTTTCTTAAGCTCACACTTTATTTTCCAAGACAAAACATCTTATATTTGTACGCTATCAAGAAAATCAAAGAAAACTTCGACCAAAAGAAAAAGGTGCATACTGTGAAAATCAAGCTCCCAATTTGCCTGTGGTAAGTATACAATATTCCAGACATTTACGTTAGTAGTTACAAAGGTTTCTTACACAAAGCCATAAAAATAAAATATTTGAACCTAATTTATTAACGACAGTATGCCTTCTTATTTTGATATAATTATACATCTATTATTGTTTTTAGGGTTTCAATAATAATATCCTTTATGAAACTACACTTCCTCAACGTAATAGACAAGCATTGCATATTGCACAACGCTTGCGTGTGAAATACAAAACCAAGCAACATGAATGTATTAACCCTAATCTGAATAAATAGAAAATATTGTTTTTTTTCTAAAAAAAACACTACGACTTCTTAGCTTTACACTTAGATACCTATTGTTATTTTTAGGGATTCAATAAAAATATCCTTTACGAAGCTCCAATTCCTCAACGTAAAAGACGAGAAAGGTACAATGGTGATGTGCGGCCAATACATATTGCTCAGCGCTTGCGTCGTGAAAGAGAGAAGCAAGCAAAAATAATACAATCTCAACCATATCCATTTCAACCAAGATTTTTTCCCGGTTTAATCCTCATGCCATCCAAACGCGCAACTTATGAACGGGATTGTATCGCGATCAAGAATAATTTTTATCAGCATCTGTCGATGTTAAAACCTGCGCCATCAGTTCCTAATCGAATTCCTCTAGTTTCGATTTTACCAACTGAAGGATTACATTCAACCAACTCAAATCCAATTTTGATGTATATGACTCCCGTAACATTATATCATCTTCCATGCCTACATCACCAACTTTTAGGTTAGTTTAATGCAAATTATTTATAACTTTATACCATATGGATTGTTACGCTATATTTATAACTTCATTTATTTTCTAGGTTATTACCAATTATTCAGTCAATACTTGATGAAGCTTGCGTACAAGAGGAGGCATTGCCTACAAATATAGTCCCTCGGTCGCATCTTATTTTAGGGAGACATTACCTTGATAAAATGAATATATAGTGTCCTTACTGCTCAGCATTGCATTGGAAAGTCAAAAAGCTATCAAATTCATCTGTTGATCGCCCTTTCTTCGGAACACGTTGCTTGCAAGGAAATATTCGACTTCCACAACTATTAACTCCTCCTCCAGAAATTCAAACATTATATGATGGCGATGATGATAAGTCAAAGTCCTTTCGAAGTTATACCCGACTGTACAATGCGACTAATGCTTTTACAAGCTTAGGTGTACATATGGATGATAAAGTGGTTCCTGGTAGGGGTCCCAACACATTTACAATCCATGGGGAATTGCGACATCGAACAGGGTTACTACAACCTCCAGCCGGTTAAGATCCAGTCTATGCACAATTGTATATTCACAATGCCGATGTTGCTTTAGAATATTGTTCTTGAAGAAACCTGAAACTACAAGAGGATGTCCTGAGAACAATCCAAGATAGTCTTTTGAGATACAACTCATTTTCGGAGAAGTGTAGACATGCAGCTGCAATTTTAAGTAGGGAACATCTGAACAATCACGACATCCCAGCTTACCTTCATTATAGTGCAGCAAAAGACCGTCGAACTCATAATTTACCCACGTCAAATGAGGTTGTTGTCATATTACCTAGAGATGGTGTTGAAGTCTTTGCGATGAGGGATATTATTATACGGTTAAGAGGGAGTGACCAGTTGATGTAGATAAATGAATGACATCCAGCTTATTTACCACTACATTACGTATTGTTGTTTCTGTATAGTGAGTTTGGTTGGGAACCAAATTTTACGTAGTAGGATGTCAATTAAGGTAAAGCTTCATCAAAAAGACTTACACAATTGCAATATTATGAGTATCGTTTATTTGAAAGACCTACTAAGTATTCAACTATCTTGAGGGGTGGAATATTATTTCAAGAGTTTATTTTAGATGCATGGGCGGCAACAGAGTAGAATCGATTAACATATTATAGGCTCAACCAACAAAAATTGCGAGCTGATCTATACCAAGATCTGGTCGACGTAGTTCCTGATGGGTTAGAGGCTAATCAAGTTGGTAAACGAGTAGTTTTGTCTTCTTCTTTTTCTGGGAGTCCAAGGCAAATGTTTGAAATCTTCTAAGATTCTATGGCCATAACTTGGTATAACCAACACCCAGATATTTTCTTAACTATGACAGCAAATTCGAATTGGCCTGAGATAAAAGATGCATTGTTACCACATCAAACGTCAATTGACCGCCCAGACTTGGTGGCCCGCATATTTGAGTTGAAGGGCCAAGCTTTGATGATGGAGATTAATAAGAAGAAATTATTTGGTGAAAAGGTGGCATATGTTTTCACGATTGAATTCCAAAAGCGTGGGTTACCACACATGCACTTGCTAATATTTCTTCAAGGGCCTTATAAAGTACGAACACGTGAACAAGTAAATCGAGTTGTTTGTGAGGAATTCCCCGATCCAATTTCTGATCCACTTCTATATGAAACAGTTAAAACTTGCATGGTACATAGACCATATGGTGTTCGAAATCTTAAATCCCCATGTATGGAAGATAGTAAATGCACAAAGAGATATCCTAAAAATTAGGCAGAAGAAACTACAATGGGCGAAGATGGGTATCTGTTGACTTTGTCATATTCTAAACCTAATGTTTTGATGATGATTTATTATGGATATTAAATTCTTTATTGTGAATTTCAGGGAATTATCTCAAGGAATACTTGTTGAAGTGTTTAAGAAGATTGAAGAATGGATTTGAGCTTTAAGAATTTTATGTAAGGTCATTACGAATATTTAATTTTTCAATTTAAGGCTCTAGGACATTTTTTATGTGTGCATATCATATGTTTACTGGTTTTGGTTACTGGTTTTAATGCTAATGAATATTCATGTTTATCTTATGGGTTAGTATGAATAATGTTGTCCAAATATTTAAATAGGTATCAGTGGATATAAAGCTTGAGTTACTTTGTACTTCGTGTATAATATTTTGAAAAGTACAAATCTCGATATTAGTGTATATGATAATGATGATATCTACTAAAAGAGGTCATGATTATTTGTTACAGATATGCTGAACATTTTTAAATGTACCGTATTGTGTACAATTTGTCTTTCCAAGTAAAAAGTATTGTTGAGATATGTTTTGACTGGATATTGTTATTTAAATGCCACGGTTATATTATTGAGATATGTTTTGACCGGATATTGTGCTAACAAGTTTTATCTCTTTATGAGATAAGGTTTATGAATAACGGAATTGACATCTCTCTAAGCAGTAACGGTATTATTTCATATGGCTATAAATTGCATATGAATTTTTCTACCGATATATGATTTAACAGAACACTGATTATATATTGGAAAAATCATTTTTGTGCAAACTGCTGTTTGGGTTATTGGAAATTCTGATCAAGTATATTTCTGTGAGATTTAATTTGGTAATATCTTTTTATTATTAATTGATCATTGCATACATTAGCTGGGCCTTATATTGTTAAATTGATTATTTGCTTTGATCACTAGACCTCTAAATTTGTATCTATCTGATCTTTGTTTATTTAGACTAAGTGATTGTCTAAAGGAATTTTATCCAAGTGTGGATTAAGAATTATTTTACAAACAGAGTTAAGAAAGCAGAGGTGCTTGAGGAGTGCATAAGTGCACAAGGAGCAAAAGTGCTCAAGAGTATTTAAGAATTCATTTAACCTGTTTTGTAAAAGGTGTCACTTTGTAATTGAGAGAATTATATATAAAGTGAGTCTCCAATACTAGTTGGTATTGGACGTGGAGTAGGCTATTATTATAGAGGGTAATAGCCGAACCACGTAAAAATCCTGGTGTTGATTTTATTGCTTGTTATTGTTTTTCACACTAGATAATCAATTATCTCAAACAATAAAATCTGAATTATTCACAGATAATTTATTTACACCGTGTATTTTCTTTAAGTGATATTTTCAGCCAAGAAATTTTCATTGATTTAAAAGAAAGTTTTCCATTCGGTAGATCATATTAATACAACAAGCTGTATTCACTAAAACAGTAAACTGAATTCGGAAAAACAAAAGAGTTTTTCATAGTTTGTTCTCACACTTATTCAACCCCCCTTCTAAGTGTGCCTTATCTAAATTTCATTCGATATATCAAAGGCACAATGACGGTCAAAAACATTCTCTAAGGTCTGGAAATGAAGTTGATAATAGAGATGTTGTACTATATAATCCATACCTCTCTAGATTGTTTAGTTGTCATATAAATGTGGAAGTTTGTGCAGGAGTAAAGTGCATAAAGTATATCAATAAATACATCTACAAGGGTTACGATCACATAACTTTGGTATTAGGGCCCATAGATGAGATTAAGCAGTATATTGACTCAAGGTACATTGGACCTACAGAGGCAGCACAACGGATATTTGAAAATTCTATACATCAAGAGTTCCCTCCAGTTATACGTCTGGTAGTTCACCTAGAGGGAAAATATCACGTCTACTATAACCCTTCTGAACCAATAACTGCAATATTAAACAGAGTAGAGGATCAACAGACACCTTTAACAGGATTTTTTGCATCTTGCTCTACTAATGATTTAGCTCGAACTCTCACATATTAACAATTTCCAAAGCATTTCGTCTAGCAAAAGATAGAAAAACTCTAGACAATGAGACGAAGGGGATTTGCAATCGGAAGAATGTATTTTCCCAGTCCAAATGAAGGTGAAAGGTTTTATCTTCATCTTTTGTTAACGGTTGTAGAGGGACCTCAATCTTTTCAATGTTTAAGAACAGTTGATAATGTTGTACACCTCAAAATATAAGGCATCATGTATTGCAAAAGGCCTTTTGGAAGACGATGAAAAGTGGATTCAATGTCTCAGAGAAGCATTAATAATGAGAACAGGGTCTCAATTAAGAAGATTATTTTCTATTATCTTAACTCAATGTTTTCCTTTAAATCCAGAAGCATTGTGGAACCAATTTTCTATACATATTTGTGATGATTTATCACACAAAATAAGTGCATGCTATGGCATTGATGTTCCTACTGATGCTCAAATTTGTGATTATGGTTTATACCTTATTAATCAGTTACTTCAAGAGTCGAGGAAGAGCTTATCAGATTTTCCACCAATGCTAACATATGCTAATTGGATAATTAATGTTGGCAATCGACTTATATGGGAACATAGGCAGTTACATATTGAAGTTGATCAAATAAATGTCCAGCAAAACATTGATCTACTGAATGAAGGTTAGCGTATGGCTTATAATGCAATCATTTCATATGTTTTTGAAAATAGAGGAACAACCTTTTTTCTTAGTAGGGGCGCAGGAACTGGAAAGACCTTTGTCTACAATACAATTGCCAAAAACTGTCGTTCCTTAGGAGATATAGTAATTAAAGTAGCATCCTTGGAATTGCTTCTTGGTTGTTACATGGGGGACGTACTGCACATTCAACATTCTGTATTCCACTTAACGTATTAGAAAATTCAGTTTGTGGATTCACGAAGTAATCATCACACTCAAAATTATTTCGAAAGGCTAGCCTAATTATATGGGATGAGATTCCAATGCAGCATCGCCATTGTGTTGAAGCAGTTAATCGGACCTTATAAGACATTCGTGATAACTTACAACCATTTGGAGGTACTACTATTGTTCTTGGGGGAGATTTTAGGCAAATTCTTCCTGTTATACCTAGAGATCTTCGCGAGCATATAGTGGCAGCATCACTACGACGTTCTTTGCTTTGGAAAGATATTCATGTCCTGACTTTACAAGTTAACATGCATTTACACGATGATCAATCTGTATTATTTGATTTCTCGGCTTTTCTTAATGAGGTAAGAGTATTTGTATCTTTATTCATATTGATATCTATATATTATTGAGAATATTTGATAATTTACTAATCCTTCATTAATGTGTAGATTGGGTCTAACCTTCAAGAATTTATACAACTTCCACATTCAATAAAAACAACTCAAAATGTAGATAATCTAATCTCGACCATCTACCCAGAGATAGAAGTGCTAAGTAAGGTCACTCCTGATTACTTAAAAGAGCGCACAATTCTATCTGCTAGAAATAATGATGTCAATGATATCAACCTAGCTGTGTTGACAGTTTTTCTGGGAGAAATACATACATACTTTGCTGCTGACAAAATGGTTGAAGATGATGACGTGGATCGGACTATTATGCATCGTTACCCGAATGAGTATTTGAACACACTCAACCCCCCTGGACTACCACCGTTCAAATTAGATTTAAAATAGGGTTATCCAATAATGCTTTTAAGGAACATTGCACCGAAAGATTGCCTTTGTAATGACACTAGACTTATCATAGTCAAGTGTGGTGCTTTAGTACTTGAAGCAAAGATTTTAACTAGTGATAAGCACGGAGACTTGGTATTCATTCCAAGAATTTCTTTGACTCCTTTCTTCGACTGAGTTAAGTATTAAAATGATAAGAAGATAATTCCCAGTGAGGTTAGCTTATGCAATGACAATGAAGAAATCACAGGGCCAGTCTGTCAAATTTGTTGGGGTAGGTTTACGGACGCCAGTTTTTAGTCACGGTCAGCTATACGTAGCTCTCTTAAGATGCACAAGTTCTTCCCGCTTATGCATACTTCTTCGTGAATTAAATGACAAGTCCACAACAAATATTGTTTATCCTGAAGTTTTGTTATAATTTGATATGTTTAAGGTACCATTTCTATCTTTGTGCATTATTGTTCTTCTTACGATAAAATTTTTGATATTTATTTTTTAAAAGACATTTAACTAAATGATTCATTTCAATTTTTTGCAGTCTTAGGATGATAAGGCTATTGAATGGAAACGTGTTCATTCAGGAACAAGTCGAGGATGGAGAAAAGTTAACAAGGTTATGTGTATTTTATAATTACTTTCTTTCTTGCAGTATATTACTAACATTTTGCTTTCTCTTATAAATAACAGATTTTTGTTACAAACAATATTTATTGGCTGTGGACGTTGTCGATGGATAGTCTTTCTTTTCAGAGGTTTATGTACCGAAGACATGGTAGAACTTGACAGATCTACAAGAAAACTATTGTTATAATGTATTTTTAATGTTATAGTTTATTAAAAGTGGTAATATTTTTTGGTAGATAATTGAAAAACAGATTTTTGTACAAAAAATTATTGATATACGCGATGTTGTATTTATTATAAATTTATATTAATAAGTGCGTCGTCCATTATGTGTATAGAGTTTTGATATTTATTTTTTAAAAGACATTTAACTAAATGATTCATTTCAATTTTTTGCAGTCTTAGGATGATAAGGCTATTGAATGGAAACGTGTTCATTCAGGAACAAGTCGAGGATGGAGAAAAGTTAACAAGGTTATGTGTATTTTATAATTACTTTCTTTCTTGCAGTATATTACTAACATTTTGCTTTCTCTTATAAATAACAGATTTTTGTTACAAACAATATTTATTGGCTGTGGACGTTGTCGATGGATAGTCTTTCTTTTCAGAGGTTTATGTACCGAAGACATGGTAGAACTTGACAGATCTACAAGAAAACTATTGTTATAATGTATTTTTAATGTTATAGTTTATTAAAAGTGGTAATATTTTTTGGTAGATAATTGAAAAACAGATTTTTGTACAAAAAATTATTGATATACGCGATGTTGTATTTATTATAAATTTATATTAATAAGTGCGTCGTCCATTATGTGTATAGAGTTCGCAGGTGTGACGACCCCAAATCCGGGTCCCTCGGATCCAGTTCAACACGAGTACAATTTTTTTCTTATCAATCATGACTTATAACAATATTAAAATTGATATATAATCATTTATTTATAATTTTACAACATCTCTCTCTATTCCAGAATCGCAATCTTTACAAATTCCTAGTATGTCACAATATCATACATGATACAACATTCTATTACAATCACTTTGAGTATTTAATACTCATTTTACATACCAACAAATTCTTATTCTACACAAATATTTTATCTGTCCAATTCGGACTAATATCTACAATATTCGTTTAGACCTTCAGTGAAAGTAATATGCTTTCCTGTTCTTTGACCTTTATCGAAAACTTTGAATAACTTGCACTATCTGAAAGTGTAGATTTTTATAGCAAAAGTAAGCACGACAGTTCAGCAAGTCTAACAGCTATACATAAAACATTACATGCTTCACATGTTATACATATTCTGCATTTTATTCCTACATCATGCATTTCATGTTTTTCATTTTATGAATACTTCATAGTTCTTATGCATCGCATATAATACACATCTAGCATATATCAAGTCATGATTCATATTTTGTACATACTTCGCATATAATCATATTTCATGCGTTTCACATAACACAAATATCATCAATATATTTTCATATCAATAATTTAATAACATATGGTTGCATAGAAATGCACATAGGAGCAAGTTCTAAAAAATTTATCTGATTTGCTTCTACCATTTAAGCTTATTTTGCGTCTTTCATTCAACTTACAATTTATATATGAAATTGGCATCATCATTAGT
Source organism: Hedera helix (assembly GCA_947179155.2). Lineage (NCBI taxonomy): Eukaryota > Viridiplantae > Streptophyta > Magnoliopsida > Apiales > Araliaceae > Hedera > Hedera helix. The sequence goes on along the minus strand of OX359285.1, from coordinate 8,343,889 downwards.
TACAATGACTATTACTTAGTCTTTATATAAGACTCTAACTTCAAATTATTAACTCTTAAGATATTCGACAAATGAACCCTTAAGTTCTGGATAAAAACCCTAACTCAAAAATATACTTTGGACATGTCAGGTACGCTTAACCAACTTACACCTTCACTACACATCATTATACGACCCACTTTTAATCAGTTGTCTAAATTAGTCACAAAGGATTATCTACATTGGTTTAATTCGATTAAACTTCATTCTTTTACATAACTTAATGATTTGGAAATTTAATAATGTACCAAATACCTCAAAATATTATCTACATTTGATAATATACAACTACATTCAAATATTATTAACCATTTAATAATATTTTAATCACTTATTAATATTATTAACCATTTAATAATATTTTAATCCCTTATTAATATTATTAACCATTTAATAATATTTTAATCTCTTACTAATATTATTAACCATTTAATAATATTTTAATCACTTATTAATATTATTAACCATTTAATAATATTTTAATCACTTATTAATATTATTAACCATTTAATAATATATTTGTGACGCCCCATAACTTCCCGTGCTAGCCACGACGGATCCTGTGCGTTAGTGTACAACCTTGTACTTAAATCCACAATATACCTCAATAATATAATTGATAAAACTAGTTTATTTTTAAAACTATTACAACTTCATTCATAACCTACAACCATATTATAGTTATTTAAAACAGAGTTATTTAAAATTTCACCATTTTTCTGTCTCAAAATCACAATCTTTATTAAATTATAATAGATCTCAGATCAAGTATAGTATGACCTAGTCTATTTTAAACATGTAAGTATATACAACTCATTAATCAACTTTCAATATATCTGTTTATTCAATACATTCTCTTTACATAAACTTTATGCAACGTAGATCATGAAAGTAGTATGCCCTCAAGCCAATCACATTTAATGTGATAAACATATACTTTGTAATCTTATTCTTTTATTAATAAAAAGAATTAAGGCATTTCTTTATTCATGATTAATTACTTGAATTAATCAAATGGATAAACCAATAGTTTTCAAGCAATGCTTTTAGAACCATGATAAGGATCATGCTAATGAGATCTAAATTCAAGATAGCTCAAAACTAAATTTTTTCCTAATCATTGGATCACTAAAATGGGGATTAGTGAATCCGGATAGATTAGTACATACTATGCTTTCTCTTATGAAGAGGATGATTGATCTCATAATCATTTGTGTAGAGACACTAAAGCAAGTATGTAGGTGCTTATTAAAGAATAAGTTCACTGAACGTGACTCGCTCAAGGAACACCTAATGGACTCTTACTTGCTTGTCAATAGGAGTTCTGTTAGTTCCCAATGACACGATAGAAATCTAGAAGGGGGGGGGGGGGGGTGAATAGATTCTTTTAAAAATTTCTTTTATTTAAAAAGATCTTACTTAATTAATTCTTAAACAGAAAGTTTAACACGGCGGAATATGATTTAGTTACCATTTTCTTGATATGTTAGAGTAATAATTCAACAAGCAATTATATGACAGATATAGCAAATGAAAGACACAATAAGAAAGACTCTGGGTTTTAAGTGGTTCAGAGCTCACAAGACTCCTACTCCACTGTTCTGCTCTTCCAGCAGCAAATCCACTAAGGATACTTCATTTTTCTTCCCGTTGGACCATCTGCTTGACCTTGTGTTTCTTTCCGTTAGACCATCTACTTGAGCTCGTATTTCTTTCCGTTACCTCACAGAGGAGAGCTGCTGTATATTATATTAATATAGCTCATTAAAGCTCTGATGAGATTTTATTTGATTTGACCTGTTAGTCCATGGAAGGTTATTTTCTTTTTCCTTTGGGACAAATATGTCAGTCGTAGGTTCCTACCAACTTTCATAGAGTCGTTTGGTCCTTCCAATCTATAGGACTGATAGGACACAGTCCTCTGACTTTTCTGCCTTGAAAGTCTTCTTTCTGTTCCATAGTGCGCTAGGATCAGTCCCCTGACTTTTCTGACTTTGATCGATTTGCAGAAGTTTCCTTTTTGGTTACATCAATGTAGATTGAATTCTTGAATAGAATAGCTCCTGATCTGAGAGTCGTGATGTCTCTTGCCTTTTTGCTCAACGACCTTTTGTGATCAACTCTACGAATATCCTTGCTGTCGTGATTGATCTGTAAAGGATCATATCTTACTATCATCGTAGAGTTTACTCAACTGTTAGACTGTTGATCGTAGAGTTCGATTTAAGGTTTCTCATTAAAAACATAGTCTGTTTGATCATAGAGTCTTCTTGACCAAAATCGTAAAGTTCATTCTACGATTGGTTGCCTTGATCGTAGAGTCTATTCAAATCGTAGAGTTTCCTTGACTGAAATCGTAGAGTCCATTCTACGATTTTATTACACCAACAGATCAACCTAACAGTTTTGATCTATCTAAGTCTTAGTACAACACAAAAGACTTTTATACATTTATATCAAGAGATCAACCTAACAGTTTTGATCTTATCTAATACAGCCCTTGTACATTATTTTTTATCATCAAATTTAACCATTCAAAGTTCAACAATCTCCCCCTATTTGATGATGACAACATAATTAACAGATAGTGATTTGAACACATTAAATAGGCAAAATGCAAGAGTAATTGAATGCCTAATCAAACAGTGAGCAGCTGTATTTTCTAGAGAGAAAAATGAGTTTTATTGATGTTTTAGTCAGTTGATACAATTGAGAAAACAACAGAAAAAGAAAAGAAAAAAAACTTATCTCCTTCTGCTAGGAGGTCTTCTGCTTTCTTCTTCCCTCTGCCTGAAGAGTGCTCTCCTTTCTTCACCTGCTTTTCTCAGTTCTTCTTCCCTCAGCAAGGCTTCTTCTTCTTCTTTAATTTGAAACAATTCCTGTGAGCTAGATGACCTCACAGTTGAGGAAGAAGACCTTGCTGTCACCTCTTGTCTGGGATGAGATGGTACTGCTTCGAATCTAGGAGGATGTATTGATGTTTGAACCATTCTCATCCCTTGAGGTGCTCTACCTCTACTTGTTCTTGTTTGTTCTGCTGTGCTAAGTTTCTTCTCCCCCTTGTTGGCATCATTAATTGTTTCTACCTGCTCTGAAAGATGCTGTATGCCCTGAATAATTTCTTGAAGTTGAGTCTTAGTGGCAGCAACATCATCTTGGTGGGCTTGAAGTCGTTCATCAGCCATTATTTGTTTTTGCTCCACCAATGACAAAGTGTCATTCAACCGATGTTTTTGTTCTGTGAGAGAGTTCTTCATGGCAATGATCTCATTACTGAGGAGAGTGATAGATTTGTCATTGGTTTCTTGAAGAACAACAACGACCTGCTGATGTTTGTTTAAGGCTTCCAGAAAATTTTTATCCCTTTCTTGGAGATTTTCAGAGACTGATGTCGTTAACTGCCTTAATCTTGTGGAGAATTGTTTATTCAGGCTATTAGAGAGACCATTGGCAGCATCAATGACATCGTCCATTCTTCGTTGAAGGTTGTGGGATTTCGATGCCAGGTCGTTCTGTATCTCTGTATGGATATGGCTTGTCAAGTCAGTTAAGCCCTCAGTTGTAGGAAGCCGAGATACCTTGTCTAAAATTTGCTGGAGGAGTTGAGGTGATTGTCCTTGGTCAGCCGTAGAGTTTGGAATGTGAAAGTATTCATAACCAGAGGTGGAGGGAATATCCTCGTAGGTTAAGAGGAATCTTGAAGATGGAACCGGAGGCATTGTTTGCTGAGTAGGCAGAATTTCAGGAGAGTCTGGAGGGAACTCTACGTTTTGATTATTTAGGCTTTCTTGACCACCAGTCGTAGAGGGTGGTGACTCTACGATCAGGGAAGAGTTGATCGTAGAGTTTGATGCAGAGTTGGTATTTGGGGACTCCTCAAATTTATTGAACATTGATGAGGGTGTATGAATTTGAATGAGGGCTAGAGGGATAAAATGTACCTTTTGCCCTAAAGAATGTGAGAAGGGGTTGCATGAAATGAGCTTCTGGGCAAAAAATATATTCTGAGGATAACCTTGAGCTATAATCACCACATTTGGGTAAGCTTTGAACGTCCAGAAGACCTGATCCCATGCATTGTGCACCAGAGCTCGGTGGAATGGCATCAGTGGCAAAAATTTCAGCAGACAGTTGTAGTTAAGATGCATTTGCTCATTTCTTCCAACGACCATTATTTCGATGTCATCCTCTTCATCATTATTCATTGTGGTTGAAGGGACTGAAGTACCTTCGTGAGTCTCCCCCTCAGCCAGAGCATTTGTTGGCTCAGAAACTACTGGTGGCTCCCCCTCAGTTTGAGCATCCATAGGCTCAGTTACTTTAGATGACTCCTTCTCAACTGGAGCAATAACAGCTTTTTCAAGTAGCTCTTCCTTAGCTACTGAGTCTTTATCGGCTAATTTAACTAGCCTTCTTCTCTTTCTTTTTGGCTCTTTTGGGGTTGCCTCTTCAGCTTCATACTTGTTGCGAGTTTCCCTTCGCAAATCAGAATCTTCATCCTCTGATGCAGCCTTTTCTTTAGGAGCCTCATTAGATGAGCCCTGAGGTTCTTCAATCTCAAGGGCTTTCTTTCCTTTTCTCTTTCTGATGAGACCCTGAGATTGTTTGCTAACTTCTTGAGATTCTTCTTCTGCAGGAGTGTTCTTTAATAGAGATGGCCCTGCCCCACTCTGCGTTCCTTCACTATCCCCTGACCGGGATAGTTTCCTATTTTCAACTGGATTCCTCTTCCAATTGTCGAAGATTCTCTGGGTGATTCTTTTGTTAGTATTTAGGGTTTCTCCTTCATCAGGCTCAATCAAATCCCCCAAATATGATCTAAGGAGAATGCTGATGAATCTCCCATAGAACATTTTTCTGGTCCCCTTTGTTTTTTCCGCATTCTAGACCCAATTCCCTATTCATTCCACCAGCAAAGAGCCATAGTTGATGTTTGTCTTTTTTTACTATAGTTGTCATCAATTTCAGCTGCACCTCACTGACTGAGTCATGAGTCGAGTCTTTGCAGAGTAGGCATTTACCAACCACATCTGCCAGGAACTCGTATTTATAAGGAAATTCTTTCTTCTTTAAACCTTTCAGTCCTGGATTCTTTTGGTGGTGCATTCTTCTCAGGCCTTCTTCGGTATTCACCATATTTAGAGATGTGAGGCCTCCTTGCTTGAATCCTAGGGCAAGATTAAATTCTTCCGTAGTGAGGTTGAGTTGTACTCCTCTTACAGTAGTGATTAGAGTTCCGTTTGCATAGGATCCATTGATGTAGAACTCTCGGATAAGCTTTGACAGAATCCTCGTATTAGTTCCCAGAGCTTCTAGCAGACCCGCCTTTTCTAGTAACTGGATTATCCTTTTGAATTGTTTATCTGCCGATGTGAAGGCTTCAAAGTTGAGCTTGTTTCCATAAATGACTTGAGCAGGTGCCATTTGATAGTTTTCCTGAAATAGTAGGAATGATTTATCTGAGTATTGAAAACTTAGGGTTTTGGATTGAGAGAGATAGATATGAATGATAGATTTTTTATTTGAAGAAATAAACGACGTGCAGTTTTCAAAGTATTTAAAACTTTCCTCTATGTTTGCTGAGATGCGTGTCATGTTCTGATAGGAGCATTTCAGTTTGTTGATGACCTTTTTGTCCTTAGAGCTTTACGATCCTTCTTGACACTTCGATTCTTTTGTTGATGTTCGTTAAGTTAGCTTTACGATAGAGGAATACTCTGCGATCCTTGGCTTGCCAACCGTTAAGTGAGCTCTTCGATTTGTAGTGTACTCTACGATTCTTGGTTTGTTGATCGTTGAGTGATCTCTACGATCTTCAGCGTACTCTACGATCCTTTGCTCGACGATCGTTGAGTGTACTCCACGAATTTGTCTTTTACTTATTTTCCTTGCTCACTTTTATTCCTGCAGAGTTAGTACCTTCCCAAAAATCATGATATATATATTAAGGGTCTAAATTTAGCATTCCTAACTCACTTATGAGTTTATTAAATCTTGATTCATCTAAAGGTTTTGTAAATACATCTGCTAGTTGATCTTCAGTTGGGATGTAGTGAAGTGATATATTACCATTTTGTACATGATCCCTAATGAAATGATATCTTATATCTATGTGCTTAGTTCTTGAATGCATAACAGGATTATGAGTTATAGCAATCGCACTAGTATTATCACAATATATAGGAATAGAATTAAGTTCAAACCCATAGTCTGCAAGCTGAGTCTTCATCCATAGGATTTGTGCACAGCAACTGCCAGCGGTTATATATTCAGCTTCTGCAGTTGATGTCGACACTGAGTTCTGCTTTTTACTAAACCAAGAGACAAGTCTGTTGCCAAGCATCTGGCAAGTTCCATTTGTGCTCTTTCTGTCTATTTTGCATCCTGCATAGTCAGCATCTGAGTATCCCATAAGATCAAAGGAGGACTCCTTGGGATACCATAATCCTAAATTTGGAGTTCCTTTAAGATATTTGAAAATTCTTTTCACAGCTAATACATGAGACTCTTTGGGGTTAGCCTGAAATCTAGCACATATACATGTAGCAAACATTATATCTGGTCGACTAGCGGTAAGATATAATAGTGAATCTATCATACCTCTGTACTGAGTGATTTCAGTGGATTTACCATTTTCATCTTTGTGAAGCTTGGTGGTAGGTGGCATAGGAGTTTTCATGATAGATGTAGATTCTATGCCATATTTCTTTAATAAGTCTTTGATGTATTTGGCTTGATTAATGAATATGCCTTCATCAGTTTGCTTCACTTGTAGTCCAAGGAAGAAGTTGAGCTCATTTCAAACTTGCTCTGCATAAGCTTGGCAAATCTTTCACATAATTTTTCATCAGAAGAACCAAATATGATATCATCTACATAAATTTGAACTAACAGTGTTTTATCCTTATGTTTTCTAAAAAATAAGGTAGTATCTATTCTTCCTCTAATGAATCCTTTTTCAATGAGAAAGTTTGTTAAGGTTTCATACCATGCTCTTGGTGCTTGTTTTAGACCATATAGTGCTTTATCTAATTTATAAACATAATTTAAAAAGGTTGGATTAACAAAACCTGAGGTTGTTCCACGTAAACTTCTTCTTGAAGTTCTCCATTTAGAAAAGCACTCTTGACATCCATTTGGAAGACTTTGAACTTCATGTGTGCAGCATGGGCAAGGAAGGTCCTTATGGCTTCCAACCTGGCAACTGGAGCATATGTTTCATCGTAGTCAATTCCTTCTTCTTGAGAGTAACATTTGGCCACTAGTCTTGCTTTGTTCCTTGTTATCACACCATTTTCATCCATCTTATTTCTGAAAACCCATTTGCTGCCAATGACTGGTTTATGCTGAGGCCTGACCATTAATCTCCAGACCTTGCTTCTTTCAAATTAATTTAGCTCCTCTTGCATGGCCTCTATCCAACTTGAATCTCCTAAGGCTTCTTCGATCTTCTTGGGTTCCTCTTGAGAGAGAAAGCTTAGGTAAAAACATTCATTCGAGGTTGCAGCTCTAGTCTTGATTCCGGTGTTTGGATCTCCAATAATTAGATCTTGAGTGTGATCTTTGGTCCATTTTATTCTGCCAGGGACGTCTGTTCTGGTACCTTCTTGTCTGAGTTCCTCTAAATCAGCTTCTGGTTCTGATCGTAGAGTTCCAATGTCTGGTGTGGTGTGCTCTACGATTTCCTCTCCTTGTTCAACGATTTCTGTCGCTGGTTCTATGGTCGTAGAGTCAGACTCTACGATTTTGAGTTCTTCGATCGTTGAACTTGTGTCTGAAGACTCGTTGAATGGTGATCTTTTCTTTTCAAGATTTGATTCATCGAATGTGACGTGGATGGAGGTTTCAACAGTTAATGACTCCTTGTTGAACACCCTAAATGCTCTGCTATCTGTTGCATAGCCAAGAAAGATTTCTTCATCTGATTTTGGCTGGAATTTTGTTAGATGCTTCTTGCCATTGTTGAGTACATAGCACAGGCAACCAAACGCATGGAAATAACTTATGTTTGGCTTTCTTCCTTTCCATAATTCGTATGGAGTTTTCTTCAATGTTGAGTGTATGAGCAACCTATTTTGAGTGTAACATGCACTATTGATGGCTTCAGCCCAGAAATATTCAGGAAGATAAGTTGTTGCTAAAAGGGTTTTTCCTGCTTCAATAAGAGTCCTATTCTTCCTTTCTGCTACTCCATTTTGCTAAGGCGTTCTTGGGGCTGAGAAGTTGTGATTTATTCCATTTTCTTCACAGAACAGGTCCATATCTGAGAAATCAAACTCTCGTCCATGATCACTTCTGATGGCCTTGATCGTTTCGCCCTTTTCATTCATGATTAGTCTAAAGAGCTTGATAAGATGTGAAATGGTTTCATCTTTAGAGCTTAGAAAAGATACCATGTATATCTGGTGTAGTCATCTACTACCACTAGAAAGTATCTCTTTTCTCCGAGGCTAGTCGTTGATACTGGTCTGAATAAATCCATGTGAAGTAATTGAAGAGCCCTATCATTTGAGTTTACTGATTTGCTCTGGAATGACGTCTTTGTTTGCTTTCCAAACTGAAAAGCTTTGCGGGGTTTTTCTTTGATGAAGTTTAACTTTGGCAATCCTTTAACTAGATCTTTGGAGGCAAGCTTTGAAATACTCTTGAAGTTAAGATGAGATAACCTCCTATGCCAGAGTCAGCACAAATCTTCAGAGGCTTTAGCAAGAAAATAGACAGTTTGTTCTGAACTTAAGTTAGCAAGATTGACCACATAGACATTTCCTTCTCGACTCTTTCTATCTTTAGAGAGTTAGTTTTCAAGTCTCTAACTTGGCATTGGTTGTTGAGGAAGGTGACTTGATGTCCTTTGTCACAGAGTTGACTTATACTTAGCAAGTTGTGCTTTAGTCCCTCAACATATGCCACTTTACTGAAAGATATTGCATCATTCCCAGTTGAGCCATAACCTCTGGTTTTCCCAGAGTCGTTGTCTCCAAAAATGACAGTAGGTCCATCTTTTTCTTTAAACTCTGATAGAAGAGCCTTGTCTCCTATCAGGTGCCTTGAGCATCCACTGTCAAGATACCAGATGGATCTCTTTACCTGCATAACAAATCAATCTTCATTTTGGTACCCATATCTGTTTGGGTCCTGCTTTGTTAGTACCTTTTGGGACCCAAATCTGTTTGATTTTAGATCCTTGAAGTCTATGATATCTTAACAAATATTTATCATTTTTATGATGGTGCCTATGATTGATGTGATATTGATGATGAAATGTGTGCATTTGTGACTTCTTGTTTGTCCAGGACTTCTATGAATTATGATTTCTCATAGTTTTTTGCTGATCTACATTCTGTTTCCATACTGCTCTACGATTCTCATGATTCGTAGAGTGAGTTTTGCTTGACTTATTTTTCAATTTTCTGAACCCAAGACCTGTGCGAGTTTTATTGTTAAAAATGACAGTAAGTTTAGCAGAATGTGGATTGCTGGGAGACATCGAATCTGAGGATTTGATGAACACAATTCCTTTATTAAGATTAAAAGATTTGCCTTCATTTATTTCCATTGACTTCTCCATATTGGGCTTTGAGAATGAATTCTCAAATCCTAATCCTGATCTATCAGTCACATCTCTTTGACTTGAGATCAGAGTGTCCATAGACGAACTATACTTGCTCCACATAAAAATTATCTTTTATAGTTCTTGAATCTTGGAGACTAGTGAGGATTCTTTATGAGTGCTTAATTCATTTATCTCTTTTAGTCTTTCATTCTTAGTCTCAAGATTAGAGTAAAGTTTTGCAGTTTGAACTGAGGCTTCTAATTCCATGCTTATTTTTTCTTTATCCTCTTTTAGATGAGAGTAGTCTTTAGATAACCTTATAAACAATTTTATGTATTTGTGCAATTCTGTCATTAAGTCATGCATGCCTTCTCTAAGATCATCAATGCTTAATTCAGGAGAGTAGAAATCAAATACCTCATCTATGATGAATTCCTTTTTGCTGCTTCCTTCTTCATTTGCCATTAAGCACAGGTTGGCCTTTTGTGGCTCTTCATCGTCACTTGACTCAAAATTTAGTTCTTCTTCTGAGTCACTCCAGGAGCCTTCAGCTATGAAGCTTTTGTCTTTCTTCTTTTGTTTGTGGAAGCTCTTGAATTCTCTTTTTGGATTTGCTCTCGTTTTGTCCTTCTTCAGCTTTTCTCTTAAGGGTTTTGGACATTTAGCAATGAAATGACCTGGCTTTTTGCAATTATAGCAAAGGTCATTTGGTTGTTCTTTGCTACTGTTGCTTCTGAACTTCTGAGGTTTGTTCCTGTTGATGAATCTTTTAAAGTGTCTGACTAGCATGACAGCTCCTTCATCATCATTTGATTCATCCTTGTCAGAGTCAGAGATATCCTTGTGATTGCTTTTGTGAGTTGAGGTTGAGGCTTTAAGAGCAATGTTTTTCTCCTTCTTTCTTTCCCTAGATAGATTCTCTGCTCTTTGATTTAACTCCAACTCATATGTGAGAAGATTTCCATATAACTGCTATACAGTCATCTCTTGCAGGTTCTTTGACTTCCGGATGGCTGTGGTTTTGGCATCCCATTTGCTTGGTAAAGATCTCATAAATTTAATGATAAGATTTTTGTTTGGATAGATTTTTTCATAAGATCTGATAAAGTTTAGTAGCAAGTTAAATCTCTCATAGGTGGTTATAATGTTTTCACCTGAGATGTGAGTGAACATTTCATACTGCTGAACAAGCAGTGATTGCTTATTTTCTCTGACTTCTTCTGTTCCTTCATGCATGATCAACAGAGTTTGCCAGACTTCTTGAGCTGTTTTACAGTTGACAACGTTCTCAAATAGATCATCATCCAGAGATTGAAATAAGATGTTCTTAGCCTTTTTGTCTCTTTGAACATCCTTCTTTTCATTGTCTGTCCATTCGTCTCTTTTCTTTGCTAATAGCTTTCTTGGATCTTCAGTTGATAGTGCAAGCTTCATTGGTATGGTCGGCCCATTTAACACTGTCTCAAACAGTTCATCATCTATAGCATCCATGTAAGCCTGCATATGAACTTTCCAGTTAGCAAATTTTTCTTTATTACACATAGGTGGTCTATTACCTCCACCGAGTTCCGATCCATTCTTGTTGAGTGTCATTTGATCTACTCAAGCTTGTAAGGCTTTAGATGTGAAAACCTGCTCTGATACCAATTTTAGTTCCCAATGACACGATAGAAATCTAGAAGGGGGGTTGAATAGATTCTTTTAAAAATTTCTTTTTTTTAAAAAGATCTTACTTAATTAATTCTTAAACAGAAAGTTTAACACGGCGGAATATGATTTAGTTACCCTTTTCTTGATATGTTAGAGTAATAATTCAACAAGCAATTATATGGCAGATATAGCAAATGAAAGACACAATAAGAAATACTCTGGATTTTAAGTGGTTCAGAGCTCACAAGACTCTTACTCCACTGTTCTGCTCTTCCAGCAGCAAATCCACTAAGGATACTTTTACAATTTCAGAATCACTAAGATTCTTTCAAGACCCGCAGTCTTGGAACTTTAGTTCACAAAGAACTCTACAAGTCTAACAGACTTGGATACACTAGTTCACACAGAACTCTCCTGTAGTGATGTATATTTGGATGTGCTACTAAGTTGCTATAAGCTTGAGTTTTCGAAGGACTTAGTAGCAATGCAAGCTTTCTTATCAGTTTGATCTTTTTCACTTCTTGCGTATTCTTTTTTTTTTTTTGTGCAGAGAGTTATTTTTCTCTTTTGCTGATCTTAGTATTTAAAAAGTTAGGGCTTCAGTTTTCTTCCCGTTGGATCATCTGCTTGACCTTGTGTTTCTTTCCGTTAGACCATCTGCTTGAGCTTGTATTTCTTTCTGTTACCTCACAGAGGAGAGCTGTTGTATATTATATTAATATAGCTCATTAAAGCTCTGATGAGATTTTATTTGATCTGACCTGTTAGTCCATGGAAGGTTGTTTTCTTTTTCCTTTGGGACAGATATGTTAGTGATGAACCAAGTGTGAACAAAGGTTAGTGGGAGCACTGTGACATTCCTAATCTTATATGGTGATATAATACTGATAAGGAATGACATACCGATGCTACAATTAGTAAAGATGTGGTTGTCTAAACACTTCTCCGTGAAGGACTTGGGAGAAGTATCTTATATTTTGGGGATAAAGATCTATAGAGATAGATCTAAAAGGATGCTTGGCTTGTCCCAAGGAACGTACATTGATTATATGCTAAAGAAGTTTAGCATGAAAGATTCCAAGAAAGGGATCATGCCGATAAGTCCTGGAATACATCTCTCAAAGAAGTAGGCCCCAAAGACACCTAAAGAGAGAGACCGTATGAGTAAGACTCCTTATGCCTCAGCAATAGGATCTATCATGTACGGGATGATATGTACTTGACCTGATATTGCTTATGCATGATAAGTAGATATCAGTTCATTTCTGGAGAAGAATATTAGAAAAAGAGTTTTTAATGATGAGTCTGATATAAAACTGTTTGGAATATGCATGTGAATGATATTTCTCAATTATAAGATTTGATGATGTGTTTTAAAAGATAAATGAATTAATATGCAAATATGTCTGCATTGATGAAAGATGTAAAGTCCTTAATAGTTAATAGACATTATGTGCTAAGGACTTAGATTGACAAGATCAAAACTGTTAAGTTGATCTCATATGAGTTAATAGCTTTGTACAGTCCTTCAAAAGATCACTATGTACAAGGACTATATATAGAAAGATCAAACTTGTTAGGCTGATCTTAAAATGTAATAGATAGTCCTGATCGATCAAATAGAACAGCAATCTGGCAAGAGAGTTAAAGCAAGAATCGTTGACTACATTCGATCGTAGGGTCTGCAAGTAATCAGCATAACCAGTCATATGCTCATATTTCCAAAGCAGAATCATGGAGTGTTTAAAGATCATCAGTATGAAGACCCTGAATGACCGGCAAGCAAACAGAAGATCCAAGCACCAACTCCATCAGCAAGACTAATTGAGAAGTGAAGTGTCATTCAGATTGAAGTCTTATGAAATCACTCAAAGGAAGATCGTAGAGTCTGTCGGGTTAACGCAAAATAAGGCTCGAAAAATCGTAGAGTCCTCTCGGCAGATCGTAGAGTTGTCTCGGCATCGTAGAGCTGACTCTCGGGATCGTAGAGTCCATATAGACAATCACTCTACGATTCTCCTAATCTTATCTTCAAACCAAGCAGAATCAAAGAGCAACTTTTACATGAGTATTCAAAGTCGCGACAGCAATCCTCATAAAGATTATTCAGTAGGCTGTCCTTGAGCTGTTAAACAAACTGAATGAAGATCTCATACATCTACAGCATCTGGTCTGAACTAAGATCGTAGAGTAATTTAAATCATAACTCTACGATTGCACTACGACTTACAACATAGGCAAGATCGTAAAGTAGCAAAGCTAAGTCGTAGAGTGAAAAAGGCAAACGCAGAAGTACAACGTTCAAGCAATCGATAAGTTAAGCTGAAGATATTCAAACGTTACCTACTTTAAACACCCTTTGAATATTCAGCATAGATTGAAGCTGAAGTTCGTAGAGCAGTCCTCTATGATAAAAGATTTGACAAGTGAAGCTCGTAAAGCAGTCATCAATGATAGAAGATCTAGCGCCTAAAGAATCATAGAGCAGTCCTCTATGACATATAAGCCAAGCAGGGCTAGCAACTGAAAATCGTAGAGCTTCATAGCAGAACCAGCAGATGACTCAACGATCAGAAGCAAGAAGCTACAACTGGATTAATCGTCGAGTACTTAAGTGCCAACAAGAATTGAAGACATCTAAGCACTTAAGTTAGTAATCTCAAAATGAGTTGTTAATTACTTCAGAAACATCCACGACAACACTTTATGGCATCTACTATAGAAGAAGTCAGAAATGACAGAATACTGACTTTTGCGTGCTGGGTGTCAGAGCAAAGATTTTCTAGTATCATGTATCAGGCTCAAAAAAAATCAGAAGACTATGTCTCAACGATCATATTCTCTAAAAGACCTGATCACTCCAAAGACTGGGAAGAACTCGAGACTGACATCTCTACAGTGTTAAAGAAGACATGTCAACAAGTCAGAGCCTGCAGAGCAGCTGTTTCTTAAAGTCAAGGAAAACATTTATTGATAAATCAGAAGATTAACTAGCAAAGAATATAATAATCTTTGATGAACAACTCTGAGAGAACAACGGCTAAATTCAGAGAAAGCAGAGCTACAGGTTAATATACCTGAACATGTCAGAAAAGGGAAAGACACTGACACAAGTGGCAAGAAAGTCAACATCAAAGATATTAAAGATCTGCTCAAAGCCAAAGGAAACCAACGGGATTTCTTTCAACGGTAAAATGTGCTCAGAGTTATAAAGGCATACATACCAAACAGAAAAGGCGAGTGGTTGTTGTGATTGTTGAAAAATATACACGAGAGAAATGATAATAGACAACAACCGATCGTAGAGTAAAACAGAGAATGGTTATGCTAAAGAACTCTACGATCCATCAGAACACTAACACTGAATTGAGAAAGATATAGAGATGTATAACTCTATTACAAGAGAAGTGTTCAGAGCTGCTAGGCACATGGAAGAGAGAAGCTTAAACGCCAACTTGATACATACATGGTAGCAACTGAGTACTAAAAGGAAGGAGCATCACAGTCATCTCAGAAGCCCATCTCGAGAAGCAACAAACTGTCTATGATAAGAAGGAACAACTGAGTATCAAAAAGAAGAAGCATCACAGTCATCTCAGGAGTTCATCTCGAGGAGCTATCAAGTACCAAAGGAGCTAAAGTACAAAAGCCTAGCAACACATTTGGTGATCTTGAGTAGTTGCTGAATATCAGAAAGAAGGAGAATATCAACGACAAACATCAGCAGCATTCAATGATGGATCATAAGCAGCTGCTAATTACCAGAAGATAAAGAAGATCAAAGTTCATCTTAGCAGCACAACCCAACGAACATCCAACACACAAAAGAGGGTCAAAGGATCCTTGCCCTAATGGCTAAAAAGAAATCAAGTCTGCTGGACTTGTTGAGTACCGAAGGGTACAAGAGATTCTAAGTCTGCTGGACTTAGTCTACAATCCAAAGCTGCTAGCTTTGATGAGGGCAAGAGTGTCCTAGTCTTAATGTGACTAAAGGAACCAAAGCTGCTAGCTTTGATGAGGGCGAGAGTGTCCTAGTCCAGAGGACTAAATCTTAGTGGATTTCCTACTGTCAAGTAGAAGAGTGGAGTAGGAGTTATTCAGTCTCCGAACCACTATAACTTTCTTGTGTCATTTACTTTATGTCTTTTATATTCTGCACAATAACTGTTATATCTGCTTTCACCCATACTAGATTAACACACTAAATTGAAATGACTCATATTTCTTTAAGGGGTTTATTAAAAGTAAAATCCGCTGTGCTTGAATTGATTCTATCATTTATAACTAATATGCTTTCGTTATAAAAGGAAAAAGTTTTTTTTGATCTATTCAACCCCCCCCCCCTTCTAGATCTCTATTGTGTCCACGGGAACTAACAATTGGTATCAGAGCAGGTTCTCACAAATATGTTAAAGCCTACGCTTTAAGTTGATCCTTGACACAAATAAATTAGTGTTAAATCTCGGTATTGGGTATAAAAGACTAAATGAATTTAATCTCACAAGTTGAAACTTGTTTGTACAGGGGAAATCCAACGGAGAAGCTGCCTAAGGCCATCCATGCTTAACCATGTGCTTAAAAGAATTATCTTCTTCAGACAAATTGAGCTAAGGGAAATCAGTAGGAAAATGGAGGAAGAACACTGATGCAGCAAGAGTTATGAATCTCTCAAATTAAAAGGAATCCATAATCAAAAAGTGATTGAGAAGCTCTACAAATGATGAACTAGGACATTCACTCCATCATCAACCGTCAAAACGATTAAATCTATGGACTTCTCAACTGTGGATAACATGATCCCTCTCATCAACCTGAACCTAAGGAAGATTATCCAGGAACAAGGGATTCTGTCCACATCACAAAAGTTTTGATTGGTGCATCAGTCTATGCAACTACATGAAGAAATTAATGATGCCAAAATTGAAAACCGGAAGGACTGCAAATCATTTCAACAACAGCAACATGCTTCATCAAAATCAGAACCACTGTTTGTCAAGTAATTGACAACAGTGAGGTATTTTATCCTATCTCTTCCATGTATTAAAATTATAGATTGTAAAGATTGTATTGCATGACAAGTTGTTTATATTGTTTACTTTCATTTCTCAGGATCCTGTAAAGGAATCATCCTCCTCCTAATATACTCTTGTTAAACCATGTCATATCATTTATTGTATATTACTTGTACTTGTGTAATAACTCTTTCAATTGATAAAGTAAAATTAGTTTTAAGATTGATTTTAACCTTCTCTATGGCTGAGGAAATCTCAAAGAATTATAATTAGCAAAATTCAAAATGTTTTTATCAAAATCTAAAGAGACAGAAATGTGTGGTATTTATCCTACCTTAATCCTCTTTCGAATTTTGCTTTCGACTCCTTTGTCAATAATCTGAGTTCTTGATAAATCGTAGAGTATGGTTATATCTATTATTGTACTCTGAAGGATCGTAGAGACAGATCAACTCTACGAGCCATTGAAGCACAACACATAGAACTGATCATCACTCAACTAAAGTTCAAAAATTCAGTACTTCATAAAAAGTGATTTGTCAATCTTAAACCTCTCACACACATACTCATTTAGCATAAAATAACTGGCATCATTCATTCACTACTATGCACATTGAGTTTTCAAAATATGACAATGTTAGATACTTAAAAATTACTAACCTCTCAGGACCCAAATAAGTGTGGGTACCAAATTAGAAAATTTAACCTGCAGGTGTCTTGACTGATCCAAAGACCACTCAAAAAGGAACTAGATTAAAGAGAAATTCGAGGACAAGGATCTCATCAAAGTACAAGTCAACTATACTATCACCGAAAGCTGAGAATACAAAGCCTACGTTCATAGTGTCAGAAAAAGGGATTTTAGCAAAGTCATTTCTGAGGAAAACTCTTTATAAATCCATTGATGGAGAATCAAATCATAAGGAGGCAATATCAAGTATGGAGAAGCAACATTCTGTCAAGCTTCGCAATGCACAGGGCAATGTCTAACAATGTCAGACCAACTCTACGATCACAGCACCAGTCAAAGAATCGTAGAATAGACAGTACTAAGGAAAGTACTCTGCGAACCTAAGATAAAGAGTCACTGAAAGACAAGTTATCTCAGAGATGGAAGTTGACCATGGGGGAGTGATAGTCAGCTAAGCTCAACAAAAAGTGAAGAAGTTATCAGAACCTATTAAATCTTCATCTCCAAAATCTAAGAGTCTCTAAACTCTATGTTTGATAACCTGTTCAGCCATAATTACTCCAAGTCATAGAGTCACTATGATCAACGACTAGATCGTAGAATATAATATGTCTACAATCATACTGCACATAAATCACCCTTTCATTGAACCTTTCACATCCTCTTACCAGCTCACAGTTCATGTCATATAGTGATTAACATTCCCTCTTTCATATCAAAGCAGTCTTTTCTCAGATAAAGCGCCTCAGAGACAAACCAAGTCCTAAGTTTCAAACTAAGAGGCATGCCCTCTCTGAGCTTCCTGAACTCTGCCAAAAGACTGAGCGGTTTACATCACCTGTATTCCTTCTGAGCTCCAGGTGGAAATTTTCTCCAACCAAAGTCGTTATTCGTCAAGGAATGATCCACCGGCTGTTTATACAAAAGAAGAAAACTGTGCAAAGAAATCTCAAGCATTCTGCATTGGTGGCCAAAAGTCTTTTCTAAGGATAATCGTAGAGTGAAGAGCAAGTCACTCTACGAACTGACCAAGGTGTCTGTCAAACAGGGAAGTAAGGTTCACGCTCTCCAAACTCAAGTGAGTCAGTTATGCATCAGTTACAATAAATGCAAAAGTGAAGGCCACGTCCTGCAAATGAATATCCTATACGTGTCTTCTACAAAACTTACGAGGGAACTGACATAAGCCAAAATTTTCAAACTGACGATTGTCCTTTCCCATCAGTTATCAGTATCCATTTCTCAAAACCGTAAAAACTCTTCCTATTCCAAAACCATTGTTGAAACCCAGAAAATCTTCAAACCCTAAACACAAAAGACCCCTGATATCTATACATCTCGATCACACCCTTGTCATTCTCTGAAATCATCATTTGACCAAACACTCTTTTTACAAAACCATTGATATGGAAAACTGTCAAGTTGTTTCTGGCATCCAACTCGGCTTTGATAAGTTTGAGTCCTCTGAAAAGAAATTCAAGGATATTCTTACAATAGTGCAGGAAGCTGGTTTCTCAGATTGTTTGGGGGCAAACACCAAGGTCTACTCTGTTCTGGTAAAAGAATTCTATCGGAACGCAGTTGTAAACAAAGATGAGTTAGTTTCAAGAGTTAGAGGAGAAAAACTCAAAATAGATGATACCGAAATCAACAAGTGTCTGGGAATTACTGTTGGAGATCTATCATCACTTGAAGACATAGATACAGTTGAAGGAATGAGGAGGATGGGTTATGTAAAGAAAACTCAACTAAAGGGTATGAAGAAAAAGGAGTTTCCAGAAGAGTTCGAGTTCCTGGCAGAGATAGTGGGCAAATGTATCCTATGCAAAGACACCGCTCATGACACTGTAAGTGATCCTCAACTAAGAATCATGTCTGCTATTGTCATGAGGAAGAACATAAACTTTGGTGCCATACTATTTGACTTGTTAGTCAAGGAGATTAAGAAAATAAAGGCTCCTGGGAAGCCAATTTCAAAAGTATTCTATGGACGATTCTTAAGTATCATACTGAAGCGGAAACTGCAAGATAAGATTAGGGATGATGAGGGGGAGGCTTTGAATGTCCACAAAGTTATGTCTCCTAAACTGTTTGACAACTGGAAGAAGAATCCCATGGAAAATAAGAGGTTAAGGATGATTAGCAGCAGCAAGAAAGATTCGAAGGAAAGCAAAGGAAAAAGGAAAGCATGTTCAAGTAAAGATGATTCATCTGATGAGTCTCTATCATTTGGATTCATCTCACCAAAATCATCCCTCAAGAAGTTGAAAACTGAAAAGATCAAGCCTGCTAAAAGACAAAGTGCTCGTCTTCAACAAATGATGAAATCTCTGGGGAATAAAAAGGCAGAAGATGGTTCACCTAACTTCATTGATCTCAGTAATGAAAGTAAGGAGGTACCTGTTGAAGAAAATGTGACTCCAAGTGAGTCAAAATCTGGAAGTGAAGAAATGTTTACTGCAGAAACAGTTGATGAAGTAAGAGAAGACGATGTCAGTGGAACATTGAGAAATAAAGAACAGTTAGAAGAAACAACTGCTGAACCTGTCAAAGCTTCAAAGGAATCAATTTCTAATGCTAAAGAATCTGACAAAGGGAAAGGAAAGGAAACAACATTCGGAGATAAAGATCAAGAAGACTCGAGCTCTGAAAATACTGAATCAGAAAGTCTTAATCATCATGTTCCAGCAGCCTCACCATCAAGTATTCGAAGAAGGATTATATTGGAAGCAGTTGAAAAGCCAGGAGCCATGTTGCCAAACAAATGGATTGATCACGGCAATGGTCAAATCAGAGTAGCTTCAATAACCATGGAAGATTTACTGAGCAAGTTTGAAGACATCAAGCTCGATCGAACCACAGTTTTATATGATCATAAGGGTCAGGAGTTAAGAAGGTTCTACCCTTGGATGCCCTGGTTAAAAGCTATCTGTTTCAGAGATACGAGCTTCATCAGTTGGTGTTATACTTACTTTCCTAATCTAAAGTTGGTTTCTCAGAACTTCCCAAAAGTTCAATCATTTCCAACTCTGCTGATCAAAAATGTCCAACACTTCAAAACCTACCGTCATGCAGAAAGTATATTCATTCCTTATTCACTGTTGATCAATCAAGATGAAAGTCCGAAGAAAAATAGACTCGTAGAGTCGAGGGCTGTAAAGTATCCTGACTCTACGACTGCAACAAACCAGTCTCAGCCAAATATTCCAAGCAAATCACCCTCTGATATTCCTTCATCATCAAACAATGACTTCTTTGATACAATCACCGCTCTTGAGAACATCTTCAAGAATTCTACCACAGCAGAGGCTATATCTGGAGCAGAAGAATTCTACAAAGAAGTGCAAGCCTCTTTTTCGAACATATCTTTCAAGCTTCTTCAACAAGATCAATTAAATCAGAAGTCATCAGAAAATCAGCAGAAAGAAATTATGAACCTTCGGAAGAACAATGAAGAATCTATTGCATCTCTTTCGGAAAAGATAGAGAATTTAAATCAATCTCTGTCTCAGACCATTGAGCTCACTCAGCAGGATCTAAAGATTGAAATTGGAAACACATCCTACCTGGTCGAGCAGCTCATGGTAAATTTTCAGCAGCTCTCTCAGACTATTGATGACAAAAAGGGGGAGAAAAAGAGAAAGAGGATCAGGATGAAACAAATGAAGCTAAAGGAGAAGAGCAAGAAGAAGCAGAAAAGAAAACAAGCAAAGGAAGCCTTGAAGGCAAGAACTGAGGGGGAGCCAGACGAATACATGAAGTCATCAGCTGAGGGGGAGCAGAACTAACAGATAAGCAGCAAGCAAAGGAAGCCTTGAAGGCAAGAACTGAGGGGGAGCCAGACGAAGACATGAAGTCATCAGCTGAGGGGAGCAGAACTAACAGATAAGCAGCAACAACATGCAGATCATTCAGAAGACATACAAATACAAAGGAAGGTACATCTCAAACTGAAATAGTATGATCTGGATCCAGTGGTTAGGATGTTGTGTAATCTGTATTTAAGTATTCAATCAATGACATTCATATTTTCTGCTCTAGTAATACAGTAGCTCACTGTATAGTAAGATTCATTCATCAATTGCATAAGCATCTAGTATTATTGTTTTGTCATCATCAAATAGGGGGAGATTGTTTGGAATATGCATGTGAATGATATTTCTCAATTATAAGATTTGATGATGTGTTTTAAAAGATAAATGAATTAATATGCAAATATGTCTGCATTGATGAAAGATGTAAAGTCCTTAATAGTTAATAGACATTATGTGCTAAGGACTTAGATTGACAAGATCAAAACTGTTAAGTTGATCTCATATGAGTTAATAGCTTTGTACAGTCCTTCAAAAGATCACTATGTACAAGGACTATATATAGAAAGATCAAACTTGTTAGGCTGATCTTAAAATGTAATAGATAGTCCTGATCGATCAAATAGAACAGCAATCTGGCAAGAGAGTTAAAGCAAGAATCGTTGACTACATTCGATCGTAGGGTCTGCAAGTAATCAGCATAACCAGTCATATGCTCATATTTCCAAAGCAGAATCATGGAGTGTTTAAAGATCATCAGTATGAAGACCCTGAATGACCGGCAAGCAAACAGAAGATCCAAGCACCAACTCCATCAGCAAGACTAATTGAGAAGTGAAGTGTCATTCAGATTGAAGTCTTATGAAATCACTCAAAGGAAGATCGTAGAGTCTGTCGGGTTAACGCAAAATAAGGCTCGAAAAATCGTAGAGTCCTCTCGGCAGATCGTAGAGTTGTCTCGGCATCGTAGAGCTGACTCTCGGGATCGTAGAGTCCATATAGACAATCACTCTACGATTCTCCTAATCTTATCTTCAAACCAAGCAGAATCAAAGAGCAACTTTTACATGAGTATTCAAAGTCGCGACAGCAATCCTCATAAAGATTATTCAGTAGGCTGTCCTTGAGCTGTTAAACAAACTGAATGAAGATCTCATACATCTACAGCATCTGGTCTGAACTAAGATCGTAGAGTAATTTAAATCATAACTCTACGATTGCACTACGACTTACAACATAGGCAAGATCGTAAAGTAGCAAAGCTAAGTCGTAGAGTGAAAAAGGCAAACGCAGAAGTACAACGTTCAAGCAATCGATAAGTTAAGCTGAAGATATTCAAACGTTACCTACTTTAAACACCCTTTGAATATTCAGCATAGATTGAAGCTGAAGTTCGTAGAGCAGTCCTCTATGATAAAAGATTTGACAAGTGAAGCTCGTAAAGCAGTCATCAATGATAGAAGATCTAGCGCCTAAAGAATCATAGAGCAGTCCTCTATGACATATAAGCCAAGCAGGGCTAGCAACTGAAAATCGTAGAGCTTCATAGCAGAACCAGCAGATGACTCAACGATCAGAAGCAAGAAGCTACAACTGGATTAATCGTCGAGTACTTAAGTGCCAACAAGAATTGAAGACATCTAAGCACTTAAGTCAGTAATCTCAAAATGAGTTGTTAATTACTTCAGAAACATCCACGACAACACTTTATGGCATCTACTATAGAAGAAGTCAGAAATGACAGAATACTGACTTTTGCGTGCTGGGTGTCAGAGCAAAGATTTTCTAGTATCATGTATCAGGCTCAAAAAAAATCAGAAGACTATGTCTCAACGATCATATTCTCTAAAAGACCTGATCACTCCAAAGACTGGGAAGAACTCGAGACTGACATCTCTACAGTGTTAAAGAAGACATGTCAACAAGTCAGAGCCTGCAGAGCAGCTGTTTCTTAAAGTCAAGGAAAACATTTATTGATAAATCAGAAGATTAACTAGCAAAGAATATAATAATCTTTGATGAACAACTCTGAGAGAACAACGGCTAAATTCAGAGAAAGCAGAGCTACAGGTTAATATACCTGAACATGTCAGAAAAGGGAAAGACACTGACACAAGTGGCAAGAAAGTCAACATCAAAGATATTAAAGATCTGCTCAAAGCCAAAGGAAACCAACGGGATTTCTTTCAACGGTAAAATGTGCTCAGAGTTATAAAGGCATACATACCAAACAGAAAAGGCGAGTGGTTGTTGTGATTGTTGAAAAATATACACGAGAGAAATGATAATAGACAACAACCGATCGTAGAGTAAAACAGAGAATGGTTATGCTAAAGAACTCTACGATCCATCAGAACACTAACACTGAATTGAGAAAGATATAGAGATGTATAACTCTATTACAAGAGAAGTGTTCAGAGCTGCTAGGCACATGGAAGAGAGAAGCTTAAACGCCAACTTGATACATACATGGTAGCAACTGAGTACTAAAAGGAAGGAGCATCACAGTCATCTCAGAAGCCCATCTCGAGAAGCAACAAACTGTCTATGATAAGAAGGAACAACTGAGTATCAAAAAGAAGAAGCATCACAGTCATCTCAGGAGTTCATCTCGAGGAGCTATCAAGTACCAAAGGAGCTAAAGTACAAAAGCCTAGCAACACATTTGGTGATCTTGAGTAGTTGCTGAATATCAGAAAGAAGGAGAATATCAACGACAAACATCAGCAGCATTCAATGATGGATCATAAGCAGCTGCTAATTACCAGAAGATAAAGAAGATCAAAGTTCATCTTAGCAGCACAACCCAACGAACATCCAACACACAAAAGAGGGTCAAAGGATCCTTGCCCTAATGGCTAAAAAGAAATCAAGTCTGCTGGACTTGTTGAGTACCGAAGGGTACAAGAGATTCTAAGTCTGCTGGACTTAGTCTACAATCCAAAGCTGCTAGCTTTGATGAGGGCAAGAGTGTCCTAGTCTTAATGTGACTAAAGGAACCAAAGCTGCTAGCTTTGATGAGGGCGAGAGTGTCCTAGTCCAGAGGACTAAATCTTAGTGGATTTCCTACTGTCAAGTAGAAGAGTGGAGTATGAGTTATTCAGTCTCCGAACCACTATAACTTTCTTGTGTCATTTACTTTATGTCTTTTATATTCTGCACAATAACTGTTATATCTGCTTTCACCCATACTAGATTAACACACTAAATTGAAATGACTCATATTTCTTTAAGGGGTTTATTAAAAGTAAAATCCGCTGTGCTTGAATTGATTCTATCATTTATAACTAATATGCTTTCGTTATAAAAGGAAAAAGTTTTTTTTGATCTATTCAACCCCCCCCCCCCCCCCCTTCTAGATCTCTATTGTGTCCACGGGAACTAACAAAAACTAGAAGGCTTAACAAACTCAAGTTTGTTCAGACTAACCAAGATAACAGCATATCCGTTTTAGGTAATATGATTACCTTGAACGGTGCTGCAGTGAGTTAGAAAAGTTCCAAACAGTAAGGAGTTGTTGATTTAGTGACAAAGACATAGTAAATAACTATAAATGAAGCTACAAAGGTGATTGTTTGGTTCAACAAGTTCATTACAGAACTTATAATGGTTCCTAGCATTAAAGGAGTTTAATTTGCCAAAGAACCTAGGTCTCATCTGAAATCCAAACATATGTTGCAGCACTTTCATATGATTAGATGAATCATTGAAAATAAGATGACACCATAAAGATGGCAAGTTCTTAGAATAGCATTACAGATCCATTAACTAAAGCATTTACTAAGTAATTTGTATGCCACTTAGAGAAGAATGGTATAGGGATACCAAAGGGCGATTGGCTTTAGTGCAAGTGGGAGATTGAAAGTAGTATGCCCTCAAGCCAATCACATTTAATGTGATAAGCATATACTTTTTAATCTTATTCGTTTATTAATAAAAAGAATCAAGGCATTTCTTTATTTATGATTAATTACTTGAATTAATCAAATGGATAAACCAATAGTTTTCGAGCAATGCTTTTAGAACCATAATGAGGATCATGCTAATGAGATCTAAATTCAAGATAGCTCAAAACTAAAATTGTTCCTAATCATTGGATCACTAAAATGGGGATTAGTGAATCCGGATAGATTAGTACATACTATGCTTGCTCTTATGAAGAGGATGATTGATCTCATAATCATTTGTGTAGAGACACTAAAGCAAGTATGTAGGTGCTTATTAAAGAATAAGTTCACTGAACGTGACTCGCTCAAGGAACACCTAATGGAGTCTTACTTGCCTGTCAATAGGAGTTCCTTTTGTGATAGTAGTACAAGTGATCCTTGGACTTGAGATCATCATAGTATCTTGTGTATGATGAATTATGTTTTGACATATTCCTTATAACCTTTAGGGTGTATCAAAGGGTATGATTGGATATAATAAGTCATGCATGGAGATAGGTGAGTGATCAACAAAGAATCTACCACTTCTAGTAAAAGAAGGGAATGTCCTATGCGATTCGATAAATGACAACTCAGTAGTCCTTGGCCAAGGCAGAATGAAAATTAGAAAGTAGTTTCTAATTTACATTAATTAGAGTTATTCATTTAAAGATCGAAATGTATATAATCAAATAAAATAAGACTTGACAGTAATACCATGTCTTATATTTGATTGGGACGTTGTGAGGTAGAATGATTGAATTGTACGGTAACTATTCGCTGAATAGGTTCTTTTGTGATTAAATGTTGAAATCTATATTATCTGGAAAGTTGTTGATCGCTAAGGGGGCTTACCCTTATTATGGAATAAATATTATTTATTTAAATGAATTAAATAGTTTAATTTATTTATATAAATAAGATTAGAATAGTTCTAATTAATTTATTCTATAACCGGTTTAATATGGAGAACCTAAAGGGTCACACCGCAAAAGGAAAATAATTATTTAAGAAGTAAATGACATAATTGTAATAATGAATTAAGTATATTTAATTTATACTATGTGGATAGAATAAATTAAATAGCTTAATATTTATTATTTAGTATTTTAGAAATACTAATTATAAATTAATAAGAGGAGTCTTATTATTATTATTACTATTATCATTATTATTTAGTTCCTAAATGGTTTAGGAATTAATTAATAAGAGTAGTCTCATAATAAATAATTAAGTTCCTAAATAGTTTAGGAATTATAATTATTATATTAAATTAATTAAGTTCCTAATTAGATTAGGAGTTTAATTAAAAACCCTATTTCTAAAGGTGTTAGGAGGGTTTACTAAATCTATAAATAAGAGAAGTCTTATTATGGATTAAGGTTACACACATACACTTTCATAAGTTTTGGGAGAGTACTCACATATTCTCTAGAGAGAGAAAACTAGGGTTTGTCATCACCCACTTCTTGAATTATTATTATTCCTTGGTGGATCACCTCTAGAGGCCAAACACTTGGGTGGCTAACATTGATCATTGGAATCCAATCGGTGAAATTTAAGGAGAACGCGAAGGATTTGGAAGTGAACTTGTACCCGTTGAAGCTTTGAGTTCTACAAGGATATATCTCTAACTTATTCTTTATTAATTAATAGTTGCGCATAAAGGTCGATCCTGGATTATGGTTTGTAAATTTTTAAATTTGATTTTACCATGCTTCCGCTATTTTGTGCAATTTGATTGCGACTATGAATTTTACAAATCTACAGATCATATATATTATGATCTATTATACATCAATGAATCCTTAGTGACTTGTAATGATATAGGTATTTAGCGTATACGAATGTCATACAAACACATCACTAATCAATTCTTACCATATCGTAACACTATTTACCCCCAAAAAGGTTTATCAGAATATATATCAATTGCGAAAGTCAGCACGCATTCCTGTTCCGTGATCTGTATATGAACCTCCGAATAACTCGTATTTATCTGAAAGTGTTTATTTTAAGCAAGAATGAGCACAACGGCTCAACAAGTCTAACAGCTAACACATAGCACGTATGTCACATTTATTTCATGCTTATGCTCTATGCTTTATATTTATATAGGCATCATGCTTTGCATTTATACAATTAACTCATGTTCACCATGCATGTCAATATTTTCAGGTTATATAACTCATATAACATATTTCAACTCATAGTATTAATTTTATAACAGCTATTAATATCATATGACTGTACACAAGCACATTTAGAAATCAGTTAGCACATTTAGAAATCAGTTAGCACATACAATAACTGCACATATAATAATTTATGCATATAGCAACAGGTTTGCAAGAATAGCATATAGTACTGAAAAACATGTCTGATATGTGCATTGACTTACGCTATCAGTTTGGAATCTGCGTTCCATCACTAATGCTCATACAAATTAAATTACCGCATCCGAAAGACTTAATATGCTTATCTGTCAATCAGTAAAGCGCATAGGGACTCAACTTCCATTCACAAAGGAATTGCCTCTACAACACGAAAATCCCTATTTATTAACTCATAATTTATAAGACAATATTATCCTCCTTGGATAATATTTTAAATACAGATCAATATTATTATTCATTAATAATATATCACTAAAATTACCAGCGCTACCCAATTATTGGACAACACCTTAATTGGTTACTAATATTATTAAGCATTTAATAATATTCACCCAATTACTAATATTATTAATCATTTAATAATATTTCATCACTTGCTATTTATCATTTACTCCTTTTATAATCTTTAAAGGCTTAAACAATTTAAATGTACATTGTTTAATCACCTCTTTATTCCTTTAATTTTTTCACATTATTTATTTAATATTAAATAAATAATTAACTCACTTAACTTTACTTGTTATTCAGCATTACATAACAATTATTTTATTCACTTTAATTATTATTTAATATCATTTAAATAATAATTAGTTAATTATCAAAATCATTAAATAATAATTTCTTAACTAATTAACCCCATTTATTATTTAATATTAATGAAATAACACATGATCATTTTATTCACTTCATCTCTCTAATTAATATTTAACATCCTTTAAACAATAATTAAATAATTAATCATTCTTATTAATAAATAATTACCTTATTATCTTTATCTTCCTTTAATTATTATTTAATATCACTTAAATAATAATTAATTAACTAATTATCCTTATTCATTATTAAATAATATATAATTACCTTATTAACTTTATCTCCCTTTAATTATTATTTAATTTTAATTAAATAAGAATTAATTAACTAATCACCGTTATTTATTATTTAATAATAAGTAACTAATAAATAATTATTTTATCAACTTCATATACTCCTTTACTTTATTTATTATTTAGCATATAAATAATAATTAATTAATTAATTTTTTTAATTTACTTTATTTAATATTTAATATTATTTAAATAATAAATAATAACCTTTATGTATTATTTAATTAAAATTTAATAATACATAATTATTTTATTCTTTTATCCTTATTTTTCTTAAGTCATTCGTATTAAAAAAAATATTTAATTGACTTATTATTTTTATAACTCTTGGATATCTTTATTATATTTCATTCCATACACAAAATAATTTTTGTTAAATTTTCCATCTTGATTTACTATTTTTAAGCAGTCCATTTCTGTCCAAAAATGGCAGTAATAATTAAAAATTGGGTTTTTATTAGAAAATTCTGAAATTTGTGAGGTAGCTTCCTGTCATCATATAGTACCTCTAGTAAAAATTTCATAATTTTCAGAGTTATACATTTCAAGTTATAACTGTAGTTTGCTTTTAAAACGTAAAGAAACGCTGGGTTATAACTCACTCATCCAGGGTTGGATGGAGCTCATTTTTGGACAGTGGCTGCTTTATCTTATATAAAATCATATATAAAATTTCCGGATTTTTTAGAACAGGAAAAGTGGCCAAAACAGGTCTTTTAATTTTTTGGACAGAATATTTTTGGGTATTTTCGATGGTGGACTTTTTACGAGAAAAATCACCACGGATAGTTCTTTTAATATTTTTCAGTCATTCCACTTGAAATATCTTCTTATCTCATAGTACTACCACCCAAAATTTATGGATCATGAATACGAGTTACGGAACGTGAACAGTAACTCCGGGAACGGACTATTACATTTTAGGATTTTCGGCAAAAATCGATTTCATATTTTTGTCAAACTTTCCAATATAAATGCATATCAAAACTCATGCTAAACTCATTAAACCCTAGATATACTAGTCTAGCATGGATTTAAGCATCAAGAGCTTTGAAAATGGTTTTTTACCATTAAAATGCATTTTGACCAACAAAAACACTCCAAACATATAAAACACAATATTAAACTGAAAGTTAGGGTTTGAAGTACTTTTAACCTCCTTGGTTGCTTTCTTCCTCTTTGCTAGAAACTTAAGGAAACTTGGATGATCCACCTTTTTAGCTAGGAAGCTTCACCATCAAGAGACTTCCATCTTTAATCATTACTTCAAGATCATCCAACCATTTAAACTCACAAGATCTAACTTTCTTTTTCTTTCTCTCTAGAATTTTTCTCTAGAGCTTTTCTTTCTCTCTAACTCTCCTAACACCAATGACTAATGAAAAGAAATATGAGAGTGAGAGTGAGATAGTATATTAGGTTCTATTGGGCAAAATGTATACTTACACTTTGTGTAAATATACACATCACCCATCCATCACGAAAATAGGCCTACTAGCTTGGCATTGGGAAGAGCTTTGTAGACTAGGTTCTCTTGGAGTAGTAAAAATGAAGCTTGGAGTATTGCACCCTCCATTGGTACTCCCCCATTTTTGCCTCCATTTTTATTTTTCTTTTATTCCTTAATTGGTGAAATATATACATATACATATATATACCACACTTGCATCAAATGAGTCACACCTTAGACTTTATTTAATTTTATTTGGCTAAACCATTACTCTAACGTTGGACTTAGTAATTAATTTAATTGGGCTACTAATATAAGTCATTGGACCTCCTATATGGCTTGTCATATTCACAATGTTGGGCCAATTAAATTATCTCATGAATAATTTACAAGTCCACTAACAAATTAAATTACATTGGGCTTGTTTAATAAATCAATTTGACAAATTCAAATTATTAATTTCCTAATGAAATTATAAAACATTAATAATCCACTATTAACAACTTTCCAAATGAAAATAAATAACATTTTTAATGTTTACGCACTCTCATTAATTAATAACCACATTAACTAATTTACACATCCAATTTAACTCGTTATTTATCAAGTTTTACATTATTCTTGATGATTAATTTAGTTAATCATTTACCATGCTCGACTTAAAAAATATAATTAGAGCACATCCAAGTATATAAGTATCTATACATATACACCTTCACGCTAACTTAAAAATATCTCAATAATTGAAATTTATTTCCTTAATAAATTTCTCACATAACACATGTTAAAACTTCTTACATGATCTCTTATAGTCAAATACATTCACTGAGTTTTAAAGGTATTATATTACCTTATGACTAATATACATCCTAGTATACACAATCAAATTCTAGGTTCTAAAATTTAAAAACCTTCATTCATTCACATTTCAATCCTAACACTAAGATTTGGGTCAAATGTTTACTTGCTTCTACACCTTTTACTTCTCCAAATCTAGGTTTTAAACTTCAACTTTTATTTCATCATCAACACCTTATTTAAAACAAAAAATCTCGTGAAATATCCGGGATATTACAATATTATTATCCATTTAATAATATTTTAATCTCTTACTAATATTATTAACCATTTAATAATATTTTAATCTCTTATTAATATTATTAATCATTTACTAATGTTATTCATCATTTAATAACTTTTTAATCATATACTAATATTATTGATTATTTAATAATATTTTAATACAATTCAAATAATACCAACAGTTAACTTTTTAATTGTGTTAATTTTAATCTTTATTTTAAATATTTAGTTACCAATTAATCATTAATAGATTATATGGTTTAATAACTAAACGCATTCATTTTACACTTATTTCAACTTAATTTTTTAAAGAAAACTCGACTCGGACTGACCCGACCCGGACTGCCCAAAAATCTGTTAGACAGTGCACTCGGGCGCAGCTGGGCCCATCACGAGTGCAGGTGCGCTCGACCCTCTTTTCAGAAACCTAAATTTTGGGCTGCACGACCCTCCAGCGCTCTGACAGCCATAACTTCTTCATTTTTAAATATTTTTTTGTGACTCTTGAGTCCATTCTCATCAGAATTTCTCCCTCTATAACTACTTTTTCGATTATAAATCCAAATTCTAAACAGAACTAGACTAAAAACTGCTCATAAGGATAAAGTGAAATCTAACTTCACAAATCCTTGGTTTTATTGGTTCAAACTTGAATAAAATAATATCTACACATCCATATGACACCAACTCAATGTTGTTTTCCTAAATTCTTGTTTTATAATATTTTATGGTTCGATCATATTTTTGAAAACGTTTTGACAAGAAATTTAAGATCAAACTATCTAAGGTTTTATCGGTAAATCATTATATGAATTTTTCTTCCTTTAATTGCGTAATACACATACCAATACATGTTTTAAACATACTAAACCATAAATCTACTTATATATATCATAGATTTATACTTTTAGAGTATCAAAATAACTTTTGATCAGTTAAAAACATATTTTGACCGTTTAAAATTTATATAGACTATAAAAATACACTAAGAAAGGGTTATAACACTTTTTAACCTTTTGGACATGGATGTTCTTCTTCCTCTTGATATGAACTTGGCTTATGACTCCTCATTAACTATCATTTAGCACTTTTCCTTGGTGGATCATCAATCGCACAAAGTTTACTTGTTTTTCCCTCAAAGAGCTCTCTCTTTTCTCTCTAGAAATTCTATAAAAAAAGGCTAACCAACACAATGCATTGGTGAACCACTATATTTATAGTACATCCTAAATCACCATCATCTCTTACTAATCAACTAACATTGGTTAAATTAGAGGCTAATTGATTCTTACTATTTGATTGAAATACTACTTGAAATGACCAAGTGATTGACCCCCATAAAGATTGCTTACAAGCTATCAATTTTGTAATTTAGAAGCAACCTTTCTTCAACACTTAACTAATGTGTGGTTCAAGCTCTTACTTTTGTAATAAATGTTAACTTAACTATTAGCCATGGTCCAAGCTCATAAATTAACATACACACATCTTCCACCAAATAACTCAAGTAAGATTAATTCTCTACAATCAATTATACATATATATTCAATATATTTATATAATTACTTACACTTAACTCTAGTATTAGTTAAGGTTTTATTATTACCACTTAGGGTTAACAACTAACTCAACAATGATTAGTTCTCTATAAATATAAATTCATAAGAATTGACCATCTTGATTTACTAAGGTTGATGATAGTCAAACTTTCTTATTACTCATGATTAATTTATTTAACTAATATTGGTTAACTCTATACCAATTCATATACTTACATCATGTATATCTCTACATATTCACCAATAACGTTTTATTTAAATCACATCATAGCTTGAATTGACCAATTTAAATTGAATAAAAGCAACACGCATTTTTACTCAATCCCCAAGTGGGGCCCTATATTTAGTCAACACTCCGCCAATTAACATAAGTAAGGTTACAAAATTTTGCTAGGAATTAACTCATGCATAGTTAAAACTTTAATTTATTTACTACATATGGTTGCTCAATTAACTCATCCATAGTTAATTCTCATTAATATATTTATTCACTTAGCAATTAACTAATGTTTAGTTAATGCTCTCTCTTATCTACCAACTAGGGTTATTCAATTAACCATACATTAGTTAATTCTCTATACTAAATCAATACTTGAAATTTTCCAATACTTTGACTATCATTTGACTTTTAAATGTTTGGACTTCATAGCTTATTTTGCATTAAACTCTCTTATTTAATTATTTGGGCTACCCAACACAACTCACACATCATTTATAACTTGGGCTAGGTAATTAATTTAATTGGACTACCACAATACTTGCCAACATAATTTGATTGAATTTATATTAATTACCTCTTAGACTATTAATTAACATAACATTTGGGCTTATTATTTAATTACCCACTTTCATGCAAGTATTCCCATATTGGGCTAACACCTATAATTCTTTTGGATTAATCCACTAATTAAATTACTTGAACTTTTCATGAGGTTAAATCCTTACATTTATTTAGACCTCTCTATAATTAACAACAAGTCTTACAACAATTAACATATTTGGCTTGTTTTAAATTCATTTTTGAATTTTATACATCAACTTATTAATTAAGTTCAGTACTTAATTAATTACTTCTTGTTATTGCCACCTTAGACAATCCTTCTAGCTTTTCCATAACTCTAACTCATAACTAATATAATTAACATAATTAATTATATTTTATAATTTTTCTTCTTACTTCATATTTAAATTAATTAATTTATTAGTTTAATTAAGTATTAACTTACTCATCCTCTTATTGGGCAAACAAGCACACTTTAGGTATATATGAATCAATATAACCAATTTCACTTCTTAGTTGAATTTATTTCCTTAATAAATTCTCTACATGCATTATTAAAATATTTCCACATTTAATAAATTATGTTAAAAAAATATTTATCTATTTTCTACACATTTCACTTTTTTAACTCTAGGTTTTAAACCATAACCTTTAATTAATATTTTAAAATTTTTATCTACAATTCTTGTAAATATCTGAAATATTACAGCAGGTGGTCTATAAAACGGCGACAGTGCTGTGAAGATACATTTTTTTTTTCACTTTCCCCGAGTAAGTGTATAATTGGAAAGTAATTTATCTCCATAACTTATCCTCCCGATTGTATTCTCCTTTTATCAGTTCTAACATTAATTTCTTTGAATATTTTTTTGACTATTATGGATAATTATAGTAAAATGGATTCAGGTGGCATTCCCCCCCCCCCCCCCCCCCCCCCCCCTCACCCCTCGCCCCTCTTTTTTATATGTTATTACAAGTGTAATTAAAATATATTTTTGACTTTCATGGTCTTGGTGTTTAAATAAATTTTTTTTTGCTGTATAGGAGTATGAGAAAATCACTAAACTGATAGCAAAATATGGACCTACAAAATGGTCCGTCATTGCAAATTTTTTACCTGCCCACATAGGAAAACAATGTCGTGAGAGGTATATTACAATTGAAATTATTTGCATTATATACAATTTGTGCGTGATATTGATTTATGACCATAATAAACACATTCGAGCTTCTCTTTAAATTTCGAGTATGATTATTCGTCATCATTTGCCATCACGTAACTTAGGAGATAAATTAAATTATTTCATTTCATTCAATTGTTGGTATTCTTTCATTTCATTCAATTGTTACTAAATTTTTTCATTTCATTCAATTGTTGGTATTCGTAATGTCAGGGGCATGGGTTAATGCTAGTATACAATATTTACCTAACCTAGTGTTAAAATTTTAATAATAAATAATCAATTTAATTATACAAAATCAGACGGCGCTATATAATAAGATTTAAGTTTTTCATAAGTGCTACATAGATAATTTAATTTTTCCATCCCTTCACATTATTCTAATTGATTAAAATTGAAGTCATTAAAATAAATGGTAGAAAATGAATATTTTAAAATTAAAATTGAAAATGGCATACCCAATTGAGTGAAGAATAAGGTATCTAATAAGAAACTGATATTTTTATAATTTTTTTTTTTGATATTTTTACAAACAATACTGCCATGTGATTAACATGCTCATATATGTCATAATACTTGTTTGCATTGTGATTATTTTTTTAAGTTTATTACTTAGTCCTGTGGTTGTGCACAAAAAACCAACTAATAAAAATGGTTTGGAAAAGGGACCACTCTATAGTATAAGAATTATTATTATGATAACAATTTCATCTATATATATTTATCTTTCTTTTTTGTGTGTATACATTTGTAATTTCATCCCCTTATCTGCCACTCCGCGTCTGCTTTGTGGAAATGGCTAGGTGGGAAATGTTATGCAAATTGTTGTAGCACATAAGTGACAGAAACCAATATCATATTGCAAAAAGTTTTAGTCAAATCAAATGTGGACATGTATCCACCAATTCTCTCCAAAAATATGAGGAGTAAGAAACTTGTTTCTACACATTAGTTTTGAATGTGTACAACAAATTAAACAATTAATTTAACTGATGGTAAGGGGGGGGGGGGGGGGGGGGGGGGGGGGGGGGGAACCCAAAAATTGGGCAAAAAGATCATACAGATTCTAAGAACAAAGCAATAAAAAATTTGAGTTAGTTCCGTCATTTTCCCTTCTCGGCCCCATCTTGAAAGGAGCACTACAGGTGGTCCAACAAAGCAAGAATTATTGTCCTATTTTAAGTGTCTCACTTGGAGGCAATAGGGGTTCTAGGACTAGGGAGTCCCATATATGCAAGCCTTGGAGACAGCCTGACCTTTGGGCTAGGTCGGGGCGATGGGATGGGACCGTAGTTCCCAAATGCTGGTCCCGAAGCCAACCGAGGGGACAGGTTAACCTGTTCGAGAGCTCGGAATTGGAGTTCTGTAGGATAGTCTCGAACACAGCCAATACGTGGTCCAGCTCCTGAAGTCCACTTGTACGATAAGCGTTTGGCCATGTTATACATTGGTCCCTCCCCATTTATATTTGCAGCAGCCTCCATTTTCTTGGTTGATACATCTGCATCAGATGTTTGTGCATCTTCTGGTTGAGCAGTTGTACCAGCTGTGTTTGTTTTTGATTCCTCATCGCCAATCTTAAATGAAAAGGAGTCATCATCTATTGCACACCTCTGTTCCAACAAAACAAAAAAATTGCTCATCAGCTATATGTTGTCTTGGACTCTAGGAATCTTACATTCATTTCTTGATTTAATTATTTAAGCAAACACTAGTATTTGCTCAATTACATGCTGCACAAATAATATGTACTACTAGTTTACGTAATGATTTTGCAGTCATGCATAAATATAAGAATGAGTAAACACAAAATTTACCTTCACATTTGTGAGATCTACATTGTGTTCCTCCAGGAAGCTAATGAACTCCCTGAAGTTCTCTTCTGTTGGGTGGTAGTGGCCACTGTAAGGCCATATAGCCTGTAAAAGTATAAGAAAATATATGTTTAAAATCACATATTATAGTGTATTTAATTATTAGTTTTTCTTTTTCTTTTTTTTTGTTGGCATAAGCATATTGTTAGATGATTATAAGTAGATATATATGTACCTCCAGAACGCCACCGTGGGCAACTAATCTTCCAGCCGCCATGGTGGCTCCACCGGAAAGGAAACTAGAATGCTGAAACACGCCTTTTTTCTTCTGCCCTACATACAAGTTCCTCAACGTGCTTAGAACAAATATCCACTTCGAGCCCTCAATTGTTTCCACAAAGAGACCACTTTGTCTGTACACAAGCTTCCCATTTTCTACAACTACTTCATACGTCTCCCTTTCATTCTGTTTTAGAGATTGAAAAAGTTAGCAGCACTTCAATTATACCCATAGAAAAATGACCCTATATATATGTATTAAGATACTAATAGATGAGTATAAAACCTACCGGTCCAAGATATTTGATGCACTGACGTTGTAGAGAAGTCCTAGGGCATTTTTCAAGGTTTACATCTTTGCCATCACCAACATCCAACCTTCATTTTTCAAAAGTGAATATTGTTAAAGCAGAAGCCATCAAACGGAAAGTCCCTTAAAAGAAAAATCTACTCTATATTTTCTCTTTTGGTAGGAGAGAAAGCCAAGGCGAAGATAATAAAAGTTGGAACATCAAATTCAAATTGTTCTAAGAATTTCAATTGAAAGGTAAAACAATATTTTCTTTGCCTACAATTTGATCATCAACCAAACAGAGTATATAGAAAGCACAGAAAAATAATGAAGTACTCACCAGTAGAAGAAAGGTTGGACGCTTTCACTATCGAACCAGATATCATAGTACATATGTAAATTGTGTCCATACCGATGGCGTGGATCAATCTGTAAATAGATAAGAAAATATTATAAGTGAACTACTAAGATTATCGCCTCTCTTGTAGCAAAATAAGTTAGCTACGGTTTATACTTTAAGCCCCCAAGACTCGTTATTCTACATATTAGTATACATGGTGTATTTTTGACTATTTATATCAGCTCCTATGGATCAACTACTGCAGAATTGTGCTTATGTCTCTTTAATGGCAGGCAAATAGCAAGTGATCCATGTAAAATAATTATCAATAAAAAGAAAAGTAAATGGAGCGTTTAGATGAGCACTTACAGCTTCAAGCCAATGTTGTAAAGCTAATTTTTGAGCCTTTTCACTCTTGCACAATCCCTTTCCCACCTGCAATTACAAGTAATTGATATCAAAATCCAATACTCTCCCAACCAAGAAAGAGACAACCCTGTGAAAGTCAAACTATCATTGTGATCCAAAAATATACCTTTGCAGCTCTTGTCCTTGCCCTAGCCCACCGCGAAACAGCGGTTTCCGGTTTCTCAACATTGAAGAATGACACCGAGCTCCGCTTGAGAGCTGCAAAATCTAATGCCTTCCACCTATAAAATATGCAATAACCAATCCCATTAATCAAATGGACAACATAAAAATGTTTATGAAGCTACAAAAAACATCCAAACAATTAGAATATGTTGAGAGACTAACCAGAGCTCCTCAACCACCACAGCACAATCTGCAAGGTTTCTTCGAGTCCGGTAACTCTTATAGACTTTCTGAAGCTTGACTGCAGCAGCATCAAGCTCGCTAACCGGCCTTGGCGAGAACAATATTGCAGGCTCAGGAAGTGAGATTGGGGACATTGATTTATGAATAAACCTAAGACCATCAGGTCTGCCATTCAAATGACCAGATTCCGATTTTTTTATATCTTGAACTAAATTCTTGAATGAAAGGGAAGTTTCAAGCATTATTTTCACAGGTGTGCAGTTCTTCAAGCTTATAGAATTCTTTTTACTCGTCCTAGGAGACCCATTTGATTTGGAGATGATTTCTGAATCTATGTGCTTGTTGAAACTATTAGTTCTCAAGGTCATTTCTTGGTTTCCAGCAGTGAGATTGATTTCGTAGGTTGAACAAAAAATTCAATGTTTTGCGATTTCTTCAAAGGTTGATTGTAGCAGAGATTGTTATAATGAGCACCAACCTGCAAAATATGAAACTACAGTAAATTCAACATGAAATTTCCGAGGGAAAAACTTGTTATTTCCTTCCCATTTCAACAACACGGATTAAATGAAAGATACCATGCATCAATAGATCATTAATAAAGATTTAAAAGATGGAACTTTTTTTCTTTTAATTAAATAAATGCATAGGCATAGAATTTGATCATTATACAAAACCCAGTTCATCATTTTAAACCAGAAACCAATAGGCACATATAACAATCCATAAATGGTCGGCAAAATATTGGACATTCTTTTCAATCATTCCCCTAAAATCCAACCATTACACATTCAGCATAAAGGGCATTGATATAAATCGCTATAATACAAAAGTCACTTACCAGAAATAGAAACCAAAACTTTCAAGATTTTTTTCTCTCTTTTTATCTCTTAGTTCTTTTCTCAAACGCAGCAAGCACTTTAAAATTCCCAACTTTACTTGAGCTTTGGCCTTTGAGTACAAGATGTTAATATGACTATGTCCACAACCGTTGCCTCTATATATATGCCCAACTCTTGAAGACGTATGAGCCAAGAAAATATTATAGTCCACTTGAACCTTTCGATACGTATCAGACGTGGACTGGAAATTTTTGTAGCAGTCTTTGAATCTTGCTAACTGATGGGCATGTGCATATTTGTATGAATGAATGGGAACGAAAAATATAAAATGTATAAAAAAAAGAAGAAAAGGATTTTGATTCAAACCCACGAGTTGTTTGATCTATTCAAAGATTGGAAATGTGGAATTGACAATGGAGAAACAAACAAAATGCAATCTTTATATAATCATATCCCCTTTCCCCCTTATCACAGACATAGAGATACAGATACATACACACACACACACACACACACACACACACACACATATATATATATATATATATATATGGAGAGAGAGAGAGAGAGAGAGAGAGAGAGAGTGGTCAAAGAAGGGAAGCTTGAGAAGAGGTTTCCATGAAAAAACAGAAGTGCCCAAATCCCAAAATTACTTCAAAATTCGTTTGTTTGATAGATTTCTCTGTGAGAAAGGAAGTCAACCTTTACCTTGCTATAAGTCCAAGTCATTAATGCGTCATGCGTGTGATGACGTCACTGCAGTATGGCGCGTTGGAGTAGATTTTGGACTACTCATTTTCTCATATTATTCTTCATCCCTCTTTTTAATTAGGGTTATATTTGTTTTTTTGCGTGCATGTATATGACACAGATACGCGTTGTCTTTTTTGATTTTTGATAAAATTGAATAATTAAAATATATTTTAATAAATTAAATTATTTGATTGAAATAATATTTAATTAATTATTTGATAATTAAAAAGTGTAAAATATTATAATGATACTATTTTATCATTTTAATCCTGTGAATTATCTAAAAAAATTATTTGATAATTTTAAATATTCAATTTAATAAAAACGAGTGAATAATATTGTTGAATGTATTTATATAAAATAATTTATATACTTTAATAAATAAATATTAAACAAATCACCTAAAAAAAAATTAACAGTAGTGTATAATATGATGATTATTACATTAGATATAAAAAAAAATATGTCAAGTTTAATAGAACAACAATATAATTAATAGTTCAAGAGAAGAATTATATTTTTTTCGTTTCAAAATATAAGATCATTATTGGCTTCATAAGTCAATTTAAAATGTTTTTAAACTCATAAATGAGATGAATTTCTTTGATTTTAGTTTATACGATGATGTATATTTAAAAATATGAAAAAATTAATACTTATTATAAGATTTATTGTTTTATAATTTTTAATAATCTCAATTTTAAATTTGAAAATATTTTAAATTTACTTTTCAAAAATTAATAATAATCTTAAATTTTAGAATGGATGGAGTATAATATTTTAAGGCTATTTTTGTCTGTTTATAGATTTAAATTTTTTATTAAGAGACAACAACTCTTAATGACTTAGGGGGTGTTTGATAAAAATTGAATGAAATAGTTCTGAATGCTTAAATAATTTGAATAAGCTGAATTAAGTAAATTTCTGAATACTAAATGAAAAAATTGTTTGATAAGTGACATGCTT
Source organism: Hedera helix (assembly GCA_947179155.2). Classification (NCBI taxonomy): domain Eukaryota; kingdom Viridiplantae; phylum Streptophyta; class Magnoliopsida; order Apiales; family Araliaceae; genus Hedera; species Hedera helix. Next base: position 8,303,806 of record OX359285.1, on the reverse strand, counting down.
GAAATATCTGAATAACATATTTTTACTATTTGTTCCCTCTGAAAAAATTCAAAGTTGTTGTAAATTTATTTAATATAATATTCAATTATTTTTTTTACTTCATTCAGTCGGGACTTAACCATTCAACAAAAAAAATTAAATTTAGTTATTTAAACAAAAAATCTGATCAATTTAACAATTCAATCCTATTCAGATGCATTAAGTTTCAATCAAGCATCCCCTTAAACTTAAGTTTCTCTCTTATTTATTTAGAAGTATTAAGAAGAATTATTTTTTTACCAAATAACTTGTGCGTTTTATGCGTCTTACCGAATTAGACATATGTTAACAAACACAACAGTTTGATATAACATTTTTATCAAAACAAATTAATATTTGTGTCAAAAATATCACATTTCCCTTTAATTAGAATTTGTTCTCAGAAAAATAATACATATTACATCAAAAAATTGCGGTGTTTTATCAAAGTATTTATAACACAACTCTTCTTCTAATTGAATTGGGATTTGTGAGGGGTTATATTTTGAATGCTTTAGCCTTGCTTTTTCGATGGGGATTGTTGTTCATTTAGGAATGTTCTTATGCCTGCAGAGAGTCAGAGACAGATAGGCAGGTCTTTGTGGCTGCTGTTTAATGGAATACTTTCTTCTTCTTTTTCCAAATCATAATGGAATACTAGTATTAAGAGACTTTTTCAAACTTGAAGCCATTTAGGAAGTTCGTTCAACAGCTCCTGTAAACTATGGCATGCAATGGGTATTTTTTATTTTTTATTTTTATTTTGTTTATTCAAGGTTTTCAAAAATCTGACTTATTGAGGAAGAAAGAAAAAAAAAATACATGATGATTTCATACAAGAGTTATAGAAACTCTAAATTTAGATTCACGCTTGTTTGAAAAACAATAAATAAATTTTAGTGTATTTTAAGTAGAAGTTTCATAGTCCGTGTGAAGTACGAGTTAATTTATATTATTTTTTTCATAAATAATTGATAAATTTTTTTTGGTATATTTATTATTTTTCTTTGACATAATACATATATAAGATTAAAAATAATTGTATATATTAAACGAAAAGTTTATATATTGACTACAATTCATGCATGCATGTGTGTGTATATATATATGAGGAATGATCAATAGCAAATAGTTATTATATGTACTATTTTAACAAACGTATTTTACACCGTTAACTTAATAATTTAAGGGTCCTTGTTGAAAGTAACTAGTAACGGCTAGGACGACTAACTTTTTTTCAACCACTATATACTACGAGTAGCAATTAGGGGAAATTTAGAAGCTCTAGCGGTAGGGAATAAAGTCAATTTGGCTGCATGTCGCTTCATGCTCTAGATACCCAATTTGAGTTTGCCATTAGAGAGAAATCTTGACTAATATCCAACTCAGTATGGTGCTAGAGCCTCTAGCGGTAGGGCTCGTTACTGGCTCTAGCGATAAGGCAGGGAAGGTATAATTGAAATTTTTGAAAGAATGTTACTATCGCTAGAAGCTATTTGAATATTATAATAGACAGTATAAAATGTAGTAGTTGAAATAGTAACCTAGCAACTGATTGTTATAGATAGACTCTCATATATTTGTGTATATAGTAAATGGTTGTTATATGCATTATTCAAGCAAACTGATTTTAATCTATATGAAAATTTAATGGTGAGCAAAAAAATGCCCGATTGCTAATAGAAATAGCGACTGAATTAGCGATCATAACAATAATTTATCATAAATTACTCTCCATATATATATATATTTCTCTGAGATTGTGTCATTTTTTTTTCGTTTCACCCTCTTTGTCTTTGTTTTATTTTATTTCCTTCTTTTTTACGATAAGCTGTCACAATTCCATCTCGTCTCTTTCTTCCTTCGACTCTTTATTTTCCCCCACCACATCCAGAATGTGCGTACGTGAGCTGAGTAGTACATATAAATGTTCATGTGATGTTGATTGAAATCATAAATATGTAGGGCAGATAAGGGCATTGGACATAATTTATGTTCCCTTATTTTATATGTTACTTGGATGGAAAAATTATGTTATATTTTTAGAGTATAATTATAATTTATTTTATCTTTTTATATGAGAGTGAAATTCACACATAATGAGAATACGAAATTATATGAGTATAAAATTTAAAATTCATTATTATATAAAAAAATAAAATAAATTATAAATATATTCCAAGAATACGAAATAACTCCTTCATTTGAATGGACTGGCGCGACAGGAGCCTAGTAATAATAGATACGTTATGTATTAAATATTAAAGGTTCAACTAGTACTTTCAAATTCAAAATCAAGAAAAGTCAAGGACTTTGCCCTTCACGCAAGCAATATGGCAACTAACGTAATTTAAACGGGCGTTGAACGTATGCCTTCGTAGTACTCGTATCCTTCCCGCCACATCTGTTATGGTCAATAATATAATAATATAATGATGATTAAAAAATAATCATAAAAAAATATATAAATAATTATTAAACTCACGTATATATAATAAATTATTTATAATTTAAATTTTGTCATATTATTTTATAAATTATTTTTTATTAAAAAAATTGTACTGTACTTGTCGATGGCAGCCCGTATCTCACTGGCCGGGTTCCGAATCAATTTTCCACTACCGGTCGATTTTATCAGATTTTGTTTGGGTACTCGTTGGGTTTTACACACTCGATGAATGTAAATGGTTAGAAATTGGATTTGAGTTTTGCTACTCATTTTAGATTTTATATACTCAATAAAAACTACTCGTTGAGGTATACGCAATGAGTGTGAAATAATTAATAAAAATATTAAATAATATCGAACATAAAATATTAATCTTTATCTAATATTGACCAAAATTTTACAAGCTTATCAAAAGCTTTAAAAACAAATAATATTTTTTTATAATTAACAAAAAACATATTTATAATTCTAAATAGCATAATAATCTTGATTGTAAGGAAGTTAGAATTAAAAATATATATGTGTAATATAAAGAAAGTAAGAAATAAAAAAATACCAGAGGATAAAAAAGACTAATTGCTTACTAGATGAATATGGTATAACAATTGAGAGTGCTATGAGACGTTCGATGAAGATATGATATTTGGTGAATAAATTTTTTTAAATAGACATGGTTGGTGTCGTTGTGAACCGTGAAAGGAGTAGAGAGATAGAAAGAGATCTTTCGATCTGTTATGGATAAATGAGAGCTGATTTGGGTGAAAAATAAAATGATAAATCGTGTTATTTGACAGTTTATGGATTTTTTTTTTTTTTTCTCTTATCACTATTTTATCAATTTTAATAGGATTCTTTTTTGGAAGGGAGGGAAGAAAATTCTTTTTATTATAAGTTGTGACCTAATTGCACCAAAAATAACTGTTTTAAAGTCTCACACTTTATCATAGGAGATATATGAATAACCATATTTTTCTTTACATATTTAATTATCAATATAATAGAATAATAGAATAATATAATTATAAATGTTAGTTTATATATATATATATATATATATATATATATATATATATATATATATATATATATATATGTCTAAAACTTATGTGAATATATGTAAGACCCCGAATTTTATGAAATATAAAAATTAATTTTTCTTCATATATATTTTTCCTGAAACAGTAAGTGGTTAAATTAACGAAATTGAAAGTTAAGGATGTTATGTGTAAATTTTATTTTGTCGGACAATATTCGTTTTGTCGGGGAATATTCGGGTCGTACGACGGCGCCGAAATAACTAATTATTGGTGGAGCCCACAACGAAATAATTGTCGGATATAGAAAACGACAGAAGTAACATTTTTAAATAAAAATAGTCAACGGTGTTAACTGTTAAAATACCGGTGATAAAAGAATAGTAGCATACGGTAATTTATGGTATTTTCTGTAGCACACGGTACTCTACAGTAGCACGCGGTATTGCACAGTGGCTCATACTATTGTTCTGATAATTGACACCGTAACTGTTACGCATCATTTCATCAATAATTGTCACTGCATAATATTTTATGTTATCAATTCAATAATTGTTGTTACACAGTATTTTGCATTATTGATTTAATAATTGTCATTACACTGTATTTTATATCATTGAGTCAATAATTGTTGTTGCACTGTTTTTAAAATTATTGAACCTAATAATTGTCACAGTTGCAAATATACTGTAATTTATGTTATTAAATTAATAATAATCTGTAACGTGTTTATTACATTATTGTTGTAGCATTATTTCATTTTATATGTTGGACCCACAGGAAAAATAAAAAATTTTATTTTTCAAAAGTTACTATTCACTCCCGGAATTTACTATTCATTCCCGGAAAAGTAACTATTCACTGACGGAAGTTACTGTTCATCTCGGGAAAGTTACTGTTCATCTGCCGACAAAAGTTACTGTTCATTACTGTTCACTTTTTGAAAATTTTAAAGTTACTGTGCAAAGTTACTGTGCAAGTATTGAAAATTTTTAAAAACGTTTGCGCAGCCTCTGCTGAATTTTTTTTTAGTTCACCTACCACGCATAGTAACCTCTTTTCTCCTATAAATAGCTTGTTCAGCTGAATAGAAAAATCACACCTAAAACATAAAATTTTTCTATAAGAATTTTATGAGTTTTCTCTGAGAATAGTAAGGCTATTTTGAGTGTTTGAAAGCCAAAAGGAGTGCAGGAATTTTTCAAGTAAGTCTTTTATTAAAGAGTAATAATTTTATAAATTCCTATTTTTCACGGTATTCACAAATCTTCCTTTAGAAGACTCTTCTTTAAGAAGATTCATTTTTAAAAGCTTTCTTTGGAAGATTTATTTTGGAATATTATTTTTAAAACTATTTTAAAGTTGGTATTTTATACTACAAAAATTATGTTAAATATATATAATTTTGATAGTTCATAATATATGAGTTATCATACACTTTGAAGTTTACATGTTGTAATTACTAATTTTATTATAAATATATAGGTTGATCAATCTCATTTAAATCAATATCCAGTCACGTGTTAAGGTAAGAAATGTCATTTTTTTACACTCTTGAACTTGCTACGGTAAGGGATATTATTTTCTTTCATACTCCTGAATCGAAACTTATTATGGAACTATTGCTTCTATAATTCCTGAAAATATTATATGATCCATAATAGTTGAACTTCATTATTTCAACTGAACCTTCCTATTTTCTGAATCTTTCTATTGAACTGTAACCGTTATTCTGAACTGAGAATCTTGAATAACATTTTTAAATTTCACTCCGCATCATGTTGACAATTTGGACATTATTTGAATCTGCACAAAGTAAACTTCCGATACTTATTGTTTATCCTGTTTCTTCTGTTCATCAATTGTATCACTATTATTTGTACTAATCATCAAGAATCAAGCTGTTGTGAATATCTGTGGCCGGGGGCACAGATGTGATATATTTGTTGAACAGATGATAGGTTAAAGGCGATATATTAGGTTAAAGGCGATACATCTGTTCGGTGTCTTTTATGGCACGTGGTGAAAGTTCTCTTTGGCCCGTAGTGCATAGATGAACTGTTGTTTGGTATGATTATGACCAAAGGCTGAATCTGGTATAATCATGACCGTTGTTGTTATATTGAAAGTTCTCTTTGGCCCGTAGTGCATAGATGAACTGTTGTTTGGTATGATTATGACCAAAGGCTGAATCTGGTATAATCATGACCGCTGGTGCTATATTGAATGTTCTCTTTGGCCCGTAATGCATAGATGAACTGTTGATTTGCATGATTATGACCAGGAACTGTGAATTTGTATTATCTTGACTAATGGTATTTCAGATGATAAAAGTTGATGATGTTTTTACGAAAAAGAGAAGCGCGTGGACATTATAGTCTACATTATTCTTCTAATAGATTGCTCATTCCGCCGCTATTATTGATCTGAACATTGTTCAAGAATTTAACTGCAGTTTTTGATATACACCTTGTATTCTGTTGTATTATATCAAGAACTCACCTGTTGAAGGCTAATGATAATTTATTCGTCATTATCTTAGTCATGATATTTCTTACTGGGCTATTTGAGCTCACCCTTTTGTTCCATTATTTTTCAACAGGATATGAGAACGTAGCTGGGTCTAGCCGGGGAATGGAGTGCGAGTCCGAGGGATATATATTATAGTCTTCACGTGTTGTAAAATAGTGTGACAATAATAGTGAAGACTTAGTTGTGTATTATTATACACGGTATTGTTGTACGTTGTGCTTTGTTGTAATAATTTTGTTGTAGTCTTTTGACGACTCAAGTTTGGGCTGTGTGGGCCTAGATTTGGGGGCGTCACAATATATGTAAATGTAAGTATTTAAATTATGAAATAAAGTTTAATAAACTTTTAATATATACATGAGCGATGTTAAAATTATAACCACTACAAGAAAAGAGAATTATTCCAACGGAATTAATTTTGACTGAACAAATTTCGTCGAAATTAACTTATTCTCGATGAAAATTAGGGTCGAGAATAAATACGTCGAAACTACTTTATTTTTGTCGAAATTCCGTCGGAAATAGCATTACATAAAGCCTGGGAAAAATTCTCACTCGCTCCAATAGTAATTTCGACGGAGTAGTATATTATTGACGAAAATTCCGTCGAAATTAAGTTATTTCCACGAGAATTAAGGCCGACGGAATTCTGTTGAAAGTATCTAATTAAAATACCCTAATCACTTTCTCCCCCTGCCACCCCTAAACCCCAAACCCCTCTATCTCTTCATCTCATCGATGCCACCACATCCATCAGTCGTCCCCACCTCCAACAGCGAGCCCATCTCTCCCTCGTCCCCACCACCTTTGCTTTGGTTCTCACCCTTTGCCTGGTCCCATCTTTGAGTTTAACCCCCAACAGCGGCGACACCTCCCATTTAGCCCCTAGTGGCGACCAACTCCTCCTCCTCCTCCTCCATTAATAGGTAGCTTAACCTCTTAATTAAAGGTTAGTTAATGAGTATGCCCTAATTTAGTGTTAAAATTATTTTACCCTATCAATATGTGCCTTAATTTAGTGTTAAAATTTATCTATAATTTTTGTGCCCCATCAATATGTATGTGGAATAATGTTTCTGATAATAATTATCAATTCCCCTAATTTTTGTGCCTTAATCTCTGATAATTTTTGTTTTCCCCTTATTAGAAAAATACATATATTTTGAAGAATAATTGTAGTATTATGTCATATATGATATTGTTAATTGATGAGAAATTATTTATTATGAATTAAGACTGCCTTATATATGATTTTGTTAATTGATCATTTTGGGATTGATATTATGTTTTGGGACTGATTTTTGGATTCAATTGGGACTGATTATGTTGGGAGTCAATTGGGACTGATTATGTTGGGAGTCAATTGGTATTGTATGGATTTTTCTTGCAATTTTTGTCTTCATCCTGTGTATATGGACTGCATAAATTTGGAATATTTGCTATTTCTGACATAATTTCTGTCAGAATTCTTCTATTGAAACATTTGCGGGCCTTACCATGTATTTATGTATTTTATTAGTTTTTCAATATTAAAATAAACTAAGTAGTATTTAATTAGTTTTCTACTAATAAAATAAAATAAAATGAACTAACATAAAATAAAAAATAAAAAAATACATTAAATAAAATAAAATAATTAAAGTAAAGTAAATTAATTAAACTACATGAAATAATATAATATACTATAATACAAATTATCTAAACTAAATATAATTAAATTAAATTAAATACTATAATATAATAACATTTACATAATTTAAAGTAAATAAAAAATTAAAATTTTTAAATTTAAAAATAAATTACACAATATAATATAGTATAATACAAACTATCTAAAAAAATAAAATAATATATTATAGTATAATAAATTAAGTGGCATTTACTTAGTTTCAGTGGTTCATAAAATAAAGTAAGAATACTATAATATGACCAAATTTACTTAAATAAATAAAAAATTAAATATGATCAAATAAACTAAATAGCCATCAGGAGCCACTGTCGAGAGTACAGGTATTTCTTCGGGGCAGTTTGCCGCGATACGCGACAAAGTAGTCCAGATGGTGGTTTCCTTATTTTCAGTGATTTTTGGGTTGCTTCTAAGTCAGTCCCCGACTACTTAGGTATTCTATTCATTTTCAATTGTATATTTTGCATGTTATTTAATTTTCATTTGTCTCTTTAATTTAGAATTACAGACTAATAAGTTATATTTTTAATTGTATCAATAGGGTGGCAATGCCGAGCGCGAGCGGTGGGATGACAACGATAATTTTCATATACCAGAGCAGTGTTGTTGACACTCGTTCGATGATTCTCCTTACACCGGGGGTAGTACTACTTTAGATTGATTTTTTTGGTATAGCTTTTATTTAGATATTTTGTAAAATATTTGTTGTTTGATTTTATGTAAATCATTGTATTTTAGCTTGATTGTTTGTAAATCATTTTTTTTAGTTTAGTTTTGTAAATCGTTGAAGTTGGTTTGACATTTTGTAGTTTATAACTTATTTGGAATTAGTCTATAAATATTATTGCTTGGAACGATGTATGTTGTTGGTATAACAGTTATATATACATGTTAAAACGTGTATATATATATATATGTTATAATTAAAGTAGTTACGTTGTATGTGTTGTAATATATAGATTATTATATGTGTTGTTGGGATAAAACAGGTTACAAGTAAAATGTGGTTTAAAAACCTGAAAACTGAAAAAACAGCCAATTTTTTTATTAAAAAAATTGTTATTTCCGACAAAATAATATAATTTCAATGGATTTTTCGTTGAAATAATTAATTTTATATTATTTATTAAATATTTAAGCCAGGTAGAATTTATATTATGTCGACGGAAGTTTCATCGAAAATAGTATTTTTAAATTTATTATAAATTAGTTAATGTCGACGGATGGTTTTTTAACCCTGACAGAATTTTCGTCGGCATTTACAAAAAATTGGACAAACCCAAGAGGAACACGTGGCCATGTTATTTTTGACGAAATATAATTCTGAGGAACTACTTTCGGTTAAAAATAAGTTATTCTCAACGGATATTTTGTTATTTTTTATTCTGTCAAAGATAATTAATCCCGACAGAATTATCAACGGAATATTCCGTCGAAAATAAGTTAATTATGACGGAATAAACTTATTTCTAATAAAAAATTCCATCGAAATTAACTCTTTACATTTCATTAGTGAAATATGTGTCATAGACAAATTAACCTAATATGTCATAATCAAAACACTACTCATATATTACTGTCAATATATTAAATTTTAACTCTTAAACTATCTATAAACATGACATTAATATATATAGAATCATTCATACAATTATCAAAGCATTTCTATATTGCGGATGTATGGCGGATAATACATTATTCATATTCGCTTTAAACTTTTAAGATTTAAATAATACTGTTCTCGTCATAATCGCATTTAGGCGATACTAACGGGTTTAGGTGTAAATTATCATCCTAGTAATAACTTTTAAGATTATATACTCCCTCCATTTTAAATTAGAAAATAATATTAATTTAAAAAAAATTAATTTTATTTTTTTTAAAATTCAAAATTAAAATAAATTTAATTAGTATATATTAATACAATTATTAATATAATAAACTACTTAATAAGTACTATTAGTTATAAGATTTATTATTTTAAAATTTTAAATAAATTATTTCAATTATAAATTTAAAAATATTTTAAAATGATCTTAAAAAATCAATAGTGATTTTATCATTCGGATACGAGAAAGTATTTTATATCAAAATGTTGGGTGCTCAACTTTTGAGATTATCATCGAACTATCGAAGAGAATATAATTTTTGAAATTGTTTTTTACACATCAATATGTAAAAAGGACTTATATTTTCGAGTTGCTATTTTCATATTTAAGAATTGATATATAGGATCCACGTAGGCATATAGTTATATTACTGATAAAGAATACTCTTCAGAAATACATTTGAGTGTGCCTTAACACGAAAATTATAAATTAATAATATAAGTCAACAAAAAATAAAAATATTTTTTTGAACCTAAAGAAAATAATGATTCCTAGAATCAATGTAAATTACAGTCAAAATTTACACTGCTTTCACCACACTTTTAATTTTTAACATAAGGTTATGCTTTAGATTGAACTATTTCTCTTAATTTAATATTATTTTATATTATTTAATTATTTTATGAGAAATTATTAGTCTCTTAATATTAGAATATTAATTTCACATTTTACATGAGATTATATAATTTCTCATAAATAGCCTTAGAAATGATAAATAAATAAAAATAGTCTTTAAGACTATTTAAAAGATTATTAATCATCCATAATGAGATAAAATAGTTCGAAATAATATTAAATTAATACAAATAATCTAATATCAATTATATTTTTTACAAACAAATATAATTATAGAACTAAAAAAGTCAGATATTATATGTATTAGTTACATGTACACACATTATTTATGGAATTTTAATGTAAAGAGAGCGAGAGAGATATAAAGTAAGAATAAAAAAATAATTATACACGTAAGAGAATTAATAGAGATGAAAACGTTAAAAATAAAAATAAAAATAATTCACTTTTGGTGTTAACACTAAAAATAATTATCTCAAATCTCTCTTGATTTATAATATAGATAGATGAGTATAATAAATATATAATTTTAAAAAAAAAGTGATGTTAGATATCTCAAAATTTTGATCTCAAAAAGTATTTTAAATGACGTATGATCAGAATATTAATTAAGTAAATTTAATGTAATTAATTATGTTATAAATTATTATCAAAATACTTAATATTATGTCATTTAAAACTAAAAATTTGAGGTCCGTAATATTACTATTTAAAAAAATTGACCAACCCTACAAAGAAGTTATGTAATGAGTAATAATATCCTCTTTTGTAGTATGAAAACTGCAAATTAAGTAGCTGAATCGAATCGCTCTTTCGGTGGAACTAATAATGGACTACCGACCTTGTTGGGTCACCGCGTAATTCTTCAGTCAGAAATTCAATGTGGGGCACTTTATGATAAACGATGAAATGCGGCTGTTATTATGACGCCGGCCAAACCTTAAGTGTAACTTTTTCCCTTTAAAGGAGGTTAGTTTGGAAATAATTTTTTAACACCTAAAATTACGTCAACCAAACCGTGTTATTGGACATTCACATTGCTAGTGCCGTAAATAGTAATAAAAAAAAATTGGTATATGTACATATTTGTATTTTTTTTAAAATGGATATTATTTATATTTAAAATAAAACAGATATATTCGTATTCAAATATAAAATATTCGTAAATAAACGAATACAAATATAAATATAGGCGTATTCGTTTAATATCCGATCGTAAATATATTCGATAGATAATGGATATACGGATATATTTGAATTCGTATTCAGAATTCGTATCTGAATAACTTATATACGTGTGGTATGTATGTGTGTGTCTATATATATATATATAATAAACATAAAATTTCAAATAACATTCATTACATATATAATAATTAGTTTTTACTATCATCAAAATATTTATTTTTAAAATATGTCATTTCTTTTTAAAAAAATAAAAAATAACACTTTTAAATATAATATTAACAACTAAAATAAATTTATTTAATTTTACTTGATGAATTTTTACTATTATAAAATGTAAAATATATATAATATATTATTTAACGAGGAAATGATATACTATAAGACAAAAATTATAGTTATTAGTTTGTTATAAATATTTTATTTTCAAAACTTATGTGTGAGAATAAGAGTGAATGATAAACTTTCATTGAAAATGCGGTTAATTTGATACTTTTGCTAAGATATTTAAATTTTGATTGATTTTTATGATCAATGACGGATAATAACATGTTTGATAAACTTTAAAAAGTGATGAGTAATTATTATTATTTTTTAATTTTTATAAATAATTTGAATAAATTGTTTATTAGGCAATTGATAAACCAATTCGGATATCCAAATATTTGAATAATATGTTAATTCGAATAAAATAAACAAAAATGGATATTATCTGTATTCGGATATTATTTCGAGTACCGAATACGAATAGTATTTTTAAAATTCATCAAATATCATATACGAATACAGATAGAGTTTTAGTTTTTTTGAATACGGATACATATACCACTGTATTTTGATCCATATATATCCGTTTACAATCCTACACATTGCATTTTAATTTAGTTCCTCTTTTCCAATCTTTAACCATCGTCTTTTAAAGAAAAAATTAAGATTTGTTTAAGTAATCGTATTAACTAATAGTTACTATCTAATAATAATGAATACTACTTCTTAACAAATTCTATTTGAAAAACAATAACTAATGATGGCATAGCTCTCGGGAGTAGTCTTTAGTTGTGGGTAGTTCGTCCAGATTTGCACAAAAAGTCCTCACGATGGTTAATGGCTTACATCACCATGGAATACCTCCGGTGTAGGTGTAAATTATGAATTTAAAATAAGTTTCATGTGTGAAATGTGTCTAACCTCTCACTTATCCCTTAAAACTTTCTTTTGTAACTCCTTTTGTTTCTGTCCCTTTGACCTGTCACATCAAGCACACGAGCATATGAGTTAGTGAGCAATGTCTCATAAACTGATAGTTGTGCTACTCAAGAAACGATTTGGTGGGGCCCTCAGTGAGGTGACAGGTTCCTGCTTTCTCCAACACATTACTATCAAGCGGGTTAGGGCCTAGCGATCCTTGGACTTAAGTCTAGTTGGGCCAACCCTAGGCCCAAATTGAGCCAACTCTAAGCATTTGGGCCTATCCCCCAACAATAACATAACATAAACTCTTGAGATGAGTTTATGGTCAAGTAACAGACTTTCTCAACTAGTCAAATGAGAATCAGATATCTATCTTTGACAAAGAATAACGATTGTTTAATAGAATAAAAGACTTGGAAGTGCCATACGAAAGTATTTAAGACAATTATATATCAAAATTTCATTTTAGTGTGTTGAATTAATTAGCTTTAAAATATAAACGTTTTGTATGATTCGGTCACATGTTTTCAAATACCAACGATCACTTTGCATACGTTTTCATTACTTCAAGTATGTTCAAATCTTTATGTTAGCAAATTTACGTATGAGCCCATTTGGATTTAATGATGACAAAACTATATCTAGTTTATGGATATATTAAGTATAAATCTGTTTCGTAAAGTAAATATGCAAGGTAAGAGAAACATAATTATTATGTGATAATGTACTATGTGTTTACTGGTTGTGTTATATGATTACATTGAAGTTATTACTGTTTGTGCTTAAAAGAACAATAAACACGAAAAGAAATAAATAAATAAATAAATAAATAAGACAAATGTGAATATATAAATATTTATTACAACCTTATACAATCCTTAAAAAGAATAATTATTGTAAAAGGACTTAGGGATCAAATGTGTTAGGTTGATCCATATCTGAAAAATATAGACTAGTTAGATAATTAAACTTGTTAGGTTGATCCTAAAGATAAACTCAGTATTGTTCTTAAAAAAATATTGTTGTAAAAGAATATTAGAGATCATATTTATTAGGTTGATTCTAAATACAAAGTATTATCATAAAAGTGTAATATATTAGGTTGAAGATCAACTGCAACAGGAGTAGAAGAATCAAGCAGAGCACGACAAAGTTTGAAGATCAGCAGATCAGAGTAAGGAACAAAACAACATAGATCATTGAGCAAGATGTCTTTGATCAAAGGGAAAGCTTACAAGACTTAAGAAGAGCAACAGTGAAAGCTGACTGAGAGATCTCAAGGCATAATGGACAAAGTCATAGAGCAAGAGGAACGTTGAGAAAATATCTCAAAATTCAACTTCATAATTCATAACTCTCATGTATCAAATAGAAGGAGATTGCAAAGTTGGAAGAATCAATTAAGTCAGATATACTACGATCAAGAAAGACAAAATCACTGAGTAAAACATTACAAACTCATGACTAGGAATGAGAAAAAAATGGGTAAAACTTAACAAAACCGATTTTTTTAACCGAATTATTTTGATTTTTCGGTTATTTTTAAAAATTCGGTTATATTCGTTTTAAGTTACGGTTTTCGGGTTCGAGATTGGGTATTGATTTTGAATCTTTCGACTACCTAAATAACTAATCTAGGAAAGAAAAAAAAACATTAAGCCCCTTGACTCTTGACCTTAAAACCCCATTCGACCATTCCCCAATTCCCCCTAATCGAGTTCCCAATCTCACTCTCTACTCTCTAATCGTTGCCTCTCTTTCACTCACTGCCCTAACCAAAACCCCTAAATCGATCCAATTCGTGACTCCGCCGCAACCTCTCCTCGATGCCGTTGAACTGCCTCCGTTGCCCTATTGCCCCGCCCTCTGGCTCTCTCACAGTCTCGCTTAGTGCACTTCTTCAATAGTTTCATAACTTCCATTCCATTTCCATTTATAGATCTAATACCCAAATTAATGAGATATGCATAGGGATTAATTGGTTTGGCTAACAAATACTTTATACTGTGCATTATGTATTTCTGTTAAGAGATGGCCTTATGTTTTTGTTCTAGCTTTGATTGTTTTGTTCGTGCCCCAAAATGGGGCTACTTCCAAGAGATATTTTCATGATTGTTTTGGGTATGGATGAGGTTAGTTCTAGTAAAAAATGTAAATGTATATCTAGTAGTTTGTTTTGTTATTCTTCTTATAAAGGTCAGGAATTAGGATGGTAGGTATTGGCCCTATTGGGTTTTGAGTTTAAGATTGGGTGGTCCTAAGTTATTCTTTTTCTATGTGAACTATGTATGATTGGTTCTATTATTTTTATTGGAAAACCATACGAGCCAAATGTATTATGCAGGACTTATATATATATATATATATATAAACACACATACATTAGCTGCCCTTTGAGTTGTAGCAACTGTGTTTTATCCCTAATGTAATAATAATCTTGATCATTTTTGCTGCATGATGAATCTGAAGAATTAACTTCTTTGTAATATATTAACTTCTTTGTTAATCTAATTTGGTTTGTTTAAAATTTTCAGTTGATGTTAAGAAATGTTTTAAATGATTTGCATGTGGTGGATGATACAGACGAGCCTGACCTTGGTGTAATTAGAGATAGGAATGAGTCAGGTGCTAGTGTTCCCACCAATATAGAGTCTGGGCAAAGCAAACCTCCATAAGTACAAAGACTACAGGACAGTCAAAAAATGTAAAGACGCAAAGAAAGAGGATGACACCTAGATCCAAGGAATAGATTTAGGGGCACTTCATTCCAGTTAAAGATAAGAATGATAATGTTATCAAAGGTAAGTGCACTTATTATGGAAAATAATTAGCTGCTGATTCATCTTCTAATGACACTACATATTTAAGAAATCACTTTAAAGCTTGTAAAAAAAAATCCTAGCAATATGGATAAAGGTCAACCCTAACTTTTAGGAATTAAAGAGGGTGAGGGAGAGGGAGGGGCAGGTGAAGGGACACTTACCACTTAGAGGTTTGACCAAGAAGCTGTTAGGGCAGCCGTGACTTACCATCTTATTGTAGATGAGCTCCCTTTCAAACATGTTAAAAATGAGGGTTTTAAAAGACTTATGCAAGTTGCATGTTTTAGGTTTCAGTTACCTTCACGTTTTATATTTGCTAGAGATTATAATCATTTGTATGATAATGAGAAGATTAAGTTGAAAACAATCCTTAGAAAAAATTGTGAACGTGTTTGCCTCATAACTGATTCTTGGAATTCTAATCAGCGCTTGAATTATATGTGTGTTACTGCGCATTTTATTGATGAAAATTGGAAATTACATAAGAAAATATTAAATTTTTGAACCATCACAAGTCATAAGGGGAAGAACATTGGGGAAATGGTTGAGTCTTGTCTAAAAGAGTGGGAACTTTCTAAGATTAATACACTGTAGATAATGCTAGCTCAAATAATACTACATCAGCTTACTTGAAAGATAGATATACATAATGGAAAACTAATGTCTTGGGTGGTAAGTTCATTCACATTAGATGTATAGCTCATATTATTATTCTTGTTGTGAATGATGGGTTGAAGTTGATCGAGAAATCTGTTGAGACAATATGGCGTACAATGAAGTATGCAAAATAATCTCCGGCTAGGGTTAAGTCATTTAATGACTATATTGAGTTTTGTGGTCTTGAAGACAAGAAAGGGTTAAGTTTACATTGCCCAACTAGATGAAACTCTACTTACTTGATGTTAAGTTCGACTTTAAAGTACAAAGAAGCTTTTGATCGATTTGGATTTGAAGATTGTGGCTTTGAAAAATAGGGGGGGGGGGGGGGGGATATTCCAACAGACTCGGATTGGAATAATGCTCAATTGTTTGTGAAATTTTTAGAACATTTTTATAATCTCACTGTGCGTATTTTGAGCTCATCTTATGTCACATCAAATAATGCATTTCATGGAATAAGTGACACTGATATTATTTTGGGAGAGTGGGAAAGAACCAATGAGAGAAAATTGCAAAAAATGGCCAAGGCAATGAAAAGAAAATATGATAAGTATTGGGGAAATGTTACAAAGATGAATATGTTGTTGTATATTCCTGTTGTGCATGATTCTCGGTATAAGTTGAGTTTTTTTCAATTTGGTTTAGAACAAATGTATGGAGAAGGTGAAATTGAAGTTGAAGATCCGGGTGTGGAAGTAGATCTTAATTTTGATATTTGATAATGAAGATAAGGATTCAGAATATCAATCAAGTAATAAGGCAACGAGGATGGAGATTGTCGATGCTGTGAAAAAAGCAATTGAAGATTTGTTTAATGAGTACAAAAAAAAGTATTCAACTCAAGAAAGTGGAACATCAAGTTTAAGTAACATGTCATCCCAAACTTCTAATGCATTGGAATCCCACAATACAAATAGACTTGCGGATAAGTTCAAAAAACATCAAATATGAGGGGTACTTGGAGACAAATCGAAATTGGACAAGTATTTAAGTGAAGATGTGGAAGAAGTCGATGACACTTTCGATATTTTGGGGAGGTGGAAAGATAGCGCAAGATTCCCTATCCTTGGACGTATTGCCCGTGATGTGTTGGTTATTCCCATCTGTACCGTTATTTTGGCGTCCGCATTTAGCACGGGGGAACGCGTTCTTGATGCATTTAGGAGTTCAGTGTCTCCTAATATGGTGGAAGCTCTCATATCTACTTAAGATTGGATTAAAATGAAGAATCGTATTGATGTGGATGAAGATAAAGACTTTGTCGATAAACTTAAAAGTGGTAATAGTTATTGTTTTTGTTTATTTTATTGAACTAATAAAGCAATTTATAAAAATAATGTATTTATATATTTTTCAATTTTCAGCAATGTCCAACTTGAGCCTTTCTACTAGTGATGTCAATGTTTCCTTGACTCAACTTCATTAATGAGGTAAATTCGTCTCTCGATTCATCATTGTAATTCAATTTCTAATGCATTGGAAATAATATGCCTTTAAGAGAAAGAACCAATGAACCATCATATGTAACTTTAAGCTGATATATGCATTGTATCCTCTTTATTTCTTTATGATAAAATCCTTTTCTTTTGTTTATAAGAATATTAATAGCTGTTGGAGGTTATCAGTTATCACCCCCCTTTATATCTTTGTCCTTGCAATTTTTTATCATTTGTAAAGATTTTGTTGCCTCGTATTCTTCTTTGAGTTACATTATTGAAAATACCTATATGTGTCAGCTTGATTTATTGACTAAGTTTACTTGTTACAAAAAAAGGGGTTTCAACTGCAATGCTATGAAATTATAGAATTTCAGTCTTGGGTTTCATCTAGTGTTTGCTGACATATAGAAGGAAGCATGTAGCTGCTTCAATCCTGCTGCATATGTGCTTCTGTTGTGCACTTGTGCTGACCTGCACATTGCTGGCTTGCTGCATCATCTGCATATGTGTTGTTGTTTACTGCTGTGCAGTCTGTGTTGCAAATTTGCATGTTGATTATTGACTGAATGACTGTTTTTATTTATTTATTAAAAACTCTTGTATTGAAACTTTGAATAATGTTAATTAATATACTGTTAATTTTAATCATGTTAATTATTAATTAAACTGCTTGGCTTAGGTGGCTAGTTGGTTATTTTTGTGAATGTATTGACTGTTGTGTAATTGTGTTGTTAATTATGTAACTCTTAATTTCGGGTATTAACCGAATAACCGAATTGTAAATTCGGTTATTTGGTAATTTGGTTAAATCAAATTTTGGGTAGCTATTCAGATAGTAAAAAATTATAAATTTCGGTATTCAATTTTCACTATTTGGTTTTCGGGTTTACCCGAATGATCACCCCTACTCATGACTCTCAGATCATCAAGTAAGGACATGTTCGTAGAGTTTAGAGCAGACTTTAAGATTGTTGATTAAAACTGAGAAGAATAATCTACAAAGAAGACAAAGCCACTAAGGATAAAAGCTGAACAAAATGAGATTATAAGAAATCCCGTGTTAAGTAGATAGGAGAATACTTAAGCACAGAATTGGATAAAATCAACAAAACTACTTCAATGTAGGAGAAAGGATTGAAAGGAACAAGGATTATTCCACAAGATCAAAGCAATGGAAGAGTTAATAAAGATCTATCAAAAAAACTCATCACAGTACAACAAAGACAAACGACTCTAGCAAAAGAAGTAGATATGAAAACTCACAGGTGATGAATAAGTCAAAGTACTCAAGATCATAGAATGGAGCTGAACTGAATATCATCAAATCGTTGAGTCAATCATTATTGTTGAGTTACATCAGAATGTAGAGTTACAACATTAATGAACACTTAGTGCTATACATATCAAGAACATAATGCCAACAACACTAAGAGACAGATTCACTATTACTTATGATTGGAATGATCTTACCAAAAAAATTCTTTAAAGAAGTAGTCGGTGGATAAGTAGCTGACAGAAACAAGGAACAAAACAGGATTAAGCATCAGTTAGATTATCTGCAGAAGAGGATATCCACTGCAACAAAAGAAGTGTACTGAAAAAGGGATAAAGTGGTGATTATAATCTTGTAGGTAGTAAGCGTCAACTAAGGGGGAGCTGGTCATCAAGAAGAAGAAGAATGAACCTGAAAAGAGCAGATGACTAAATATGAGAATTCTTAGTTCTCATGAAGTGAACTAAGATTAACTAGCAAATCAAAGAAATGAGATAGAGATAGTAACATTATTGCAAACACAAACTAAGAGCATTTATGGGAATTGATGAGCAAGCTGAATTTAAAAATACTCTATGATAAGAAGACTGAAGAAATCATAGAGTACATAAAGACCATCATTGAAAGACTGAAGGTCGCAGAGTCTGCAAAATCGTAAAGCTCTAAGTTCGTGGAGTAGATCGCAGAGCAATAGAATCGTAAAGTCTGCAAATCATAAAGTTAAAAGTTGCAAAGCAGCTCATAGAATAAAATGAAAAACTAATCGTAAAACAAGTCAATCAAAATAAACACTACGATAAGGAGACAAAGACAGATCAATCAGATGTAACCATAGATTGACACTTGGAAGATTAACAGAATGGAAGGTTTTAAAGATATTGCTATACATTTAAAGCTTAATCTGAACCTCATAAAAGAAATATCCAACGACTACTTAATATAGTGACGTCATCCATGTGGACGTTACTATTAAAGACTGATGTGACATAACAAAGCATAAAGCAAGCTGAAATGCCAGAACAAAAAGCAAGCAAACATAGCAAAAAATAATAGCAGAAAGCAAACTGATATGCCAGAACAAAAAGCAAGCAGACATTTCTCAAATATTAACATAAGAGATCTTCAATATCAAAACATTAAATAAAACAACAACTATCTTCTAACGGTTACCTTCCAATAGACAAACTCTCAATGAGTAAATCTCTAATGGAAAAAATGATAGAGATCTCTTTATATAAAAATCATCATCTGATACGAAAAATAGAAGAGAGACGGAAAAAGAGAAGAGCCATAAGAGAAAAAACTTAACCAATGCAGACATCAGTCTAAGAGAAAAATTGGTGGTGAATGAAGAAGCTGAAAACAGAAGAGAGAATCCACCACCCAAGAGAAAACGTAGAGTTAAATCAGTCAAAGCTGAATGAAAAAGATTGGTCTACACACTAAGGGAGTACATGGAGAAAAGACCAATTTATAAGAGACCGAAGAGGGATTGATCATTTACAAGAACATCATCAACCCAAAACTACTCTATGCTTTAGAGGATCGATTAAGAATAATTCCCAAGCAAAAGCCGATCAAAATATTAAAAGGCTCTGGAAATCATTCCTTTGTTGTCAAACTTTTCATCAAAGAGCTTAACTTTAGCTTGACAACACCCTCAATAATTCCAACAACAAAGTTGGGACTTAGTGACCAGCTAAATTCAAAGAAATATGCCCCAAGATGGGAAAATGACTGTGTATCCTATGGAGGAAATCGAGTGAGGCCCGTTTGATTCTTAGTGAATTAACCCTTGTTGAGGGAAGATGACTTAGTGTCCTATGAGGAGATAATATGAGACTTAGTGACCTGTCTGATTCTTAGTGAATCAGACCTTTAGTGGAATGACTTAGTGTCCAATTTATCTTTAGTGGAATTGAAAGTAGTATGCCCTCAAGCCAATCACATTTGATGTGATAAGCATATACTTTGTAATCTTGTTCGTTTATTAATAAAAGAATCAAGACATTTATTTATTCATGATTAATTACTTGAATTAATCAAATGGATAAACCCATAGTTTTCGAGCAATGCTTTTAGAACCATGATGAGGATCATTCTAATGAGATCTAAATTCAAGATAGCTCAAAACTAAAATTGTTCCTAATCGTTGGATCACTAAAAAGGGGATTAGTAGATCCGGATAGATTGGTACATACTATGCTTGCTCTTATGAAGAGGATGATTGATCTCATAATCATTTGTGTTGAGACACTAAAGCAAGTATGTAGGTGCTTATTAGAGAATAAGTTCACTGAACGTGACTCGCTCAAGGAACACCTAATGGAGTCTTACTTGTCTGTCAATAGGAGTTCCTTTTGTGATAGTAGTACAAGTGATCCTTGGACTTGAGATCATCATAGTATCTTGTGTATGATGAATTATGTTTTGACATATTCCTTAAAACCTTTAGGGTGTATCAAAGGGTATGATCGGATATAATAAGTCATACATAGAGATAAGTGAATGATCAACAAAGAATCTACCACTTCTAGTAAAAGAAGAGAATGTCCCATGCGATTCGATAAATGACAACTCAGTAGTCCTTGGCCAAGGCAGAATGAAAATTAGAAAGTAGTTTCTAATTTACATTAATTAGAGTTATTCATTTAAGGATCGAAATGCATATAATCAAATAAAATAAGACTTGACAGTAATACCGTGTCTTATATTTGATTGGAACGTTGTGAGGTAGAAGGATTGAATTGTACGGTAACTATTCGCTGAATAGGTTCTTTTGTGATTAAATGTTGAAATCTATATTATCTGAAAAGTCGTTGATCGCTAAGGGGGCTTACCCTTATTATGGAATAAATATTATTTATTTAAATAAATTAAATAGTTTAATTTATTTATATAAATAAGATTAGAATAGTTCTAATTAATTTATTCTATAACCGGTTTAATATGGAGAACCTAAAGGGTCACACCGCAAAAGGAAAATAATTATTTAAGTAAATGGCATAATTGTAATAATGAATTAAGTATATTTAATTTATACTATTTGGATAGAATAAATTAAATAGCTTAATATTTATTATTTAGTATTTTGGAAATACTAATTATAAATTAATAAGAGGAGTCTTATTATTATTACTACTATTATTATTATTATTTAGTTCCTAACTGGTTTAGGAATTAATTAATAAGAGTACTTTCATAATTGATAATTAAGTTCCTAAATAGTTTAGGGGTTATAATTATTATATTAAATTAATTAAGATCCTAATTAGATTAAGAGTTTAATTAAAAACCCTATTCCTAAAGGTGATAGGAGGGTTTACTAAAGCTATAAATAAGAGAAGTCTTATTATGGATTAGGGTTACACACATACACTTCTACAAGTTTTGGGAGAGTACTCACATATTCTCTAGAGAGAGAAAACTAGGGTTTGCCATCACCCACTTCTTGAATTATTGTTATTCTTTGGTGGATCACCTCTAGAGGCCAAACACTTGGGTGGCTAACATTGATCATTGGAATCCAATCGGTGAAATTCAAGGAGAACGCGAAGGATTTGGAGGTGAACTTGTACCCGTTGAAGCTTTGAGTTCTACAAGGGTATATCTCTAACTTCTTCTTTATTAATTAATAATTGCGCATAAAGGTCGATCCTGGATTATGGTTTGTAAATTTTTAAATTTGATTTTACCATGCTTCCGCTATTTTATGCAATTTAATTGCGTCTATGAATATTACAAACCAACAGTGGCATCAAGAGCCAAACTTTATGCGAATTATTAATTGTTTTAATTTTATATATGTATGGGTATGTGTTTAGAACAATTTATTGGGCATAATTTGTTGTATAATATTATTATTTTTAATACCTAAATTGGTTACGGAAATTGTTCTGCAACCCAAAGTTTCGGTAAAGCATGAAAAGGTTAGTAAAAATGGAAAAAGTTTTCAGATTATATATATATATGTTTATATTATTACCGAAGTGAATAATGTGACGCCCCCAAATCTGGGCCCACACAAACCAAACTTGAGTCGTCAAAAGACTACAACAAAATTATTACAACAAAGCACAACGTACAACAATACAGTGTATAATAATACACAACTAAGTCTTCACTATTATTGCCACACTATTTTACAAAACGTGAAGACTATGATAACTATTCCTCGGACCCTCACTCCATTCCCCGGCTAGACCCTGTTATGTTTTCATCTCCTGTTGAAAAACAATGGAACAAAAGAAAGGGTGAGCTCAAATAGCCCAGTAAGAAATATCATGACTAAGATAATGACGAATAAATTATCATTAGCCTTCAACAGTTGAGTTCTTGATAGAATACAATAGACTACAAGGTTTATATCAAAAACTGCAGTTAAATTCTTAAACAACGTTCAGATCAATAATAGCAGCGGAATGAGTAATCTATTAGAAGAATAATGCAGACTATAATGTCCACTCGGTTCTCTTTTTAGGAAAAACATCATCAACTTTTATCATCTGAAATATCATTAGTCAAGATAATACAAATTCACAGTTCCTGATCATAATCATGCACATCAACAGTTCATCTTTGTACTACGGGCCAAAGATATTCAAAATAGCACCAACGGTCATGATTATACCAGATTCAGCCTTTGGTCATAATCATACCAAACAACAGTTCATCTTTGCACTACGGGCCAAAGAGAACATTCACCACATGCCATAAAAGACACCGAACAGATGTATCGCCTTTAACCTATTATATCGCCTTTAACCTATCATCTGTTCAACAGATATATCACATCTGTGCCCCCGGCCACAGATATTCACAACAGCTTGATTTTTGGATGATTAGAATGTTATAAATGATGAACAGAAGAAATAGGATAACAATAAGTATCGGAAGTTTACTTTGTACAGATTCAAATAATGTCCAAATTGTCAACATGATGTGGAGTGAAATTTAAAAATGATATTCAAGATCCACAGTTCAGAATAACGGTTACAATTCAATAGAAAGGTTCACGTAAATAGGAAGGTTCAGTTGAAATAATGAAGTTCAACTATTATGGAACATATAATATTTTCAGGAATTATAGAAGTAATAGTTCCATAATAAATTTCGATTTAGGAGTATGAAAGAAAATAATATGCCTTACCGTAGCAGGTTTGATTAACAAAAGGTGAAGGAAATTAATACAAAGGGTTATTCACCAACAGGCGGCAATCCGCTCCGTAAGGTTATTCCCACAATTTAATAGAATTTGAGTACAAAGAGTTATTCACCAAACAGGCGGCAATCCGCTCCGTAAGGTTATTCTCAGAGATTAATAATGAATGAATACGAAAGGTTATTCACCAACAGGCGGCAATCCGCTCCGTAAGGTTATTCCCACAATTTAATACATGGAAATAAAAGGCACGTCTTATGAGTAAGGAAGAAACAATATTATTATCGAGAATCAAATAATGATAATCCCTTACCATAGTACGTTTGAATAATGGAAGATGAAAAAGATGGTATCCCTTACCTCAACACGTGACTGGATATTGATTTAAATGAGGTTGATTAACTTGAACAGTACACGTATACTTATAGATCTTCACAAATACTCAAGATGACTTAAGCACACTTAGAGAGAACTTTCACAAGAAGTATTTAGAGAGAGAAAGAAAGAACAAGTAAGGAAGTTTATGAAAAATCCTTAAGTTAAGGCTTCTATTTATAGCCAAAAATCTTATCATTCATTTAATCTAAACCATTCATTTAAAGATCATCTTTTAATCTACACCATCCATTTCAAATATTATATTATCTTTAATCTACACCATTCATTTCATATCACCTAATAATCACCTAACTTTACATTATAAACAAATCAATTTAATTATTCAACAATAATTCACACTTTAATCTACACCATTCATTTCATATCACCTAATAATCACCTAACTTTATATTATAAACAAATCAATTCAATTATTCAACAATAATTCACACTTTAATCTACACCATTCATTTCATATCACCTAATAATCACCTAACTTTATATTATAAACAAATAACTTTATCAATTCAATTATTATGACTAATTGTTATAAATACAGTATAGTTAGCTCTTAGATATCAAGTCAATAAATTAATGAAATACAACTGTTTAAATAACATCATAATAGAGATAACAATAATGTAAAATAAAGCATACGTTACTGTGTAATGACAATTATTGATTCAATAATGTGAATTACTGTGCATATGTTACTGTGACAATTATTAGGTTCAATAATTTTAAAAACAGTGCAACAACAATTATTGACTCAATGATATAAAATACAGTGTAATGACAATTATTAAATCAATAATGCAAAATACTGTGTAACAACAATTATTGAATTGATAATATAAAATATTATGCAGTGACAATTATCGATGAAATGATGCGTAACAGTTACGGTGTCAATTATCAGACCAAAAATATGAGACACTATGCAATACCGTGTGTTACTGTAGAGTACCGAGTGCTACAGAAAATACCAATAACTACTGTATGCTACTATTCTTTTATCACCGGTATTTTAACAGTTCCGTTGACTATTTTTATTTAAAAAGGTTATTTCTGTCGTTTTCTATATCCGACAAATATTCCGTTGTGGGGTCCACCAATAATTTGTTATTTCGGCGCCGTCGGACCAAACGAATATTCCCCGACCAAACGAATATTCCCCGACAAAGCGAATATTGTCCGACAAAATAAAATTTGTACATAACATCCTTAACTTTTAACTTTATCGATTTAACCACTTACTGTTTAAAAAAATATCTATATGAAGAAAAATTAAATTTTGTATTTCATAAAATTCGGGGTCTTACAACCTCCCCTCCTTATGAAATTTCGTCCCCGAAATTGACGTACCTGACATATCGAAGAGGTAAGGATACTTAGATTTCATCTCAGATTCTAGCTCCCAGGTCATTTCCTCAGTATCTTGGTTTCTCCATAAAACCTTAACTTGAGGTATAACCTTTGAGCGTAGGATCTGCTCCTTCTTATCCAGGATCTTAACAGGTACCTCCTCGTATGTTAAATCCTCTGCTATAACGTCTGGTTCTAACTCAATGACGTGGTTTGGCTCCTTCACATATTTACGTAACATAGATATGTGAAAAACGTTATGGATGCGAGACATACTTGGTGGTAGGGCTAGTCTGTAGGCTACGGTTCCTATTCGATCGAGGATTTCAAATGGGCCAATAAATCGAGGGTTGAGCTTTCCTCTCTTTCCGAATCTCGTAACCCCTTTCCATGGAGAAACACGTAAGAATACATGATCTCCGACGTTGAAACTTTCGTCTCTCCGATGAAGATCAGCATAACTCTTTTGTCGTTCTTGTGCGGTCTGTATTCGTTGTCGGATCATTTGGATCTTTTCGGTCGTCAAGCGTACCAACTCGGGTCCCAACAATTTTGCTTCTCCTATCTCATTCCAACATATTGGAGAGCGACACTTCCTTCCATACAATGCCTCGAATGGAGCCATGCCTATGCTTGCTTGGTAACTGTTGTTGTAAGAAAATTCCACCAACGGCAAGTACTTATCCCAACTTCCTTTGAAGTCTAATACACAAAGTCTCAAAAGATCTTCGAGGGTCTGGATCGTCCTTTCCGATTGTCCGTCCGTTTGAGGATGGTATGCAGAACTAAAACGTAGTTCAGTGCCCATAGCTTTTTGTAGACTGATCCAAAAGCGTGAAGTGAATCTAGGATCTCGATCAGAAACTATGGAAACTGGCATGCCATGCAATCTCACGATCTCATTTATGTACATACCGGCAAGACGTTCAAGTGAAAAGTTTTCTCGTATAGGCAAGAAATGAGCAGATTTGGTCAATCTATCTACGATCACCCAAATTGCATCTAAGCCTTGAGAAACTTTTGGAAGACCCGTCACGAAGTCCATATTGATGTGTTCCCACTTCCATTCGGGAACTTCAAGTGATTGTAATGGACCTTTAGGAACTTGATGTTCTGCCTTGACACGTTGACAAGTTAGGCACCTTGAGATAAACTCCGCAATCTCTCTTTTCATATTGTTCCACCAAAATGTATGTCGAAGATCTCGATACATCTTGGTACCTCCTGGGTGGATTGCAAATGGCGTGTTGTGTGCCTCCATCATGATTTTATGCTTTAATTCAGGATCGTTAGGAACACAGAGTCGAGAGTTGACTCGAAGTATTCCTTTCTCGTCGATTCTTGCTTCGGGAATGGCACCTTCTTGTACTTTCTTTATCATGTTTATCAGTTCCGGATCGGTAGCTTGAGCAGCTTTAATTTTATCGATTAAAGTTGGTTCTACTCGCACGTGAGCAATCTTCGAGTGGGTCCCTGGTGTCTTTAGCTCTATCTCCATCTTTTGCAAGTCGTACAAAATACACTTTTGTGTTGTCAGCAGTGCACTTGTACTTGCATAAGATTTTCTGCTCAAAGAGTCAGCTACAACGTTCGCCTTTCCCGGGTGATACTGGATTGTGTGGTCATAATCCTTTAACTGTTCAAGCCAACGTCGTTGTCGCATGTTGAGTTCCTTCTGGGTGAAGAAATACTTGAGACTCTTATGATCCATATAGATATCCACTTTTTCTCCGTACAAGTAGTGTCTCCAGATCTTCAACGCGAAAACGACTGCTGCCAACTCTAGATCATGAGTAGGATAATTTTTCTCATAATCTTTGAGTTGTCGAGAGGCGTAGGCTATAACCTTTCCATGTTGCATAAGGACACAGCCTAGACCTTTGCCAGAAGCATCGCTGTAGATAACAAATTCTCCTGATCCTGATGGTATGGTCAGAACAGGAGCTGAAACAAGTCTCCTCTTGAGTTCTTGAAAACTCTTCTCGCATTCCTCGCTCCATATGAATTTTGTGCTTTTCCGAGTAAGCTGCGTTAATGGAGTGGCGATTCGAGAAAATCCTTCTACGAATCTCCGATAATAACCAGCTAGACCCAGAAAACTTCGGACTTCGGTTACTGTTTTGGGTTGTTCCCAATTTAGTACCGTTTCAATCTTCGCAGGATCGACTGATATTCCTTGACTAGAAATCACATGCCCAAGAAACGCGACCTCCTCAAGCCAGAACTCACATTTCTTCAACTTGGCATATAATTTGTTTTCACGGAGCTTTTGTAGTATCAATCTCAGGTGTTGTTCATGATCCTCGCGACTCTTGGAGTATATGAGGATGTCATCAATAAAGACAACCACAAAATGATCCAAATGTTCTTTGAATATCCGGTTCATCATGTCCATGAAAGCTGCAGGAGCATTAGTTAGTCCAAAAGGCATGACTAAGAACTCATAATGCCCATAACGAGTTCTGAAAGCAGTCTTTGGAATGTCTTCAGCTTTAACCTTTAACTGATGATATCCAGAACGGAGATCAATCTTTGAGAAATGTTGAGCGCCTTGCAATTGATCAAACATGTCATCAATCCGAGGTAACGGGTACCTGTTCTTGATGGTGACATGGTTCAATTCTCGGTAGTCAATGCACAATCTCATACTCCCGTCTTTCTTCTTCACAAATAGAACAGGAGCACCCCAAGGTGATGCACTCGGACGAATGAAACCGGTATCCAACAATTCCTGTAGTTGGACTTTTAACTCTTGAAGTTCAATGGGAGCCATTCGGTAGGGAGCTTTGGAAATGGGCTTGGTACCGGGTTCAAGATCAATATAAAAATCAATTTCACGGTTTGGGGGTAAGCCAGGAAGTTCTTCAGGAAAAACGTCAGGAAACTCATTAACAATGGGAATATCATTTAAGTTTGACGTATTTTTGTTCAAATCAGTGACATGAGCTAAAAAGGCTTGACATCCGTTTTTCAATAAACGAATGGCTTTATGGCTAGAAATAACAGTTATAGATTTCAATGGTTTAGTTGCTTGAATTTGCATGACAGGTTGATTAGGAATATGAAAACTAATAATCTTATGAAAACAATCAATTTTAGCATGATGGGTAGTCAACCAATCAATTCCTAAAATCACATCAAATTCATGCATCTCCAAAGAAATAAGGTCAACAGGTAATGTGAGGTTGTTGATTTGAACTAGGCAAGATTTATAGACAGTAGATGTAATGGTCATTTCTCCTAATGGGGTTTCAACTGATAAGTCAAAGTCCAAATTTTCAGGAGTTAAGTTTAAACGCTGAGCACATGCAGGTGAGATAAAAGAATGGGTAGAGCCAGTATCTAACAAAGCGTAGACTTCACGAGAATTTATGAATAGCTTACCGGTTATCACCTCGTTCGAATTTCGCGCCATTTGGGATGTCACAACAAAAGCTCTCCCTTGAACTACAGATTTTCCCTTATCCGCGCTAGCTTTTGGTATCATCATTGCAGCTGGACTTGATTTTGTGGCAGGACAAAACCGCGCAAGATGACCCTCTTTCCCACAACTGTAGCACTTTTTGGACTGCAGTGTACAGTTTGGGCTGATGTGACCTTCCTGACCACACCTATAGCATCTCACTGGTGGTCGATCTTCTCCCCTTGAAACTGGGGTCGGTGCTGGTGTTGGTACTGGTGCTGGTGCCCTTCCATAATTATTATGGAATCTCTTTCTTTTGAAATTGTTCCCACTAGATTCTCCTCTTCTGTTATTTGGTATGGAATTACCACCGAAGTGTTGGTTACCTCCTCGATGGTTCTCGTTCCTGTGGTTGTTGTCACTCCTTTCTCTATGCTGATCATTAACTCTTGGCTGCAATGTTTCATCTGTTTGCTCCACCCTTTGAGCCCTATCTACAACATCTGAATACAAACTAAATTTATGAGAGCTAAGTTGTTGACGAATTTTGAATCTCAAACCTCTTAGGAACATCCGACTCATTCGTGCTTCGTCATCCACAAGATGGGTGGCAAAGCGAGATAACTCGGCAAACTTGGCTTCATATTGGGAGACTGTCATGTTTCCCTGCTCCAGCTTAATGAATTCCACCTCTTTCATATGGCGGATGCTTTCTGGGAAATACTTCTCGTTAAACAGTTCTTCGAATTCTGTCCAAGACATTTCGAGTGCTGAAGGTTGGATACGTTTTACCGCTTCCCACCAATGGTCCGCCTCACCTCGTAACATAAAAGTGGCAAATGGCACCTTCTGATCATCAGCGCATTGTAAGACATCAAGTATTTTTGTCGTCTGCTTTAGCCATGCCTCCGCTTTGAGTGGGTCAGGCTTCTCGTGGAATTCAGGTGGTCCTAATTCTTTAAATTGCTTAACAGTGACCATCCTCAAATTGCCAGCGTTTCTACCGTTATTATTGACTGGATTTTCTCTTCCTTGATTCTGTATGAACTGCATGAAATTCCTAAAGAATCCATCGTTCATCATGTTATCAGGAACATTATTTCCTGAGTTGGCAGGAGGATTGTTTGGGGCCTCTTGATTCTCGGCTACATTTGCTTCAGGCATTCCATAGTTAACCTCTTGATTTCCAGATGCCAAACTAAACTGTGGTCACAAAATAAATGTTAGTTCAAATAAACTGACTCATCACTTCATGTTCCTACATTCAAATCGACTCATTAGATAATAAAATCTATTTTAGGTAGGACACACTAGTGACTGATTCTATTCGTCTCTCCCCTCCTAGTTCTACCCCAGATCTCCATTAAAGACCATATCCCTAAGCTCTGATGCCAACTGTGACGCCCCCAAATCTGGGCCCACACAGCCCAAACTTGAGTCGTCAAAAGACTACAACAAAATTATTACAACAAAGCACAACGTACAACAATACAGTGTATAATAATACACAACTAAGTCTTCACTATTATTGCCACACTATTTTACAAAACGTGAAGACTATGATAACTATTCCTCGGACCCTCACTCCATTCCCCGGCTAGACCCTGTTATGTTTTCATCTCCTGTTAAAAAACAATGGAACAAAAGAAAGGGTGAGCTCAAATAGCCCAGTAAGAAATATCATGACTAAGATAATGACGAATAAATTATCATTAGCCTTCAACAGTTGAGTTCTTGATAGAATACAATAGACTACAAGGTTTATATCAAAAACTGCAGTTAAATTCTTAAACAACGTTCAGATCAATAATAGCAGCGGAATGAGTAATCTATTAGAAGAATAATGCAGACTATAATGTCCACTCGGTTCTCTTTTTAGGAAAAACATCATCAACTTTTATCATCTGAAATATCATTAGTCAAGATAATACAAATTCACAGTTCCTGATCATAATCATGCACATCAACAGTTCATCTTTGTACTACGGGCCAAAGATATTCAAAATAGCACCAACGGTCATGATTATACCAGATCCAGCCTTTGGTCATAATCATACCAAACAACAGTTCATCTTTGCACTACGGGCCAAAGAGAACATTCACCACATGCCATAAAAGACACTGAACAGATGTATCGCCTTTAACCTATTATATCGCCTTTAACCTATCTTCTGTTCAACAGATATATCACATCTGTGCCCCCGGCCACAGATATTCACAACAACTTGATTTTTGGATGATTAGAATGATATAAATGATGAACAGAAGAAATAGGATAACAATAAGTATCGGAAGTTTACTTTGTACAGATTCAAATAATGTCCAAATTGTCAACATGATGTGGAGTGAAATTTAAAAATGATATTCAAGATCCACAGTTCAGAATAACGGTTACAATTCAATAGAAAGGTTCACGTAAATAGGAAGGTTCAGTTGAAATAATGAAGTTCAACTATTATGGAACATATAATATTTTCAGGAATTATAGAAGCAATAGTTCCATAATAAATTTCGATTTAGGAGTATGAAAGAAAATAATATCCCTTACCGTAGCAGGTTTGATTAACAAAAGGTGAAGGAAATTAATACAAAGGGTTATTCACCAACAGGCGGCAATCCGCTCCGTAAGGTTATTCCCACAATTTAATAGAATTTGAGTACAAAGAGTTATTCACCAAACAGGCGGCAATCCGCTCCGTAAGGTTATTCTCAGAGATTAATAATGAATGAATACGAAAGATTATTCACCAACAGGCGGCAATCCGCTCCGTAAGGTTATTCCCACAATTTAATACATGGAAATAAAAGGCACGTCTTATGAGTAAGGAAGAAACAATATTATTATCGAGAATCAAATAATGATAATCCCTTACCATAGTACGTTTGAATAATGGAAGATGAAAAAGATGGTATCCCTTACCTCAACACGTGACTGGATATTGATTTAAATGAGGTTGATTAACTTGAACAGTACACGTATACTTATAGATCTTCACAAATACTCAAGATGACTTAAGCACACTTAGAGAGAACTTTCACAAGAAGTATTTAGAGAGAGAAAGAAAGAACAAGTAAGGAAGTTTATGAAAAATCCTTAAGTTAAGGCTTCTATTTATAGCCAAAAATCTTATCATTCATTTAATCTAAACCATTCATTTAAAGATCATCTTTTAATCTACACCATCCATTTCAAATATTATATTATCTTTAATCTACACCATTCATTTCATATCACCTAATAATCACCTAACTTTACATTATAAACAAATCAATTTAATTATTCAACAATAATTCACACTTTAATCTACACCATTCATTTCATATCACCTAATAATCACCTAACTTTATATTATAAACAAATCAATTCAATTATTCAACAATAATTCACACTTTAATCTACACCATTCATTTCATATCACCTAATAATCACCTAACTTTATATTATAAACAAATAACTTTATCAATTCAATTATTATGACTAATTGTTATAAATACAGTATAGTTAGCTCTTAGATATCAAGTCAATAAATTAATGAAATACAACTGTTTAAATAACATCATAATAGAGATAACAATAATGTAAAATAAAGCATACGTTACTGTGTAATGACAATTATTGATTCAATAATGTGAATTACTGTGCATATGTTACTGTGACAATTATTAGGTTCAATAATTTTAAAAACAGTGCAACAACAATTATTGACTCAATGATATAAAATACAGTGTAATGACAATTATTAAATCAATAATGCAAAATACTGTGTAACAACAATTATTGAATTGATAATATAAAATATTATGCAGTGACAATTATCGATGAAATGATGCGTAACAGTTACGGTGTCAATTATCAGACCAAAAATATGAGACACTATGCAATACCGTGTGTTACTGTAGAGTACCGAGTGCTACAGAAAATACCAATAACTACTGTATGCTACTATTCTTTTATCACCGGTATTTTAACAGTTCCGTTGACTATTTTTATTTAAAAAGGTTATTTCTGTCGTTTTCTATATCCGACAAATATTCCGTTGTGGGGTCCACCAATAATTTGTTATTTCGGCGCCGTCGGACCAAACGAATATTCCCCGACCAAACGAATATTCCCCGACAAAGCGAATATTGTCCGACAAAATAAAATTTGTACATAACATCCTTAACTTTTAACTTTATCGATTTAACCACTTACTGTTTAAAAAAATATCTATATGAAGAAAAATTAAATTTTGTATTTCATAAAATTCGGGGTCTTACAAATAAGAAATCTGCTAACTTTCGGATTTGGTGTATATATATATATATATATATATATATATATATATATAGTCCAAAAGCATGCGGATATATAATATATATATTGTATTATTTGTATATATATTAGCAAAGAAAGCAAAGCATGGTTTTCGGTTTTGGTGGCAGCTCACGAATTTGGTATATGTATTCAATTTACTTGTCCCAAAATTATGGTCACCATGAATCCTAGTAGCTACGGTTTTGAAAAGCAAAAAGATCACTTTTGGTATTATATATATATATATATATTAACCAATTAATATATGTATATGTGATAAAGGTGTCACTTTACCAACTTGGAATTGGATTACCATAACTGTGTCGGCAATATTGAATTCAAAAGCAATACTACCGAATTGTTATATATATATATACTTTCGGGTGTGTAATATATATATATATATATATATATATATATAGTAGACGATTAATTATATATTATTAATATATATGATATATTTATAATATATATTAATTAGCCAAACAGTTTGGTAATTTTATATAAATTTTAAAATTTCAAAATAAAAGAGTTTATTTTGGGTAATTTTAAAATAATAAAAAAAATAAATAGTTTATTTTAAATAATTTTATAATTAAAATAAAAAGTTTATTTTAAACATGAAATTGGATTTCATGCAACTCTAATTGCCCATTAAATGATACCAATACATATATGGAATGTTTTATTTAATTCATGCGATGAATATTATTTATTGATATATATGTTGATATATATGATAATAAATGAGATTGATTATGGACTAATTGACCAATATGATTGGATTTAATTTTAAATGGATGCATGAATGAATGGGTTTTATAAATGGGGTCTGCGTACCTCGTCTTTCTAATTTTTCTTATGTATAATTCTATCTCCCTCCTATGTACTTCCCCTTGACTGTTGATCAATGTTTCTATTTATTATAAATAGTTTTGTAATAGAAATAGTTAGAATTATTTTGAAGAATTGGAGCAAAGGAGCAAGAAGCGCATGAAGACTCATTTGTAATGGAGCCCAGATTTAAATGTAATAGTTATATTTAATTTAATTTATTCTTGCACCCTAGGTTTGACCTTTTGGTTCACTTGGTGGCTCTAGTGAACCAAATTAGAATAAAAGTCCATAATCAATCCAAGTAGAATATAGTATTCTATATGTGCATGATAATTATATATATATATTATATATTATCCAAACATGCTTCGCATGTTAAATAATATGACGCGTATTTTATATATATATGTGCATGCGCGCTAAACAAGATGAGACAATTAATATTAACAAACCCCTCATGATGTAGAATAAATATTATTTATAAAATGAATTAAAATGTTTAATTCATGAATTAAAAGGAGTTTAATTCAATTAAATAAAATTAGAATTGTTCTAATTTATTTATTCTACTACCTAAAATATTAAGTTGTAACGTTCAAAGATATTTGGAATATCGAACGTCGCCTTCTAACATGATAAAACGATAGAGTATCAAATAATCAATATACGTTTGTTGTGCACACACAAGGCTTATATCGATCATTTGAGATGTTGTTTTATCACATTTGATGCTTATAAGGAATTGAACATTACTGTTTTGTTGTGCACACACATGATCATAATAATCTAAGAGGCAAAATACAAGGAGTTACATGTTGATGTAATTGACAAAAGTTGTCTACCTATTTATTTATATATAGTTTGTTGTGCACACACAAGGCTATATATATTTGAAATAGGATCCTTATTCTCACTAGCAAGCTTTTAATTAGATTTGCCGAACTATATAAGAAGAGGGTAATATAGTTTGATGAAAATAGTGGGAGACACCATTTTAAATAAAGACCTAATTAACTTGGTGATTAATAAAATGAATGCATGTTAATGTTGTTATTAATTCACTTAAAGAATATTGCTATGTTTAATTCACTAACACTACATAGCATATTAGATGCTAACAATTAATCGAACCGAATTGTTCGGATTGATTAAACAAATTTGAGAAAAGTTCTCAATGCTGAAAAACTAGCAAATATCCTTAATTTGCTTATTCCTGCAAACGTTGTAGACTAAGCCTATGAGGAAGATATTGTTATTTTAAGAAATAGCAAGATGATGCAAAGATGGCTCAATGCATCATGCTCGCATCCATAAGTATCGAGTTACAGCGTCAACACGAGAAAATGGATGCACCTACTATATTGTTGCACATTCAATAGTTGTTTGGTGAGCAAAGTAGGTCAACTAGATATAAGATATCTAATGAGCTCTTCCAATCTATAATAACCAATGGCACTACAGTAAAGACACGTATCCTAAAGATGATCAATCCGATTGATCAATTAGGACACTTAGGTTTTGTCAAAGATGGAGAGTTGAGTCAAGATTCGATCTTGTAGTCACTCCCTGGCTCCCTTTCACAAATTGTTGTGAACTTTAACATTAATAAGCTTGAAGTCAGTTTACCTGATTTGCTTAAATATGTTGAATAAGTTGAGAGTCACTTTCCTTCCAAGAAAGACCAAGTCTTACTAGTAGATGAATCTTCTAAGTTGAAGAAGATGGCCAAAGGTGTTTCTGAGGAGTCAGAAAAGATAGAAGGCAAAAGAAAGACAAAACAAATGACATAAATAAAAGTGATCCCGAGGGCAAAGGAGTTTGCTTTCATTGCGATAAGCTGGGACATTGGAAGAGGAACTGCAAGGAGTATCTTGTAGTAGTTAAGCAGAAGAAGCTTAGTGAAGCTTCAACTGCAGATATAGATTTGTTCATAATGAAGTAGAACTTTCTATAAGTCAAGTTTCTACTTAGGTATTAGATACCGGCTGGAGGTCTCAAATATGCAAGCCGTTGCAGAGACTAGACAGAAGTAGAAAGCTGAACTAAAGATAAGTAATCCTATGCGTAGGGAATGGAACAAAAGGTTGCTGCATTAATCATAGGAACTTACAATTTAGCATTGCCTACGGGCAAATCCATTTAGTTAGTAAGATGTTACTATGTTGATTACTTGATGGATTTTGTAAACTTGACTTACATGAAAATATTTCAAAAATTAAACAAACTGAAGGCAAAAAGATGATATGGATCATACCTTTATGTAATACTGTTAACTCGGTCATGTTAATGAAACAAGACTAAACAAGTTGTATAAAGATAAGTTTTTAGAGCCTTTTGATTATGAATCAAATACAACTTATGAATCTTGTATCATGGTCAATATGACTAAATCTCCATTTAGTGGACATGTAGAGAGAGTTACAGAGTTGTTAGAGATGGTACACACAGTCGTGTGTGGGACCTGTGACAACAAATACAAGAGGAAGGTATTCATTTATTACTTTGACTAATAATTCTAGATTTTGATATATGTATTTGATGAAATACAAATCCCAATCGTTTGAAACGTTCAAAGAATTCAAAAAGTGAAGTATAGAAACTAAATGCCAAAAGTATTAAAGTTCTTCGATTAGATCGAGAAGGGAATACTTAAGCAATAAGTTTCTAGATCATCTTAAGCGAAATGGTATTATCTCACAATGGACATGGTGATGATCCATGATGGGTTATACCAATCTTCCAGTATCCTTCTAGGGTTATACCTTAGAAACAATCGTATATCTACTAAATCAGATACCTTCTTATTTCCTCCTCAAGACTTCATATGAGTTATGGATAGGGAGGAAACTAAGTCTTAAGTATTTTAAGATATGAATTGTCCAGCTTATGTCAAAAGGTTTGACAGTGATAAGCTTGGGACAAGATCTGATAAGTGTAAACTTGTGGGATATCCTAAAGAAAGTTTAGGGTATCACTTCTATAATCCGACTAACTAAAAGGTGTTTGTTGAAACACGCTGACTTATAGGAAAAGAAGTTTTTCCTTAAAGGGTTAGTGGGAGTAAAATAGATCTTGAAGAAGTTCAAGAACCACAAAACACTACAGATCATGTGAAGGAATCTGTATACGTAAATAAACCTATTGTACCACAACCAAGTCGTAAATCTGGTTTAGTACCGAAGATACCTGAATGGTATGGATTCATCATAGATGATGATGATGAGGTATGCATCATAGTAGATGATGATCCAGTTACATACGATGAGGTATGAGTATTAAATACTCAAGAGAAATGACTGTAGTTCATAAAATCCGAAATGGGTCTTTAGAGAAAGACTAAAGCATATGGCAAGGTGGAGACCTATAAGACCTAGCTAGTGGTAAAAAGATTTCAAATAAGGTCAATGAGTTGACTATAATGAAACTTTTCACTAGTGAAAATGCATATATCAATTCGGATTTTACTTGCAGTTGTAGCTTATTATACAAAAGGATGTATGTATGATACAACCAAGAGGATTTGTCTCCATATAGATGGAGTAAATCAAGTATGTAAGTTCCAATGATTCAATTATGGATTGAAACAAGTTTCTCGAAAATGGAACATCTGTTTTGATGAGACAATCAAAAAAGTTTGATTTTATCAAAGACGAGGATGAACAAATTGTGTACAAGGGTTAGTGGGAGCACTGTGACATTCCTAGTATTATATAGTGATATAATACTGATAAGGAACGACATACCGATGCTATAATCAATAAAGATGTGGTTATCTAAACACTTCTCCGTGAAGGACTTGGGAGAAACATCTTATATTTTGGGGATAAAGATCTATAGAGATAGATCTAAAAGGATGCTTGGCTTGTCCTAAGGAACGTACATTGATTATATGCTAAAGAAGTTTAGCATAAAAGATTACAAGAAAGGGCTCATGTCGATGGGTTCTGGAAAACATCTCTCGAAGAAGTAGGTTCTAAGAGAGAGACCGTATGAGTAAGACTCCTTATGCCTCAGCAATAGGATCTATCATGTACGGGATGATATGTACTTGACCTAATATTGCTTATGCATGATAAGCAGATATCAGTTCAATTCTAGAGAAGAATATTAGAAAAGAGTTTCTAATAATGGGTCTGATATAAAACTAAAGGGTTTAACAAACTCAAGTTTGTTAAGACTAATCAAGATAACAGTATATCCGTTTCAGGTAATATGATTACCTTGAATGGTGCAGTAGTGAGTTGGAAAAGTTCCAAATAGCAAGGAGTTGCTGATTTAGTGACAAAGACATAGTAGATAACCATAAGTGAAGCTGCAAATGTGATTGTTTGGTTCAACAAGTTCATTACAGAACTTATAATGGTTCTTAGCATTAAATGAGTTTAATTTGCCAAAGAACCTAGGTCTCATCTGAAATCCAAACATATGTTGCAGCACTTTCATATGATTAGATGAATCATTGAAAATAAGACGACACCATAAAGATGGTAGACTCTTAGAATAGCATTACAGATCCATTAACTAAAGTATTTACTAAGCAATTTGTACGCCACTTAGAGAAGAATGGTATAGGGATACCAAAGGGCGATTGGCTTTAGTGCAAGTGGTAGATTGAAAGTAGTATGCCCTCAAGCCAATCACATTTGATGTGATAAGCATATACTTTGTAATCTTGTTCGTTTATTAATAAAAGAATCAAGGCATTTATTTATTCATGATTAATTACTTGAATTAATCAAATGGATAAACCCATAGTTTTCGAGCAATGCTTTTAGAACCATGATGAGGATCATTCTAATGAGATCTAAATTCAAGATAGCTCAAAACTAAAATTGTTCCTAATCGTTGGATCACTAAAAAGGGGATTAGTAGATCCGGATAGATTGGTACATACTATGCTTGCTCTTATGAAGAGGATGATTGATCTCATAATCATTTGTGTGGAGACACTAAAGCAAGTATGTAGGTGCTTATTAGAGAATAAGTTCACTGAACGTGACTCGCTCAAGGAACACCTAATGGAGTCATACTTGTCTGTCAATAGGAGTTCCTTTTGTGATAGTAGTACAAGTGATCCTTGGACTTGAGATCATCATAGTATCTTGTGTATGATGAATTATGTTTTGACATATTCCTTAAAACCTTTAGGGTGTATCAAAGGGTATGATCGGATATAATAAGTCATACATAGAGATAGGTGAATGATCAACAAAGAATCTACCACTTCTAGTAAAAGAAGAGAATGTCCTATGCGATTCGATAAATGACAACTCAGTAGTCCTTGGCCAAGGCAGAATGAAAATTAGAAAGTAGTTTCTAATTTACATTAATTAGAGTTATTCATTTAAGGATTGAAATGCATATAATCAAATAAAATAAGACTTGACAGTAATACTGTGACGCCCCCAAATCTGGGCCCACACAGCCCAAACTTGAGTCGTCAAAATACTACAACAAAATTATTACAACAAAGCACAACGTACAACAATACAGTGTATAATAATACACAACTAAGTCTTCACTATTATTGCCACACTATTTTACAAAACGTGAAGACTATGATAACTATTCCTCGGACCCTCACTCCATTCCCCGGCTAGACCCTGTTATGTTTTCATCTCCTGTTGAAAAACAATGGAACAAAAGAAAGGGTGAGCTCAAATAGCCCAGTAAAGAATATCATGACTAAGATAATGACGAATAAATTATCATTAGTCTTCAACAGTTGAGTTCTTGATAGAATACAATAGACTACAAGGTTTATATCAAAAACTGCAGTTAAATTCTTAAACAACGTTCAGATCAATAATAGCAGCGGAATGAGTAATCTATTAGAAGAATAATGCAGACTATAATGTCCACTCGGTTCTCTTTTTAGGAAAAACATCATCAACTTTTATCATCTGAAATATCATTAGTCAAGATAATACAAATTCACAGTTCCTGATCATAATCATGCACATCAACAGTTCATCTTTGTACTACGGGCCAAAGATATTCAATATAGCACCAACGGTCATGATTATACCAGATTCAGCCTTTGGTCATAATCATACCAAACAACAGTTCATCTTTGCACTACGGGCCAAAGAGAACATTCACCACGTGCCATAAAAGACACCGAACAGATGTATCGCCTTTAACCTATTATATCGCCTTTAACCTATCATCTGTTCAACAGATATATCACATCTGTGCCCCCGGCCACAGATATTCACAACAGCTTGATTTTTGGATGATTAGAATGTTATAAATGATGAACAGAAGAAATAGGATAACAATAAGTATCGGAAGTTTACTTTGTACAGAT
Organism: Hedera helix; assembly: GCA_947179155.2. Classification (NCBI taxonomy): domain Eukaryota; kingdom Viridiplantae; phylum Streptophyta; class Magnoliopsida; order Apiales; family Araliaceae; genus Hedera; species Hedera helix. Next base: position 8,263,300 of record OX359285.1, on the reverse strand, counting down.
TCAAATAATGTCCAAATTGTCAACATGATGTGGAGTGAAATTTAAAAATGATATTCAAGATCCACAGTTCAGAATAACGGTTACAATTCAATAGAAAGGTTCACGTAAATAGGAAGGTTCAGTTGAAATAATGAAGTTCAACTATTATGGAACATATAATATTTTCAGGAATTATAGAAGCAATAGTTCCATAATAAATTTCGATTTAGGAGTATGAAAGAAAATAATATCCCTTACCGTAGCAGGTTTGATTAACAAAAGGTGAAGGAAATTAATACAAAGGGTTATTCACCAACAGGCGGCAATCCGCTCCGTAAGGTTATTCCCACAATTTAATAGAATTTGAGTACGAAGAGTTATTCACCAAACAGGCGGCAATCCGCTCCGTAAGGTTATTCTCAGAGATTAATAATGAATGAGTACGAAAGGTTATTCACCAACAGGCGGCAATCCGCTCCGTAAGGTTATTCCCACAATTTAATACATGGAAATAAAAGGCACGTCTTATGAGTAAGGAAGAAACAATATTATTATCGAGAATCAAATAATGATAATCCCTTACCATAGTATGTTTGAATAATGGAAGATGAAAAAGATGGTATCCCTTACTATAGTAAGTTTGAACAATAGAATATGAAAGAAGATGATATTCCTTACCGTAATAAATTTAAGAGTGTGAAAAGAATGATATTCCTTACGAGTAGTAAATTTAAGAGTATGAAAGAAAATGACATCCCTTACCGTAGTAAGTTTTAATAATAGAAGATGACATTCCTTACCGTAGTAAATTTAAGAGTGTGAAAAGAATGATATTCCTTACGAGTAGTAAATTTAAGAGTATGAAAGAAAATGACATCCCTTACCGTAGTAAGTTTTAATAATAGAAGATGAAAGAAGATGACATTCCTTACCGTAATAAATTTAAGAGTGTGAAAAGAATGATATTCCTTACGAGTAGTAAATTTAAGAGTATGAAAGAAAATGACATCCCTTACCGTAGTAAGTTTTAATAATAGAAGATGAAAGAAGATGACATTCCTTACCGTAGTAAATTTAAGAGTGTGAAAAGAATGATATTCCTTACGAGTAGTAAATTTAAGAGTATGAAAGAAAATGACATCCCTTACCGTAGTAAGTTTTAATAATAGAAGATGAAAGAAGATGACATTCCTTACCTTGATATTGTGAAACAAGTTTATAGCCGAACAAATCCTTCCTTGTTTGTAGCAGTAAGGAATCTGACTTTTGAGTCTTCTAGAGTTTTTAAAATCTCTTCATGCTTTTAAAATAATGTTACTCTCGGAAAGATAGACGACATAGACTCAAGAATCACTCAATTCGGAGTTAATATGAATGAGTTATGAATTTTCAAAACTAAGACTGAAAATAGTGACGAAAATCAGAATAGGTTACGGTTTTTAGTATTTTAAGACATGAAGATGATTTCAGATGACTTTTCTTCCTTCTTCAAAGTTGTAGAGGACGAAAAACTGAAGAGACAGGCTTTTAATTCATTAAATTCTGACAAATAATGAATTTACTACGATTTTTCGAAAGAGTTGCTGTACATAAGAAAATTCTACTCGGGAATTCAAAGAAGAATGCAAAAGATTTCAAAACTAGGAATGACTTAAGAACACTTAGAGAGAACTTACACAAAAAGTATTTAGAGAGAGAAAGAAAGAACAAGTAAGGAAGTTTATGAAAAATCCTTAAGTTAAGACTTCTATTTATAGCCAAAAATCTTATCATTCATTTAATCTAAACCATTCATTTAAAGATCATCTTTTAATCTACACCATCCATTTCAAATATTATATTATCTTTAATCTACATCATTCATTTCATATCACCTAATAATCACCTAACTTTATATTATAAACAAATCAATTCAATTATTCAACAATAATTCACACTTTAATCTACACCATTCATTTCATATCACCTAATAATCACCTAACTTTATATTATAAACAAATCAATTCAATTATTCAACAATAATTCACACTTTAATCTACACCATTCTTTTCATATCACCTAATAATCACCTAACTTTATATTATAAACAAATAACTTTATCAATTCAATTATTATGACTAATTGTTATAAATACAGTATAGTTAGCTCTTAGATATCAAGTCAATTAATTAATGAAATACAACTGTTTAAATAATACCGTAATAGAGATAACAATAATGCAGAAGGTATGTAAAAGAAAAATACGTTACTGTGTCATGACAATTATTGATTCAATAATGTGAATTACTGTGCATATGTTACTGTGACAATTATTAGGTTCAATAATTTTAAAAACAGTGCAGCAACAATTATTGACTCAATGATATAAAATACAGTGTAATGACAATTATTAAATCAATAATGCAAAATACTGTGTAACAACAATTATTGAATTGATAATATAAAATATTATGCAGTGACAATTATCGATGAAATGATGCGTAACAGTTACGGTGTCAATTATCAGACCAATAATATGAGACACTATGCAATACCGTGTGTTACTGTAGAGTACCGTGTGCTACAGAAAATACCAAAAACTACCGTATGCTACTATTCTTTTATCACCGGTATTTTAACAGTTCCGTTGACTATTTTTATTTAAAAAGGTTATTTCTGTCGTTTTCTATATCCGACAAATATTCCGTTGTGGGGTCCACCAATAATTTGTTATTTCAGCGCCGTCGTACGACACGAATATTCCCCGACCAAACGAATATTCCCCGACAAAGCGAATATTGTCCGACAAAATAAAATTTGCACATAACATCCTTAACTTTTAACTTTATCGATTTAACCACTTACTGTTTCAAAAAAATATATATGAAGAAAAATTAAATTTTGTATTTCATAAAATTCGGGGTCTTACAACCTCCCCTCCTTATGAAATTTCGTCCCCGAAATTGACGTACCGGACATTTCATAGTTATCCTCCTGATTTTCAGATGCCATACTAAACTGTGGTCACAAAATAATTGTTAGTTCAAACAAACTGACTCATCACTTCCTGTTCCTACATTCAAATCGATTCGTTAGATAACAAAATCTAATTTAGGTAGGACATACTAGTGACTGATTCTATTCGTCTCACTCCTCCTAGTTCTACCCCAGATCTCCATTAAAGACCATATCCCTAAGCTCTGATGCCAACTGTGACGCCCCCAAATCTGGGCCCACACAGCCCAAACTTGATTCGTCAAAATACTACAACAAAATTATTACAACAAAGCACAACGTACAACAATACAGTGTATAATAATACACAACTAAGTCTTCACTATTATTGCCACACTATTTTACAAAACGTGAAGACAATGATAACTATTCCTCGGACCCTCACTCCATTCCCCGGCTAGACCCTGTTATGTTTTCATCTCCTGTTGAAAAACAATGGAACAAAAGAAAGGGTGAGCTCAAATAGCCCAGTAAAGAATATCATGACTAAGATAATGACGAATAAATTATCATTAGTCTTCAACAGTTGAGTTCTTGATAGAATACAATAGACTACAAGGTTTATATCAAAAACTGCAGTTAAATTCTTAAACAACGTTCAGATCAATAATAGCAGCGGAATGAGTAATCTATTAGAAGAATAATGCAGACTATAATGTCCACTCGGTTCTCTTTTTAGGAAAAACATCATCAACTTTTATCATCTGAAATATCATTAGTCAAGATAATACAAATTCACAGTTCCTGATCATAATCATGCACATCAACAGTTCATCTTTGTACTACGGGCCAAAGATATTCAATATAGCACCAACGGTCATGATTATACCAGATTCAGCCTTTGGTCATAATCATACCAAACAACAGTTCATCTTTGCACTACGGGCCAAAGAGAACATTCACCACGTGCCATAAAAGACACCGAACAGATGTATCGCCTTTAACCTATTATATCGCCTTTAACCTATCATCTGTTCAACAGATATATCACATATGTGCCCCCGGCCACAGATATTCACAACAGCTTGATTTTTGGATGATTAGAATGTTATAAATGATGAACAGAAGAAATAGGATAACAATAAGTATCGGAAGTTTACTTTGTACAGATTCAAATAATGTCCAAATTGTCAACATGATGTGGAGTGAAATTTAAAAATGATATTCAAGATCCACAGTTCAGAATAACGGTTACAATTCAATAGAAAGGTTCACGTAAATAGGAAGGTTCAGTTGAAATAATGAAGTTCAACTATTATGGAACATATAATATTTTCAGGAATTATAGAAGCAATAGTTCCATAATAAATTTCGATTTAGGAGTATGAAAGAAAATAATATCCCTTACCGTAGCAGGTTTGATTAACAAAAGGTGAAGGAAATTAATACAAAGGGTTATTCACCAACAGGCGGCAATCCGCTCCGTAAGGTTATTCCCACAATTTAATAGAATTTGAGTACGAAGAGTTATTCACCAAACAGGCGGCAATCCGCTCCGTAAGGTTATTCTCAGAGATTAATAATGAATGAGTACGAAAGGTTATTCACCAACAGGCGGCAATCCGCTCCGTAAGGTTATTCCCACAATTTAATACATGGAAATAAAAGGCACGTCTTATGAGTAAGGAAGAAACAATATTATTATCGAGAATCAAATAATGATAATCCCTTACCATAGTATGTTTGAATAATGGAAGATGAAAAAGATGGTATCCCTTACTATAGTAAGTTTGAACAATAGAATATGAAAGAAGATGATATTCCTTACCGTAATAAATTTAAGAGTGTGAAAAGAATGATATTCCTTACGAGTAGTAAATTTAAGAGTATGAAAGAAAATGACATCCCTTACCGTAGTAAGTTTTAATAATAGAAGATGACATTCCTTACCGTAGTAAATTTAAGAGTGTGAAAAGAATGATATTCCTTACGAGTAGTAAATTTAAGAGTATGAAAGAAAATGACATCCCTTACCGTAGTAAGTTTTAATAATAGAAGATGAAAGAAGATGACATTCCTTACCGTAATAAATTTAAGAGTGTGAAAAGAATGATATTCCTTACGAGTAGTAAATTTAAGAGTATGAAAGAAAATGACATCCCTTACCGTAGTAAGTTTTAATAATAGAAGATGAAAGAAGATGACATTCCTTACCGTAGTAAATTTAAGAGTGTGAAAAGAATGATATTCCTTACGAGTAGTAAATTTAAGAGTATGAAAGAAAATGACATCCCTTACCGTAGTAAGTTTTAATAATAGAAGATGAAAGAAGATGACATTCCTTACCTTGATATTGTGAAACAAGTTTATAGCCGAACAAATCCTTCCTTGTTTGTAGCAGTAAGGAATCTGACTTTTGAGTCTTCTAGAGTTTTTAAAATCTCTTCATGCTTTTAAAATAATGTTACTCTCGGAAAGATAGACGACATAGACTCAAGAATCACTCAATTCGGAGTTAATATGAATGAGTTATGAATTTTCAAAACTAAGACTGAAAATAGTGACGAAAATCAGAATAGGTTACGGTTTTTAGTATTTTAAGACATGAAGATGATTTCAGATGACTTTTCTTCCTTCTTCAAAGTTGTAGAGGACGAAAAACTGAAGAGACAGGCTTTTAATTCATTAAATTCTGACAAATAATGAATTTACTACGATTTTTCGAAAGAGTTGCTGTACATAAGAAAATTCTACTCGGGAATTCAAAGAAGAATGCAAAAGATTTCAAAACTAGGAATGACTTAAGAACACTTAGAGAGAACTTACACAAAAAGTATTTAGAGAGAGAAAGAAAGAACAAGTAAGGAAGTTTATGAAAAATCCTTAAGTTAAGACTTCTATTTATAGCCAAAAATCTTATCATTCATTTAATCTAAACCATTCATTTAAAGATCATCTTTTAATCTACACCATCCATTTCAAATATTATATTATCTTTAATCTACATCATTCATTTCATATCACCTAATAATCACCTAACTTTATATTATAAACAAATCAATTCAATTATTCAACAATAATTCACACTTTAATCTACACCATTCATTTCATATCACCTAATAATCACCTAACTTTATATTATAAACAAATCAATTCAATTATTCAACAATAATTCACACTTTAATCTACACCATTCTTTTCATATCACCTAATAATCACCTAACTTTATATTATAAACAAATAACTTTATCAATTCAATTATTATGACTAATTGTTATAAATACAGTATAGTTAGCTCTTAGATATCAAGTCAATTAATTAATGAAATACAACTGTTTAAATAATACCGTAATAGAGATAACAATAATGCAGAAGGTATGTAAAAGAAAAATACGTTACTGTGTCATGACAATTATTGATTCAATAATGTGAATTACTGTGCATATGTTACTGTGACAATTATTAGGTTCAATAATTTTAAAAACAGTGCAGCAACAATTATTGACTCAATGATATAAAATACAGTGTAATGACAATTATTAAATCAATAATGCAAAATACTGTGTAACAACAATTATTGAATTGATAATATAAAATATTATGCAGTGACAATTATCGATGAAATGATGCGTAACAGTTACGGTGTCAATTATCAGACCAATAATATGAGACACTATGCAATACCGTGTGTTACTGTAGAGTACCGTGTGCTACAGAAAATACCAAAAACTACCGTATGCTACTATTCTTTTATCACCGGTATTTTAACAGTTCCGTTGACTATTTTTATTTAAAAAGGTTATTTCTGTCGTTTTCTATATCCGACAAATATTCCGTTGTGGGGTCCACCAATAATTTGTTATTTCAGCGCCGTCGTACGACACGAATATTCCCCGACCAAACGAATATTCCCCGACAAAGCGAATATTGTCCGACAAAATAAAATTTGCACATAACATCCTTAACTTTTAACTTTATCGATTTAACCACTTACTGTTTCAAAAAAATATATATGAAGAAAAATTAAATTTTGTATTTCATAAAATTCGGGGTCTTACAACCTCCCCTCCTTATGAAATTTCGTCCCCGAAATTGACGTACCGGACATTTCATAGTTATCCTCCTGATTTTCAGATGCCATACTAAACTGTGGTCACAAAATAATTGTTAGTTCAAACAAACTGACTCATCACTTCCTGTTCCTACATTCAAATCGATTCGTTAGATAACAAAATCTAATTTAGGTAGGACATACTAGTGACTGATTCTATTCGTCTCACTCCTCCTAGTTCTACCCCAGATCTCCATTAAAGACCATATCCCTAAGCTCTGATGCCAACTGTGACGCCCCCAAATCTGGGCCCACACAGCCCAAACTTGATTCGTCAAAATACTACAACAAAATTATTACAACAAAGCACAACGTACAACAATACAGTGTATAATAATACACAACTAAGTCTTCACTATTATTGCCACACTATTTTACAAAACGTGAAGACAATGATAACTATTCCTCGGACCCTCACTCCATTCCCCGGCTAGACCCTGTTATGTTTTCATCTCCTGTTGAAAAACAATGGAACAAAAGAAAGGGTGAGCTCAAATAGCCCAGTAAAGAATATCATGACTAAGATAATGACGAATAAATTATCATTAGTCTTCAACAGTTGAGTTCTTGATAGAATACAATAGACTACAAGGTTTATATCAAAAACTGCAGTTAAATTCTTAAACAACGTTCAGATCAATAATAGCAGCGGAATGAGTAATCTATTAGAAGAATAATGCAGACTATAATGTCCACTCGGTTCTCTTTTTAGGAAAAACATCATCAACTTTTATCATCTGAAATATCATTAGTCAAGATAATACAAATTCACAGTTCCTGATCATAATCATGCACATCAACAGTTCATCTTTGTACTACGGGCCAAAGATATTCAATATAGCACCAACGGTCATGATTATACCAGATTCAGCCTTTGGTCATAATCATACCAAACAACAGTTCATCTTTGCACTACGGGCCAAAGAGAACATTCACCACGTGCCATAAAAGACACCGAACAGATGTATCGCCTTTAACCTATTATATCGCCTTTAACCTATCATCTGTTCAACAGATATATCACATATGTGCCCCCGGCCACAGATATTCACAACAGCTTGATTTTTGGATGATTAGAATGTTATAAATGATGAACAGAAGAAATAGGATAACAATAAGTATCGGAAGTTTACTTTGTACAGATTCAAATAATGTCCAAATTGTCAACATGATGTGGAGTGAAATTTAAAAATGATATTCAAGATCCACAGTTCAGAATAACGGTTACAATTCAATAGAAAGGTTCACGTAAATAGGAAGGTTCAGTTGAAATAATGAAGTTCAACTATTATGGAACATATAATATTTTCAGGAATTATAGAAGCAATAGTTCCATAATAAATTTCGATTTAGGAGTATGAAAGAAAATAATATCCCTTACCGTAGCAGGTTTGATTAACAAAAGGTGAAGGAAATTAATACAAAAGGTTATTCACCAACAGGCGGCAATCCGCTCCGTAAGGTTATTCCCACAATTTAATAGAATTTGAGTACGAAGAGTTATTCACCAAACAGGCGGCAATCCGCTCCGTAAGGTTATTCTCAGAGATTAATAATGAATGAGTACGAAAGGTTATTCACCAACAGGCGGCAATCCGCTCCGTAAGGTTATTCCCACAATTTAATACATGGAAATAAAAGGCACGTCTTATGAGTAAGGAAGAAACAATATTATTATCGAGAATCAAATAATGATAATCCCTTACCATAGTATGTTTGAATAATGGAAGATGAAAAAGATGGTATCCCTTACTATAGTAAGTTTGAACAATAGAATATGAAAGAAGATGATATTCCTTACCGTAATAAATTTAAGAGTGTGAAAAGAATGATATTCCTTACGAGTAGTAAATTTAAGAGTATGAAAGAAAATGACATCCCTTACCGTAGTAAGTTTTAATAATAGAAGATGACATTCCTTACCGTAGTAAATTTAAGAGTGTGAAAAGAATGATATTCCTTACGAGTAGTAAATTTAAGAGTATGAAAGAAAATGACATCCCTTACCGTAGTAAGTTTTAATAATAGAAGATGAAAGAAGATGACATTCCTTACCGTAATAAATTTAAGAGTGTGAAAAGAATGATATTCCTTACGAGTAGTAAATTTAAGAGTATGAAAGAAAATGACATCCCTTACCGTAGTAAGTTTTAATAATAGAAGATGAAAGAAGATGACATTCCTTACCGTAGTAAATTTAAGAGTGTGAAAAGAATGATATTCCTTACGAGTAGTAAATTTAAGAGTATGAAAGAAAATGACATCCCTTACCGTAGTAAGTTTTAATAATAGAAGATGAAAGAAGATGACATTCCTTACCTTGATATTGTGAAACAAGTTTATAGCCGAACAAATCCTTCCTTGTTTGTAGCAGTAAGGAATCTGACTTTTGAGTCTTCTAGAGTTTTTAAAATCTCTTCATGCTTTTAAAATAATGTTACTCTCGGAAAGATAGACGACATAGACTCAAGAATCACTCAATTCGGAGTTAATATGAATGAGTTATGAATTTTCAAAACTAAGACTGAAAATAGTGACGAAAATCAGAATAGGTTACGGTTTTTAGTATTTTAAGACATGAAGATGATTTCAGATGACTTTTCTTCCTTCTTCAAAGTTGTAGAGGACGAAAAACTGAAGAGACAGGCTTTTAATTCATTAAATTCTGACAAATAATGAATTTACTACGATTTTTCGAAAGAGTTGCTGTACATAAGAAAATTCTACTCGGGAATTCAAAGAAGAATGCAAAAGATTTCAAAACTAGGAATGACTTAAGAACACTTAGAGAGAACTTACACAAAAAGTATTTAGAGAGAGAAAGAAAGAACAAGTAAGGAAGTTTATGAAAAATCCTTAAGTTAAGACTTCTATTTATAGCCAAAAATCTTATCATTCATTTAATCTAAACCATTCATTTAAAGATCATCTTTTAATCTACACCATCCATTTCAAATATTATATTATCTTTAATCTACATCATTCATTTCATATCACCTAATAATCACCTAACTTTATATTATAAACAAATCAATTCAATTATTCAACAATAATTCACACTTTAATCTACACCATTCATTTCATATCACCTAATAATCACCTAACTTTATATTATAAACAAATCAATTCAATTATTCAACAATAATTCACACTTTAATCTACACCATTCTTTTCATATCACCTAATAATCACCTAACTTTATATTATAAACAAATAACTTTATCAATTCAATTATTATGACTAATTGTTATAAATACAGTATAGTTAGCTCTTAGATATCAAGTCAATTAATTAATGAAATACAACTGTTTAAATAATACCGTAATAGAGATAACAATAATGCAGAAGGTATGTAAAAGAAAAATACGTTACTGTGTCATGACAATTATTGATTCAATAATGTGAATTACTGTGCATATGTTACTGTGACAATTATTAGGTTCAATAATTTTAAAAACAGTGCAGCAACAATTATTGACTCAATGATATAAAATACAGTGTAATGACAATTATTAAATCAATAATGCAAAATACTGTGTAACAACAATTATTGAATTGATAATATAAAATATTATGCAGTGACAATTATCGATGAAATGATGCGTAACAGTTACGGTGTCAATTATCAGACCAATAATATGAGACACTATGCAATACCGTGTGTTACTGTAGAGTACCGTGTGCTACAGAAAATACCAAAAACTACCGTATGCTACTATTCTTTTATCACCGGTATTTTAACAGTTCCGTTGACTATTTTTATTTAAAAAGGTTATTTCTGTCGTTTTCTATATCCGACAAATATTCCGTTGTGGGGTCCACCAATAATTTGTTATTTCAGCGCTGTCGTACGACACGAATATTCCCCGACCAAACGAATATTCCCCGACAAAGCGAATATTGTCCGACAAAATAAAATTTGCACATAACATCCTTAACTTTTAACTTTATCGATTTAACCACTTACTGTTTCAAAAAAATATATATGAAGAAAAATTAAATTTTGTATTTCATAAAATTCGGGGTCTTACAACCTCCCCTCCTTATGAAATTTCGTCCCCGAAATTGACGTACCGGACATTTCATAGTTATCCTCCTGATTTTCAGATGCCATACTAAACTGTGGTCACAAAATAATTGTTAGTTCAAACAAACTGACTCATCACTTCCTGTTCCTACATTCAAATCGATTCGTTAGATAACAAAATCTAATTTAGGTAGGACATACTAGTGACTGATTCTATTCGTCTCACTCCTCCTAGTTCTACCCCAGATCTCCATTAAAGACCATATCCCTAAGCTCTGATGCCAACTGTGACGCCCCCAAATCTGGGCCCACACAGCCCAAACTTGATTCGTCAAAATACTACAACAAAATTATTACAACAAAGCACAACGTACAACAATACAGTGTATAATAATACACAACTAAGTCTTCACTATTATTGCCACACTATTTTACAAAACGTGAAGACAATGATAACTATTCCTCGGACCCTCACTCCATTCCCCGGCTAGACCCTGTTATGTTTTCATCTCCTGTTGAAAAACAATGGAACAAAAGAAAGGGTGAGCTCAAATAGCCCAGTAAAGAATATCATGACTAAGATAATGACGAATAAATTATCATTAGTCTTCAACAGTTGAGTTCTTGATAGAATACAATAGACTACAAGGTTTATATCAAAAACTGCAGTTAAATTCTTAAACAACGTTCAGATCAATAATAGCAGCGGAATGAGTAATCTATTAGAAGAATAATGCAGACTATAATGTCCACTCGGTTCTCTTTTTAGGAAAAACATCATCAACTTTTATCATCTGAAATATCATTAGTCAAGATAATACAAATTCACAGTTCCTGATCATAATCATGCACATCAACAGTTCATCTTTGTACTACGGGCCAAAGATATTCAATATAGCACCAACGGTCATGATTATACCAGATTCAGCCTTTGGTCATAATCATACCAAACAACAGTTCATCTTTGCACTACGGGCCAAAGAGAACATTCACCACGTGCCATAAAAGACACCGAACAGATGTATCGCCTTTAACCTATTATATCGCCTTTAACCTATCATCTGTTCAACAGATATATCACATATGTGCCCCCGGCCACAGATATTCACAACAGCTTGATTTTTGGATGATTAGAATGTTATAAATGATGAACAGAAGAAATAGGATAACAATAAGTATCGGAAGTTTACTTTGTACAGATTCAAATAATGTCCAAATTGTCAACATGATGTGGAGTGAAATTTAAAAATGATATTCAAGATCCACAGTTCAGAATAACGGTTACAATTCAATAGAAAGGTTCACGTAAATAGGAAGGTTCAGTTGAAATAATGAAGTTCAACTATTATGGAACATATAATATTTTCAGGAATTATAGAAGCAATAGTTCCATAATAAATTTCGATTTAGGAGTATGAAAGAAAATAATATCCCTTACCGTAGCAGGTTTGATTAACAAAAGGTGAAGGAAATTAATACAAAGGGTTATTCACCAACAGGCGGCAATCCGCTCCGTAAGGTTATTCCCACAATTTAATAGAATTTGAGTACGAAGAGTTATTCACCAAACAGGCGGCAATCCGCTCCGTAAGGTTATTCTCAGAGATTAATAATGAATGAGTACGAAAGGTTATTCACCAACAGGCGGCAATCCGCTCCGTAAGGTTATTCCCACAATTTAATACATGGAAATAAAAGGCACGTCTTATGAGTAAGGAAGAAACAATATTATTATCGAGAATCAAATAATGATAATCCCTTACCATAGTATGTTTGAATAATGGAAGATGAAAAAGATGGTATCCCTTACTATAGTAAGTTTGAACAATAGAATATGAAAGAAGATGATATTCCTTACCGTAATAAATTTAAGAGTGTGAAAAGAATGATATTCCTTACGAGTAGTAAATTTAAGAGTATGAAAGAAAATGACATCCCTTACCGTAGTAAGTTTTAATAATAGAAGATGACATTCCTTACCGTAGTAAATTTAAGAGTGTGAAAAGAATGATATTCCTTACGAGTAGTAAATTTAAGAGTATGAAAGAAAATGACATCCCTTACCGTAGTAAGTTTTAATAATAGAAGATGAAAGAAGATGACATTCCTTACCGTAATAAATTTAAGAGTGTGAAAAGAATGATATTCCTTACGAGTAGTAAATTTAAGAGTATGAAAGAAAATGACATCCCTTACCGTAGTAAGTTTTAATAATAGAAGATGAAAGAAGATGACATTCCTTACCGTAGTAAATTTAAGAGTGTGAAAAGAATGATATTCCTTACGAGTAGTAAATTTAAGAGTATGAAAGAAAATGACATCCCTTACCGTAGTAAGTTTTAATAATAGAAGATGAAAGAAGATGACATTCCTTACCTTGATATTGTGAAACAAGTTTATAGCCGAACAAATCCTTCCTTGTTTGTAGCAGTAAGGAATCTGACTTTTGAGTCTTCTAGAGTTTTTAAAATCTCTTCATGCTTTTAAAATAATGTTACTCTCGGAAAGATAGACGACATAGACTCAAGAATCACTCAATTCGGAGTTAATATGAATGAGTTATGAATTTTCAAAACTAAGACTGAAAATAGTGACGAAAATCAGAATAGGTTACGGTTTTTAGTATTTTAAGACATGAAGATGATTTCAGATGACTTTTCTTCCTTCTTCAAAGTTGTAGAGGACGAAAAACTGAAGAGACAGGCTTTTAATTCATTAAATTCTGACAAATAATGAATTTACTACGATTTTTCGAAAGAGTTGCTGTACATAAGAAAATTCTACTCGGGAATTCAAAGAAGAATGCAAAAGATTTCAAAACTAGGAATGACTTAAGAACACTTAGAGAGAACTTACACAAAAAGTATTTAGAGAGAGAAAGAAAGAACAAGTAAGGAAGTTTATGAAAAATCCTTAAGTTAAGACTTCTATTTATAGCCAAAAATCTTATCATTCATTTAATCTAAACCATTCATTTAAAGATCATCTTTTAATCTACACCATCCATTTCAAATATTATATTATCTTTAATCTACATCATTCATTTCATATCACCTAATAATCACCTAACTTTATATTATAAACAAATCAATTCAATTATTCAACAATAATTCACACTTTAATCTACACCATTCATTTCATATCACCTAATAATCACCTAACTTTATATTATAAACAAATCAATTCAATTATTCAACAATAATTCACACTTTAATCTACACCATTCTTTTCATATCACCTAATAATCACCTAACTTTATATTATAAACAAATAACTTTATCAATTCAATTATTATGACTAATTGTTATAAATACAGTATAGTTAGCTCTTAGATATCAAGTCAATTAATTAATGAAATACAACTGTTTAAATAATACCGTAATAGAGATAACAATAATGCAGAAGGTATGTAAAAGAAAAATACGTTACTGTGTCATGACAATTATTGATTCAATAATGTGAATTACTGTACATATGTTACTGTGACAATTATTAGGTTCAATAATTTTAAAAACAGTGCAACAACAATTATTGACTCAATGATATAAAATACAGTGTAATGACAATTATTAAATCAATAATGCAAAATACTGTGTAACAACAATTATTGAATTGATAATATAAAATATTATGCAGTGACAATTATCGATGAAATGATGCGTAACAGTTACGGTGTCAATTATCAGACCAATAATATGAGACACTATGCAATACCGTGTGTTACTGTAGAGTACCGTGTGCTACAGAAAATACCAAAAACTACCGTATGCTATTATTCTTTTATCACCGGTATTTTAACAGTTCCGTTGACTATTTTTATTTAAAAAGGTTATTTCTGTCGTTTTCTATATCCGACAAATATTTCGTTGTGGGGTCCACCAATAATTTGTTATTTCGGCGCCGTCGTACGACACAAATATTCCCCGACCAAACGAATATTCCCCGACAAAGCGAATATTGTCCGACAAAATAAAATTTGCACATAACATCCTTAACTTTTAACTTTATCGATTTAACCACTTACTGTTTCAAAAAAATATATATGAAGAAAAATTAAATTTTGTATTTCATAAAATTCGGGGTCTTACAAATACCATGTCTTATATTTGATTGGGACGTTGTGAGGTAGAAGGATTGAATTGTACGGTAACTATTCGCTGAATAGGTTCTTTTGTGATTAAATGTTGAAATCTATATTATCTGAAAAGTCGTTGATCGCTAAGGGGGCTTACCCTTATTATGGAATAAATATTATTTATTTAAATAAATTAAATAGTTTAATTTATTTATATAAATAAGATTATAATAGTTCTAATTAATTTATTCTATAACCGGTTTAATATGGAGAACCTAAAGGGTCACACCGCAAAAGGAAAATAATTATTTAAGAAGTAAATGGCATAATTGTAATAATGAATTAAGTATATTTAATTTATACTATCTGGATAGAATAAATTAAATAGCTTAATATTTATTATTTAGTATTTTGGAAATACTAATTATAAATTAATAAGAGGAGTCTTATTATTATTACTACTATTATTATTATTATTTAGTTCCTAACTGGTTTAGGAATTAATTAATAAGAGTACTCTCATAATTGATAATTAAGTTCCTAAATAGTTTAGGGATTATAATTATTATATTAAATTAATTAAGATCCTAATTAGATTAAGAGTTTAATTAAAAACCCTATTCCTAAAGGTGATAGGAGGGTTTACTAAATCTATAAATAAGAGAAGTCTTATTATGGATTAGGGTTACACACATACACTTCTACAAGTTTTGGGAGAGTACTCACATATTCTCTAGAGAGAGAAAACTAGGGTTTGCCATCACCCACTTCTTGAATTATTGTTATTCTTTGGTGGATCACCTCTAGAGGCCAAACACTTGGGTGGCTAACATTGATCATTGGAATCCAATCGGTGAAATTCAAGGAGAACGCGAAGGATTTGGAGGTGAACTTGTACCCGTTGAAGCTTTGAGTTCTACAAGGGTATATCTCTAACTTCTTCTTTATTAATTAATAATTGCGCATAAAGGTCGATCCTGGATTATGGTTTGTAAATTTTTAAATTTGATTTTACCATGCTTCCGCTATTTTATGCAATTTGATTGCGTCTATGAATATTACAAACCAACAGGAATATCACTGTTCAACGGAGTAAAAGAGAGAAGTATGAGTAGTTTAGACTCCGAACCTCTTAAAAATCCCTATTTTCTCAATCTCTTTGTATCCCCTTCTTTATATTTCATGTTTATGTCATGTTTGTTGTAATTGACATATGTTAATGAGATATCTTTTCATTAGCAAATTTATATACAGAACTGCATATTCTTGTTGTAATGATCAAAAAGGGTTTTTTACTAAATAAATTTATTTTGCTATGCATACACTTACTTAATTATTTAGTAAAAATATTTATAAAAAAAAAGCTAAAAGTAATTGTATAATGATCTATTTAAACCCCCTTCTAGATCATATTCATTTACCTCTGGAAAACAACACCTTATTTATTCGACCATTTTGTTTGAGCAATGCTACGGTGGTGTTCGAAATATTGTCTCAAAAAATCCTTCCCGAGCAAGTTGAGCACTGCAGATTTTTTCATATGATTTTTGTGTAGTACTTCAATCTACGGGTTATTTTAAAGTTAAAGTTGGGGCTAACGTATGAAAGCTCAAATTCGTCTTGTATAGGCATTTGCAGAAGAATCCTTTCTTCCCGTCAGGCGTTATAAGTTGGATTTGGATAACTCGGCTTCTATGTTGGACTATGGTTAGCCCAAAAATAGTTGAGTTACTAATCAATTTAGGTTTGGACAATGTATACAACAAAAGTTCCATCAAAATTATAGGCAAGAATGTGCACATTTAGGGGGGTGTATTTAATTAGAATTTTTAAAGACTTTAAAAGTTTGGTTGTATTCAATCAAGACATTTAATGAGTTTATAAAAATCTAGTGGTATTCAATTACAAATTTTGTAATATCTTTAAAAGTTAGGTGGTATTGAATTGAGATTTTTACAAAGTCTATAAAAGTATTTTGATATTCAAAAAGTCATAGATTTTTTAAATTTATATCAAATGGTGGAGTTTGACAGACGTTAGAACAAGAGGTATAAATAACAACTCATATTCAAAATCTGATCTCATGTCCAAAGACTTACAAATATTTGAGAAAAAGAGAAGATGAACATACGTGATAAATGAGAAAAAAGAACACTCTAACCTTTCACATACATAAAAGACTCCACTCATAATCTGCACTATCATCAGCTAGTCACAATCTCATATTGAGAATCTCACCTACATGCATATATTATCATGGTTTTTTTTTCTTGGCCTTTTTGGCTGGTTGACTTTTGGCTTTTTGAGAGGTTTTGTCTCCCTGGATCTCACCTACATATCTTTTATTTGCCTCTCATGTTTTTTTATGAAATTATATATCATGACAAAAAAAAAGAAGAAAAAGAATATATCTATTTAACTATAAACCACTAATTGGACTGAATTAACATCAAGATATAACGAAAGGCATATATTCGATGGTGTTTTTAAAATTGATATTGAATAAAAAGTGACCATATAATTAATTTAAATTTTTTACACTGAGTTGTCTAGTTTATTGTTTAATATTTTTTATTGGGCGAGTAAGACATTTCATAAGTTTTACTTATGAGTGATCAAATTATAATAATATTTATAATTTCTACATAATCAATCAAAATTTACTAATTTTCCATAACTTACTAAAATATATATTCATATTAGTGAAATATGTAATTGACTCAAAATCTACCCGAATTGTGTTGAATATAAAGTGAACATATAGTTTATCTACAAATTTTATACTTAATGCAAATGAATTATCAGTTAGTTTATTGTTCAATCATTTTTATTGGACGTTCAAGATATTTTATAAATATTGCTTATGAGTGATAATATTAAAATAATATCTAGAGTTTTTACATAATCAATCAAAATGTATCAATTTATTATAAATCACTAAACTAAATGCTTATATAACAATGAATCATGTCAAGAATTATGTGGTTAACAATTAACCACAATAATACTAACTAACGAGATTATAATTTATTTGAAGTATTCATCAGATGTGTTCTTTTTTCGCTTTAGTGTAACAAGAATAATATCTATTTTGATTAACGACAATTAAAATAACGAATAAATTAATTATAGTAAACATAACTAAATTAACGTCGTTATTGATACATTAAATTAACCATTCATAATTCAAATAATTAGAGTTTAAAAAAAATTTATTTTTTTAAATAAAATTAAAAAAATAAATAAAAATATAAGGATATATAACATCTAATAGTTGACACCCTCATAATTGAAAATGTACTTGGACTTATTTATATATATTTAGGTATATACAAAATTTTAATATAAGTATAGCGTAATATGATTTTTTTCTAACAATTTATTTAAAATAATTAACGAGAGGGAGATGGTGTACACATGAGCTAATTAACAATTAAATATAAACTGCAAGATATATTAGAAGTATACAAAAGTCTATCAGTCTTGATAAAAAGTCTATAAAAGTCTATCATTTATTTTATGGAGTCTTTAAAAGTCATTTCTAAAAAGTCTTTAAAAATCATTAAAATTCACAAATTCTACAAAAATTTGTCACTTAAAAAACGCCTTTAAAAGTTTTAATTGAATACCCTTAAATAAAAAGTTTTCATAACATTTTTATCAGTTAATTTTTAAAAAAAAAAAATTAAGAAAGCAATTAAAACAAATAGGATCATTGCACAAAGAAATTTCTACTATTCCTATCATGGAATCCTGAAACCCATAATGTCTTATTCTCCGACACATGTTAAGATAGCAACATCTAAACCATCTTATATATATAGAAGCAAAAAAATGAGTGTTAGACACTCGTAAGTTTATATGTATTTTGCAATTCATATTACATAATTTCAATTAATAAAAAAATAAAATATTAAAATTGACATTAATACAAATATTAAAATTCCTTCCGAGATTTTTAATAAAGAAAAATAGAGAATGTGAGATTAATTTTCTAGATCTATAATTTTGCAATAATATTTCGGTAATAAAAATAATGATCGGTTATAAATATTTTTTTTATTCATATACAGTGGAACACTAAGTAATTATAATTCGAAACTTAATTTTATATCCAATTTTTTATAGTCTTTTTTTTTGTTTGTTACTGTTACATTGACGATAATTTTGTCAAAGCCACTAGATACTGACAGATCAAAGTAACGGTCCTGATCGAAGGACAGCTAGAAGTAACTCCTAATGTACGGACCAAAATTCGGAACACAATACATCATAATACTACCGCTATCTTTCCTTTTCCTTACGTACTGAGGTCCGAGGAGAAAAACAACTTAAATTTTTTCCCGTGTCTTGTTATACAATTTCGGTCATCACCCAGGGCTGTGCTCTCTCTTCTTTCTCTCTCCTCCGACTTCAGCACCCTTTTCCCTTCTATTCCTATCCATCTTTCCCTTTCTCCTCTGCAATTCCACCGCCATTTCTTCACCATCTTACCTTATTTTTTTCCTCTCTAAACGTGTGTGTATATATATATATATATATATATATATATATATATATATATATACACACACACACACACACACACGCATAAATCTAAGTAGTTTATTGTATGGATTGTCGAGCGGCTTTCTCTGATTCGAATGATTTGAGCGGCGGGAGTAGCAGCATATGCTGTATCGGCAACACCGAATTACTCTCACCGGAACCCTCGCCCCCGGATGTAGCTGCTATGAGGAGACTGTCCGAGAATATAGAATCGATATTCGATTCGTCGTCGCCGGACTTCGATTACTTCGCGGATGCTAAAATCGTGGCCTCCGGCGGCCGGGAGGTGCCGGTTCACCGGTGCATTTTATCGGCGAGGAATCCGTTCTTTAAGAAGGCGTTCTGCGGCGGTAATAAAACGGAGGAGAGAGACGTGAAGTTACAAATGAAGGAATTGGCGAAAGAGTATGAAGTGAGCTTTGAGGCTTTGGTGAGTGTGTTGGCGTATGTGTATAGTGGTAAAGTGAGGCAGTTGCCTAAAGGTGTTTGTGTTTGTGTCGACGAGGAGTGTGATCACATCGCTTGCCGGCCGGTGGTGGATTTTGTGGTGGAGGTTTTATATGCTTCTTTCACTTTTCAGATCTCCGAATTAGTTATTTTGTCTCAGGTAGTTAACTCTCTCAATTAGATAGTTTTTCCTAGTATATATGTGGTAGCTTTGCTTAATTGTTCTAATGGAGATAAATGATGGACACTTTCATTTAATTTCCAAATATTATTAACACATCATTGATCTTAGATAAACACTCCATGATTTCTCTGATAGAAAAGACTTTGATTAGTAGCAATTTATTAGCATTCTGTTCGAAAAGCAGAAACTGTATTGGATTTTTGCTGTAAAAAAGGTAAAGGGCAAAGGAGAAACTGTATTGCCGTTTTTGCTGTAGAAAGTTCAGGACGTATTTTGAAATGTGACCTATGGTTTTGTATGTTAAGTGTTAACTTAAGCTCTAGTGAAAACTTTACAATTTTGGCATTCTACCGTTGGTGCATTATAGCTTCCAACTCCAAGCATTACCCTGCTATTAAAGATTCATGCTTTATAACTTGATCAACTTGCCATGTATAGTTACTATTGTTTGCCTCAATTGTCTCGGCTGTGATGAGTTTGATGGCAAAGTCTAATTCGCCACGACTTATAATGTATAAAACAAAGATTAATTCGCATTGACCAACTAAATCTTCCAACTTTTGCATCGACCTTTATATTATCTATAGTTATGGCTTATGGCAAGATCCTTTGCTATCTAGTTTCGACATTGCAAATAGTTCTTTCTTGAAAATTTTCACCTCTTTTATTAATTACAGAGGCACCTACTAGACATTATTGACAAGGCTAAGGCGGATGACATTCTGATGGTTCTATCTGTGGCAAACACATGCAGCAATGCATGTGAGAGATTGCTTGCAAGGTGTATTGAGATTGTTATCAACTCCGATGTTGATATTGTAACTCTTGATAAGGTCTTGCCTGAGAATATAGCATATCAAATTATGGATTCACGCTTGGAACTTGGCTTGATTGGACCTGAAAGCAGTAACTATCCTGACAAACATGTGAAAAGAATACATAGGGCTCTGGATTCAGATGATGTTGAGTTAGTCAGAATGCTTCTGAAAGAGGGGCATACCAGTCTTGATGATGCATGTGCACTCCATTATGCTGTGGCCTACTGCGATGCAAAGACTACTACAGAGCTTCTTGATCTTGCGCTTGCTGATGTAAACCACACTAATTTAAGGGGTTACACTGTGCTCCATGTTGCAGCAACTCGGAAGGAACCTAAAATTATAGTATCTCTTCTCACAAAGGGAGCTCGGCCTTCTGATCTCACTTCAGATGGTAGAAAAGCCCTTCAGATCTCTAAGAGGCTCACTAGGGCTGTGGATTATCATAAGTCTACTGAGAAAGGAACAGCTTCTCCCAAGGAACGGCTGTGCGTAGAGATTTTGGAGCAAGCAGAGAGTAGAGATCCATTATTGGGAGAAGCTTCTGTTTCTCTTGCTATGGCAGGTGATGATCTGAGAATGAAGTTGCTTTACCTTGAAAATAGAGGTGAGATATTTCATTTTTCTGAAAGTTTTCTTCTTTGCTGCATTCTCCATTTCCTCCTATGCAGTTTTAAAGATTAGGTAAATATGTTCTTGGCATTTGCATTTGAATAACATATCTTAATAAAAATATCTTGTTACTAAACTCAATGCTTGTTACTATCTTCAGATATGTTTCGCAGATGCTGTATTTTTATGTAGATAATTACTGTAGCAAATTAAGCTGATTAATATAATGTTGAGAATTAATTACTCCGATATCCCATAATTATCTTGTTCAATTGCTCACTGAAATTGAAAGACTATTCACAAGGTCATGTATAAGTTGGATTATCTTTCTTGGTTACTGTCAGAGAGTTTAGCTCACAAAATATAAAATAAAAGAATAAGATTAATTCTTAAGAAGGATGAGCATAAAGGAAAAAAATATAGTACAATGCACTTCCATTTTAATAAAAAAAATCATAATTTTTCCTTTGGCAAACCCTTCAGATCAGTCCTGATTAGTACTTTACAACTTCCAGATTCCGTGAAAACTTTGTTTCAATTTCTCCAACTTCTTTGGGCTTGACTATTTACCGGAGAGTGATAATGTTTTAGACTTTCTTCAAGATTTGAGCGCCAGTTGTAGAACTCTCTCCACTGTTCTGCTGTCACTTTATGTTTTTATTCGCACCTGCAGGTCAAATGAATGCTTTTAATTTATGTAACTTCACCAGATGACTTATCTTTCTGATTTAATGTCCCTATGATTGACATAAACTTGTGGAATGTTCAAGATGAGGTCCTACAAAGAAAATGTTCCTATTGAAATTAAAAGCTTGAGGTGCAAATGCAGCAGATCCAAGACTACAATACACAATGAATGTTTTGATGAATATGCTCCAGACTTTTTTGATTAAACAGGGGCATTATATATCTTTAGCTGATTGCAAGACACGTGGAAACCATGCCTCTTGATCCTCGAGTTAATACCCAGGTAGCCAGTTGGCCACACTCCCACAAGTGATGCAGCTTCCCCCATTCCCCTCCTCCCTTCCAAAATAAATAATTAAACAATTCAAATGAAAATTTCCCATGGAAAAACCATTTCTTATTTTCTTTAATGGACGAATTATTAGTTGTCGATCTTCTTCCATTCTGCAAGAAACTTCCTGTGTTTATTATGGAAAAAAGTTCATCTAAAAAAACTAACTGCTCAAGGCAATTATTGACTCGACTCCAAAACCTTTACCTTCTTTTCCTTCTATTATCCATAATCTTGAAATGCATACATTGTAACGCCAATTATATTTGCTTTATCCATAGTATCACACGTTTTTTCATTAATATCTAGGAGAATAACATCTGAGTAATCATTTTAGGCAGCTATAATGATGATAATTAGCTTGTTGCACTTTCAGTTGGACTGGCAAAACTACTGTTCCCTATGGAAGCAAAAGTTGCGATGGATATTGCTCAAGTTGAAGGTACCTCAGAATATCCTTTAGCTGGTTTAAATTCTAAAGTTATGGCAGACGCTCAGAGGACAACAGTGGATTTGAATGACGCACCTTTCAAACTTAAAGAGGAACATCTAAATAGGCTAAGGGCACTCTCAAGAACTGGTAATATTGCTTTTTGATCCATGACCACTTGCAAGTTTTAGTTCTTTCAGGTACTCCTGGATGTGCACTAATAAAACAAACAGAATAGATTGATAAGAAAGTAGACATTGAATGTTTTTTTTAACTAAAAACATAAAAAAATTGAAATTGTTCATGGTTATTTAAAGACCTTGCTGATGCATATGCAGAATTCTATTGAACTGTTCTAGATGATAATATAACTTTTATTCATAAATAAATTTTAATATACAAAGTGACCTTATAGTGCCGTAATGACAAAGTAGCATCTTCGCTTCATGTCATAAACATAAATGACGTGATTAGCAAGGATGTATATATCTCATAAATAGTCCTAAACTGAGTAATTAATTTCTATGAGCGATGAATATAAATTCTCCAAAAGAAAAAGTCACTGGACCACAAAAAAAAAATTAATTGTATAAAAAAAATAAATAAATTATGATCTACAATTTCATCATTTCAAGTTTTATTTCCAGTAGATTGTTGGTTCTCTCAACTTGGTGGAGGATAATCTTACTTTGGTATTTTAGGAAAGTAGAATTTCACAATTCACTCAAGAAAGGGAAATAAATTTACTGTTCCAATATATTTAACATTACAACAATCTGATCTGTGGTCTGTTTTGTGTGGGCAGTAGAACTAGGGAAGCGATTTTTTCCTCGCTGCTCACAAGTACTTGACAAAATCATGGATACGGATGATCTATCACAGCTAGCTTTCGTGGGTAAAGACACTCCAGATGAGCGAGAAATGAAAAAGCAAAGATATATGGAAATTCAAGAACTTTTGAGTGAGGCATTCAGCGAGGATAAAGAGGAATTTCGCAGGACTAACAGCCTATCATCTTCCTCATCATCGACATCCTTTGGGTTTAAGCATAATGGTAGGCATACTTTCAAGAAATAACATGGTCAAGATGACAAATGCAGTTAAGCATCTTGTTGTTGTTGTTGTTGTATCATAAATTACTGTTTTCTTCACTGATTTGAATTTTCATTTCAACCTCTACCGTAATCTTGATAGTCTAATTGGGTTGAATATTTGTTCCCAGTTGTACGCTAATCACAGAAATATTTTCTAATTGTTCTTCTTCGGCTGTATAGTATAGACAAATTTATCGAGCATAGTCATATTGTATTACTGTTTATGCACATTTATGGATTATTCATATGAATGGTTTCTCTTCATGGATGAGAATCTCACTACTTTTCTAACTTTTATCAAGCGAATTAAGAGGCAAGAAGGCTGGTCGAGAATCCAACTAACTAGGCACACCTACACTAAAAAGTATTACTTCAATATATTTAATGATTATATTATTTCAAAATAGTTGTAATTTATCTATATATTAGGATCAAAATATAATTTATCTATATTAGTAATTGAAAATTTCAAAGTTTTTTTGGTAGACGTACTTGATTTATTTAATTATTTATAGTTTCATAATATATAAAATTTCAATAATGTAGCAGATTTTAATTTTTTACTCTGTGTACTTTTTAAACATATATTTTTTAGAATATTTTTTAAACATATAGAGTAAAATAGGACATGGATTTTAAAAAAATAAAATCATGCAAATGAAATCTTTAATAATAGATAGGAGAAAACATTATAAAATATGAGGCAGAGTGAGTGTGCGACTTAGACATACACGTTTATGTTCGTCGGGCACCTAATATGATGTAATTTTAATTGATAAAATTGTGAAATGTCAAATAAATCATTAATAAAAATAGTGAACAGTTAATAGGTTTTTTTTAAAATAACAGGATACACATAAATTTATATGTGTCTAGGATATATACTCCTCTTTCGTATAATATATAGAAAAAAAGGGATATATACCTTAGACACAAATATACCTATATAAGGGGCCGTTCGAGAATGACTTTTTTTTTTGACTTAAAGTTAACATTTGAGTAGATTTATAAGTTAAAATTTTAGTAGATTTATAAGTAAAAGTGTTCGAGAGTATTTTTACTTATAAGTCGGGAATTATAAGTAATAGTTGTGGATGTGTTCGGGTAATAATGACTTATAAATTAAGTAAAATGTAAAGATTACTAAAATGTCCTTTAGTAAGAAGAACAGAAAAAAAAACAAGGAGGGGTAATTTTGTCATTTCATGACAGTTGACCAATTTAAAAAAAATGACTTATAAGTCATTTTTTTTAAGTCAGAAATAGTTGCTTTTTTTTTTTTGACTTTTTTTTCGACTTATAAGTTAAAAAAAAGTTATTCCCGAACAAACTTAACGACTTAATGACTTATAAGTTCGTTGACCGACTTATAAGTCGTACACGAACAGGCCCTAAGTGTAAAATATATTTAAATTTATTGATTTTCTCTCAAAGAGTATACCTTGACACTAGTTTACATGCGATTTTTATAAAATTTATTCTCTATTCCATATTCTATTAACCTTTAAACTATGAGAATAAATTTATCCACTTCATATAAACTATGATAAAAATGTTATTTCTCTTTTGTAATCAATGAATTCATGGTAAAAATAAGAAGAAAAAAAAACTCTGATATATAGTGGTTAAATTTAACTAATTATTTATGTTTTTTTATTAAATATATTGTACCAAAGTTTGCCCTCGTTAGACCTAAATTCTAGTTCCTCCCCAAGTATATGTATGTATAGATATAATTTTTTTGAGCAATAAATTTAGTCATATTAATTTGACATTTAAAAAAATATCAAAAATATTCATGTCTATGTATGTTTTATGAAAATTTCAATATTCATTAGAAATCAACCGAAAAAAACAACTAGAAGTCAACTTTTTTCTTGTGTGAATCGAAAGTTTTGTAATCTGCTTATTCAGAGCTTATTTAAAACAATCTGAAACAAGCGCTATTATTCAACTTGTTTTTTAAAATAAGTCCGAAGCACGTCCAAATAAGCCGAAACAAACAAGTCCTTGTAGCATCGAAATTAATTCATTTCTCTAGGATACTCTAGCCACAAAAACCTCAAAAAGGAGGGAAACACCATAAACCCTAGTAAAAAAGAAGAAGACCCTCTTCCTTCTTCGCCAATCTATGTACCCCTCCAAATCGTTCCATTTTCTTTCTCTCACTAAATATTTATACTTGCGGGGATGAATTTAACAGAAGCAGTTTCCCCCTTAAATTTTGATGCGATTCTAAATTAATTGGGTTTTGCGAGTGAACTACTGTGAAGAGATTTTGAATATTTTTCGCTAAAATCAAGTAATTATGGCGAGGCTTATTCGAAATGTTTCATTTCTGAAACACACTCATTTGTCTCCACAGGTAATCCTTATCAAAACCCTCTTTATTTATCTTCTATCATGTTTTTCTTTTACTGTTCTTCTAATTTATGTTAGAGCTCCTATTTTGTTAGCTTTCACTTCTCAAATCAAAAAATGCAAAGACTTGGAGAAAAAAAGTTTCTTTCAAAATGCTAAACAACTTGTTGGGTTTTAGGCAATAATAATACTTCAATCATTAGTTAACTGTTATCTTAGCTTTTTAGAATCTTTTTTTCTTTTTGGTTCGCAGAAGCAGGAATTTCACTTCAAAAAATGCTAAAAGAAAAATAAAGACTTTAAAGTTGTATGGATTTCAATAGTATGGTCTTTTTAGGGGTTATACATATTATGATACTCGTTGTTTTTGTGCTATTAATTACTAATATAGGTTTTCCATTTCTCTGTTTTTTTTTTAAAATTTGGAAGTTTAAATCAATGCAAACTTTTCTTTTTGAAACATGAAAATGATTTGAAACTATTATAGTATTGAGGCCTTAGCCTGCCGTTTTATTTTCTCATTCACATGCTATTTCTTACCCTTTTTGTAAAGTTGTTACTTATCCCTCTTTCAGCTTTGTAACCAATTTTAGAATGCAATAGATTGAAGGTTTTTGTTAGATAACAAGCTATGCCATTGGCAAAGTTAATATTAATTGATGTATTGGGGTTGTTAATTAACACCAACCTGCTAAAATTTACCATAGGGAGCTTCCTCTGAACTCTGAAGACACTGTACTGCATTCAGTGACCTGAATGCTTGGAAAGGGGCCATGCATGTCATTTCTCATTTCTATTTAATCACTCAGGAACGTACTTTTGTTTCATGTTAAATTTCATTTAAAAAAATGGGGAAAATTGTGGTGCTAATTTTATTACTGGAGAAGAACCAGGGGTCCAGGGCCAATAAAAGAGAAACAAAAACAAAACAAAAAAAGAAAAAGAAAAAGAAAAGGGAGATCTATGATTTGATTTCGGAACTCTTTTAATGGGTGCAGCTCTATCTTATTGCTACCGGGAAGAGAAAAGAATGAAAGTCACAGTTTGACTTGCATTTTTTTTAAATTTCTTTACTTTTGATCTTTTGTTCTTGGCCTGCAGGGTTTAAGAAGAGGGTTATTGGGAACGTCCTCCCAGCTAAGCAACTTTTCTTCTAAAGGTACTGAAAGTTTTTGGATATAAGCTTTCTTGCTGTATTAACTTAAGATAGGGTTTACCTATTAGCCTCTATGGCACTATTAACTAACTTCTTTCATTTCTTTTTAAGTTCAGATGATTTCTATAATGTATTGTGATCGTTGGATTTTTGAATATGACATACTTATGCTCTTTTAAATAACTATACGGTACTTGCTGTTGTCATCTAACTTGTGCTTGGTAGTTGGTAACACTAATTTTGCAAATTGTCGAGCTAGTAAAAGGAACTAAAAGTCTAAAACAAGTAAATGTAGCATAAAATATGAAGTAATGCATTGAAATGGTTATTCTAAACTTCATTGTATGATAAGCTGAATAATTGGCTATGTTGGGCTTGACTCTGATGTCTTCAAAATTGGTGAATTCATTGGGGCACAAAGATCTAAACTTTTCTTCTTCACCCGTTATACTTTTTCCTTAACTTTTATGATTGTGCTGATGATACAGTCACTCAGGATCTGGGTGGATCTTATTTGTTTTAGTGTAATGGATCTTTTCTAATTTCAGAATTGGACGAAGCTCCTGAAATTGCATTTCTATTCTCCCTCCCCTTTTCTGTGTTTTCCCTTTTTCTTTTAAAGGCAAAAGCATTTGAGCTCTCTTGTTTGCAAGGTGTTTATTGTACCATGATTGAGATGTCTTAGTTTACTAATTGTACTTGGACAAGAAGCATGAATGCAATATCCATTTACATTGTTATCACCTAATTACCATTACATTTAACTCTATTTGAAGGTAAAAAGAAATCTAAGTCAGATGGAAGTGATTCAGGAGAAGAGAATATGTCCAAGAAAGATCTGGCCCTAAAGCAAGCACTGGATCAGATTACTACTACATTTGGGAAGGGGTCTATCATGTGGCTTGGTCGTTCTGTCTCTCCTAAGGAAGTTCCAGTGGTTTCTACGGGATCTTTCGCTTTAGATATAGCATTGGGAATTGGTGGATTTCCAAAGGTATCTTGCATATTTGGAGCCAAATGATTGGTCTGTTTCCTGCTTAAAGTCTCTTATGACAAATATTGGGACAAACGTTTCTCAATGACTTTCCTATGTCAGTTTTCTACTCAAAGCATATTTCGTTTATTTTTTCCCTTGAAAGTAACAAATATTTGGATAAAGCTCGATTGCCATTGGTGATGTATCTTTTTCACTGATTTCTTATGAAGGGCTCTATATAATATATATTTTTCACACAATGCTCATGTCTCTTTTATTTCCTTCGGATAGCAATTACATTCTGTTTCAAAACAATCTCTAGCTCAGTTGTGCAAATGGTGGACTTAGTTAATTAAGAATCTTAATTTATTTTTGGACTTGAGGCATCAATTAAATCTAATAAGAAGAATGGATACTTCTAAGACCATGAGGTGTTTTTATCAAATACCAATACTCCTGGATTCTCATGGATCCTTTGTTCAACAATTTTGGATGTGTTCATAATTTGAAAGTATAATTCTCCATTAGGATATGTATCAATGCTTCTTGGCATTCAATGAGCAAAGATCAGCTTGATTTTCTTACAAATTTTTGTACAGCTGTGCTTGTAAGAGATACTGTTACTACTGCATGCATTTTTATCTTTGCAACCTTTTACTATTTGGGAATGAGAACATGGTATCGTTTTTTCTTGGTTGATTTCCATATTTTGATTCATGTTTTGGATGTCTTCCTACTATGGAGCATCACACCGCATCAACATGCATGTGACTTTTTGTGTGTGAATGTTGCATGGGGGTTGAGTAGGCGTCGGGTTTGCTCACTGCGTCTCTAATGTCCTATGGTTTTCTCCAGGGTCGTGTTGTAGAGATTTATGGTCCAGAGGCTTCTGGAAAAACTACTCTTGCTCTACATGTAATAGCCGAGGCACAGAAACAAGGAGGTTTTCCTTCAAATATTTGGAAATAATGACTTTCTCATCTTGCTGACTGACTGCGATTGTTTATTTTCAATAATTTCATTTTCCATTTATGCTTATGTAGGCTACTGTGTTTTCGTTGATGCTGAGCATGCTCTTGACCCAGCACTAGCCAAGGCTATTGGTGTAAACACTGAAAATTTGCTTCTCTCACAACCAGATTGTGGTGAACAAGCTCTCAGTCTCGTGGATACTATTATCCGGAGTGGTTCGGTTGACATTGTTGTTGTGGACAGTGTAAGGTTTTTTGCTGGTCAAATATCATACATTCAGATTTAACTAACCATGTGTTGCATTCAAGTTACATATCCTTTTTTTTATCGTCTGATTTAAGAAAGTTACTAGAATGCAAGTATACCCTAGCTATACTCTTTGTTTTCTTACTGGTAGGTAGCTGCCCTTGTGCCTAAGAGTGAACTTGATGGCGAAATGGGCGATGCACACATGGCAATGCAAGCTAGACTTATGAGCCAGGCATTACGCAAATTAAGCCATTCTTTATCTATGTCACAGACTATATTGATCTTTATAAATCAGGTACGTATGTGTTCCTAACCTCCAAAACTGATTCATGGTATTAATTGTACACCACTTTACAGTATATTCTCTACTTTCAACCTTCTCTGTTTGAATTCTCTGCATTTTACTTAAGATGACTTTACTATTCCACTTTATCTATTCCTCCCTCCCTTCATTTGGGCCCCCATTTATCTTTTGTTATAAGTCTACCCCATTTATCTTTTGTTATAAGTCTACTAATGTAGCATGAGTATTATGGCCAAATGCGGATCACGCTAAGGCCCTCCCGCGTGTGAAGAGAGAGAGAGAGAGAG
The DNA here is from genome assembly GCA_947179155.2 of Hedera helix. NCBI lineage: Eukaryota > Viridiplantae > Streptophyta > Magnoliopsida > Apiales > Araliaceae > Hedera > Hedera helix. The sequence continues at coordinate 8,232,718 of OX359285.1, read as the reverse complement.
AGAGAGAGGCCTGTTACATATGTGCTCATTAATTGGAGTAGTAACTCCATGGTTATGCAGGATACCCTCACATTGAAGTCGAGTGGAACTCACAACCTATTGCTAATGAAGCTCTCGGCGATCTTGTCTGAGAGTACGTTTAAGTCTCACTTTCTGTACAGTTGTGTCCTTGAATCTTCTCTCTCCCCCCTAAAAAAATAAAAAATAAAAATATATATTAAATTCCTTGTGCCCTCTTCTTGAACCTAATACCATTTTGGTTTTGTTATGCCTCTCGTTATCCTAAAAAGCCTTACTTGAGCTGTTATCCTACAACCATTCCATCTGAGGAGTTGGTCCCTCCCTTTCTGTACTTCTGTCAAATACGTTGTAATTCTTAAGTAACCTAGTTAATCTTTTCAACATGTCAGCTTCAAATGCCATGATGTGCATACAAGTCTCCAATTGTGAGCTTTCTTTTCTATATTTTTTCAATGATATATTCTCTTCCAGTATTAAGAAAAATTGGACCTTATTTGCGTATTGACAAAACAATTGGTGATCCTTTAGTGTCAATGAAACATGTTTGACACTCTTATTGGTATAACTCCCCTTGATGTATGTCATTTTACTCCAGGTGCGGGCAAAGCTATCTACTTTTGGATTTGGTGGACCCACTGAAGTTACTTGCGGTGGTAATGCCTTGAAGTTCTATGCTTCAATGCGCTTAAATATTAGGAGAACTGGGCTCGTGAAGAAGGGAGAGGAGGTATATATCCCCATCTATTTGTTGAATTTAATTTGATGGGATTTTTTTTGGAGTATAGTGTTTGCTCACGGCACATTCCATAGACCGTGAAGGAATTTTAGTATTGTTAGAGATCACAAACATTGTTGATGGCAATGCCCCTTTTTTCCCTCTCTCTCCTTGCATTCTGTTTTACAGACTATTGGAAGTCAAATTACAGTGAAGATTGTGAAGAACAAGCATGCCCCTCCATTTAGAACTGCACAATTCGAGCTTGAGTTTGGAAAGGGGATTTGTCGAGAAGCTGAGATCCTAGAGTTGGGATGCAAACACAAGTTTATTACTAAGGTTGGAACTGCATTTTACAGCTTGAATGGTCAGAACTTCCGAGGTAAGGATGCTATTAAGCTTTACCTGGCTGAAAATGAAAGTGTGAAAGAGGAGCTTATGATGAAGCTCAGGGAGAAACTAACTGACACTCATCCGGACAAGGAAATGGAGATTGAAACTGAGGCTGCAGACGGAGATTCTACTGATGTTATAGATTCATCTGATACAACTGATGAAGAAGCAACTGCAGTTGAGGCGTAACTGTGAGAATGGCCTCAGGATTTGAATGGGATTTACCCTTTTTCATTGGGCTTTACAAGTAGCAGCCTTCTGATTGATTGCTAGATCTGGGATAAGTAGGTCCACATGTTGGTGGGAAGCACTCAAATGGGCTGGATTTCTTGCACTTGTTATCCAAAGAGCGATCAGATGATAGTTTTTCCAAACAATAGCACTGTAAGTTATATTCGTAATTATATATTATTTGGGCTTAGATCAAAGTTTTGTGGATTCAAAACGAACAAGCTGAGAAAGATGAAGGGTCCTTATGCATCCTCGTATTATTTCCTACTTTTGGCTTAGTCAAAATGATAACGAGTTTGGTGTTGTACATTGGTGATTGGAGTTGAAGCGAAAGAGCGATAGAATATGCATATATTCCTTCATGTGGTGTGATCTTTCCTCTTTACTAAATTCTAGGTTCTTTTGGTCTTGAAGTATATGTTGTTTAATCCCTGTCGCCGTTTGTGACCATGATTCATAATGTTAGCCATCAACAGAACCCCCCCCCCCCCCCCCCCCCCCCCCCCCAAAATAAATAAATTATGTCAATCTGAACGAATTATAGTAGTACCATTTTGTTCGTGTGGTTTAGAGCGCCTGGTAATGAATCCGTGGCAACTTTGGCGAACTCCCAGCAGAAGAACGAGCATCAGTTGATGTCCTTGCCTTCTGGCGAACCCTCTTCCTATTGATAGAAAGAGATATATTGATAAATGGAAATTGATCTGGTTTCAAGATTTCGCCGTGGAGATTTGGTTATAGGCCTGCGATGGCACATAAAATAAAGATGCTCTCCTTTATCTTTCGTATTTTTTTGTTTGTTTTTGTAATTCTTATTTTTATTGTCTGGTTGTTTAATCATAAGAATTTCATTGCATAAGTTTACGAAACAAAATCCATTTCAATAATGTCACACTCCATCTGTCCCTGAAAAATTGGATTAATTTTATTTTTTCAATCAAATTGGCCATTTTTGTAAGGAAAATTTGTACCATTTTTTTTTAATAATAAATACAGGAGGAGAAATTAAGATTATAAGAAAATATATCAAATTTATTATTATTTATAATTTTTATGAATTTAAAAATACAAAAAAGTATGCTCAATTTGTAATTTTAAAATTAGTAATAAAGTTAAAATACGCCGGTTTTCCAGGGGCGGAGGTAATATGTTATAACCAAAAAGCTGAAGTAGATGGTTATGTCAAAAGAATAGAATGAAAAAAAATGTATTATTTGTGTCACAGAAATAAAATGATTATTTTTAGTTTGGCTACATTTGTTAATCTTTTTTTTTTAACAAAGAGTATGAAATAATTTATTTCAAGTGTTAATTTAACGAATAATTTAATTTCTTTCTTTTTTCAGTCTATTCATTTTATGGCTAAGTTAATTGTATTCCTTGCATCCAATCCCAGCATTTTACAGCTGGGATTGTGGCTGTGATGCCTAAAGTTAAGTTAGATGATCTGGCAAGAAAGAAGAACATAGATCTGATAAGTCTATAAATACAATTTTTTTAATATAAATTTTATTTATATCATTAAAAAAATATGATCTAACATGAATTTTTGTATCATATTTTATTTTTAAATGATTTTAATGAAATTTGTGCACTTAGACCTATTCATAAAAAAAAATATACACCAACTAGTCTAGAAAAGGACAATTTTTGTACCAATAAACAATTAAATGTAAGTATAAAAAAAAATTAATATGGTGAGTGAGTTCATAAACGTAATAAAAAAGTTCAAGGAGATTAGTCATGCAAATATCATATTCTTTTATTTTAAAATTAGAGATATAATTTAATTTTTGAGGTCAAATAATGATATATTAAATTTTAAAATTAGTTTAGCTTATAAAAGTTTATAATAAAATAAATTTTGTGATTAATAAATTTTGTTATATATTATATAATTTTAATAATTGTATTAATTAAAATTAAATAAATTTATATTAATTTAAAATTTAATATATTATTATTTAATTTTATAAATTAAATTATATATTTAATTTTAGAAAGAAATGAGTATCGTGTGTATGTATATGTCACGCGATGAAATTCTTCTTCTTGCTAATAAAAGCATAATTTAGAGAGAGAGAGAGAGAGACTACTTCCATTTTATTATTCATCAGTCTTGAAGTTAGTTTCTTGTTGTAGTTAATTTCTAGTCATTTCTTGCCTGCTTCCTCTGTCTTCGTGATTTTCGTTTGCCGTTGCTGGCCGCTATCCACTCCTTCCCGGAACCTAATGGTCTAACAGCAATTTGCACACAACCAATATGAATAATATTATATTTTTCTTTGTAATTTAATACCTCGTTATCAGAAAGTGACCATTAATTTCTGATACAAGAACAGTCCTTTCAACTGTTTTAATTATTGTAGAGAACGTTAGGTCAAAAGTACCTATCTTATAAATTTTATTTGGTTTAATCTTTTGGCGGATCCCAATTTTTTAAATCTTGATATGTTATATTGAAAAAAATTAATAAAATTGAAAATACTTTCCGATTATCCTTAAATGAATTTTAATTACTGAGATTATAAGTATATCTGTTATTATTGTTTCTTTTATGAGAAACCTCAGAAGAAATATAATTGGTTTTTTAGAATATCACCAAATTTCTTAAAACAAAGATTCCTAATTGGTCAATTCATTGGTGGTCTCCAATTGGGGCCATTGATATGATTCTACCCAAAGATCTTTATAATTTGTTCCTTGAATTTGAAGAATTCCATCTTAAGATAAAGGACAAAAACACCTCAATGGATTTTATTTTATTTTATTTATTTATTTGTACACTACAATCTTTCGTGGATATGGACATGAAAATTTGGAACCATTTACCACAATCTTGGTCTTCTTCCCTTATTTGACAACATTTTTGTAAGTAGTGGGTAAAATAGTCATCGGATGAAAACCATTGATAAAATCAAAAGATATATTTAACAATCTAAGGATATGTTAGAAGAAGAAGTTTGTGAGGAAGATGATATTCTCAATTCTACTATCCTTATATATATATATATATATATTTTATATAAGAATGTATGTTTATGTTTTTTTCTTTGTAGTCCTAAAAATAGAGATCTATTGGTGGCTTGCTGACTCGTAGAGTATTTTAGATTTGAGAAATTGATTCTACAACTTTTAACTTGGTTCCACGATCACAGAGTTCAGATCTAGTGTTTGCTTACTTGCCGTTTCATAACTTCACTCTACGATTAATAAGATGTCAACCGTAGAGTTAGTCAGTTCTTCCTTGAGATTAGAGGCTCAAGGATTGTGATATCATCTTGTTCTACTTTTGATATGTGTAGTAGCTTTCTTATTTGTTCAAAGATTGTTAGCTTAAGAGATTATATGATGCCAACTATTGACAATCCTAAACCCAGTAAGTTTTTTAATTAACCAATTATGTCTCGTTTTAACTTCAGTTGAAATAGTCAGTTAATTCTTACTATTTGTTGAGGATTTAAACATGTACAGTCAAAGATGTGCAGACATTCAAGGCATGATTTTCTTTCCTTTCCAAAAATCGTAGGATGCGATCATTGAAAGTAAAGTGAATGAGAAGTCTTTTCTGAGTATAGCAGGTAGTGTTAACATATTTGACTTTGCTAACATTCTGACATCCCGGTGATCAAAAGTGTTCTTCCTGCTTTAAGAGATGTTCTGTTCTCTACTACATTAATTAGATGATAAAGTTTTCTAATGCACATATATATTTGATAAGTTCATTTCAATACTCTGAACTTGCTGTCCTCGGAAGAGTTGAATTTCTTCTCATAATCACTTTTATCATCTTTGGTTCTTTAGGAAAAAACAGATTTGATGTGTCTTGTTACATATGTGACTGATGAGCAAAAAATTGAACATTGATCCTTCAACAAGAGCTACCTTTAGGTGATGATATCATTTACACTTAATATTCCATGCACACCATTTCATGGACAATAGATGGTCTGTGACGCCCCCAAATCACTATACTTACTATAGCTAACTTGGTCCTCACTATAAATGCTAAATCATTAGGTTTATAGATAATTTTCTTTATTCATAAACAAAATTCTCATCTTAATTCCCAAAGATCTTTTATTATTTTATACCAAGTCCTTGTAATCGATGCAAGAGGCTTAATACTCATTCATAACATTTTAACCTTAAGATTTTGATATTCTATAACTTTACATATTCCAAGATTCATGATATTAAATCATTAGGACGGTTCTTGAGAACAGAGAATCTCGCGGTGAATGTTTATATCTTCATCCGTGATAAATGTTTGCATATTTATCTGTGACAAATGTTTGTATCTTTGTCCGGTGTAAAATTCTCTTTGTCAGTACAGAACATACCCAACTAGTTAAAACCCTCACTTGAAACACATTTGGTTATAGTGATATCTCTTCATATCAATAATCGTACTTATTTAACATTCAGAATAATAATAACAAGTCTGTACCTAGGTCCAAGAAACTTAACGATGAATTTGATTAGTTAACATCGATTAATCTTGTTTCAGATGCTTACAGTACTCACAAGTCATTTACTGATCCTCATCCAGATAAATAGATCATTATTAATACTATGTTAAGTTTTAACAATTCTAAGTTTAATCAAAGTAAAGACGTAACAAGAAAATGTGATAAAATTTGATAATATTAATATAATATTCGATTACATGTGTGGAACTTGTTTTTATTACAAAATGTCTTTATGACTACAGTTAAGAACAATTAAGGAAAACAGTAAACTAGTCTATGCATTTCTTCTTTCCTTTCTTCTTTGAGCTGGATCTTTTGGGTTTGTCTGTAAATTAGGTTTATTTACAAGGGTGAACTAAGATGCTCAGCAAGTCTTGAATACATAGCATATAAGTGAACTCACACTGATATGGATTGTAAGGATTTATTGCACAACAATTGATATTACAAATATATTAACATAGCAAGACTGAGTGGTGGTTAGACCTTGAACTGTTCTTTGTCTTTCGACTTAGAACCATTTACAATGGATATAGAAAGGGGATCAATCTAACGACATCCTATGTTATGCATAACTTACACTACACTGGACTAATCATGAACAATGCTACATATTCGTTCATCTCAGTTTACTTCACATGTTAGGATTGCCCTAAGACAACTTGGTTTGATAAAATAAAGCATAGTTCGAAATATATTACGAATGAGTATTTTATTTTTTAAGTTATGCCGAAACAAGAAGCAATAACTCTCATAGCAAAGATTTATAATACGTTATTTGTACAAAATGTATAAATCACATAAAAAGTAAGTAAACAAAGGTTAATGATAGAAAATTTGCCTTAAGCACAATTAGGGTTTTTCCGGTAATCGTTTAAAGTGCCTATATAAAGGGTTACGCGTATCTAAATGTTAGTTCATCAAATTTTCCTTCTCTATAAGTGTTTTTATAACTAAACTAGACTATTTTCATTGGTGAAATTTTTAGGAAACTTGGCTAACTCAAATTTATCATTTTTAGTGCTTGCACCCGAGGGCTACCTTAATTTTTTAACTTCGACCTCTTTTACGGTAATTACCATAACTTTGTCATACAAAAATATTTTGAAGTAATTTTTTAGTCTAAATTGCTTATAATTTCATGATCTATAACTTTCATTTATATTACTAAGACAGATTCGAATTTTAAAATTTTGAAAAATGGCAAAAACAGATAGTGAGCATGCTTTGATCAACAATTTTAGGTTTAACCATGTGAGACATATCTCAACTAGCTTTAATTACTTAAGATATCATGTTATAAGACTCAATAACACTTCATAACATAAAAATAATAAATCATAAACCTTCGCATATAAATATTCATGACTTTTATTTAATAACACACGAAGAACGTGGAGAACGAAAAATCGTGCATGGTTACGACTTATGTTCATGAGCTTTTGGATTTCATACATGAAATAATTTGAGCATTATAACTGCTTACATAAGTGATTATGACACTTGAATTTGAAATAATTTGGTCATTATAACGGCTTGTATAATTAATTATAACAATTTATAATAATTGCTCAAGAACATACTAAGAACACGGAGAACGACAATCGTACATGGCTATGACGTACGTTCTTGAGCTTTAACCTATGAAATAAAATTCGACATTATAACTACTAAAAAATGAAGAAAGGCTCAAGAACCCTAAAACAGTTTCAAGGCAAGTTCTAAACTCTTATGTGTTATTTGTTATGTAATAGATGTTATGTGAAGTCTTTAACTGATGGTTGCAAGTCTTCTAACTGTTATGCGTTATGTTTACGATTTATAAACATGATTTATACACTTTGTGTGTCAATGTGATATAAATTGTTGGAACGTGAGTTATATGTGATATTAAATGGAGAATTATGTTCAGTCAATGCATGTTAAAGTTTATATGAAAGCATAAACTGCGTATGTGTTGTATGTTAGACTTGCTGAGCCGTCGTGCTCATTCTTTTGAATAAAACCTTATTTGCAGATTAAATATGAACGTTAAGAAGATCATGAACGTAAAGATGAAGCGTAGATTAGGTTTTCATATTTATTACTTGTATTTGTATAAGTCATAACGACTGTTGTAATACAAACAAATAAACATGTAACCGAATATTGAATGAGTGATATAAATTATTATCATCAAAATGTTGTTATGTCTTTATTTTGATATAACCTAGAATTGTTAAGACTTAACATAGTATTAATAATGATCTACTTATCTGGATGAGGATTGGTAAATAACTTGTGAGTGTTGTACATCCGAGTCAGGACTAAGCGATGTTGACTGGTCAAATCCATCGTTAAGGTTCCTCGGACCCAGGTATAACTCGTTATTACTATTCTGAATACCATATAAGTAGGATTATTGATATGAAGAGATATCACTATAAACAAATATGTTTCGAATGAGGGTTTTAACTAGTTGGGTAATGTTTTGTACGGAAAGAGAACTTTGCACCGGACAAAGATACAACCATTTGTCACGGATAAAGATGCAAACATTTATCACGGGTGAAGATGCAAACATTCACCGCGGGATTCTCTGTTCCCAAGAGCCGTCCTAATAATTTAATGCCGTGGATGTTGGAACATGTAAAGTTATAGAATATTTAAATATTAAGGTTAAAATTAGACCGTTATATATGGTGTTATCCATTTATACGGATGAAATACAAGTTGATACTTGTATACTTATGAGACTGAGATCAAGTTAAGATCCAGGGACAAAGTTAAGAGAAATTTAAATGTATAGTCTAAAATAAGACTATTTCAACCAATATGATTATGGGATCATTGGTTAAGTCGATAATGTACGAAATTAACGCACAAGGTCTGCCGCAGGATAAAGTGTAGGGATTTTGGAGGCGTTACAATATGAATAGTGCACCACATTTGTTTTAGCACATATAAGCTTAGGGTTTCATGTTAAACCAATCAAATAACACATAATACACATAATCAATACATGTACACAAAGATAAATGCATGACTACTCTTATTCTAGCATTTAATCACATAAATAACAAGTTTCATAACTTAAACATGATTATACCTTCTATGTGCTACTTTCCTTTTTGATATAAAGCTTCTTAGAACTTGATTCTCCACCTTGATAGCTTAAAACACTTTTCTAGAGCACTTATTGGCAATCCTTCAAGGCTTTTCTTCAAAACCCTAGCTCTTCCTTCTCTTCCTCTCTTAGAACTCACGTTTGAGCACTCTTGCAAATGAAATGAACACTTAGCTTGATGTTTAGAGAATTTATACATGTATGGATTATATTAATCCTCCAACACTTAACCATCTTTGGTTAAGTTAACTCATGTATGGTTAAGGGCATACAAGTCATTTCTCATCAACTAGTAATGGCAATGTAGACAATTCTCATAAAAGGACACCATGGTCATTTTCCAAATTATCAAGAGCACTTTGGTCAATTGTCCAAAATCCTAAGGAATTTAATTCCAATAAATCCATACTTACATAATTTTAATCCATTTCAAATCCTTTTTTATCCAAATTTGTTTCATTAGGCTCGAATTTTTATTCCTCAATCAAATAATCCATAAGAGTTTGTCCCAAAATACTTGTCACACTTCAAACTATTTAATTTCCATTAAGAACTCATTAATTCTACAATGTTGAAAATTTGTATATCATTACAGTGATCCACTAAGAAGATATAGATTGAAGTTGTAGATTTATATTTTTCTAGACCTTGAGTGGTTGACCCTAATTTTTTCTCTCTTCTAGTTCTTTAAATTGTAGAGAAAATATAAATTATTCTTATTACTTGTAATTATTTAAGTAACCCCAATCTATAATAGGACACCTGTTATTTATATACTTACTCCTCTATCTTAAACTCTTTAGGAATATGATTTTAATTTAATTCTCAATCTAATTAAGAACTAAATTAATTATTATATTTAATCTAATTCCTAAACCATTTAAGGCTAAATTAATTATACTACTACTATTTCTTATTAATTAATTCTTAAACCTTTTAGGAACTAAATAATACTAATACTAATAATAATAAGACTCATATGTGTACAATTAAATAGTTTAATTTTATCAAAAAATAAGGATAAACCATATGTGTACAAGAAGGTTAGTGGGAACACTTTTACATTTCTAGTATCATATGTTGATGATATATTACTGATAGGGAATGATATTCCGATGTTACAGTCAGTCAAAATGTGATTGTCTAAACACTTCTCAATGAAAGACTTGGGAGAATCATCATACATATTGGGGATAAAAATCTATAGAGATAAATTCAACAGGATGCTCAGCTTGACCCAATGTACGTACATTGAATCGATGCTAAAGAGGTTTTGCATGGGAAAATACCAAAAGAGATCTCATATCGATAGGTCATGGTATACATCTCTCTAAGAAACAGTCCTTAATAACTACTAAGAAGAAAGACCGTATGAGGAAGATACCTTACACTTCGACAATAGGTTTTTATCATGTACGGGATGATATGTTCTAGACCAGATGTTGTTTATGCACTTAGCATGACAAACAGATATCAGTCGAATCTTGGAGAAGAACCCTGAAAAGTAGTGAAAAATATCCTAAAGTATTTAAAAAAAACTAGGGATGTATTTCATATTTACGATGGGTCGAATTAAAACTAGAAGGCTATATAGACTCAAGTTTTCAAACTAACCGAGATGATAACAAATCCATTTTGGGTTATGTGTTTACCTTAAACGGTGGTGCAGTGAGTTGGAATAGTTCCAAATAGCAAATAGTTACTGATTCAATGACAGAAGAATTGTACATAACTACAAGTGAAGCTGCAAAGGAAACTGTTTGGATAAAGAAGTTCATTACTGAACTTGGGGTGATTCCTAGCATTCAAGGACCAGTGCCTTTATTTTTTGACAACAATGGACCTGTTGGACAAGCCAAGGAACCCAGGTCTCATTAAAAATCCAAACATGTGTTGTGGCGGCTTCGTTTGATTAGAGAAATTATTGAAAGATGAGACGTTACCGTGGAGCGAGTGGACTCTCAAAACAACAATGCAGATCTATTTACTAAATTCATGTTATCTCAACAACATTTCGATTGCCACTTAAAGAAGAGTATTATATACCAAGGCGATTAGCTTTAATACAAGTGGGAGATTGAAAGCAATATGCTCTCAAGCCAATCACATGTTGATGTGATAAGCATAGACTTTGTAATCTTATTCATTTATTAATAAAAAATTTATTCAAAGACATTTTTTTTATTCATGATTAATTGGTTGAATTTATTAAATAGATAAACCCATAGTTTTGGAGCACTGCCATTAGAATCATAATGTTGATTATACTAATGAAATCTAAATTCAAGATAGATCAAAACTAAAATGTTCCTAATCGTAGGATCACTAAAATAGAGATTAGTGAATCCAGATTGGTACATACTATAATTGCTCTCTAGAAGAGGATGATCGATCTCATAATCATTTGTGTGAAGACACTAAAGCAAGTATGTAGGTGCTTATTGGAGAATAAGTTCATTGAACGTGACTTGCTTAAGAAACAACTAATGGAGTTTTACTTGTCTGTCAATAGGAGTTTCTTATGTGATAGTAGTACAAATGATCATTGGACTTGAGATCATCACAGTATCTTGTGTATGATGAGTTATACTTTGTCATATTCCTTAAGACTATTCGGGTATAGCAAAGGATATGTTCCGATCTAATAAGTTGTACATGGAGATATGTGAATGATCAACAAATGATCTACCACTTTTAGTATAGGGAGAGAATGTCCTATGTGATTCGATAAATTACAACTCAATAGTCCTTGGAATTGTGCATTTAAGAATCGAAATGCATATAATCAAATTAAATAAGACTTGGCAGTAATTCTATGTATTATATTTGATTAGGACATTGTGTGGTAAAATGATTGAATTATACGGTAACTATTCGTGGAATAGGTTCTTAGTGATCAAACGTTGAAATGCATATTATCTGGATAATCATGATATGCTGAGAGATATCCCTCATGATGTAGAATAAATAAGTATTTATTTATAAATAAATTAAAGGAGTTTTATTTATTATTATAAATAATATTAAAATTATTCTAATTTATTTATTCTAGTATCGGCTTAATATTGAACCTAAAGGGTCACACCATAAAAGAGAAATATTTATTTTAAAAGTAAATGCCATAATGGTAATAATAAATTAAGTATATTTAATTTATACTACGGTGACATAATAAATTAAATAGCTTAATATTTATAATTAAGTATTTTATAAATACTAATTATAAATTAGTAAAAGGAGTCTTATTATTATTATTATTATTATTATTATTATTATTATTATTATTATTATTATTCAGTTCCATGGTTTAGGAATTAATTAATAACTAGTAGAATTATTATAAATAATTAAGTTTCTAAATAGTTTAGGAATTATAATTATTATAATAAATTAATTTAGTTCCTAATTAAATTAGGAGTTAAAATTCAAACCATACTCTTAAAAAGTTTAGGAGGTTGATAAAATCTATAAATAAGAGGGGTCTTGTTATAGGTTAGGATAACTGACACAATTACAAGTATTAGAGAATATTTCATATAATTCTCTACATCTAAGAAGTTAGAGAAGGAGAAAGAATTAGGTTACCCATCCAAGGTTTGGAGAAATCAAAATCTACAACTTGAATCGATATTATCTTGGTAGATCACCTCTAAAGGCTGCATGTAACACCCCGTTCCCGACTAGTGGAAAGGGAGGCTACGCACAACTAAAATCTAAGCAGAATATCAAAACAAAAAGGAAACACTCTTCGCACTTGCCCTTGAATCCCCTTGCAAATGCCTAATACGGATAAAGAGTGCAAAAATAAGAACTGAAATTGAATAACAAAATCAACTGAACCAAACTGAGATTAACAAAGTCAACTAAACTAAATAATAAAATCTACTAAACCGAACTAATCTACTGAACTGAACTGATCTACTGAACTGAATAACAAAATCTACTAAACTAAAATAATCTACTGAACTGAACTGATCTACTGAACTGAAATTGATCCACTAAACTAAACTGATTTACTGAACAACATAAAAGGCTGAATTAAATAGCTGTGTTTATTTCATACCGAGCTCAAAACAAAACAAAACAAAAGTCACGCATCGGGCTGCATATCCAAATGCATGAAAATTCAAAAGGGTGTGTTCGGCACTACAAACAACACTAAACTGCAGAACAAAATAGAACAAAATGCTAAGGTCGACTCATACGCCTCTCACATCAAAATACCAAATGGCCAACTCCCATCGGAGTACACAAAATGGAGACGCTGTAGACACTAATCACACTGCCACGAAATTGTCATGCCTCAATGCAAAGAGAGCATGCTTGTGGTACCCCCCACAAGTGGTTATAGCTTAGGTTTACCCTACTGTACATTCTAACAAAAATATCATATCACAATACATGCGACACAATACTAACAAAGGGGTTCTCATAAGCATATGCTAAACCGAAACGAATCGACAAAAAGACTCCCAAATATATTAGCATGTACGTTTCTACATAATCAAAATAAATATTAGATGTGCTTAACAAGTTTCAAGAGTACAAGTTATAAATTTATGAATATCTAAAATCAAGCAAAACGATAATATGAATTCAACTAAGACCAAAGTATTGAAACAATATCCAAATTTTTAAATAAAGAGCAAAACGAACGAATTAAAATTAAAGGAATATCACTGACGGAGTACGGAATCCGTACATGAAATTTGCAATGTAATACCCAAAATTATATTGCAAAACTGACTCGTTAAATTTTCTCCGTCAGAACTAATTAAACAAATAAAGGAATTGATAAATAAATAGTTAATCAATTGATTAACTTTTACACATTTTTTTTCTCTTAGGCGAATCTGAAATCCTTCCGTTCTAAACAAAATTCTACATAAAGTTATACATATATAAATATTTTAATCATGATAACGTATATATTAATAAATAATAGTATTCTGATTCTTTTCGAAATACATATAAGTATATTCACAAAAATATGTTTTCCATTTTTAATTCTATTACCAACAAATATATATATTATATTATTTTCTGTCAAAACTTTAAAGTTACAAAAAATACTAATTTAATATTCTAAAATGCTAATTACTAACAAAGATATACTAAAATATATAAACTAACAAACTAAATAGCATACAAAAATTAAAACTAATACAGAAAATTAGATGATTATACAAAGAAAGTAAAAGAGACATACCCGAAATTATGAGGTTCGCAGTCCACCCACGTTCTCGACACTGAAAATTTTAACTAAAGAGATCCTTACTAAAAAGGTCCTCACACAAAAAGTTTCTCACAAAATAGGAGGTACTTAATGTTTAGGTGTTTTACAAACTAAAGGGGGTAAGTCCATATATATAGGCTAAAGGAATGGAAGGAGTTTTAAAAATGGGCGATGTGGGACTAAGGAAGGATCGGGTATTACATTACCTCCCTCTTAAAAATGATTCCTCCCTGAAATCAAAAGAATGGAACGAACCTAATTATTAAAATAGGCGAATGCTTTGCTTGAATAGAATTTTCACAAAACAAATGAAATGATTTTCTTTGAATCTTATCAAAACAGATAGTGCACCACGTACAACAGATGATAATGATAACTCCTCAACACTGAGACATGAAATACGTTATACACATAAACTAACCGTGGAGGCAAAACTAACCAAAATGCAACTTCGTCAACCCTTTTTAAATAGACAATAAAATGATGAATGAGTTTACCCATTAACCCAATTCGTCGAATATTGATTTAGCAGACCTAAATTTCTCCTTAGTCGAGGCTACAATCTTCCTAGTGATTCAAATGAACTTAGACCCTTCTATGGCATTATCACTAACCTCAATCCATTAAATTGGTACCCATACTTCTTACCATGTAGTGGCTTAAATGAAGTCATGCCAACACTTGTATGACAGCTATTGTTATAAGTAAATTTAACAAGGCTCAAATAATCATCTCAATTAGTCGATCACTCTAATGCACAAGACCTTAACATATTCTCCGAAGTCTGGATAATCCACTCTAAGGCACGTCGATACTGTTCTATTCTACTGATCTGTCTACTATGCGAATCTTCAACCTAATTTATTACATTTTTCTACCTAAAATTTTGGATCAACCTAACAAATTTGATCCATAAGTCTTTTTACAATTATTACAATATTTTTAATCATAAAGACTGCTAAGAGTTTATTTAATTCGGATTATCCTAACAATTTCTATCCCTAAGCCCTTGTACAATAGATTCAAACATAAAGGTTGTACAAAATAAAATTACTTGTTATACATTAAAATCTTTTACATAACATTTGTAATTAATAGTCAAAAGTTGTCTTGCACCTAACATGGCCTAGGGCCTAGTATTACCTGTTATTCAGCGCCACACAACATTCCTACAGGCTTCGCACCCGAAACAAGATCGATGGTAAACTCAACTTGTTGTTGCAATGACAACCTTGATAATTCTTAAATAGATACATTAGAAAACTCACGAACGACTGGAACATTTCTAATACAACTTTCTCAAAGAGGTATCCCTTACAAATGCCAAATACTCCTCACAACCCTTAGCCACCAACTTTCTAATTTTCAAAATAGAAATCGATTTTACCACATTACCCAGTCTTGAACCTTGAAACGCAAAATCTAGTGACTTAAATCTCCAAAGATAACCTTTTTTTATTTGGTAATCGATAGTGACTTGGTGTTTACCCAAGAATTACATCAAAATCGTATATACGCATCGACAGAAGATTAGCCCTACAAATCTTATTTCTAAAACTAATAGAACAACCTCAGTACAATTCATAGAACAAATTAAAAAAAATAAAAAAAATTCTCATCGGAGCAGCAATAGACATAGAAAAATCTAAGGATTGAGATAACACACTAAGATGCCGAACAAAAGAATACGAAACAATCGAATAAGTAGAGTCAAAATCAATGAAAGTCTCACGACTGCCAACTAAAAGAGTGCCAAAACAGAATATTGCACATCTGTCACATAATTATATGACAAGACGAACACACGTCATCCGTGGTGCAAACCAACATTGCCACCATTATCATAACCTCCACCACCTCTAATGGTTTTACGAGCCCTCGACAAAATAAAACAGACGAAAGCGAAATTGATTTAAGGCAAATTCAAATACAAACTCATATGATAGCTGAACAAAATTTCAAACAGAATAAAAACCTAGCCCAGATGTATACCCATAACTCACAGGACAAACCTAAATAGGTTTTCTACAAGAAAGAACCCTAGCTCTGATACCAACTCTATAACACCCCATTCCCGACTAACGGAAAGGGAGGCTACGCATAAATGAACTTTAAGTATAATATCAAAATAAAAAGGAAGCTATTTTCACACTTGCTGTAAGACCCCAAATTTTATGAAATACAAAATTTAATTTTTCTTCATATATATTTTTCCTGAAACAGCAAGTGGTTAAATTGATAAAGTTAAAAGTTAAGGATGTTATGTGCAAATTTTATTTTGTCGGACAATATTCGTTTTGTCGGAGAATATTCGAGTCGTACGACGGCGCCGAAATAACTAATCATTGGTGGACCCCACAACGAAATATTTGTCGGATATAAAAAACGACAAAAGTAACCTTTTTAAATAAAAATAGTCAATGGTGTTAACTGTTAAAATACCGGTGATAAAAGAATAGTAGCATACGGTATTTTATGGTATTTTATTGTAGCATATGGTATTCTACAGGAGCACACGGTATTGCACAGTGTCTCATATTATTGATCTGATAAGGTAGTCATTGCACAATATTCATCAATAATTGTTGTTACACAGTATTTTGCATTATTGATTCAATAATTGTCATTACACTATATTTTATATCATTGAACCAATAATTGTTATTGCACTGTATGTTAAAATTATTGAACCAAATAATTGTCACAGTAGCAAATACACAGTAATTTATATTATCAAATTAATAATAATCTGTAACGTGTTTATTACATTATTGTTGAATTATTGTTGTAGCATTATTTTATTTTATATGCAGGACCCACAGGAAGAAAAATAAAATAAAATAAAAAATTAATTAATTATTATTTTATGTGAATAGTAACGTGAATAGTACGTGGATCCACAGTGGGGCCCACATGAAATATATAAAATAAGTTTGGTTGCTGGAGAAGAAAAAGGCAACGGCTGCTGCTGCCTTTGCTGAAAATTTTCAGCTAGCGTGCAGCACGCCAGCTGCCACCTACTGCGCATAGTGAAATTTATTCTCCTATAAATAGCTTGCTCAACGTAATAGAAAAATCACACCTAAAACATAAAAATTTTCTATATGTATTTTATGAGTTTTCTCTAAAAATAGTAAGATTATCTTGAGTGTTTAAAAGCCAAAAGGAGTGTATGAATTTTTCAAGTAAGTCTTTTATTAAAGAGTAGTAATTTCATAAATTCCTATTTTTCACGGTATTCACAAATCTTCCTTTAGAAGACTATTCTTTAAGAAGATTCATTTTTAAAAGCTTTCTTTCGAAGATTTATTTTGAAATATTATTTTAAAAATTATTTTAAAGTTGTTATATTAAACTACAAAAATTATGTTAAATACATATAATTTTGATAGTTCGTATTATACGAGTTATCATACACTTTAAAATTTATATGTGGTAATTACTAATTATATTATAAATATATAGGTTGATCAACTGTAATGACCACGAATTTCATTAAACATTGTAATTATAATTATTATATAATTAGCAATGAATTAAAATTTTTTGTACTAATTAATTGTGCATTAGATAATTAAATAGATATACTTGTGTATGTGTATATTTATTTAAAGCAATGAAGTAAGAGGCTATAATTAACTAAAACAAATCTAATTGGATTATATTTTAAATTCAAATGAGTTGTTAAACTAGGTCAATTACATTTACCTAATAGCCTATGTAATTAATTTAACTACTAGTCCATGTAATTAATTAAACAAGCTCAATGCTTGATTTAATTAAATGTAACCTAGAATAATTAATATAAGCCCAATGTGTTATTTAAATTGAGCCCAAACCAATTCAATGGATGAGCCTAATATATTAATCTTAGAGTCCAATATGGAGCCCAATAGAAAGTCAAAATTGGTCAACAATTTAACACATGTATATATATAGATGTATATATGCACATTAAAGCTAGCAAAAATAAATGAAAAATGGCCAAATAAAGGCCATATGGCCGGCACATGTGGGGCCCCCTTGGGGTGACTTGTGAAGCTTCATGTTGCTTAGATTTTATTCCTTGCCATGGTTAGTTACCAACCCTAGTCAATCACTTGTCATTCCACAAATCAATCCATGAAATAGTAAGCATAATTAGGCTTTAATTTCACCAACATTGGTGAATTAGAGATGTTAATGAAGGCTTAGCACTTGGCTATAAATAAGATGCTCCACATTTAGTTCAAGTTTGTTGATTCATTTGCTAAACATTTCCAAAGAGAAAAAAGAGAGCATTTGTTAGCTAGAGAGAAAAATACACTTGTGAGTTGTGTGAAAAAGCTAGAGAAGGTCCTAGTGAATGTCTTCTAGCTACACAACATACTTTGGTAGGAGGAGAAGGAGAGCAAACAAATCTCAAAGGTTTAAAAGTGTTTTTGACTTCTTCTTATTTCATTTTGATAGTCTAAAACGATTTTGAACGGTTAAAATCTATTTTTAACCGATCAAAACTCGTTTTGATGGTCTAAAAGTATTTATCTATGTAATATGTGTATATTCATAGTTTGATGTGTTTATATCATGTTTTGGTATGTGTGTAAGCCTGAATTAGTATAAATGTTCATATCACACTTTACCCATAAAACCCTAAGTAGCTAGGTGCTATGTTTGTGTCATTTCGAAATGTACAAGTTAAATACTTGATTTATATGGCTAGAAAGTTTTATGAGTGAGTTATAAAACCAACACAACTTGAATCTCACAAAAATATGGAATAACAAAAAAGTTATGGCTTTTACCGCAAAATAAGTCGTTTTGAAACCCTAAGTGGTTCGATCTTTAAATTCCGTGTCATACCGTTTTCAAAAAGGTGATCGATGTTAGGGTTTCAATACAGTGAAAGCAGCGGAATTTAAAAAAAAATTTCGAAACCCTAAAACAGGATCCATGCGAAAACCATATTAATTCAGAGGTTTAGATTATTTTACCGATTATCCGAGATGGACAGAAGACGGTGGAATTCTGGAACGGCTTCGAATCTTCAACGCAATCCAGCGACTACGTCTCTACGGTATCCACACGAACGCTCCGCGAATCGTCTCACGATCTGCAGCAAAAGGAACCGCAGTACTAGCCACCAAGATCAAGATTTCTAACCTATTTTTCTCTCTAGCCTCTTTCTGAAAGCGGCTAGGGTTTTAGTTTTTCCTTACGTGACTTTTAGACTACTGATATATCATATATATAGTAGTTAATAGGAATTAACTAAAACCTAAAATAAATAGAAAAATAAAATCCGAATTTATATATATTATATTTTAATTAAGTCTTACTTAATTAATATACATATATACAAATTATCCTATTAATTTAAATTCGTAATTTTTAAATACTATCAATCATATTGACATATTTAAAATACTTACAATTTAAATTAATTCCCTTTTAATTACGTTCTAAGTGTGTGACCCTATAGGTTATTATTATGTTGACAATAATTTTAAAATCATATTATAAAATTATAAACAGTGAGCGGCATCTAGTAATGCATCACTGCTACCCAAATAATAATAAGATCGGTGATTCGATACAACCTTTTCGTGACCAATGTTTCAATGTAATTTAATCCTTTTAACCTTATATCCTAGATTAAACTCGAGGCATGGAATGTGTCATACTCTTCATAATTTAATCTGAGTTTTCTTGATCAATGAGTAGACTATATGAAACAAATCAATATTTGAGCATGACCATGCATTTCATAGTCCTACTCAATCAATAGGCCTATGGATATCACCCCTAATATATAGGAGGGTTAAATTCCATCTAGATCACTCATATTCCTCACACGATTCATGATGTACCCAATAATCACCTTTATTGTCCACCCTATTAAAGGTGACATTTGATGATATCAAAGTACACAAATTCTCGTGTAATAATATAGTGACTTCAGGTCGGATGATCATTACATCATTGTCACTATAAGAATTTCTTATGACATTTTGCATAATGCTCCATGTAGAATTCTCATGGTGGGTCAGTCCAGTACATTGTTCTCTAACATGTACCTATGCATTGACTCAAATATCTCATATATTTATGACCAATGAGATTTGGCCATCAGTCAATCTACATACTAGTCTCAATGCATCATTGTTGTCCCATTAACAATGATACTCTACTAGGGACATTTAAGAGCAATGATACTAATTATAATTATATAATCTCATGTTCAAGTCACATACTTAAAGCTATATAATTCGTATCATTATTCTAAGGGCTTTTATTATGTTAACATTTATATAACGCATTAAATGAAATCATAATAAAATAATCTATTTATTCAATCAAATATAATATCAATAAATGTTAAGCAATTATATCAAATAATTAGCCTCTAGGGCATAAACTCTAACAATCTCCCACTTGCACTAGAGCCAATCACTCATGTATCTAATACCCATGGAACTAGTGTGACCTTTGTGGTTCTGCTGCGACAAAGCCTTGGTCAGTGGATCTGCAACATTATTATCTGTTGGCACTCTGCATATATGTACATCTCCTCTATTAATGATTTCACGGATGAGATGGTACCACCTAAGTATATGCTTGGATCGTTGGTGAGATCTGGGTTCCTTAGCCTGTGCAATGGCTCCATCATTATCACAGTATAACTCAACTGGATCAACAATGGTTGGAACAACACCAAGTTTAGTGATGAACTTTTTAATCCATACAACCTCCTTGGCTGCACTAGAAGCAACAATATACTCAGCCTCTGTTGTAGAATCGGCTACTGTCTCTTGCTTCGAACTTTTCCAGCTAACAGCACCACCATTAATGCAAAACACAAAACCTGACTGAGACTTATAGTCATCACTGTCAGTCTGGAAACTAGCATCTGTGTAACCCTTTACTGCCAGTTTATCTTCACCTCCATATACCAAGAATGAATCCTTAGTCCTTTTCAGGTACTTGAGGATATTCTTGACTGCTGTCCAGTGACCTTCACCTGGATTCGACTGGTGTCTGCTCGTCATGCTCAAAGCATACGAAACATCCGGACGAGTACATATCATTGCGTACATGATAGATCCAATTGCCGAAGCATAAGAGATCTTTCTCATATGTTCCTCATCATCTTGTGATTTAGGACATTGGGCCTTAGAGATCTTTACACCATGAGTCATGGGTAAGTGTCCTCTTTTTGCCTCTTGCATGCTGAACCGTTTCAACACTTTATCAATATATGTACTTTGACTTAGGCCGGGCATTTTTCTCGATCTATCTCGATAGATCTTGATACCTAAAATGTAGGTTGCATCACCCAAATCTTTCATGGAGAAACATTTTCCTAACCATGTTTTTACAGCCTGTAAGGAAGGAATGTCATTCCCAATAATTAATATGTCGTCTACATATAATACCAGGAATACAATCTGACTCCCACTAACCTTCTTATATACACAAGGTTCATCTTCATTTTTTATAAAGCCAAACTCTTTGACTGCTTCATCAAATCGAAGATTCCAACTCCGAGAGGCTTGCTTCAATCCATAAATGGATCGCTGCAGCTTACATACCTTTCTAGCATCCTTTGGAGTGACAAAACCCTCAGGTTGTGTCATGTACACATCCTCAAGGAGATTTCTATTAAGGAAAGCAGTTTTGACATCCATCTGCCAAATTTCGTAATCATAAAAGGCTGCAATAGCAAGTAAGATCCTGATGGATTTAACCATTGCCACTGGAGAGAAGGTTTCATCATAGTCAACACCTTGACCTTGTTTGAAACATTTTGCTACCAGTCGGCCTTTATAGGTTTGTACATTACCATCCATGCCGGTTTTCTTCTTGAAAACCCATTTGCACCCGATTGGTTTTACCCCTTCGGGTGGATCAACCAAAGTCCATACTTGGTTAGTATACATGGAGTCCATCTCAGATTTCATGGCTTCAAGCCATCTCTCAGAATCTGGTCCATTCATAGCTTCTTGGTAGGAAGCAGGCTCATCCTGATCTATGAGCATCACATCGCCGTTTTGAGTCACAAGAAATCCATAATATCTCTCAGGCTCTTGGCGTGTCCTACTAGATCTACGAATGACTTGTGTAATCTGAGCAGGTTCACTTTCCACAATATCTTGTGGTTCCTGCTCATGTTCCAACTCAGGTTCAATGATATTTTATGGTTCACGAATTTTTTCGAGTTCTACTTTCCTCCCACTGTTTCCTTTAGAGACAAATTCTCTTTCTAGAAAAATACCAGTTCAAGTAACAACCACTTTGTTCTCAGAAGGTTTGTAGAAATAATACCCTTTTGTTTCCTTAGGGTATCCCACAAAATTACATTTGTCAGATTTGGGTCCGAGCTTGTCAGAAGCCAGACGTTTTACAAACGCCTCACAACCCCAAATCTTCATGAACGACATACTAGGACGTTTCCCAGTCCACATTTCATATGGTGTCTTTTGAACCGTCTTTGTAGGAACACGGTTAAGTGTGAATGCAGCTGTCTCTAGGGCATGACCCCAGAAGCTTATTGGAAGATATGCATGACTCATCATTGATCGTACCATGTCCAACAAGGTGCGATTCCTCCTCTCAGACACACCATTCCATTGTGGTGTTCCAGGTGGAGTGAGTTGTGATATAATACCACACTCCTTTAGAAGGTCATCAAAATCTTGGCTTAAGTATTCACCACCTCGATCGGATCGAAGGGCTTTTATGCTTTTGCCAAATTGGTTTTGAACTTCATTCTTGAATTCCTTGAACTTTTCTAAGGATTCGGATTTGTGTCTCATAAGATACACATATCCATATCTACTGAAGTCATTAGTAAATGTAATGAAGTAATAGAACCTACCTCTTGCTAATGAACTCATGGGTCTACATACATCACTATGTATAAGTCCCAATATATCACTAGCCCGTTCACTGTGACCAGTGAAAGGGGCTTTAGTCATCTTACCTAATAAACAAGATTCACATTTCTCATATGATTCAAAATCAAATGAATCCAAAAACCCATCTTTATGGAGTTTGGATATGCGTTTCTCATTTATATGGCCTAAACGACAGTGCCAGAGATATGTCGGATTTGAATCATTTGATTTAAATCGTTTTGTATTTATGTTATAGATAGGCATCTCTAAAGCAAGAATATAAAGACCATTAAACAATTGTGCAACACCATAACATATTTCATTTAATTAAAACGAACAACTGTTGTTCTTTATTAAAAACGAAAAACCTTTCTTGTCCAAACAAGAAACAGAAATAATGTTTTTGTTCATAGCAGGCACAAAATAACAATCCTCTAAGTCTAATACTAGCCCAGTGGGCAAAGATAAATGATAAGTTCCTACGGCTAGTGCAGCAACTTTTGCTCCATTCCCAACTCGTAGGTCAACCTCTCCTTTCGCCAAAGTCCTACTCCTTCGGAGTTCCTGCACATTAACACAAATGTGAGAACCACATCCAGTATCTAATACCCATGATGTAGAAGTAGACAAATTGACTTCTATAACATATATACCTGAATCAGAAGTCGTACTTCCTTTCTTTTTCTTGAGTTCTTCTAGATATGCATGACAATTCCTCTTCTAGTGTCCAGGTTTTCCACAGAAGTGACAATCACCTTATTTAGCTACCCCACCTTTAGGTTTTAAAGCCTGTTTATTTTTGAAATTGGATTTGGCACCAGATTTAGATCCTATCTTCTTCTTGTCTTTCCCTTTTCCCTTAGCATTCCCCTTTTGCACCATCATTATGGGATCGGGTCCTGCCTTTTTCATGTTGTTCTCGACAGTTCTTAACATACTCAACAACTCAGTAAGTGGTTTCGTAATTTCATTCATGAGGTAATTCATGACAAATTGCGAGTAGCTGCTGTTCAAAGATTGCAAAACTAGATCAGTTTGGGCTTCTACGGTAATCGGAAAACCCAACCTAGCAAGGTACTCAATATACCCAATCATTTTTAGAACATGTGGACCAACTGGATCACGTTCACCCATCTTGCAGTGATACAACGCCTTGCTTGTATCATACCTTTCCTGTCGAGCATGCCCTTCGAACAATTTCTTGAGATGCTCGATCATCTCATAAGCATCCATTAACTCATGTTGCTTCTGAATGTCAGAGTTCATAGTTGCTAGCATGAGACAACTCACGTCCAGAGCATCATCTTGATGCTTCTTATAAGCATTATGCTCTGCACGTGGTGCAGTGTTAGCTGGTGCTGCAGGAATGGGCCCATCAAGGACATAGAGCTTGCGCTCTTGTTTGAGGACAATCCTCAAGTTCCTATGCCAGTCTAGGAAATTAATTCCACTCAGCTTTTCCTTCTCAAGGACTGATCGTAGTGAAAGACTATTTGTGTTGTTGGTCACCATTGATATCTACAATTTATAAGTGCAAAAATAATAAGTCAAATTGCAGAGTTTTGATATTATGTAATTGATAATAGTACATTCCAAATATACCTCCCACTATTTTAATCAAATTAATAGCCCTCACCATTAATTCAGAAATCATTTTCTATTAAATCTTTCTAGTGAACTAAGATCCATATTTCATTACGCCTTAAGTTAGCTTTGGCTAATCTCTTAAAACATAATTATTTATGTAGACAACCATTTGTCAATTATATCATATATAACTCTTAGATAGTTTGGTGAACAACATTTGTTCTAGTCCATCTGATGGTACCTGCCAAACTCTATGCCTCTAAGTCCACAATCCTATTGAGATAACTTAGTTAAGTCGGGCCCAATGATTTTAACATTTTGGATATCACAATTATCCTATCGCATCTTACCAAGATAAATGGGGTACTTTGCTTTGGCAAACCTACATTCATTGATCAAGGTCTTGATGAGTGTCATTCATTGGAAGACATCTGATTTAGACTTAATAAGTTTATGAGGGATTTTATTAATTAATTTAGATCTCACCAATTTTAATCTTATTAAGCATGCACGTTATTTATCATAGCATATCGTATACAAGCATAAATAAAGTGCAAAAATTAAATGTGTCACAGTTATGGCCCAACCCTATGTCAATCCTTTCAAGCTAATGAAAAAATTGAAGGTCAGTCTAAGGTGGTAAAAGGTCTTCAAAATAGTAGCTTCGTTGGACCTTCCTCGTTCACGTGTGTCTCCTC
The DNA here is from genome assembly GCA_947179155.2 of Hedera helix. NCBI lineage: Eukaryota > Viridiplantae > Streptophyta > Magnoliopsida > Apiales > Araliaceae > Hedera > Hedera helix. Next base: position 8,207,383 of record OX359285.1, on the reverse strand, counting down.
TCCATCGTCATCTTGTCTTCTTGATTACACTTGTACACTACATGTTATAAAGAAACCTCGAGTTACATTCGAGGGGATTTAGATGAGAAGAGAATATTACATCAGAATATAGAAAGGCACGACATGCAAGCCGTATTTCAAAAACCAAAAACCACTAATCCTATGGGTCAAAAGGGCCATAACTGTGCACCATGGATATCACAATAAGCACATAACACAATTTATATCATTTAAAGAAAATTATAAATAATATTTGGGGTCACGACCATCGTGCGCTACGGCGGAACAATATACCCAGAACAATACACCCAGAACATATCATATATGTCCAGTTTCGTTTAGTCATATTAAACCGAATCTTCATACTTCTAATCCAATTAGAACAGAAGTTGTATTGTTCTTCCACCTTATAAAATACGATTAACAGAAACCATATACATGCATATATTTCAGATTTCCAGAATACACATACATGTAAAATATCATATATTTAAATTCAGATCGGTAAACATGCATCATCATATATCATATATATCGAGTACAATTAAATCACGTAATCTGAATTAATCGTTTCACAAGTAGCTCTGACACCACTGTTAGGGTTTCAACACAATGAAAGCAGCGGAATTTAAAAAAAAATTCGAAACCCTAAAACAAGATCCATGCGAGAACCATATTAATTCAGAGGTTTAGATTATTTTACCGATTATCCGAGATGGACAGAAGACGGTGGAATTCTGGAACGGCTTCGAATCTTCAACGCAATCCAGCGACTATGTCTCTACCGTATCCACACGAACGCTCCGCGAATCGTCTCACGATCTGCAGCAAAAGGAACCGCAGTACTAGCCACCAAGATCAAGATTTCTAACCTATTTTTCTCTCTAGCCTCTTTCTGAAAGCGGCTAGGGTTTTAGTTTTTCCTTACGTGACTTTTAGACTACTGATATATCATATATATAGTAGTTAATAGGAATTAACTAAAACCTAAAATAAATAGAAAAATAAAATCCGAATTTATATATATTATATTTTAATTAAGTCTTACTTAATTAATATACATATATACAAATTATCCTATTAATTTAAATTCGTAATTTTTAAATACTATCAATCATATTGACATATTTAAAATACTTACAATTTAAATTAATTCCCTTTTAATTACGTTCTAAGTGTGTGACCCTATAGGTTATTATTATGTTGACAATAATTTTAAAATCATATTATAAAATTATAAACAGTGAGCGGCATCTAGTAATGCATCACTGCTACCCAAATAATAATAAGATCGGTGATTCGATATAACCTTTTCGTGACTAATGTTTCAATGTAATTTAATCCTTTTAACCTTATATCCTAGATTAAACTCGAGGCATGGAATGTGTCATACTCTTCATAATTTAATCTGAGTTTTCTTGATCAATGAGTAGACTATATGAAACAAATCAATATTTGAGTATGACCATGCATTTCATAGTCCTACTCAATCAATAGGCCTATGGATATCACCCCTAATATATAGGAGGGTTAAATTCCATCTAGATCACTCATATTCCTCACACGATTCATGATGTACCCAATAATCACCTTTATTGTCCACCCTATTAAAGGTGACATTTGATGATATCAAAGTACACAAATTCTCGTGTAATAATATAGTGACTTCAGGTCGGAGGATCATTACATCATTGTCACTATAAAAATTTCTTATGACATTTTGCATAATGCTCCATGTAGAATTCTCATGGTGGGTCAGTCCAGTACATTGTTCTTTAACATGTACCTATGCATTGACTCAAATATCTCATATATTTATGACCAATGAGATTTGGCCATCAGTCAATCTACATACTAGTCTCAATGCATCATTGTTGTCCCATTAACAATGATACTCGACTAGGGACATTTAAGAGCAATGATACTAATTATAATTATATAATCTCATGTTCAAGTCACATACTTAAAGCTATATAATTCGTATCATTATTCTAAGGGCTTTTATTATGTTAACATTTATATAACGCAGTAAATGAAATCATAATAAAATAATCTATTTATTCAATCAAATATAATATCAATAAATGTTAAGCAATTACATCAAATAATTAGCCTCTAGGGCATAAACTCTAACAATCGAACCATGGAATATTGTAAAACAAGAAGTTAGTAAGACAACAACACTAAGTTGGTGTCATTTGAATGTGTATAGTTCATTTATTTCAAGTTTGAACCATTAAAAATCAAGGATTTATGAAACTAGTTTTCATTCTGTCCTTATGAGTGATTTTACGGATACTTCCGTTTGGAATTTGGATTTGTGATCTAAAGAGAAATTGTAGATTATGAAATTATGATGAGAATGGACTCAAGAATAACCCCAAAATATTTTAAAATGAAGAAGTTATGGCTGTCGGAGTGACTAGGGTTCGGGCAGTCCAAACTGTAAAAAAATTATCTGCATGGATGAGGCGGCCCCGCCACCTTACGGGGCGACCTCGCTACTCCATCAGATTTTTTGTTGTTGTCTGGTTGGGTCAGTTCGGTCCGGGTCGGGTCGGTCTGAGTCAAGTTTTTTGGTGAAAATTTAAGTTTACCTAAGTGTAAAATGAATGTGTTTGTAAAATAAATCAATATATAGAGTTTATTAGTAACATTGGTAATTGATTAAAATATTATTAAATTATTAATAATATTAGATAATGAATAAAATATTATTAAATAATTAATAATATTAATAAGGTAATAAAATATTATTAAATAATTAATAATATTAGAAAATTAATAAAATATTATTAAATGATTAATAATATTATATAATGAATAAAATATTATTAAGTGGTTAATAATATTAGGAGATGAATAAAATATTATTAAATGATTAATAATATTATAAGATTAATAAAATATTATCAAATGATTATAATATTAGAAAATAAATAAAATATTATTAAATGATTAATAATATTAGATAATGAATAAAATATTATTACATGATTAATAATATTATATAATGAATAAAATATTATTAAGTGATTAATAATATTAGAAGATGAATAAAATATTATTAAATGATTAATAATATTAATAAGATAGTAAGATATTATTAAATGATTAATAATATTAGAAGAATAATAAAATATTATTAAAGGATTAATAATATTAAGTGACTAATAAAATATTATTAAATAATTAATAATATTACAAGATTAATAAAATATTATTAAATTATTAATAATATTAGATAGGTTTATGAACTATATTAAATCATTAATATAAGTTTTTTGTGTATGAAATATTATCAAGTAATGATAATATTTCCTAAGTGTTTAAATATCCGTAATTATTCAATTATGTGGTTTACCAGAGTTATAAAGGTCATTATACTTATAAGTATATGAGACTAATTTAAGATTAAACTGATTTAATTGTTAACTCCGTTTAAGGATTGTTAAATTAAATTGGTTAGCCGTAGACAACGCACGAGGCAAGTTTCTTTTTAACCCTAACTTGTATTTATTGTTGCAAGTATTCTTCAACCTTATTTACATTGAGAAATTCAATTATTGTTGAGAAAATATCTACACTCGTAGTTATTTAACAGACTTTTGAGTGAATTAATTATCGAAAATTACTTCACATCATTATTGTATTGTATTCGCACATAGTGCCTTTACAAATGTTATAGTTCAGTAATTTACGAACTGTTTAAGAATGTCTAAGCTAATTGTTTCGGCTAGACAAATACATGTTTAAATTCATCTAATTGAATATTTTAAAAGTTTATCCGAACCATTGGCTGGTGCGGATTCTTATAATAAGACTGAGAAAGAACAACCCTAGTTAAAGGGGATTTTTATATTGTCGGGTAACCGAATTTGTGCAAGAAAACTAAATGTTATGCATATACATAGGACATAAGAGGACTGATCCCCTCGAGTGTCCGTTATTTTTAACAAGGTGTCAGACATTGTATGTCTGTTCTAACTTAGTAGCAGTTCATGGTCATTAAAGACCACTCAGCAGTAAAGAGTCAATCATTTCTTATATTGAGTTTTGATTCTTGACATCTTTCACAATTGTTATTATTGAAAACCTTGAAGTTATTTTCTTTCATCATGATATATCTTATGTTGTTGTTTATAAACTTGCTGAGCCATTTAGTGCTCATTCTTGCAATATCATGACTGTATTTTAGTTAAGCCCGAATGTTCTAAATCAGACAAAGGCAAGGGAAAAGAAAATGCGTAGATTAGTAGATGCATGTTAGATTTAAATTACTGTTATGAAATTCCTTTGTAAATCTTTTGTATTTTCCTTAAGATATGTAATGTTACGATTAAGGTTAATAGACCTTGGGAAGTGTAGTCTTTTGATAAGGAACCTTTTTGTATTATTCCGCGAAGTTTGAATATAATTTATGTATTTATTGTTGTTAAGTATTGTACAGTGAGAACCAAACCCGAGGTTAAAGAACCCAAATTTGGGGTCGTCACAGGTTGGTATCAGAGCTGTAGGTTAGAAACGTAGGATTGCAAAACCTAGGTTATAACCTTAGTACTAAACTTAAATCGAGTGCGTTAGGAGATGAATCGGGGAGATTCATCACGTTGTGTATTTTTGGAGATGGATTAAGAAAATCCATCGAGCCGAGATGTACATGATAAAATATCATTTCATTCCATCAATGAATATATTTTATTGCTGTACTAACATGTGTTATTTGTGTTATTGTAGGGTGACGGAGATAGGACAATTGAGTACTGCTGTGGTTGAGGTGATATATACGGATATCTATATAGATACCGCATAGCCATCGGTGGCTGCAACTATCGAGGAGTCGGAGTCAAATCCCGAGGAGGGGGACCGCGAGGAGCCCGTCTGGGGCGGAGTGATGAAGCCGTATAGCGAGGATGAGGCCGAGACTGAGGATGATGAGGATGAGGAGCCAGCAGAGTACGCTGATGGCATGGGCACTATTGCCAGTGACATCATCGATGCACTGACTACGGCGAACGATGAGCTAGAGGATATGGTTCAGCAGTTGGAGGAGCAGAACCAGATTCACCAGCAGACTGAGGATCAGTATAAGGATACAGCTTACATGTTCTCTGGCGAGAACATAGAGCTGAAGGCTAGGATGGATGAAATGGAGGCCAAATTAGTAGCAGTTGAGCTGAAGATTCAGCAGTCACATGCAGAGAATGAGGCCATGAGAGGCCAGTTGCAGCAGGCAGTTGATGCAAGAGTGGATATGGAGATCCAGCGTGATGCAGCTCACGGGCAGATGCTAGAGCTAGATGATGATGTTAGGGAGAAGAGGGTGAGGATAGATAAACTTAGTTATGTCTATCGCTCATCCTTTGGTAGATTTCAGAGTAGGGTGCATTATTACCCAGCTGAGGAGGGCCAGACCATGCACACCATCAGTAGGGGCGTGGTAAGGGCTATTGGAGATGAGAAGTACGACGATGCGGTTCGTCGAGGGATTCGTCATTAGTTATATTACTTCTTTATTTATGTTGTATGTACATAGATGTAGTAGAAACTCAACTTTTGTTTTGATAGAGGGTTAGTATGTTGTAAATCCCCACTCTATGAAGTTGTGAGATATGTTTATGTTAGATCCCGTCTTTTGTTGTACTTTCGGAGTTAGTAGCATTTATAGCAGTATGTTTATGATGTAAAAGTGTTATGCACTGTGTTTTAGCATATGAATATAAATGCATTTTCGTTTATGTTTGTATGTGTCGAGATGATTATTTATGATTTAGTTTAAATTACTTAAGCTACAAAAATGAAAGTAAAAAGATTGAAACAACTTTAATAAATAAAATTTTCTTTATACAGAAAATGCCGCCGCAGAGAAGAAATCAACGACTGAAAGTAGTATGCCCTCAAGCCAATCACATTTGATGTGATAAACATATACTTTGTAATCTTGTTCATTTATTAATAAAAGTATCAAGACATTTTTTTATTCATGATTAATTACTTGAATTAATCAAATGGATAAACCCATAGTTTTCGAGCAATGCTTTTAGAATGATGATGAGGATCATGCTAATGAGATCTAAATTCAAGATAGCTCAAAAACTAAAATTGTTCCTAATCGTTGGATCACTAAAAAGGGGATTAGTAGATCTGGATAGATTGGTACATACTATGCTTGCTCTTATGAAGAGGATGATTGATCTCATAATCATTTGTGTAGAGACACTAAAACAAGTATGTAGGTGCTTATTAGAAAATAAGTTCACTGAACGTAACTCGCTCAAGGAACACCTAATGGAGTTTTACTTGTCTGTCAATAGGAGTTCCTTATGTGATAGTCGTACAAGTGATCCTTGGACTTGAGATCATCATAGTATCTTGTGTGTAATAAGTTATACTTTGACATATTTCTTAAGACCTATTGGTATATCAAAGAATATGCTTGGGTATAATAAGGTACACATGGAGATAGGTGAATGATCAACAAAGGATCTACCACTTCCAATAAAGGGAGAGAATGTCCTATGCGATTCAATAAGTGACAACTCAGAAATCCCTGGCCAGGGTTGAATGGAATTAAAAATGAGTTTCTAATTTACATTAACTAGAGTTGTGTATTTGTGAATTGAAATGCATATAATCAAATAAATAAGACTTGACAGAAATTTCGTGTCTTATATTTGATTGGGACATTATATGGTAGAAGGATTGAATTGTACGGTAACTATTTGCTGAAAGGTTCTTTTACGATCAAATGTTGAAATTTATATTATCTGGAAAGTCGACTAATCGCTAAGGGGGCTTACCCTTATTGTGGAATAATTATTTATTTTGAATTAAAGAGTTAATTCGTAATAAATGAATTAGAATTGTTCTAATTTATTTATTATACAACCGGTTTAATGTGGAGAACCTAAAGGGTCACACCGCAAAAGAGTAATATTTATTTTAGAAGTGGATGACATAATCGTAATAATAAATTAAGTATATTTAATTTATACTATGATGATAGAATAAATTAAATAGCTTAATATTTATAATTTAGTATTTTAGAAATATTAATAATAAATTAATAAGAGGAGTCTTATTATTATTATTATTACTATTATTATTATTACTACTAATATTATTATTTAGTTCCTAAATGGTTTAGGAAATTAATTAATAAGTAGTAATATTATTATTAAATAATTAAGTTCCTAAATAGTTTAGGAATTTTAATTATAATAATTAATTAAGTTACCAAATGGTTTAGTAATTAATTAATAAGAAGTACTCTCATTATTAAATAATTAAGTTCCTAAACGGTTTAGGAATTGTAATTAATTAATTTAGTTCCTAATTAAATTAGGAGTTAAATTAAAATCCTAATCCTAAATAGTTTAGGAGGGTTGACTAGATCTATAAATAAGAGGAGTCTTATCATAGATCAAGGTTACACACTCTTTCATTAGAATAGAGAGAGTATTCCATAATTCTCTACATATAAGGAGTTAGAGAGAGAGAGAGAGAATTAGGGCTAACTACCCATAGTTTGGAGAAACCAAAAATCCACTTCTTTAATTCATAGATCTCTTGGTGGATCACCTTTAGAGGCTCAACACTTAAGGAGTTAACATTGATCCGTGAAATCTAATCAGTGAATTTGAAGAAGAACATGAAGAATTAAAGGGAGATGAACTTGTACCCGTTGAAGCTTGGTTCTACAAAGGTATAAATTCTTTTATCCTTCCTCAATTAATAATAGTCGCATAAGAATGATCCGGGTTATTGGTTTGTACAAAAAATTTAAAATCTAATTTTTATTGCTTCCGTTACGCTTATATAATTTGATTATATGTATGCCATATTTTTGCAAACCAACAGTGGTATCAAAAGCCAAACTTATGCGAATTATTAATTGTTTTATTTCATATATGTATGGGTATGCGTTTAGAATAATTTATTGGGTATAATTTATTGTATAAAATTATATATATATATATATATATATATATATATACATATATATATATGATTTCCGAACTGGATTCGGTAAAAGGTAATACACTGTTTCGGTAATTGATAAACCAAAAGGCAAGACGTTTTCGGATTTGGTATATTAATAAAAGGTACCGTACGTTTTTCGAATTTGGTATATATATATATATATAGCATGTCCCGAAATTGTGTCACCACCGAATTGGATGTCAAGAATGTGATATTGTGCGCCTACTGTTTCGGCAATCAGGATATATATTATATATGTTATACAAAGCAACTTTTGGTAATACCGAATGGTTAATATGTATATATAGTTTCAGTTTCGGTTATATGTATATATATATATGGTAATACCGAATGGTTAATATGTATATATAGTTTCAGTTTCGGTTATATGTATATATATATATGGTAATACCGAATGGTTAATATATATATATATATATATATATATATATATATATATATATATATATATATATTAATTAGTCAAACAATTTGGTAATTTTATGCAGATTTTAAAATTTTAAAATAAAAGAGTTTATTTTGGGTAATTTTAAAATAATAAAAATCAATAGTTTATTTTTAAATAATTTTATAATTAAAATAAAAGGTTTATTTTAAACATGAAATTGGATTTCATACAACTTTAATTGCCCATTAAATAATACCAATACATATATGGAATGATTTATTTAATTCATGAGATGAATATTATTTATTAATATATATGTTGATATATATGATAATAAATGAGATTAATTATGGACTATTGACCAATGTGATTGGATTTAATTTTAATTAAATGCATGAATGAATGGGTTTTAATAAATAGGGTCTGCGTACCTCGTCTTTCTAATTTTTCTTATGTATAATTCTATGTCCATCATATGTACTTCCCCTTGACTGTTGATCAATGTTTCTATTTATTGTAAATAATTTGTAATAGAATTAATTAGAATTATTTTGAAGAATTGGAGCAAAGAAGCAAGGAGCGCATGAAGATTTGTAATGGAGCCCGAATTTAAATGTAATAGTTACATTTAATTTAATTTATTCTTGCACCCTAGGTTTGACCATTTGGTTTATTTGGTGGCTTGAATAAACCAAACCAGAATAAAAGTTCACAATCAATCCAAGTAAACTATAGTATTCTATATGTGCATGCTTGTTTATATATATTATATATTATCAAACATGTTTCGCATGTTAATTAATATGACGCGTATTTTATATATATATATGTGCATGCGCGCTAAACAAGATGAGACAATTAATATTAATAAATCCCTCATGATGTAGAATAAATATTATTTATAAAATAAATTAAAATGTTTAATTCATGAATTAAAGGAGTTTAATTAAATTAAATAAAATTAGAACTGTTCTAATTTATTTATTCTACTACTCATAATATTATGTTGTAACATTTAAAGATATTTATTAAAATATCGAACGTCGCCTTCTAGCATGGTAAAACGATAGAGTATCAAATAATCATTATAAGTTTGTTGTGTCACACAAGGCTTATATTAATTTTTTGAGATATTGTTTTATTACATTTGATGTTTATAAAAAGAATTGAATATTACTGTTTTGTTGTGTCACACAAGGATAGTCTTTTTCTCTTCTAATATAAGAAAATGCTAGGTTGGACTTAACTTGGATAATTTTGATTTGGATGTGTCACACATGATCATAATAATCTAAGAAGCAAAATAAAAGGAGTTACATGTTGATGTAATTGACAAGAGTTGTCTACTTATTTATTTATATATCGTTTGTTGTGTCACACAAGGCTATATACATTTGAAATATGATCCTTATTCTCACTAGCAAATCTTTAACTAGATTTGCCGAACTATATAAGGAGGGTAATATAGTTTAATAAAAATAATGAGAGACACCATTTTAAATAAAGACCTAATTTATTTTGGTAATTAATAAAATGAATGCATGTTAATGTTGTTATTAATTCACTTAAAGAATATTGCTATGTTTAATTCACTAAACACTGCATAGCATAATCTATGCTAACAATTAATCGAACCGAATTGTTCGGATTGATTAAATAAATTTGAGAATAGTTCTCAATGCTGAAAACCTAGCAAATGTCCTTAATTTGTCTATGCCTACAAACGTTGTAGACTAAACCTCTGAGGAAGATATTGCTATTTTAAATGGCAAGATAATGCAAAGATGGCTCAATGCATCATGCTCGCATCCATAAGTATCGAGTTACAGCGTCAACACGAGAAAATGGATGCACCTACTATATTGCTGCACATTCAATAGTTGTATGGTGAGCAAAGTAGGTCAACTAGATATAAGATATCTAAGGAGCTCTTCCGATCTATAATAACCAATGACACTATAGTAAAAGACACATGTCCTAAAGATGATCAATTGGATTGATCAATTAGGATAGCCAGTTTTGTCAAGGATGGAGAGTTGAGTTAAGATTCGATCTTGCAGTCACTCATTGATTCTTATTCACAATTTGTTGTGAACTTCATTCATTATTAAGCTAGATATCAGTTTACCTGATTAGCTAAATATGTTGAAGACTGTTGAGAGTCACTTTCCTTCCTAGAAAAACCAAGTCTTACTCGTAGATGAATCTTCTAAGCGGAGGAAGATGGCCAAAGGTATTTCTGAGGATTCAGAAAGAGTAGAAGGCAAAAGAAAGGCTAAACAATGGACATAAATAAAAGTGATCCCGATGGCAAAGGAGTTTGCTTTCATTGCGATAAGCTGGGACACTGGAAGAACAACTACAAGAGAGTTGTAGTAGGTAAGAAGAAGAAGTTTATTGAAACTTCAGCTACAGATATAGATTTGTTCATAATGAAATAAAACTTTCTACAAGTCAAGTTTCTACTTAGGTATTAGATACCGGCTGATGGTCTCACATATGCAAGTCGTTGCAGAGACTAAGCAGAAGTAGAAAGCTAAACAAAGGATAAGTAATCCTGTGCTGTGAAATGAAGCAAAGGTTGCTGCATTAGCCATGAGAACTTATAGTTTAGCACTGCCTACGGGCAAACCTATTAAGTTACTAAGTTGTTACTAGGTTCTAGTTCTTAGAAACATTATTTCAGTTCTATGTGATGACAAGGAAGGGTTTTGACATTATAATAATGAACAATCGTTGTTCTGTTTATAATGATAATGTTTTATTTAGAACTGGTTGATTACTTAATGGACTTTGTATACTTGACTTACATGAAAAATATTTCAAATTGAACAAACTAAATGCAAAGAGATGGTATGAATCATTCCTTCATGCAATACTGTTAATTCAGTTATGTTAATGAAACAAGACTAAACAAGTTGTATAAAGAAAAGCTTTTTGAGTTTTTTGATTATGAATCAAATACAACTTGTGAATCTTGTATCATGGACAATATGACTAAATCTCCATTTAGTGGACATGGAGAGCGAGTTACGGAGTTGTTAGAGATGGTACACATAGTCGTGTGTGGGACCTATGCCAACAAATGCAATAGGAGGGTATTCATTCATTACTTTCACTGATGATTCTAGATTTTGATATATATGTATTTGATGAAACACAAATTCGAATCGTTTGAAACGTTCAAAGAATTCAAAAGTGACGTATAGAAACTAAAGGCTAAAGTATTAAAGTTCTTCGATTAGATCGAGAAGGGAATACTTAAGCATTAAGTTTCTAGATCATCTTAAACGAAATGGTATTCTCACAGAATGGACATGGTAATGATCCATAATGAGTATTACCGATCTTCCAGTATCCTTCTAGGGTTATGCCCTAGAAACAATCGCATATCTACTAAACAAGGTACTTTCAAATTTCGTCCCTCAGACTTCATATGAGTCATGAATAGGGAGGAAATCAAGTCTTAAGTATGCTAAGATTTGGATTGTTCAACTTATGTCAAAAGGTTTGACATGATAAGCTAGGGACATGATCTGATAAGTGTAAACTTGTGGGATATCCTAAAGAAAGTTTAGGGTATCACTTCTATAATCCAACTAACTAAAAGGTGTTTGTTGAAACACGCTGCCTTATAAGAAAAGGAAGTTTTTCCTTAAAGGGTTAGTGGGAGTAAAATAGATCTTGAAGAAGTTCAAGAACCACAAAACACTACAGATCAAGTGAAGGAATCTGTACAAGTAGATAAACCTATTGTACCACAACCAATTCATAGATCTGGTTTAGTACCGAAGATACCTGAAATGTATGAATTCATCATAGATGATGATGATGAGGTACGCATCATAGTGGATGATGATCCAGATACATACGATGAGGTATAGTATTAGATACTCAAGAGAAATGGCTGATGACCATAAAATCCGAAATGGGTCTTTGGAGAAAGACTAAAGCAGATGGCTAGGTCACCTATAAGACCTGGCTAGTGGTAAAAAAATTTCGAACAAGGCCAATGAGTTGACTAAGATGAAATTTTTCACTAGTGAAAATGCATATATCCATTCGGATTTTACTTGCAGTTGTAGGTTACTATACAACCAAAAGGATTTGTCTCCATTATAATGGAATAAATCAAGTATGAAAGTTACAACGATCAAATTATGGATTGGAGCAAGTTTCTCGAAGATGAAAAATCCGTTTTGATGAGACAATCAAAAGAGTTTGATTTTATCAAAGATGTAGATGAACCAAGTATATACAAAGGTTAGTGGGAGCACTATGACATTCCTAGTATTATATGTTAATATAATATCGATAAGGAATGACGTACCGATGCTACAATCAGTAAAGATGTGGTTGTCTAAAAACTTCTCCTTTAAGGACTTGGGTGAAGCATCCTAACATTCTATTTAAGATAAAAGTCTATAGAGATATATCATAAAGGATGCTCGGTTTGACCCAAGGGACGTACATTGATTCGTTGAAATGTACTAGACTTGATATTGCATATGTATGATAAGCATATATCAGTTCAATTTTGGAGAAGAATATTAGAAAAGAGTTTCTAATGATGGGTCTGATATAAAACTAGAGGGCTTAATAAACTCAAGTTTGTTCAGACTAACCAAGATGACAGTATATCCGTTTCAGGTAATATGATTACCGTGAACGGTGCTGTAGTGAGTTGGAAAAGTTTCAAACAACAAAGTGTTGCTGATTTAGTGACAAAGACATAGTAAATAACTATAAGTGAAGCTGCAAAGGTAATTGTTTGGTTAAACAAGTTCATTACAGAACTTATAATGGTTCTTAACATTAAAGGAGTTTAATTCGCCAAGGAACCTAGGTCTCATCTGAAATCCAAACATGTGTTATGGCACTTTCATATGATTAGATGAATCATTGAAAAGTAGACGACACCATAAAGATGGTAGACTCTTAGAACAACATTACAGATCTATTAACTAAAGCATTTACTAAGCAATTTGTACGCCACTTAGAGAAGAATGGTATGGGGATACCAAAGGGCGATTGGCTTTAGTGCAAGTGGGAGATTGAAAGTAGTATGCCCTCAAGCCAATCACATTTGATGTGATAAGCATATACTTTGTAATCTTGTTCATTTATTAATAAAAGTATCAAGGCATTTCTTTATTCATGATTAATTACTTGAATTAATCAAATGGATAAACCCATAGTTTTCGAGCAATAATTTTAGAACCATGATGAGGATCATGCTGATGAGATCTAAATTCAAGATAGCTCAAAAACTAAAATTGTTCCTAATCGTTGGATCACTAAAAAAGGGATTAGTAGATCTGGATAGATTGGTACATACTATGCTTGCTCTTATGAAGAGGATGATTGATCATATAATCATTTGTGTAGAGACACTAAAGCAAGTATGTAGGTGCTTATTAGAGAATAAGTTCACTAAACGTGACTCGCTCAAGGAACACCTAATGGAGTTTTACTTGTCTGTCAATAGGAGTTCCTTATGTGATAGTCGTACAAGTGATCCTTGGACTTGAGGTCATCATAGTATCTTGTGTGTACTAAGTTATACTTTAACATATTCCTTAAGACCTATTGATATATCAAAGGATATGCTTGGATATAATAAGGTACACATGAAGACAGGTGAATGATCAACAAAGGATCTACCACTTCCAATAAAGGGAGAGAATGTCCTATGCGATTCAATAAGTGACAACTCAGAAATCCCTGGCTAGGGTTGAATGGAATTAAAAAGGAGTTTCTAATTTACATTAACTAGAGTTGTGTATTTGTGAATTGAAATGCATATAATCAAATAAATAAGACTTGACAGAAATTCCGTGTCTTATATTTGATTGAGACATTATATGGTAGAAGGATTGAATTGTACGGTAACTATTTGCTGGAAGGTTCTTTTACGATCAAATGTTGAAATCTATATTATCTGGAAAGTCGACTAATCGCTAAGGGGGCTTACCTTTATTGTGGAATAATTATTTATTCTGAATTAAAGAGTTAATTCGTAATAAATGAATTAGAATTGTTCTAATTTATTTATTATACAACCGGTTTAATATGGAGAACCTAAAGGGTCACACCGCAAAAGAGTAATATTTATTTTAGAAGTGGATGACATAATCGTAATTATAAATTAAGTATATTTAATTTATACTATGATGATAGAATAAATTAAATAGCTTAATATTTATAATTTAGTATTTTAGAATATTAATTATAAATTAATAAGAGGAGTCTTATTATTATTATTATTACTATTATTATTATTACTACTAGTATTATTATTTAGTTCCTAAATGGTTTAGAAAATTAATTAATAAGTAGTAATATTATTATTAAATAATTAAGTTCCTAAATAGTTTAGGAATTTTATTTATAATAATTAATTAAGTTACTAAATGGTTTAGTAATTAATTAATAAGAAGTACTCTCATTATTAAATAATTAAGTTCCTAAATAGTTTAGGAATTGTAATTAATTAATTTAGTTCCTAATTAAATTAGGAGTTAAATTAAAATCCTAATCCTAAATAGTTTAGCAGGGTTGACTAGATCTATAAATAAGAGGAGTCTTATCATAGATCAAGGTTACACACTATTTCATTAGAATAGAGAGAGTACTCCATAATTCTCTACATCTAAGGAGTTAGAGAGAGAGAGAGAATTAGGGCTAGCCACCCATGGTTTGGTGAAACCAAAAATCCATTTCTTTAAGTCATAGATCTCTTGGTGGATCACCTCTAGAGGCTCAACACTTGGGGAGCTAACATTGATCCGTGGAATCTAATCGGTGAATTTGAAGAAGAACATGAAGGATTAAAGGGAGATGAATTTGTACCCGTGAAAGTTTGGTTCTACAAAGGTATGAATTCTTTTATCCTTCCTCAATTAATAATAGTCGCGTAAGAAAGATCCGGGTTATTGGTTTGTACAAAAATTTTAAAATCTGATTTTTATTGCTTCCGTTACGCTTATATAATTTGATTATATATATGCCATATTTTTGCAAACCAACAGACTACCCCCACCACCACCCGAAGAGTCAGTGAATGCTGCAGGGGTACCACCAAACCTAGTCCAAGAGTTCGTGGAAATGCTAATGGGAGCATTTCGCGGGTGCAACGCAGAAGCCGCTGGAGCACCAAACCCTGCCGCTCCACTAACTAACTTTAAGGACTTCAAACTGATAGGACCAACCGAATTCCGAGGGACCACAGATCCTATAGAAGCGCAGACCTGGTTAGAGGAGATGGAAAAAGTCTTCGAGGTCGCACGAGTGGCGGAGGAGCAAATGACCTCATTTGCTACCTTTATGATGAAAGGGGAGGCCAACCACTAGTGGAAGGCCAATAAGAGTAGAGCAGGGGAGGGAACGATCGCATGGACGCAATTCAAGGAAGTGTTCTTGGAGAACTACTTCCCAAAAAGTACACAGGCCAGGATGGAAGTCAAATTCCTGGAACTTAAGCAGGGTAGTATGACAGTATCCGATTATGCCGCCAAGTTCAACGAATTGGCGAGATTTGCTCCACACCAGGTAGACACTGAAGCAAGGAGATCAAGGAGGTTTGAACAAGGGCTGAAATCGTGGGTCTACAGTAGGGTCGCTGTTCTTCAGATTACCAACTTCGCAACGTTGCTAGAGAAATCTATAATAGCTGAAGGGGGAAATGAGACCCTCAATAAACATACCAGGAACGTAACAAGAAGAAAGGTGATGGAGGAAACCAAGAAAGTAATAGCAGTGGGGGCAGTAACTCAAACAAGCGCAAGTGGAACAACAACATCAACAACAGTTCGGGGACACCCCAGGGAAATGAGTCGAAGAAAAGTAATAAGTGCAGTAACTGCGGGAAGAACCACACGGGAGAATGTATAAGGGGGAAGAACGTGTGTTACAACTATGGGCAAGAGGGGCACATCACTCCCAATTGTCCTACACCAAAAAGAAAAGGTTGTTTCTCATGCGGAGTTATGGACCATCAGTTAAAAGATTGTCCAAAAAGAAAGAATACCGGAGGGAGTTCGGGCTATAAGGGAAACAACAACAACAACAAGCTTACCATTGGAGGCCCGGTGCCACAGAACAAACCAACGGCACTTCAACATGACGGTACAGGACACCGTTGAATCAAAAGACGTGGTGTCAGGTATTATTCCGATCAATGATATAAATGCTTATGTATTGTTTGATTCGGGTGCTACCTGTTCATTTGTGTCTGGTGAATTCGCTAGACAGTTAGAATTGCCTAGAGAAAAACTAGAGAACCCAATGAACATAGAAGTTGCAAATAAATAAGTGATTCTTGTAGGGTATATACATAGAAATTGTTGTGCTAAAATCAGGGGTCAGAAACTGAATGTGAATTTAATTCCAATACGTTTGGGGGAGTTTGACGTTATACTTGGAATGGATTAGTTGTTTAACCACAGAGCGGTAATTGATTGTCAAAAAAAGTGTATACACCTTAAGACACCGAACAAGTCTAAGGTCGTATTTTATGGCAGTAAGTCGTCTAGACAATCTGCATGTCTGACGATGATGCAGGCCAAGAAACTGTTGAAAAAAGATTATGTAGGGTATTTGGCTGACGTAGTGGATACATAAATGGTAAATCCCGAGATGGAGCAAATACCAGTAGTAAGGGAGTTCATGGACGTTTTTCCTTATGAACTGCCAGGTTTACCGCCAGATAGAGAGATAGAATTTGTAATCGATTTGGTACCGGGGACAACACCAATATTGAAGGCACCATATAGGATGGCTCCGGTAGAAATGAAGGAATTGATGATTCAATTACAAGAGTTGTTGGATAATAAGTACATTCAGCCAAGTGTTTCTCCATGGGGAGCACCTGTGTTGTTTGTAAAGAAGAAAGATGGATCGATGAGACTGTGTATGGATTATAGGAAGCTGAATAAGGTAACAATTAAGAACAAGTACCCGTTGCCACGAATTGACGATCTCTTCGATCAATTGACAGGGGCGAAGTACTTTTCAAAGATTGACTTGAGGACTGGTTATCATCAGTTGAAAGTCAGGAAGGAGGATGTACCCAAAACGGCATTCAGAACTCGATATGGACATTATGAGTTTTTGGTGATGTCGTTTGGACTAACGAATGCGCCAATCGCATTTATGGACAGGATGAACAGAATATTCAAGCAATACTTGGATAAATTTGTTGTTATGTTCATTAACGATATTTTGGTTTATTCTAAAACAGAGGAAGAGCATGCTGAGCACCTAAGATTGGTATTGAAGATTTTACGGAAGGAGCAGTTATATGCTAAGTTTTCAAAGTGTGAATTCTGGATGGAGAGAGTTCAATTTTTAGGTCATGTTATTGACAAGGAGGGAGTTTTAATGGATCCAGCAAAGGTTGAAGCAGTGATGAATTGGGAACAACCAAGGACGCCGATGGAGGCTAGAAGTTTCTTAGGGTTAGCGGGTTACTATCGGAGATTCATTCAAGATTTTTCAAAGATAGCAATACCGTTGACCAATTTAACAAGGAAGACGGTGAAATATGTATGGACGGAGAAGTGTGAAGAAAGTTTTCAGGAGCTAAAGAAAAGACTTAGTGAAGCACCTGTATTGACTTTACCGGACGATACGGAAGGTTTTACGGTCTACAGTGATGCATCGCACAAGGGACTTGGCTGTGTGCTTATGCAAAACAGCAAGGTTGTTGCGTATGTGTCAAGACAGTTGAAGGATTACGAGAAGGGATACCCTACCCACGACTTAGAGCTGGCAGCAGTAGCGTTTGCCCTTAAAATTTGGAGACATTATTTGTATGGAGAGAAATGTGAGATATTTACAGACCATAAGAGTCTGAAGTATATCTTCACACAGAAGGAGTTGAATATGAGGCAATGGAGATGGTTAGAATTGATTAAAGACTACGATTGTGAAATTTTATACCATCCCGACAAGGCCAACGTAGTAGCAGATGCTCTAAGTAGAAAGAGGAAGGAGAAATTGTTCATATTGACAGATCAATAACAATTGGTTCAAGAGATGGCTCGAATGGAGTTGGAGGTGAGAAATCCAAATGAGTCAATGGAAGTGGAAGCAAGCCCAACCCTGTTAGATAGGGTGAAAGAGGCTCAAGACAAAGATGAGGAGTGTGTCAGAATAAGGATAAGAATGACCGAAGGAGAAGAGGTCATATTCAAAGAGGATAGCATGAGATTGCTAAGGTTTAAAAATCATGTTTGGGTACCGCTAGTGCCTGAATTACGAGAGGAGATTTTGTAAGAGGCCCACAGCACGAGATGCTTGGTACATCCAGGGAGTACGAAGATGTATCAAGATCTATGTCAGCATTTTTGGTGGCCGAATTTGAAAATGGAGGTTGCATAATGTGTCAGCCGATGCCTAACTTGTTAGAGGGTAAAGGCTGAACATCAGAGACCAAGTGGATTATTACAGCCGTTAGAAATTCCTGAGTGGAAATGGGAGCATATCACAATGGATTTTGTGGTAGGATTTCCAGCAACACAGAAGGGATATGACGCAATATGGGTGATTGTGGATCGACTAACAAAGTCAGCGCACTTTTTGCCGATCAAGATTAAGTTCAGTTGGCTAAACTGTACATCAAAGAGATAGTTTCAAGACATGTGGTGCCGGTGTCGATTGTGTCAGACAGAGATCTGCGCTTCACGTCAAAATTTTGGAGAAGTCTTCAAGATAGATTGGGGACACAGTTGAGAATGAGTATAACGTATCATCCGCAGATCGATGGGCAAAGTGAGAGAACAATTCAGACATTGGAAGATATGCTCAGGGCCTGCGTGATGGATTTCAAGGGCAGTTTGGAAAACCATCTACCACTAGTTGAGTTTGCATACAACAATAGTTATCATGCAAGCATAGGCATGCCGCCTTATGAAGCTGTATATGGCAGAAAATGCAGAACACCTCTATGTTGAGATGAGGTAGGAGAATGTCGACTGTTGGGGCCGGAATTGGTTCAATAGACTGTAGAAATTATCAAGGTAATAAGAGCTCGACTAGAAGCAGCTCAAGACCGTCAGAAGAAATAAGCCGATTTACATCGACAGAAGCGAGACTTCGAAGTCGGGAGTTTTGTGTTTATGAAGGTATCTCCCTGGAAGGGGAAGATCCGATTTGGAAAGAAAAGGAAGCTGAGTCCGAGATTTATAGGACCGTTCAAGATATTAAAGAGAGTGGGTGAAGTGGCGTACGAGATAACTCTACCTCCTGAACTGAAGCATATTCACAATGTGTTTCATGTGTCAATGTTGCGACCATAAAAGTCAGACTACAAACATGTCATATCATATGAGCCAATACAAGTCGAGAAATACTTATCGTACGAGGAAATTCCTGTCCAGATACTAGATAGGAAAGAGCAAAAATTACGGAATAAAGTTATACATTCTGTCAAAATCCTTTGGAGGAACCACAACGCTGAGGAAGTTACGTAGGAGCTTGAAGAAAAGATGAGGACTAACTATCCGAATCTTTTTGAGTAGTTTAAATTTGTAATTCCGGGGACGGAATTTTTATAGGGGAGGGGGGAGAATGTAATGAGCACGAATTTCATTAAACATTGTAATTATAATTATTATATAATTAGCAATGAATTAAATTTTTTTTACTAATTAATTGTGCATTAGATAATTAAACAGATATACTTGTGTATGTGTATATTTATTTAAAGTAATGTAACAAGAGGGGTATAATTAACTAAAGCAAATCTAATTGGATTATATTTTAAATCCAAATGAGTTGTTAAACTAGGTCAATTACATTTACCTAGTAGCCCATGTAATTAATTTAACTACTAGTCCATGTAATTAATTAAACAAGCTCAATGCTTGATTTAATTAAATGTAACATAGAATAATTAATGTAAGCCCAATGTGTTATTTAAATTGAGCCCAAACCAATTCAATGGATGAGCCCAACATTTTTAATCCTAGAGTCCCATATGGAGCCCAATAGGAAGTCAAAATTGGTCAACAATTTAACACATGTATATATATATATATAGATGTATATATGCACATTAAAGCTAGCAAAAATAAATGAAAAATGGCCAAATAAAGGACATATGGCCGGCACATGTGGGGCCCCCTTGGGGTGACTTATGAAGCTTCATGTTGCTTAGATTTTACTCCTTGCCATGGTTGGTTACCAACCCTAGTCAATCACTTGTCATTCCACAAATCAATCCATGAAATAGTAAGCATAATTAGGCTTTAATTTCACCAACATTGGTGAATTAGAGATGTTAATGAAGGCTTAGCACTTGGCTATAAATAAGATGCTCCACACTTGGTTCAAGTTTGTTGATTCATTTGCTAGACATTTCCAAAGAGAAAAGAGAGAGCATTTGTTAGCTAGAGAGAAAAATACACTTGTGAGTTGTGTGAAAAAGCTAGAGAAAGTCCTAGTGAATGTCCTCAAGCTAAACAACATTCTTTGGTAGGAGGAGAAGGAGAGCAAACAAATCTCAAAGATTTAAAAGTGCTCTAGACTTCTTCTTATTTCATTTTGATAGTCTAAAACAATTTTGAACGGTTAAAATCTATTTTTAACCGATCAAAACTCGTTTTGATGGTCTAGAAGTATTTATCTATGTAATATATGTATAATCATAGTTTGATGTGTTTATATCATGTTTTGGTATGTGTGTAAGCCTGAAATTAGTATAAATGTTCATATCACACTTTACCGATAAAACCCTAAGTAGCTAGGTGCTATGTTTGTGTCATTTCGAAATGTGCAAGTTAAATACTTGATTTATATGGCTAGAAAGTTTTATGAGTGAGTTATAAAACCAACACAACTTGAATCTCATAAAAATATGGAATAACAAAGAAGTTATGACTTTTATCGCAAAATAAGTCGTTTTGAAACACTAAGTGGTTCGATCTTTAATTTTCGTGTTCTGTTTTCAAAAAAGGTGATCGAACCATGGAATATTTTAAAACAAGAAGTTAGTAAGACAACAACACAAAGTTGGTGTCATTTGAATGTGTAGAGTTCATTTATTTCAAGTTTGAACCATTAAAAACCAAGGATTTATGAAATTAGTTTTCATTATGTCATTGTGAGTGATTTTACGGATACTTCCGTTTGGAATTTAGATTTGTGATCTAAAGAGAAATTGTAGATCATGAAATTATGATGAGAATGTACTCAAGAATAACACCAAAATATTTTAAAATGAAGAAGTTATGGCTATCGAAGTGACTAGGGTTCGGGCAGTCCAAACTGTAAAAAAATTATCTGCATGGATGGGGCGGCCGCGCCACCTTACGGGGCGACCTCGCTACTCCATCAGATTTTTTGTTGTTGTCTGGTTGTGTCAGTTCGGTCCGGGTCGGGTCGGATCGATCTGGGTCGGGTTTTTTGGTGAAAATTTAAGTTTACCTAAGTGTAAAATAAATGTGTTTGTAAAATAAATCAATATATAGAGTTTATTAGTAACATTGGTAATTGATTAAAATATTATTAAATTATTAATAATATTAGATATTGAATAAAACATTATTAAATAATTAATAATATTAATAAGGTAATAAAATATTATTAAATAATTAATAATATTAGAAAATGAATAAAATATTATTAAATGATTAATAATATTATATAATGAATAAAATATTATTAAGTGATTAATAATATTAGGAGATGAATAAAATATTATTAAATGATTAATAATATTATAAGATTAATAAAATATTATTAAATGATTATAATATTAGAAAATAAATAAAATATTATTAAATGATTAATAATATTAGATAATGAATAAAATATTCTTAAATGATTAATAATATTAGATAATGAATAATATATTATTAAATAATTAATAATTTTATATAACGAATAAAATATT
Organism: Hedera helix; assembly: GCA_947179155.2. Taxonomy (NCBI): domain Eukaryota; kingdom Viridiplantae; phylum Streptophyta; class Magnoliopsida; order Apiales; family Araliaceae; genus Hedera; species Hedera helix. The sequence goes on along the minus strand of OX359285.1, from coordinate 8,185,094 downwards.
ATTAAGTGATTAATAATATTAGAAGATGAATAAAATATTATTAAATAATTAATAATATTATAAAATTAATAAAATATTATTAAATGATTAATAATATTAATAAGATAGTAAGATATTATTAAATGATTAATAATATTAGAAGAATAATAAAATATTATTAAAGGATTAATAGTATTAAGTGACTAATAAAATATTATTAAATAATTAATAATATTACAAGACTAATAAAATATTACTAAATTATTAATAATATTAGATAGGTTTATGAACTATATTAAATCATTAATATAGGTTTTTTGTGTATGAAATATTATCAAGTAATGATAATATTTTCTAAGTGTTTAAATACCCGTAATTATTCAATTATGTGGTTCGCCAGAGTTATAAAGGTCATTATACTTATAAGTATATGAGAATAATTTAAGATTAAACTGATTTAATTGTTAGGTTTGTTCAAAGATTGTTAAATTAAATTGGTTAGCCGTAGACAACGCACGAGGCAAGTTTCTTCTTAACCCTAACTTGTATTTATTATTACAAGTATTCTTCAACCTTATTTACATTGAGAAATTCAATTATTGTTGAGCAAGTATCTACACTCGTAGTTATTTGACAGACTTTTGAATGAATTAATTATCGAAAATTACTTCACATCATTATTGTATTGTATTCGCACATAGTGCCTTTGCAAATGTTATAGTTCAGTAATTTACGAACCGTTTAAGAATGTCTAAGCTAATTGTTTCGGCTAGACAAATACATGTTTAAATTCATCTAATTGAATATTTGAAAAGCTTATCTGAACCATTGACTGGTGCGGATTCTTATAATAAGACGGAGAAAGAACAACCCTAGCTAAAGGGGATTTTTATATTGTCGGGTAACTGAATTTGCGCAAGAAAACTAAATGTTATGCATACATAAGGACATAAGAGGACTGATCCCCTCGAGTGTCCCGTTATTTTTAACAAGGTGTCAAACATTGTATGTCTGTTCTACCTTAGTAGCAGTTCATGGTCATTAAAGACCACTCAACAGTAAATAGTCAATCCTTTCTTATATTGAGCTTTGATTCTTGACATCTTTCACAATTGTTATTGTTGAAAACCTTGAAGTTTTTTCCCTTCATCATGATATATCTTATGTTGTTGTTTATAAACTTGCTGAGCCATTTAGTGCTCATTCTTGCTATATCATGACTATATTTTAGCTAAGCCTGAATGTTCTAAATCAGACAAAGGCAAGGGGAAAGCAAATGCGTAGATTAGTAAATGCATATTAGATTTAAATTACTGTTATGAAATTCCTTTGTAAATCTTTTGTATTTCCCTTAAGATATGTAATGTTACGATTAAGGTTAATAGACATTGGGAAGTGTAGCCTTTTGATAAGGAATCTTTTGTATTATTCCGCGAAGTTTAAATATAATTTATGTATTTATTGTTGTTAAGTATTGTACAGTGAGAACCAAACCCGAGGTTAAAGAGCCCGGATTTGGGGTCGTCACATCAACCTCATTTAAATCAATATCAAGTCACGTGTTAAGGTAAGGGATGTCATTTTCTTTCATACTCTTAAACTTACTACGGTAAGGGATTATCATTCTTTGATTCTCAAAAATAATATCGTTTCTTTCTTACTCATAAGATGTGTCATTTATTTTTATGTATTAAATTGTGGGAATAAACTTACGGCGCGGATTACCGCCTGTTGGTGAATAACCTTTCGTATTCATTCCTTATTAATCTCTGAGAATAACCTTACTGCACGGATTACCGCCTGTTTGGTGAATAACTCTTCGTATTCAAATTTTATTAAAATGTGGGAATAACCTTACTGCGCGGATTACCGTCTGTTGGTGAATAACCTTTCGTATTCATTCCTTATTAATCTCTAAGAATAACCTGACTACGCGGATTACCGCATGTTTGATGAATTACTCTTTGTATTCATTTCTATTTAACTGTAACTGTTATTCTGAACTGTGGATCTTGAATATCATTTTTTAATTTCACTCCACATCATGTTGACAATTTGGACATTATTTGAATCTGCACAAAGTAAACTTTCGATACTTATTGTTTATCATGTTTCTTCTGTTCATCATTTGTATAACTGTTATTTGTACTAATCATCAAAAATCAAGCTGTTATGAATATCTGTGGTCGGGAGCACAGATGCGATATAATTATTGAATAGATGATAAGTTAAAGGTGATATAATAGGTTAAATGCGATACATCTGTTTGGTGTCTTTTATGACACGTGGTGAAAGTTCTCTTTGGCCCGTAGTGCAAAGATGAAATGTTGTTTGGTATGATTATGACCAAAGGCTGAATACTGGTATAATCATGACCGTTGGTGTTATATTGAATATCTTTGGCCCGTAGTGCAAAAATGAACTGTTAATTTGCATGATTATGACCAGAAACTGTGAATTTGTATTATCATGACTAATGGTATTTCAGATGATAAAAGTTGATGATATTTTTCTGAAAAAGAGAAGCGAGTGGACATTATAGTCTGCATTATTTTTCTAATAGATTGCTTATTCCGCTGCTATTATTGATCTGAACGTTGTTCAAGAATTTAACTGCAGTTTTTGATACAAACCTTGTAGTCTATTGTATTCTATCAAGAACTCAACTGTTGAAAGCTAATGATAATTTATTCGTTATTATCTTAGTTATGATATTTCTTACTGGACTATTTGAGCTCACCCTTTCTTTTCGTTCCATTGTTTTTTAACAAGAGATGAGAACGCAGCTGGGTCTAGCCGGAGGATGGAGTGAGAGTCCGAGGGATATCTATCGTAGTCTTCACGTGTTGTAAAATAGTGTGACAATAATAGTGAAGACTTAGTTGTGTATTATTATACACTGTATTGTTGAACGTTGTACTACTTTGTAATGATTTTGTTGTAGTCTTTTGATGACTAAAGTTTGGGCAGTGTGAGCCCAGATTTGGGGGCGTCACACTTGCCCTTGAATTCCTTTGCAAACCTATCGGAAAAAAAGAACAACATGAGCCAAATGTCCGGTACAGATAAAGAGTGCAGAAATAAGAACTGAAATTAAATAACAAAATCAACTGAACCAAACTGAGATTAACAAATTCAACTGAACTGAATAACAAAATCTACTAAATCGAACTAATCTACTGAACTGAATAATAAAATCTACTAAACTAAACTAATTTACTGAACTGAACTGATCTATTGAACTGAAATTGATCAACTAAACTGAAATGATTTACTGAACAATATAAAAGGCTGAATTGAATAGCTGTGTTTATTTTATACCGAGCTCAAAACAAAACAAAACAAAACAAAATTCACATATCGGATTGCATATCTAAATGCATGCAAAATCAAAAAGGTGTGTTTAGCACTACAAACAACACCAAACCGCATAACAAAACAGAACAAAATGCTAGGGCTGACCCATATGCCTCCTTCAACAAACCACCAAATGACCAACTCCTATTGGAGCACACACAATGGAGACGCCGTGGACTAATCGCACTGCCACGAAAGTGGCATGCCTCGATGCTAAGAGGACAAGCTTATGGTACCCCCACAAGTGGTTATAGCTCAGTTTTACCCTACGGTAGATTCTAACAAAAATATCATGTCATAATACATGCGACACAATACTAACAAATGAGTTCTAATACGCATATGCTAAGCCGAAACGAATCGACATAAAGTCTCCCAAATATATTAGCATATACATTTTTACAGAATTAAAATAAATACTAGATGTGCTTAACAAGTTTCAGGAGTACAAGTTATAAATTTATGAATGTCTAAAATCAAGCAAAACGATCATATGAATTCAACTAAGACCAAAGTATTGAAACAATATCCAAATTTCTTAATAAGGAGCAAAACGAACAAATTAAAATTAAAGGAATATCACTGAAGGAGTACAAAATCCGTACATGAAATAAGCAATGTAATACCCGATTATATTGCAAATCTGACTATTTAAATTCCCTCCGTCGAAACTAATTAAACAAAATAAAGGAACTGATAAATAAATAGTTAATGAATTAATTAAGTTTTACACATTTTCTTTCTTTTAGGTGAATCTGAAATCCTTCCGTTCTAAAAAAATTTCTACATAAAGTTATACATACATAAATATTTTAATCATGATAACATATATATTAATAAATAATAGTATTCTTTTTCTTTCCAAAATACATATAAGTATATTCACAAAAATATTCTTTCCAGTTTTAATTCTATTAAAAATAAATATTTTATTATTATATTATTATTACTATTATTATTTTCTGTCAAAACTTTAAAGTTACAAAGACACTAATTTAATATTCTAAAATGCTAATTACTAACAAAGATATACTAAAATATATAAACTAACAAACTAAATAGCATTCAAAAATTAAAACTACAAAATTAAAACTAATACAGAAAATTAAATAATTACACAAAGAAAGAAAAAAGAGACAGACTCGAAATTATGAGGTTCGCAGTTCACCCACATCGTCGACACCAAAAATTTTAACTAAGGAGATCCTTACTAAAAACGTCATCACAAAATAGGGTGTACTTAATGTTTGGGTGTTTTAAAAACTAAAGGGGGTAAGTCCATATATATAGGCTTAAGGAATGGAAGGAGTTTTAAAAAGAGGCGATGTGGGACTAAGGAAGGACCGGGTAGTATTAAACTTCACATTTGGGTAGCTAACATTGATCAGTGGAATTCCATTCAAGAAATGCAAAGGATATTGGAGGTGAACTCGTAGCTAATAAAAGTTATTCGTCTACAAATGTATAATCTTTTATCCTTCCTCAATTAATAAGTATCGCATAAGCAAGATCAAGAAATTTGGTTTGTAGAAATTTTTTAAATATGATTTATGCCTACTTTCGTTGTTTTACGCAATTAGATTGTATGAATATACTGTTTGCAAACCAACATCATTCACTATAGGATAAGGTTCCTTTGAACCAATTATAATATCCCTTTGGAAAATTGATTCCCTTAGAATCAGGCGAACACTCTGTCTCAACTTACACAACCTCCCTTTAGAGCTAATTCACTTAGAACTAGGCGAGATCTCTGTCTCGACTTTACAACCTCCCTTTGGAACTGATTCACCTATCTCTGTTTCAACTTCACAATCTCCCTCTGGAGTTGATTCACTTAGAATCACGCGAGATTTCTGTCTCGACTTTTCAATCTCCCAGTAGTTAAGTTTGGAGTGCTGCTAAGTTGCGTTTAAGCTCAACTTCTAAATGACTTAGCAATGATGATCGATTTCTTTTCAAGGCGTAGAGTAGCTTTCCAAAAAGCGTAAAGTGGCCTTTGGATTGTAGAGATGTTTTGAGCTTTTATACTTGTAAGGTTTATCTCATGTACATGCTTGATCGATCGACAACTTTAAAGTTTGGAGATTAAATCTATTTATAGATTTTTCTTTGAAAAATACTCGTTTGGAAGTTATCGTCATTTTGTCTGATATCTGCCTTAAAAGTATTCTGATGCAGCCTAACACACTAGTAGACTGTTGTAACCGCCTGATTTGTCAATTTATTATATGATGTGGAAGACTTTGGCTTCCGCAATATAGTTGTTAGAAATGCAGCTGATTGTACATATTTCTTTCCATTAACACACTTAGTAGATATTCTATTAACACTTACTATTCTTGGTAGCTTAGTCCTCACTCTGCGTTTTTTTGTAGTTCTGCATTCTGCTCCTATGTCAGAAATCGTTATGTAATCTTGGAGTTCTCTTCAATCACTCTGTGATCTGGATATCTTCACATTCAGCTCAACAACTCTGTCAGACTTGCTTAGTTCATTATGCGATCTCAGTGAACTATATGTCTTCAACCTTGTGAACTTGGACTTTCAGTTATATTCAAATTCTACACTTTATTATTTAGATCAACTTAACAAGTTTGATCCCTAAGTCATTGTATATTGATTGACTCTATAAGAACTTTACAAAATGATAAATCCTTCTTTTTTAAGTCCTTGTACAATGATTATCTCTTTAAGAACTTTACAATATTATTTATTTTTCTTTACAAATATACATTAAGCTCTTTGTCATCATATCATCATTAAATCCAATAGCAGAGTTTAAACATAAATGCTTTAACACTATTCACATAAGTGTTATCACTTGACTCCATTTCATAGTCCTCAATTGGTACTAAATCTCTACATTCATTTTTGCACTCATTATTATTCTCAACTTTAACTTCAAATTTATCCTCAAATTCCACATATTTAATTACCTCCAAATATATTTCAATTAGCTTACTAGGAGGGATAAGGATGCACAATGCTAAAACATCATCATTATTTTCTAACTCCCATAATGTTAGTGCAGAAAATATAATTACACGCAATCATATTGACATAAAACGTGAAAGTATGGCATACATCGTATTTAAAGTTTTTTTCTACAATCTCAGGAATCACCTTTATGCGATATTATTAATTGAGGAAGGTTTAAAATCATACCGTACAAAGATAAATTAATTCTTGATTTGATCTTCAAGTTTTAATTTTTTGTTTCTTCATTCTCCTTTATTTTCATGGATCAAACACAAGCTACTCAGTGTGTGTACCACTCCAAAGGTGATCTACCAAGAGCATGTAGATGAAAAAATAATAATTTAGGGTTATGAAAAACTTTAGGATGACCACTCTTTCTTCTCTCTCTCTTCTAAACTATTTAGGATTGAAACTGAAATAATAGTAGTAGTAGTAAATCCAAATTCATAATAATGTCTCTCCTTATATAAACAACTTCACTTTTCTAAACTCTTTAAAAACTATACTATTTATAAAATAATAAGAAGAAGAATACTTCGTATTAATTTAAAATTATTATTTTTAAATATTTTATTATAAATATTAAGTTATTTAATTTGTTCTACTAATGGTATAAATTAAATATATTTAAATTATTATTATTTGAGTTTATTACTTCTAATTAATATTTCTCTTTTATGGCATAACTTTTTAAGTTTAATATTATGCCGGCAGTAAAATAAATAAAATTAGAACTATTCCAATTTTATTTAAACGAATTAAAGTACTCTTTTAATTCTTTTATATAATTAATAAAATTAATTATATTTATTTTATATCATGAATGACACCTCTCAGCATATCATAAAATTAACGTTTAAACACAAATGACCTATTCAATAAATTGTTACCGTATAATTAAATTTTTTTACCACATAATGTCCTAATCAAATATAAAATATAAAATTATCTGTCAAATCTTATTTATTTGATTATATGAATTTCAATTCTCAGAAGCAAAACTCTAATTAATGTTAATTAAAAACTCTTTTATAATTTTCATTGTACTCTGGACGAGAATTTCTGAGTTGTCGCTAATCAAATTGCATAGGACTTTTTCTCTCTCCCCTTTTATTTAAAGTGGTAGATCATTTGTAAATCATTCACCTATCTTTATATACACTTTGTTACACTCGAACATACTTTTTAATATACCTAAAGAGTCTTAAGAAATATGACAATGTATAACTCAAACTATACATTGATAAGAAAAAGGTGAGACGAAGTAAGGCGTTAACATTGGTGCTAGAAGGAGGGCCTGTGGTATTTGACGCAAGTCACCGAGTTATTCTCATAGGGAAATCGCCCCTATGACGGAGAGGGGTAGCTCCAGTAGGGGACATCAAGGATCTTCCATCGAGCCACGCATGCAGAGCAGTAGAGGCCCGAGCAAAGGAAGGTGGGAAAGGGGGCAGTCGGAACGAAGACAGGTGCATGCTCATTCAGAGCCTGTCAGAAGGCGCCTGTTCACACCCTCCCATGCAGGGGACCACGAGACCCACAGGGGATGCCAGGAAGAGGAAATGGCGCATCAAGGAGGATATCGCAGCTGGAGTACATCGAGAGAGGTAGACAGTTCAGAATCAGGGAAGTAGAGCTTGAATTGGAATCCTTACAACATGAACGCCAAGACTGGCAGGCCCACCTAATGGATTTGCATGAAGAAGGCCCATCCACCACCATTGGCAGCAGGGACCGGGCGGATACTCCACAAAGCCGGCCCCGGTCAAACATGACTGGTTGGAGTGATCTGAATCCAGTGATCGACACCGAACCCCGGATCGGACGGGACGAAGTGACCAGGACGGCCGAGGAGATACAAAGGGTCGAAACCAGCCTCAGGGTTATATGGAGCACGACCGGGACGGTCGCGGTGATACAAGGGGCCATAACCAGTCTCAGGGTGATATGAGGCATGACCGGGGCGGTCGAGGTGATACAAGGGGTCATAACCAGTCTCAGGGTGATATGAGGCATGACCGGGACGGTTGGGGTGATACAAAGGGCCATAACCAGTCTCAGGGTGCTATGAGGCATGACCGGGACGGTCGAGGTGATACAAGGGGTCAAAACCAGTCTCAGGGTTATATGAGGCATGACCGGGACGGTCGAGGTGATACAAGGGGTCAAAACCAGTCTCAGGGTTATATGAGGCAGCCCGACTACGTCGGTCTTGGGAAATCAGAAGGAAATAGACCACCCTTGTCCCCAGGACGGCATTCGAGGGAGAGGGCTCGAACCCCGGATTTGGGGGGCAGGCGAGGAAATACGGAGATGGACCCAGGACGAGGAGATCAACGAATGGTTCCTTATGTACCCATCACCGACCCAGTCATGGAGAGAATATCCGAGCTGGAAAATAGGTTGGCCTTGGCAGAAGCAAGGCCGACCCTCGAGCCCAATCCGGAGACCTCGAGGCCCATGCTCCTAGACCCAAAGTCCCCATTTTCTGCGGATATTGATCGCGAGAAGGCCGATCCGAAGAAAAAATTGCCACCCTTGGAAATGTACGACGGCTCGAGTGACCCATATGACCACACTAGTTCATATGAGAGGGTAATGAGATACTACAATCACTCCGAAGCCGGGATGTGCCAGATCTTTGTGACAACACTAAAGAAGGGGGCCAAACAGTGGATGATGTCGTTGCCCGCAAACTGTATCGACTCCTGGGCCGAGTTGACTGTCAGATTCCACGAACGGTTCGGAAGCAATAAGAGGAGGGGGAAAGTGACTGCCTCTTTGATGCAGGTCAAGCAGAAGCCCGGCGAATCGTTAAGCCAGTATGTGCAGAGATTCCGAGATGCTGTGGGAACAATTACGGATCTGAACATGATACAGGCACCAGGGTTCTTCTCCACGGGGATGGATGTCACCCGGAACAGAAAGATGATGAAAGACATGATGTTCAACCCCCCCGAAAGACCTCTTGGATGCATATGACCGAGCAGAGAAGTTCATAGCAATCGAGGAGGCCATGGACAGTTTGGTTCCAAAGAGTAAGAACACAGAGGCTAAGCCATCCGGGGGAAATAAGAGCGGGGATAACCGGCCAACAGTTTTCGACTGGGTGGGAGCCCGAGAGGGACAACCAAACGTAAGTAAACCTCACTATCCACCTCGGACAGAGAACAGATCATACACGCCTCTCAGCGCCGATCGGGGGAAAATTCTGGAAACCCTACGTAATGAGACCAAGTCTGGGTCCGGACCCTCGGGGGGCAGGTCAAACAAGGCGGGTCCTTATTGTCAGTATCACCGGCGGACAGGGCATACCACCGAGGCATGTTCCAGACTGATGGACATGATAGAGGCCAAAGTCCAGAAAGGAGAGTTATCACAATTCGTGGTTGGTAGGGAAGCGAGGACTAGAGATCTTGATACAACATCGGAAAAAAGAGCAGAACAGGCAGATCACCCCAGAAGACTTGTGGATGTGATTATTGGGGGGTTGGTACATTCTCAAGTTTCAAAAAAGCGACGGTCGGCCTCGGGATCAATTGCGACTGTGACAGACCAACCTCGCAAGATTGACCGGCTTTTCCCCGGGACCGTGATAGCATTTTCAGAGGAGGACTATCCTATCGAAGCCGTGGAACCCCACGAGGGGGCTTTGGTTATCACCGCCCAAGTTGGCCCAATAGACATAAAGAGGATAATGATAGACAACGGGTCGGCGGTTGACGTATTGTATAGCCACGCTTATCAGAGAATGGATATTCAGGGAGTGAGATTAGAGGTCGGGATGGAGTCCCCACTGTACGGATTCGGGAACGAGGCAGTGCTAGTGGTTGGGACATTGGATCTACCGGTGGTCTTCGGCTCGGCCCCCAGGCAGGTCACTGTATCGATAAAGTTCTTCGTCGTCCAAGTCGATTCGACCTACAATGCAATCTTAGGCCGGACCACTTTATCAGCTCTGAACGCGGTCACCTCAATTCCGCACTTCAAAATCAAGTTCCCTACCGCGGGAGGTGTGGGCGAGGTAAAGGGGGACATAGACATTGCAAGAAGATGCTACCGACATGCCTTGACCTCTTCGGCAGTCGGTGTTAGCAAACAAAAGCGCACTATGACCGTCGACATGGAGCCCTACGCAGAAGGAGACACCGAGCCCCTAGCATCCCCGACCGAGGATACCGAAGAGATTGAGCTGGTACCCGGAGACGGGTCGAAAATAATGAAAATAGGGGCTGAGTTGCCCGACGCGGTTAAGAATAAGCTAGTAAGACTTCTACGGGATTACGCCGATATTTTCGCTTGGACTCCTCGGGATATGGCAGGGATTGCCGAGGACTTGGCTGTGCATAGACTGGCTGTGGATCCGAGTAAAAGGCCGGTACGGCAGAAGCGGAGGGTATTTGCGCCAGAACGCCAGAAAATTATTGATGAGGAACTCTGTAAACTGATGGAGGCCGGGGTAATAGAAGAAATTGACTATCCTGAATGGCTCGCCAACGTGGTTTTGGTCAGAAAACAGAATGGGAAGTGGAGGGTCTGCATTGATTACACAGATCTGAATAGGGCCTGCCCGAAAGACTTTTATCCACTGCCTCAGATCGATCAGCTCATTGATTCCACCTCGGGGAATTCTGTCCTAAGTTTTCTGGATGCTTTCTCCGGTTACCACCAGATTCTCATGGCAGAGGAAGATATTCCGAAGACAGCCTTCATAACCCATCGGGCCATTTATGCATACAAAAGGATGACCTTTGGACTGATAAATGCAGGGGCTACGTACCAACGAATGATGAACACGGTCTTGAAGAAACAGATCGGCAGGAATATGGAAGTGTATGTGGACGACATGATTGTCAAAAGCCCTCGAACACAGGACCATCTCGGCGATCTAGAAGAGTGTTTTAAAACGGTCCGACAGCACAACATACGCCTCAACCCCACTAAGTGCACCTTCGGCCTTGGCTCGGGTAAGTTCTTGGGTTACTTGGTAAGTAAGAGGGGGATTGAAGCCAACCCCGAGAAGATTAAAGCGATACTGGACATGAGGTCCCCACAGAATTTTAAGGATGTACAAAGACTTGCTGGCCGTATTGCCGCACTGAGAAGGTTCATGTCGAAGTCGGTGGAGAGGTGCCTGCCTTTCTTCGATACTTTAAAAGGGCCGAAGAACGATAAGACTTTCCAATTGACTTCGGAATGTGAGGATGCTTTCCAAGGGATAAAGAGGTATTTGATGACGGCCCCTTTGCTACAAAGGCCGGTCTCCCGGGAACCTTTGTACGTGTACCTCTCGGCAGGCCCTTTGGCGGTCAACGCAGTGTTGATAAGGGAAGAGAATGGTATTCAACGTCCAGTATATTATGTCAGCCATGTGCTCCGTGATGCCGAGACCAGATATCTGAATTTGGAAAAGTGTGCATACGCGTTGTTGATGGCCAGCAGGAAACTCAGGCATTATTTTCAAAGTCGGCTCATCATTATTTACACGACTCAACCCCTAAAGAAAGTGTTAGGCCGACCCGACGCTTCGGGGAGGATGATTTCATGGGCCGTAGAACTGAGTCAGTACAACCTGGAGTATCGCCCTCGTACTGCTATCAAGGGCCAGGCTCTTGTAGATTTCATCACAGAGTGTACTTTTCCTGAGGAAAAGGCCGTTAAACCGTTGGAGGTCGCTGTTACAACACATGGGCAGCCGACCCGGTGTCTTTCATGGACAATGTACGTTGACAGATCATCTAACGCAGAGGCCAGCGGGGCGGGAGTCATTTTAACTAGTCCGGAAGGATTCAGAGTACAGCAGGCCGTTCGTTTCAAATTCAGAGCAACCAATAATGAGGCAGAGTACGAAGCACTCCTGGCAGGTCTACGGTTAGCCAAAAGCTTGGAGGTCTGACACATGATAATCTTCAGTGATTCGCAGCTCGTCGTTAAACATATCCAGGGCGAATATGAAGCATGGGGGGCAAAGATGACCAAGTACTTGGCCGAGACTAATGGTTTCTTGGAGGGGTTCGAGTCCTACTCTGTCAACGGTATTGAAAGGGAGGGGAATTCTGCCGCCGATGCCTTGTCGAGACTGGCCTCTACACAGGTTGAAGATTTTGGGGGGTCGGTATACTTGGAAGTCCTGACAGAACCGAGCATCAACAGAAGAGAACTTCTGTGCATTGAAAGGTCAAACTGTTGGGTAATGCCCTACATTGAGTACTTATCCGACGGGAAGCTACCTACCGATAAGGTTATAGCGAGGAAGATCAAGTACCGCAGCTCATATTTTTGCCTGATCGACGGTAACTTGTACAAGAGGTCGTACTCATCTCCTTTGTTGAAGTGCCTAGTCCCATCCGAGGCGTCTTATGCACTGAAGGAAATCCATGAAGGAATATGCGGAGACCACCTGGGGGCTAAGTCATTGGCATACAAATTGATCCGTCAGGGATACTACTGGCCGACTATGTTTCAGGAGGCCAAGGGTGATGTACAGAAATGCCCGAAGTGCCAAATAAACAGTTCGATCCCACGCCAGCCTCCCGAGGAATTATTGTCTGTACTGTCTCCCATCCCGTTTGCAATCTGGGGGGTGGACTTGCTGGGGCCGATGCCAAAGGCTAAGGGACAACTGCAATACGTGATAGTAGCCATCGACTACATGACCAAATGGGTTGAGGTAAAACCTCTTCGCCACATCACCGAGCAGGACTGTGTGAAGTTCGTAAAGGAATCTGTGGTATTTCGGTACGACATCCCTCGTGTACTCGTCTCGGACAATGGTACTCAATTTGTTGGTAAAAAGTTTGAAGAATTCTTGGCCGAACTGGGAATTCAACATTGAAAAATCTCAGTGGCCCACCCTCAATCCAACGGCCAGGTCGAGGTTACCAACCGAACGCTGCTCAATGGAGTAAAGAAGAGATTAGACGAGGCCAAAGGAAGGTGGCCCGAGGAACTACAGAGCGTTTTGTGGGCATACAGGACCACCCCTCGAACGACTACGGGAGTGTCGCCGTTCAGGCTGGCATACGGAACAGATGCCTTGATTCCGGTGGAGATCGGACCCCCCTCATTCAGGGTGTTTAGGTTCAACGAGCTTTACAATGAGGAAGGTCTTCGACTGAATCTCGATTTAGTAGGAGAGGTTCGGGATGAAACCATACTGAGATTAGCTATGTACCAACAAAAGACGGCCAAGCATTACAACAAGAGGGTCCGGGTCCGAAGGTTTGAGGTAGGAGACCTAGTGCTCAGGGAGGCCGAGGCCTCGACACCACAGAATACGGGAAAATTGATGCCTAACTGGGAAGGCCCCCTACCCAGTCATCGAAGTTGTCAAAGAAGGGACATATCGGCTTAGTGACATGGGGGGTACCGAGCTAAAGAACACTTGGCATGCTGGCCGGTTAAAGAAATACTACCAATAGTTTGACAACTGTATAAAAGCCATTCCCCTTTTGAAACAATGTACTCGGACGGCAAAGAAGTAGAAACATGTAATTTATTTGCTGGTTAATTTTATCGCTTGCACGATGAGAAGTGAAGGCATGCATTTTGTTGGTTAAACAAGTAAAGATATGTGAATGCTTTCTCCATTTCATTAATATGACTTAATTGAAATTACACATGGAATACAAACAACAAGCACTATACAAAATGCTATTTACAATTCACGGTTGGGAAGGGGGGTCGGTCGGATTATCATCTTCGAGCCAAATAAGATCCTCATCCGAGAAGCCCACCGTCTTAGGATCGACATCCGCTGCTCGGACCTTCAGCAAAGCGGCTCGGTAGCCTTTGTCGAACTCTATGCCTATCTCATCTGTCAATTCTGCCGAGGCCCTGTACTCGGCAATGATTTGTTTTTGAGTTGATGTCAATCCTTTCATGCCTTCTTTCAGGTCACGATAGGCCTCCTTAAGAGTAAGGGCGTACTTCTTTAGCTCGTCATGTTTGGCAAAGCCTTTCCGGTTAACCTCCTTGAGCTGAACGTGTTGGTTGTTCAGCTTCTCGAGTTGCCCAAGGAGTTGATCGTTCCGCAGAGCTAGGCGGGAGATCTCCGAGCGGTTTTGCTCCTCTACCGAAGCCTGGACGGCCTGATCCGATCGGATGGTAGTCTCCAGGGTCTCTATCTGGCGTTGGGCCTCCAGGATTTGTTGGCGAAGGGACCCATCCTCTTCTACCAGTCGCCGGTTCGTTTGTGAGAGACCCTCATTCTCTAAACGCAACCGCTTTATCTCCAACTCCTGCTCGTGGCTTATCCGAGCAGCTTCCCGGTGCTTCTGGGTTACTTCACTGACCTGCCCCCCAAGCTTGGCTATTTCTCCCTTGGCCCTCGAGTACTTAGCCTCCAGCTCGTGGGCCCTCGTGAATGAGCTCGGATCCGAACCCTCTCGAGCAAGGAGCCTGCTGAACAGAGCTAGAAACTGCACAAAAAACAAGGGCTTTTGTTACATACTGATAGGGGAAATGGTCAGGAGTAAAATGAAATTTAGAATCCTTACCCGACCCTGCTCAACCATGGACCCCAGTAGTAAGTCATGTGAGGATAGCTTGTCAAGCCGTGCGTCATCCTGAGGAAAGTTGAAGACCTTGAAATACTGCATGGGAAGCTCGGCCTCACCCTCGGTAGGGAAAAAGGTTACCTCAGGGAATAGTCGCTGAAGTTCCCCGGAGGAAAAGGGGCTACGCCGGGAATTAGATGGCCCGGCGTCGGCCGAGGTGTGCACCGCGGGCGGAGGCTCCGAGCCAGTAACTCCGACCTTTGGTAATGCGATGGTAGGGGTCAGCTGAGGATTTTCCGCTGCGTGAAGCTTCCCCCCGGCTTGTGTTGACGAGGAGGCCTCGGGGGCGACCTTCATCGGCTCGGGCTGCCGAGCCGTAGTCACAGGTTGCTCGGTAATCGAATTTATGCATTGTTTCGGAGAAGGGGTCGGACCCGTAGATGTTCCCCCAACCCCCACGAGCTTCCGGCGTTTCCGCATCGCAATGCTTAGCTTATCGGCTTCATTCAACTCGGACACGTCTTTCTTGGGAGGGGGGCTCCCGGGCTCGGGGACGGCTGCCGTTCCGTGGACGATCCCGAGGTCGAGCCGGAGGGTTTCTCCCCCTGTTTGGTCCTGGCAACCAATTTAGGTTGCGGAGGCTTTCTGGCATGCTTCTTTTTGCGGACGGCTCTCGGGGAAGGTTCAGATGCCCGAGCCGGTTGGTCAAGAGCGGGCTTTGGATGCTCGGTTTGGAACCCCCGAAATGATTGAAGCGGTTCGACCGAGATGGGAGGTTCGGTGTTGCGGCAAGGTGGCACCTCTACGTTGAACTCCTCCACGAACAGCGGGGGACTTGAAGGGGCGGGAGCACAGGTCCGCTCCTCTGGTTTGGTCAGTACTACTGGGGGAAAATAAGAAACATCAGAACTGAAAGCCCTAGGTTAGAATCTTAAACCTGGTGAAATTTTATACCAGAACCAGAGACTTACATCCGTGGAGGTATAACCAGTCCTCATCGGCTAAGAGGCTTACATCCCAGGGCGTCAAGGGTAGCCTTCTGATGAAGCTGTGGAACTCCTTTTGGCGCTCGGCGTCCATCCATTCATACCCCACGTTAAGCTTTTGGGGCTCATTCCAACTCTGCAACTGGTCCACCTCGGTACTGTAGATATAAAACCACTTCGAGTGCCATCCTTTGTTGGTGGTGGGGGGTTGCGCTATGCTCCAGCGACCCGATATCTTGCTCAAATAACGAAACCCCGGGGTCTGGGCCTTATTCAAAGTGAACATGGAAAAGAAAAAGTCGGTAGAAGGTTCGACACCGACCTCCTTGCAAAAGGCGATGAAACAAACAAGATGAATGTAAGAGTTGGGGAGAAGCTGAGATAGTGCGATTCCGGTGAGGGTAAAGAAAGAGATGATGAAGTCGTGGAGGGGAAATCGAAGCTCATACCGAAGAGCTTGAACATGGAGGGCAGTATACTTTGCTCCTACCCGGTGGTACATCATGTTGCCTTCCTCAGGAGCCCTAAGCTCATATTGCAACGGAATCCGGAACTCGCCCCAGATGGCCTCTAGGTCTGTCTCCCCGATGGTGGATCCGGTGTTGGCGTGTTCGAAGGCCTTCTCGGAGCAGTATCTGGCTCGGATGGACTCTTCCTCTTTCTCGGCCTTAGTAAGGACGGGAGATATTGGGTCCTCAGTGATGAGACTGGCAACAGGACTGCTGAAAAGGGGTGGGGAATCGGGTTTCTGGGCCCTACTTGTGGAAGCCATGAGGTTGGTCGACGGGGACAGGGGGGTAGTTGGCCGGAGATTATCGGAGCAGGAGGGTTATTTTGAAATAAACTGACCAGGATAACAAGGAGCGAGGCTTTGAATGGGCAACGTTTCTTTTATCAGGAATGGTAAGCGGCGCGAGAAACGGGGACGACTACATTTAAGGGAAAGTGGTGATAGGGGCGACTGACATGGGGGCAGGCAACAGTTTGACTTTGGAGAAACATCCGCCTGGTGAAACGGTTGCCGCCAGGTGGCAAGGGGACTCTCCTATTTTTGAATTACAAAAATGAAAGAGTGGGGGGTAATGTTAGGATGAGAGTTATTGGGTCAGGCTTTTCTTACTCTGGACTCCGGGTCACTCCTTACGGTGGTTGGGCCGGTCAGCTTTTACACATGAACTGGTAGGCCTGGCCCATGCGCAATCCCTCCTCCTCTGTCACCTCATTAGACCGTAGGAATTAAGTGGGTAATGACATCACGTTTCTATTTACGAGGGAGTGATGGGACACTTAGTCATGCAGAGATGAATATATTCGGACAACCTCCGAAATAGATGTTAGGTTTTTTATTATGTTTTCAGAGAGCATTTGATGTAAGACAGACAATAATTTTCTAAGAGGTTCTTGAGCAACACCCGTGGTTTTTCCTGTTCTGGGTTTCCACGTAAATCTTTGTGTCGTGATTGTTTATGTTAAAATACCATTTTATTCCAGCACTATCCAGGCACTCCATTGATAACGCCTTGTGTTTCGGGCCTCATTGATAAGAAAAAGGTGAGACGAAGTAAGGCGTTAACACCCCTTTTATTTAAAGTGGTAGATCATTTGTAAATCATTCACCTATCTTTATATACACTTTGTTACACTCGAACATACTTTTTAATATACCTAAAGAGTCTTAAGAAATATGACAATGTATAACTCAAAATATACAAAATACTATAATGATTTCAAACCCAAATATTACTTGTACTATTATCACTAGAATTCCCATTGACCGATATATATATCTTATGAGGATTTGGTCTGGCACTTGCATTAACCAGAAATTTAAAATTATTTATAATCAATTCTTATTGTGAGAACTAATAGAATTCCTCATAAAACAGCTATACTTGTAGTTCTTGGACAAATTCGAGAGGAAGTTTGTTGTTTAAAGACGTATTTTAGTTCCCCTCAAATAATAGGTTATTAATTTAATAGTGGTGAGACATAATAATGATATTAGTGGTCAAATATTATGTTATTTTATACCTGCTATCAATAAATAGATACTTTTTTGTTTGTGTGGTGCAGCATTATTCTTTCCTTATATAAATACTTCCTTCATTTCCCAGTTAAAAATACAATCTGAATTTTAGAACATAAAATAAAATGTTCCTAACACTACTATTCTTATTTGATAAATTAAGTATTATTATATCACCACATGTCACCATTATTAAATGTTAAAGATATGTTTAAATTTTTTTATTTTTTTTATAAGAGTTCGTTTTTTGGGGGTATTATATTTACATGCAGCTTGTCAAACTTCAGTCAATTTTCCATTTTCCCTGGAAAATAAACTAAGAATGTAAACCTCTGCCAGAGCAAGTAAGGATTATGCACTGATATATGTGAGTTCTAGAACATGTATCTAACTCCATTTATTTGAGTTCCAGAACATGTGTCTAACTCCGTTGCTTCCCAGAAGGCCAGAAATAGATTCTCATTATTATTATTATTATTATTATTTCTGTTTGATAGTTTTTAATCCTTGTTATCACAAGCACGTAGGGGATTTAAATCTTGGATATCTGAGGCATCACGAAATAGATATTTTAAGAGTATTTAATAAAAAAAAATTGTATATCAGAGGTCAGTCATACCAACTAAGTCAAGTCATACCAACTAACTCAAAAGCAGTTGGATATTATTAATTTTTTCTCATAAAAAGAAAAAAGACAGTTTATTAGAGTAGTATAAAGTAATATTTCTTTCATTTTAAAATAAAAGTTTTTATTCTTATTTTAAATCGTCCCAAGTTAAATGTTTATTTATTTTAAATATTTATTTATAATATTTTTAGTATTAATTGTCATATTTATATTCTCTATACATATTTATGAAGCGTTACTAATCATTTATAAAAAATAATATGCAATTAAATGAGAATTTAAATACAGATAATTTCGTTATTTTATTTTCTTTCTTAATATGCACAAAAAATTAACTATAACTTTTATCTTGAGACAAAAAAAAATATAATATCTTTAAATTTATTATCACAATTCTACTTAATTTTGTCATAACAATTAAACTAAACATTTTAAAGACATTATTCATAAAAAATATTAAAGTACAAATATGGAATAAAAAATATATTCTTAAAATTTTGTCTGCATCTGTGATTAATGTCCTATGATATTCTGCAGGGGTGTTACAGAGATTTATGGTCCGGAGGCTTCGGGAAAAACAAGTCTTGGTGTTCCTTGCATCCAGATGTAACTACTACTATTAAATACTACATAAAAATATGGCCGAGTCATGTTCGAGGTAAGTTCATAAAAGTAAGAGTAATATATAATCAAGTGGATCAAAAGAAAAGGACTCTCACTCCTGAACTTCTATAGTTAAAGAAGCTTAGTCATGCAAATATTATATATATATATATATATATATGAGCTAGGGTCAAGAAGTTGGCGAATTCAATTTCTTGGTCATACAGATATTATATATACCACGTGATGAAATTCTTATTCTTGCTAATAAAAACATGTGCCTTGATTTTGAAGTCTTTTCTTACCGCTTCATCAGCATTAATGACTATCTTTTGCCGTTGCTGGCCGCTATCCTCTCCTTCTCGGAACCCGTCTGATACAAAAGGTCTTATTTACCATTATTTTTTTATTTCATAAAAGATTTTTTTTTATGATAATAGTATAATATAATATAATACTTTTTCCGTTTCAAATATAATTAAAAATTTTGTTTCAAAACTATTGATATAATTTAACTTTTAAGATCAAATAATAACATATTAAATTTTAAAATTTGTATGACTTATAAAAATTTAGAATAAAATGAATTTTGTGATAAATAATTTTTATTCTATGCTATACAATTATAATAATTGTATCAATTAAAATTAAATAAATTCACATAAATTTAAAATTTAATATACCATTATTTGATCTAAAAAATTAAATTATATCTCTAATTTTGTAACAGAATATATATATGACAAATTTAAAGTATATTTCTTAAATAACATATCTCTATTAAATAGCATATCTTTATCAAATCGACGTCGTTTTGAAATTTTTTTAAAAAAAAATAATATTAAAAGAAAATATGACATTCCGTAATCTTACTTATTTTTCTTTTATTTACGAAAATACCATCAATTTTTTTTTAAATAATATTATTTTGATAAAAATATATCACTTAAAAAAATATATTATTTAAAATATATATTTTTGAACTGTTTTATATATATATATATATATATATATATATATATATATATATATATATGTGTGTGTGCGTGCGCGCGCGTGCATGCCACGTGAAGATGAAATTCTTCTTCTTGATAATAAAAGCATAATTGAGAGAGAGAGAGAGAGAGAGAGAGAGAGAGAGAGAGAGAGACTGCTGCCATTTTATTCTTCATTAGTCTTGAAGTTAGTTTCTTGTTTTAGTTAATTTCCAGTCATTTCTTACCTGCTTCCTCTGTCTTCGTGATTTTATTTTGCCGCTATCCTCACCTTCTCGGAATCCGTCCCATAAAAAAAAAGTCTTATTTACCATTATTTTTTTATTTTATAAAAGAATTTATTTTTTTCTGATAATTATATAATATAATAATAATATTAGTGCAATAAATCAGATATTATGTTATTTTATACTTATTATCAATATATATATATATATATATATATATATATATATATATATATATATATATATATATATTTGGTGGTGGAGCAGTATTCTTTTTTTAAATAAATACTTCTTTCGTTTTACAGTTAAAAATACAATTTGAATTTTAAAACATAAAATGTTATGTTCCTAACACTATTATTCTTATTTGATAAATTAAGTATTATTATATCACCACATATCACTATTATTAATGTTAGAGATATGTTTAAAAAATATATTTATTTTATAAGAATTGGTTTTTTGGGGGTATTATATATACTTGCAGCTTGTCAAACTTCAGTCAAATTTCCATCCCAGGAAAGTAAACTAAGAATGTAAACCGCCGTCAGAACAAGTTAGGATTATGCACTTATATATGTGAGTTCTAGAACATGTATCTAACCCCATCTATTTGAGTTCTTGAACATGTGTCTAACTCCGTTGCTTCCCAGAAATAGATTCTCATTATTATTATTTTTTTCTTTTTGATAGTTTTTAATCCTTGTTATCACAGTCAGGTAGGAGATTTGAATCTTGGACATGTGGGTGTTCCACGAGACAGTTTTTTTTTAAGAGTATTTAATAATTTTTTTATATATATCAAGAGTCAATTATACTAACTAAGTCAAAAACAATTGGTTATTATTAATTTTTCTTAATAAAAAAAAAAATACGTGTTTATTAGAGTAGTGTAAAATAATACTTCTTTCGTCTCAAAATAAAAATTCTTATTTTTATTTTAGATAGTTTCAAGTTAAATGTTTACTTATTTTAAATATTTACTTATAATATCCTTAATATTAATTGTTATATTTTTATTCTCTATGCATATTTATGAAGTATCACTAGTCATTTATAAATAATTATGTAATTAAATAACAATTTAAATATAAATAATTTTGTCATTTTATTTTATTTTTTAATATGCGTAAAAAATTAACTAAAACTTTTATTTTAAGATAAAAAAATATAATATCTTTAAATTTATTATCATAATTCTATTAAATTTTGTCATAACAATTAAACTAAACACTTAAAGGACATTATTCATAAAAAAAATATTAAAGTGCAAATATGAAACAAAAAATATGTTCTTAAAATTTGTCCGCGTCTGTGATTAATGTCCTATGATACTCTGCAGGGGTGTTGTAGAGATTTATGGTC
The DNA here is from genome assembly GCA_947179155.2 of Hedera helix. NCBI lineage: Eukaryota > Viridiplantae > Streptophyta > Magnoliopsida > Apiales > Araliaceae > Hedera > Hedera helix. The sequence continues at coordinate 8,163,448 of OX359285.1, read as the reverse complement.
CGGAGGCTTCTGGGAAAACAAGTCTTGGTGTTTCTTGTGTTTAGAGGTGGATGTAGAATCGAAAATAATTAAAAAATTAATTATATTAAGTTAAATTATTAATAAATTAAATTAAAAATTATAAAATTGAAAAATTAAAATTTGTAAAACTAAAAAAACCGAAATTAAATTAGTCGATTTCGGTTTGGTTTATTCAAAAATCGAAACCAACTGAACGCCTTAATATTATAATATAATTTATATATATTTTTAATAATTATTTATTTTATATAATTATATATTCATTATATGTTTTTTTTTAAAATTTGATGACATGCCAATTTTTTATTATCCAACAATACGTTGCTTTAAAATTTGGTGACATACCAATTCTATTTTTTATTCTTAAATTTTAATAACCGACTAAATCGAGTAAATCGACCGGTTAAACCGATAACCGAATAAACTAATAACCGATTACGGAATAAAAATTTAGACAATTTTAATTTTTAATTTTTTATAACCGATTTAAATAATTTAATTATTTTTTTATCTATCAAATCAATCAAATTGACCGTTATGTACTCCTACTTGTATCTAGATGTAACTTGTACTATTAAATATTATATAAAAATATGGCCGAGTCATGTTCGAGTTAAAGTACATAAACGTAATAAAAAAGTTGTCAATCGAATAATATATAATCAAGTGATCAAAAGACAAGGACTCTCACGCCTGAACTTCTTAGTCATGCAAATATTTTATATATATATATATATATATATATATATGAGCTAGGGTCAAGAAGTTGGTGAATTCAATTTCTTGGTCATGCAAGTATTATATATACCACGTGATGAAATTCTTATTCTTGCTAATAAAAACATCGGCCTTGATTTTGCAGTCTTTTCTTACCGCTTCATCAGCAATTAGTGACTGTCTTTTGCCGTTGCTGGCCGCTATCCGCTCCTTCTCGGAACCCGTCTCATACAAAAGGTCTTATTTACCATTATTTTTTTTATTTCATAGAAGATTTTTTTTTGATAATCGACATAATATAATATAATATTTTTTTAGTTTCAACTTTAATTATAATTTTTATTCTAAAATTATTTTTGAAGTCAAATGACGATATATTAAATTTTAAAATTGGTATAATTTATAAAAGTTTAAAATAAAATAAATTTTTTGATAAATAATTTTTATTATATACTATAAAATTATAATAATTATATCAACTAAAATTAAATAAATTCACATAAATTTAAAATTTAATATACCGTTATTTGATCTAAAAAATTAAATTATACCTCTAAATTTAGAAAAAAACGAATATCATATTATATATATATATATATATATATATATATATATATATATATATATATATATGCCACATGAGGATGAAATTCTTCTTCTTGCTAATAAGGGCATAATTTATAGTGAGTGAGAGAGAGACTGCTTCCATTTTATTCTTCATCAATCATTCAGTCATCAAGTTAGTTTCTTGTTTTAGTTAATTTCCAGTCATTTCTTACCAGCTTCCTCTGTCTCCGTGATTTTATTTTGCCACTATCCTCTCCTTCTCGGAACCCGTCCCATAAAAAAAAAGTCTTATTTACCATTATTTTTTTATTTTATAAAAGAATTTATTTTTTTGTGATAATTGCATAATATAATATAATATTTTTTTCATTTTAAATTATAAAATTAATATTGACATTAAAAAAGTTAATTTCAAATATTTTTAAACTCAAGATTAAAATAATTTTATTTAATTTATGTCAATACAATTAAAAATATCATAAATTACTTAAAAAGTATTAACAGTTATAAATTTTATTATTTTAAAATTTTAAATGAATTATATCAATTTTAAATTTAAAAATATTATAAATTATTTTTTTTAAAATCAATAATAATTTTATAATTAAAAACAGAAAAAATATAATATTTGTCACTATAATTTTATTACCATAGCCAATTGCAAGTAGTATTGAACTCCTTTTATTATATAAAGGACAATTATATAAAAATATTCAAAGTCTAGGGGGGCGAGGATATTGAAGGACTAAAATATGATATAATCTGAGTCACGATCCAGTCTTTTGTACTTAATTCTTTCTCGGTTCATATTTTAGTTGAATAAGCAATTGGATTTCACTTAAGTCATGTTTATTTGTAAAAAGGATTTTTGAAATTGAATTATTTTAATTTAATTTAATATTATTTTAAATTATTTTATTCATGATTAATAATTATAAACTATTTTTTATTATTTTTAAAATTATTTATAAGAGATTATATAATTTTATCATGAATGTGAAATTAATAATCCCCATATTTTAAGCACTAGCTTATAGTCCCATATTAAGATATTAAAAGTCTCTCATCAAAAGATAAAATAATTTAAAATAATATTAAATTAAGATAAAATAATTAAATTCCAAATATATTTTTGCAAATAAAAATGACCTTAGTGTTAATTAGTAAATTCCTATTTTTTTTTTTTTAATGGTTCTGCATGTTTCTCATATTGGATTTAGAATTGGTATTCGTAAATATAAAAAATTAAGTTGATTATTTAATTATTATTATAAGTTTGTCACCGGTGACATGAATTCGGTCACTGAGACGGGAAGAGGACATATATATATATATATATATATATATATATATATATATATATATATATATATATATATTGATATTGAGAATTAATTTTTTTATAAAAAAAATTAATATTTTTGTAAAATTCTATTTATATAAAAATAAAATTTATTTATTATTTATATGAATAATTTTTTTTAATTTTTTTATAAAAATATCAATTCTTTATATATAACACATCTTATAGACATCCAAATGAACACGTGAGTCTTTGACTGGGTTATAACATAAATTTGTAAAGTTTTGACTTACATAATTTACTTGTCCATATAGAAGATTATAATTTAATCCTTTTTGAAGACCACGGCAAGCAGTACTAAATTGATTATTGAGACCACATTTTGACCACGTAAAAGTAGGGATATGACTTTTAAAAGACAAAAAGTGCCACTGGACCTGAACCTTGCTAGTTAATAATGGAGTTCCTTCAATTCTTAAACGTTAACTCTAATAGTAAAATTCATCAGTTGTTCCCAGTGTTACGTGTGTCTGTCTATATATATATATATATATATATATATATATATATATATATATATATATATATTATCATGAATGTTTATATATACATATGTACGGGGTACATGGACCCACGAAAAAAGGTTGATTGATTAATTGATATGGGTGAGTTCAGGAAGTAGAAAACCGCTTTTCCACAAGTTGGACCATCTTAATCTTGATTTTATATATATATATATATATATATATATGCTTCTCTTGTTCTTGGTCTTACTCAGTTAGTCCTAGTTTGTTTGATTGTACAAATTACAAACATCTCAAGGGACATAGTGAACAACCAATATGTCACTTAGATATTATTTGATCATTATTAATTTTTAAAATTTAATTTTAAAAAAATTTAAATTCAAAATTGAAATAATTTTTTTTAATTTTAATTAATATAATAATAAATATTATAAATTATCAAACAAATATTATTTATTATAAATTTTATTATTTTATTATTTTTAATAAATTATCTTAATTTTAAATTAATTTTTAAAAAGTACTCCCTCCTTTTCATTATATAAGTCATTTTAGAAGTTTTTTTTATTACAAAATATAAGTCTTTTTATATATATTTAGAAAAAAAAATCTAATCATTTTTTATTTTACCTTTAAAGATTGAGTAATTAAGAGAGAGAATGAAGAATAATTAATTACTGCATGAATAATAATGAAATTTTAAATTAACATTAATTATTTAACATTAATATTAATAAAATTTTGGAGTAATAATCATTCTATAATTTAAAACGAAAGCATAATTTGTGGTTAATTAGTCAATAAGGACGACGGTACATGATAAATCCAGAAGAATCTCAACCATTGAAAAGAGTAAATGTTGCAGCCGAACTAAATATTCAAAATTTGATGCGGTTTACATTCAATACTGGGGTGATGATCATGATTGGCTCAACCGCATGAAAGATGCTGAGGCCACGGTACTAGCTTGCTCCTTTTTGACACGTGGCAGTTGGTCCAACTATATTGTCACTGTGCCAGGTCAGCAACCGCCCTTCTCACCGCTTCTTGGAAGGTGCTCTCGTCCCATTCCTCTCCCTAAGACGAAAACAAATAAATTAATTTTTAGTGAAATATCTACTATGCACGTGTTAGTCCAAAAGTGACCTTAGACTAATACACATCTCCTTTCAAATTTATACTTTCTTTTGCCAAATATTTTATGAGAAATAAGCTGCAAAAACAATTTTATATTTTAATATATTTCAACCTTTACTACGCTTGATTAATTAACGCTCATTTTATTTTAATTTCTTTGACCATTTATTTAATTAAAATTTAATACTATTGTAATTAATCTAGCTAGATTAGGGTTTATGCTTAAATTTAATTACGTACCTCAATCTTCAATCTCAAAACTAAGTGATTAACTGAAGTTTCTTCAAGTACCATCCTTGTATGGGCTTCAACAGATACTAAGCTCACATTCCTAAGTTGTTTCAAGAACTCAAGAACCCTAATTGCCAAATCCAACATGCTACAATATTCTCCTCTTACTGCCACTCTTAAGTCCAAGATTCGTGCCTCCGAGGTTGTTTGATCAGCAATAATGTTTGTCCGAACTTCGAGCCTTTGATCATTTGAGGAGCCACCAAGCAGTGCTGATTCTTGATTATCACTAGATTGATCATTTTGTAGCAGCTGTGCCTCCAAAATCTGGTTTTTTCTACTCAGCTCCTCAACCTCAGCTTTCAGAGAATTCACGTATTCCTTTGCGTTACTAAGCACTGATGCTTTATCTTTCTGTACTCACACGAGCCATAAATGATCAAGAATATAACAAACAGAATATCTATACAGAATTTACGAACAGTGGCTCACTTGATCCGAGTATCTTAAAAGTACAATATGCATGTCCTTGCTCTTTATTTTTGTCTCCTATATAATTGTCTTTATCACTCCATTATTGTGGGAATTCGGTTGTAGAATTAAACATTTTCCAAAAGGCTTCGTAAAATTAAGAATAAACTGGAACTGCTGTGACTGCATTTTTTTCCCCTTTTATTTCATCAAAAATATTTATTTCATTTTATTGTAAAATGACGTAGTTTACAATGAAATGGCGTAATTAAATAAATAATCTTAATAAAATAATAACAGTAAAAAGACTTCGCATGTGTTGCGGACCATAATTATTGCACCTACAGTTTCCAGAAAAATTAATTAATATATATCAATTTTTAGGAAGTTGATGTAGAATTTCATACCTTAGATCCCGGAGGAAGTAGCGATCTCAATGCTTGAAAGCTTTCATTAAGCTTTTCTCTCCTTCTTCGCTCACATATCATATGATGCAACTGATTGCTGGTGGGTCGATTTTCATTTTGGATTTGTTCTTGATTTCGCATTAGAATATTTGAAGTACTTGTAACGAATGCGATTGCTCGTTTCAACATATTCTGCTTTTGAGCTACTCTGCTTGTGATTTGGCTTGTGGGGGCTAAAACTGATGATCTGTAACTCTTGAATGCACTACAATTTTGCTGTGGTTTTTGCAACGAATTAGTAGAAGAAGAAGGAGAAGAAGAAGATGAAGAAATCACCGCGAGTATGGCTCGTGTCATTACATCATCTTCACTTTGTAATAATGTTGGGAATTGAATGTTTCGGATTTGGCTTAAGGTTTGAACTGGTTTAATTGTGGTTGATACAAGTGCCTGCCGAACAGAAGGTTCTAAGGGATAGGAGGAATTAGTGCTTATATTGTTGTTATTAAATAGAAAATCAGGCATGGTGCCATCGGGACTATCAATGGATAGTGATCTTAATGAGGATGAAGATGAAGGTGGTGGATTTTGATCAGTTGGCTGGGGGAGCTGGATTGGAATGAATTGTTGAGAAAAATCTTCCTGAAAACAATTCCTCATTTTCATTTCGAAATCAGCCTGCAAATTAATTTATACATTGTTAAGTTATCAACTGCTTTAAAAGCTTAAGCTGTTGTTACGTGGAGGTCTAACAATTAATGTACGTATATATATACTAGATGAATATATATGGGTTCATCTTTATAAAAGATAACTAATTTTGTATGTATAACTGGCTCACAACGCCTGACGTAACCCTCCTCCCTTGACATTCTAGGCAAGAAGCAGGCAAGAAGCATAGGCGGCGTAAGGTCTAATTAACAATGTATTTCATGCCTTAAAAAATGAAAAAAAAGGGAAAGTTTGTGAATGATTACAGCTATATGTAATTAACAAAAGGATATATATATATAACAATTAATCATATATAGTTGTTTAATTTCATACTTGTGTGTCAATGGACATGCCTAGCTCAATCTCTCCGGTTTTGCATCCCATGAATATAGCAGTCTGCACGCACATATATAGTAAAATAGAAGAAGGTAAAGATTTCATGGTTGTAAGGTTAACATTTCAAGCTAAATTAAACATGATTTTGTTAGTTAACAAACCTTGATCCGAGCTTCCTGCAGGTATAAGAATTTAACAATTAGTTACTCAATATTGTTTTAAGAAAATCAGAAACAATTCGATCACGCAATAATGATTATTAATTATAAGTATATAATATAATTACATGATAGAATTGCAACTGTGTTTTGGTGGATGCTATTGTCTGAAGTTCTAATTCCTTGAACTCAATGTAAGGAAGACTATTCTTGAAAGCAAATCCCGGAGCACTGCTAAAAAAGTCGAAAACATGAAATCATTCAAACAGTTATACATTGAACAAGAGACTTTGTTTATGTATAGTATTCACGTGCATATATAATTTTGATGCATATATATATATACCTATTATCAGCAATAAAAACTGATTTTTGATACTCATTGAAAAGGGTCCGAGCACGAGTAGGTCCAGATGATGAGCTTGGTTGTTCTTCATGGTAGATTCCATCCATAAAGAGTAAGCAGCTGGAGATGGATTAATTCATCACACGTAATAATTAATTAAGCAACAAATATATACTTTAATAAATGTGTAAATATATGTATATAATTGAGAGAGAGAAGTGAGAATGAAGTAGTAATTACTTGGATGGTTGAGGCAAGTAAGACCAAAGGCAAATGAAAGTGCAGCCAAAAGAGTGGGATAGGTGTTGGAGAAAGGCGGCACGGTCACCTTCACTAAGTTGGAAAATGGAATCCATATATATAGCATCTAATTAAGCTTAATTTGCTGCTGCATCAGAGCAAATTATAACTTTGGGTATATATGTTTCACTCTCCCTATTTGTGCTGATGATCATGATTTTTTTTCCCTCGTATTTCGTCCATATATATGAAGAAATATAGAAAGGGTACATATATATATAGTAATTAGATATAGATGATTAATAAGGAGTCCAAATTGGGAGCTGTTTTTATTGAAGAAGTATAAGGTTATTTATGGGGAAAGACTAGCTCTAGATCATGAGTTAACGAAGAAGGAGAGCCTGATCAAAGGAACCATTCTAACTATTAAAGCTAGAGAGAGCCTGATCAAAGGAACCATTCTAACTATTAGAGCTAGAGAGAGTTTGAAAAGTATGATATTGAAATTCAATGGAGGTAGGAAAACAGTAAGACCCCGCTTGATATATATATATATATATATATATATATATATATAATTGGTTTATGGAGAGCTTGAAAAGTAGTAGTAAAGCAGCACATATAAAAAATAATGTTTGTTAGAGAGGTTGAGAAAATAAGAAATGGCAACTTGAGACGAGAGATTGAGAAAAGGCCAAGTCAAATAAGCAGCCACTTATGCAAGTGGTTAGCTAGGTTAGAAAAGTCATGGTCAAAGTCAGTCTGGCAAGTGGAATTTGAAAAGGGTCAAGGTAGGAAGGCAGACTGTCATTTTCTCATTTTTTTTTTTTTTTGTCTACACTTCTTACGAATCATGTGTCTATCCCTTTTTATTTGTTACGCGTGCCCTTGTAGAAAATAAACAGACTTAGATAAACTTTTAAAATCTTCAGTTTTTACAATTAATTAAACACTAATATTTAAACTTTAAGATATTATATCTTAATATCTTTAAATTTTTATAAATTAAATTTTTTGGCCACCAACGATCGGGTAATAATTGATTTGAATGAGAATATTTTGGATAATTTCATTCTCAAATATTTTTAAAAACACAGACAAATGTAAGCACGATGTTATTATGTTATGAAGATTTTTTTTTTAAAATAATATAAATGATATATACCTTTAAAAGACTTAATTTTTTTTTATTAATAAAGGATCTTAAATATCTATGGAAGAATAAAAAATTATAGTCACAATGATTAATGTGTGATAAAAAAAGAAAAATTGAAGCCAATATAACAATATATACCATTAATACAATTAATTTGTGACGTCCCCAAATTTAAGTCTACATAGCCCAATTTGAGACACCAAAAATACACGGTAACTAATACAAACAGTACATAGAACAAAAATACAGAACTCAATAATACACAACTAAATCTTCACTATTATTATCACACTATACACAACATGTGAATACTACTACAGCTATCTCTGAGACCTTCACTCCATTTTTTGGCTAGACTCAGCTATTCTCTCATTTCTTGAATAATAATGGAACAAAAAAGAAAGGGTGGACTCAAATTGCCCAGTAAAAAAATATCATGACTAAGATAACAATGGAAAAATTATCATTAGCCCTCAATAGTTGAGTTCTTAATTGAATATATTAAACAACAAGTTTTAGATCAATAATAGCAGCGAAATGAGCAATTCATTAGAAGAATCATGTAGATTATGATATCCACTAGCTTCTCTTTTTAAGAAAAATATCAACTTTTATCATCTAAAACAACACCGGTCATGATAATACAAAATCACAATTCTTAGTCATAATCATGCAAGTCAACAGTTCATTTTTGCACTACGGGCCAAAGATATTCAAATATAATACTAATGGTCATAATCATACCAGCATTTGGTCATAATCACACCAAACAACAGTGTTAGTTTCCAATGACACGGAAAGATATCTAGAAGGGGGAGGGGGTGAATAGATTCTTTAAAAAACTTTTTGTTTATTTGACTTTAAGAAAGAATGAATTATTAATCAAATAGTTTAGCACAACGGAATATAATTTAGTTACCCCTTCTTAATATGTTAATGCAATAATTCAACAAGCAGTTATATATCAGTTATAGCAATTAATAAACACAAGATGAAAGACACTAGTTTTTAAGTGGTTCAGAGTTCACAAGACTCCTACTCCACTGTTCTGCTCTTTGAGCAGCAAATGCATTAAGGATACTTTTACAATTTCTGAATCACTAAGATTCATTCAAGATCACCAGTCTTGGAACTTTAGTTCACTAAGAACTCTACAAGTCCAGCAGACTTGGATACTCTAGTTCACTAAGAACTCTTCTCGAGTAATGTAGATTTGGGTGTGTTACTAAGTTGCGTTTAGCATAAGTTTCTGAAAAACTTAGTAGTGATGGAAGATACTTTTGCTTTTGATCTTTTACAATTCTTGCGTATGTATTTTATTTTTATTTTTTTCTTGTATTGAGTCTGGGCTTCTCATATAGAAGCGTCAGATTTTTTCCCGTTTGAAATATGCCCTCTTCAATTTTTGTCCGTTACCTCACTGATAGAGTGAAATTATACGATATTTTTATTCCCTAATACTTAGTTTTTATATTTATTGTATGCTTAAATATTTAATTATTTAGCTTATTTTGGTTTTAATTGGTTTTATAGGATTTTAGTTAATTTAGGTAATTTTATAGTATTTTTATATTTCTTTTTATTTATGTGTTTTTATTTATTTTTAGTATTTTAGGTGTTTTACTTTTTATTATGTGTTTTTATTATTTTTAGTATTTTTATATTATTTTTAATTATTTTATATTTATTTTTGCAGGAAAAATAAGTTTTGGGGGCAATTTCGTAAATTCTGCAAAGATCTAGTGGGGCAAAATGATAAATTAGCAGCGAAATGGCAAAATTGTAAATAAACCGCCCGGTGGCATTTTCGTAATAACGGCTACAAACATCCGCGCAATGCGCGAAAATCATCAGCAGGCGAGGATTAAAACGACGTCGTTTTGTGGTTTAAAGGAAAACAGCCCGCGCAATGCGCGCGGTGAGGGGAACAGTGGCAAGAAAAGGAACAGAACGACGTCGTTTTGGGCTAAAGGGCGCACAATGCGCGCGGGCGGCTGACATTGGCATCTACTGTAGCGAAGGTCGTGTTTGTTTGACGCGGAAATGCTGGGAAATCAGATTATTCGCGAATTTTGTTATTTTTTTTATTCCAAATTGGATTTTAATTCCAACTAGGGTTAGGATAATAATTATTTTTCTTTTTTCTTTTATTTTTATTTGTATTTTAAATACTATTAGGGTTTGGAAAGTGTATTTCCAACTAGGGTTAGGAGGATTTTGGGGCCTATAAATAGAGGGCTTGAGACACAATGTAACATACAACTCTCATTAGAATAAAAATTCTCTCTTCTATTATTTAGTGTTCTCTATTATTATGAGTAGTTAATTTATTTTTCTTGGTTTAAGTGATTGAAGTTATCAAGATTTATACACTGTGAGATCTAATTTATTTTAATTGTTCAATTTATATTTTGATTATTGAATATTCTTCTATGCTTAATTTTATGATTAATTTGTTTAATTGCTAGGAGCGCTACTAGTTTATTATTCATATTAATCTACTGCTATTTGTGAAGCAACTAAGTTTAATAATTGTTTTGCAGATCAAAAAATTATTTTATCTTAGGAAGAATATTCATCTAAATTAAATGCAAACACGTGGCTTGTGTTGTTTAGTTCAACGATCTCTCTAATTCTTAATGCTGCTATTAAATTAAATCTTTAACACGTGCCAGGGGTTGTTTAATAGTAAGGGTATTTAGACCACGTGACTCTACTTATCTAAAATTAAAGAGAGAGGAGAAAAATTATTCCACCTGCGAGTAGTTCTTTCTACGGTGAATCTTCAAAATATTAATTGATTTATTCTTGCATCAGTGATCTATTGTAAATACTTGATGGTGGATATTAACTTAAACCAAGACTTTTTATTTTTATTTATTTCTTGCATAATTATTTTAATTAGTTTTATTTAAATTATTTTTTTAATTAAACCCCCCCCAATTTTGGTTTACAAAATACAAAATTAAATAATCATTCTCTGTGGGTTCGACTCTTACTTGCACTACTACATATTTATTTTTTCAAAGTAAGATTTTATTTTTGGGTGCTTGTGACATCACACCAAATTTTGGCGCCGTTGCCGGGGAATGATTTTAAATTTAATTTTGTGCTTTTGTAAACTATATTTTAATTTAATAATTTTTGTTAGATTTTATTATTTTAGTTTTTCATAATTTAATTGAGTGTGCATGTTAATGATGGAAGTGAGGCACGATTATGTCAATGAGGTAACTATTTCTTCTCTTAAGCAACAAATTGATACCCTAACTTCTTTTGTTTATCAATGGGCTGCAGGTAATGCGCAACCAGTGGAAGCTTGTAAGATTTGTGCGGTAATAGGACATCCAACTAATATGTGCCCCATTCTTCGAGAGGAATCCTATGCACAAGTCAATGTAGCAAGTGGTTTCCCTGGTCCACTCCAATGGAGATATGATCCATATTCAAACGCATATAATTCAGGATGGAGGGATCATCCTAATTTTGGCTATGAGAATCCACAAATGAATCTACTCACAAATCAGAATTTTTCAAGCTATCAACAATACATACAGCCATATCCCCAACAGCAACAGGACCAATCATTTCATTCTGATATGTCTTTAGAGGATATGATTAAATTAATTGAAATTAATAATTTGCAATTTCAACAGGATACTTTGCAATTTCAACAAGACATGAAGGCACGTATTCAAGAAACTAATGGGATTATTCAGTGTTTGGATCCTCAAATGGGACAAATCACAACCGATCAAATGGAAGAGCAAAAGTCTGAGCAAGTACCTTCTCACACGGTGAATAATCCAACGGAGAATACAAGTGCACAAGTCTTAAAAAGTGCTAATGATGTAGAAGATCCAGAAAAGACAGTCTCTCCATCACCGAAGCAAGAAGAAGCAAACAACATCAACGAAGTGGACAATGTTAATATGGACAATGATGTTATTTTTTATGATGACATGCCTAAGGTGATGGAAGTTGTTGAGGAAATAAACAAGGGAAAGTTAGAGATTGCAATTACCAACAATTTGGAGTTCGAGGAAGAAAAAACAATTGAGCTGAAACAAGATTTGAAGAAGGACGCAGCTCCATTAAATTCTTTGCCAATGATTTTTGATAATAATGCAATAATTTCCATTCCATTGCTTGTTACTCATAATAAATTTTTATTTTTTATTTTGCAGGATCCCATTCCAAATATAAAGACTCTCTCCAATCATATTAAATATCTATTCGTTGAAGATGGAGTAAAACGTTCATGTCACGTGCAAGGGAGACTGAATCTACTGATAAAGAATGACATGATGGATGGGGTACTCAAAATTCATGAAGTTGGAGTAACGTTGTACTTTGGCCTGCTGTCGAGCCAATGACAATAAACAAAGGCGCTGCTTGGGAGGCAACCCAAGAAATCAAATTTGCATTTCTTTTTCTTTTTCTTTTTATATTTATTTGTGCCTTTTTCTTTGCATTTTACTTTACATTGGGGACAATGCAAATTTTAAGTGTGGGGGAAGGGATTTAGGATATTTATTTTATTTTTAGGGAATTTTAAAATTTTGTTTTATTTTATTTTATTTTTTAAAAAAAAATTGTTTTATTTTTAGAAAATTTTAAAATTTTGAAATTTTGAATTTTGTGAGTAAATTCACTACAAACCCTCACGAGACAAAACTCGTCCACTTGGGGTTTAAAGGCTTGTTGCACATGCTAAGTGTAACCGTGTTTCCTACGAAAATGGGGTAGTTTATTTTATTTTTAGGGTGAGTCACTTGAGCAATGAATTAATTGGATTTTAAATTTTTAGCCAATGATAAAAATTTTGGTTTTTATTTAATAACTCTTGGAAAAATGATAAGTTTTTGCTTAGTTTGGATTTTGGATTTTTTATTAATTATTACTTTGTTTGAGATTTTTCAAAATTTTTATGCACTTATATCCATTTGTTTGAAATAGTTTTAATTAAGAGAAAGTTTATATGGTTAAATGCTTATGAAAGATATTTTGAACTCTATATCTTATTTGATCATTATTTGAAGTGAAATATAAGGCAAAATATAATTTGGAGGAGATATTTTAGGTAATTTTTCTAGGATTATTATTGAAAAGAAGAATTCTTGTAGTGGGTTGAGATGGAGCGTAAAACGTACTCACTCATAAACACATGAAAAAGCGAGATGGAGCGTAAAACGCACTCGCTGGTGGGATGGAGCATAAAATGAACTCATTAAAAGAAACAAAAAAATGAAAAAATATTTGAAAAAAAAAAATGCATATTAATAATCCTAGTGTATATAATTGTTTGAAACCTTTTGATCTTCTAATTTATATTTGTCTGTATTAGTTGAAAGTGATGAGAAAAACAAATATATTGAGTTTTGTCTTTTATAAGGTAATTAATAACCTAGACTTATCTGAGCTTTTATTAGTTTGATACATTTAGATTCACACACACACACACAAAAGATCTTGAGTAGAGTAAGATTAATAAATATGTTAAAGTTCTAGATTTTGCATGGTTTTGAAACTTTCTTTGAGTTATCACTTAAAAAATCTTTGAGGCTAATGTTGAAATTTATATTGATCTGTTGTTCAAGTAAGTTGTTTGGTTATTAGTTTTAGTTTTTGTTCTTGTTTTGCCCGAGGACGAGCAAAAAGCTAAGTGTGGGGGTATTTGATAGAGTGACATTATACGATATTTTTATTCCCTAATACTTAGTTTTTATATTTATTGTATGCTTAAATGTTTAATTATTTAGCTTATTTTGGTTTTAATAGGTTTTATAGGATTTTAGTTAATTTAGGTAATTTTATACTATTTTTATATTTTTATTTATTTATGTGTTTTTATTTATTTTTAGTATTTTAGGTGTTTTACTTTTTATTATGTGTTTTTATTATTTTTATTATTTTTATATTATTTTTAATTATTTTATATTTATTTTTGCAGGAAAAATAAGCTTTGGGAGCAATTTTGTAAATTCTGCAAAGATCTAGTGGCAAAATGGTAAATTAGCAGCGAAATGGTAAAATTGTAAATAAATCGCTCGCTGGCATTTTCGTAATAACGGCTACAAACATTCGCGTAATGCGCGGAAATCATCAGCAGACGAGGATTAAAACGACGCCGTTTTGCGGTTTAAAGGAAAGCAGCCCGCGCAATGCTCGCGGTGAGGGGAACAGTGGCAAGAAAAGGAACAGAATGACGTCGTTTTGGGCTAAAGGGCGCGCAATGCGCGCGGGCGGCTGACATTGGCATCTACTGTAGCGAAGGTCGTGTTTGTTTGTCGCGGAAATGCTGGGAAATCAGATTATTCGCAAATTTTGCTATTTTTTGATTCCAAATTGGATTTTAATTCCAACTAGGGTTAGAATAATAATTATTTTTATTTTTCTTTTATTTTTATTTGTATTTTAAATCCTATTAGGGTTTGGAAAGTGTACTTCCAACTAGGGTTAGGAGGATTTTGGGGCCTATAAATAGAGGGTTTGAGACACAATGTAACATACAACTCTCATTAGAATAAAAACCTCTCCCTTCTATTATTTAGTGTTCTCTATTATTATGAGTAGTTAATTTATTTTTCTTGGTTTAAGTGATTGAAGCCATCAAGATTTATACACTGTGAGATATAATTTATTTTAATTGTTTAATTTATATTTTGATTATTGAATATTCTTCTATGCTTAATTTTATGATTAATTTGTTTAATTGCTAGGAGCGCTACTAGTTTATTACTCATATTAATCTACTGCTATTTGTGAAGCAACTAAGTTTAATAATTGTTTTGCAGATCAAAAGATTATTTTATCTTAGGAAGAATATTCATCTAAATTAAATGCAAACACGTGGCTTGTGTTGTTTAGTTCAACGATCTCTCTAATTCTTTATGCTGCTATTAAATTAAATCTTTAGCACGTGTCGGGGGTTGTTTAATAGTAAGGGTATTTAGACCACGTGGCTCTACTTATCTAACTACTTATCTAAAATTAAGGAGAGAGGAGAAAAATTATTCCACCTGCGAGTAGTTCTTTCTACGGTGAATCTTCAAAATATTAATTGATTTATTCTTGCATCAGTGATCTGTTGTAAATACTTGATGGTGGATATTAACTTAAACCAAGTCTTTTTATTTTTATTTATTTCTTGCATAATTATTTTAATTAGTTTTATTTAAATTATTTCTTTAATTAAAAACCCCCTAATTTTGGTTTACAAAATACAAAATTAAATAATCATGCTCTGTGGGTTCGACTCTTACTTGCACTACTACATATTTATTTTTTCAAAGTAAGATTTTATTTTTGGGTGCTTGCGGCATCACACCACTCACAATGTAGAGCTGTTGAATATTATATTCATTTAGCTCATTAATGCTCTGATGAGGTATTAATTGGCCTGTAAATACTGTCCAAAAAGATGTTTCCTTTTTCCTTGGGACAAAACATGACAGTCGTAGGTTTCTACCAACTTTCATAGAGGCGTTTGGTTTTCCAAATAATTATGGTTGATAGGACACAATCTTCTGACTTTACAACCTTGAAAGTCTTCTCTCTGTTGCATAGCACGCTTTGGTCAGTCCTCTGATATTTCTGGCTTTAGGCTCTTAGCAGAAGTTTATCTGACACATTGATGCAGATTATTCTTCTCAACAAAATTGCATCTGTCTTTTAGGACAAGAGAAGAATCATCAGATGATTTAGGATTTGATCGTAGAGTTGCTTAAATGTTTCTTGCTTTTGCTTAACTCTACGATTTTCCTTGTTGCAGTGACTGCTCTGTGACAAGGCAGTTTACCTTGAGATCGTAGAGTTGTATTCTACGGTTACTCTGTTGATCGTAGAGTCCGTTATACGATCGCTTCTTTCTTGGTCGTAGAGTATGTTCCTTTGCTTTGACCAAATCGTAGAGTTTTCCTGGCACGGAATCGTAGAGTCCACTCTACAAACAGACTGAATCTTTGAGTATTCTTTGTGCAGAGTCGTAGAGTCCATTTTACGATCAAACTGACTAAAGAGATATAACACAAGATCAACCTAACAGATTTGATCTTTTCATAAACTAAGTCCGTGAACATAACACATGACTTTACAACTCAATACATTCATATCCAAAAGATCAACCTAACAACTTTGATCTTATCTAACTAAGTCCTTGTACATCATGAACAATCAAAGGACTTTACAACTCTACTATTGAATGCATTTATCACCTTAATTTTTATCATCAAATCAAACATGTAATGTTCAACAATCTCCCTTATTTGATGATGACAACACTAATAGCAGAAAGTAATTTGAACAAACTTAATTAAGCAAATGCATTTAAATGATAGAATGCCTAATATACAGTGAGCAGCTGTATTTCTAATGAAAAAATATGAATTTTATTGATGTAGTTAATTGAACAATGAGTGTAAATAAATTACATAAAAGTTTGAAAAAAAAAAAAACCTATCTCCTCCTACTGATAGGTCTCATTCTCTCATCTTCATGCCTTTGCCTAGTAGACCTTCTTCTCCCATCTTCTTGCCTTTGCCTGAAGAGTGTTCTTCTTTCCTCTTCTGCTCTTTTCAGTTTCGGTTCTTCCCTTTGCATAGCTTCTTCTTCTTTCACTTGGAGCCATGCTTGTGAGCTGGATGGTCCCGCAGTTGAGGATTGTCCTTAAAGACTTAATACAGATGGTCTCGCAGTTGAGTCCTGTCTGTGATGAATTGGTACTACTTCAAACCTAGGAGGTTGAATTGATGTTTGAACCAATCTCATCCCTTGAGGTGCTCTTCTTTTTCTGCTTTGTTCTATGCTCTTACTTTTCTCCCCCTTGTTGGCATCATTAATGTTAGCCACCTCAGTTGAAAGCTGTTGCACACCCTGAACAAGTTCTTGAAGTTTAGTCTGGGTTGAAGTTAAGTCTGGGTGGCAGCTACATCATTGTGATGACCTTAAAGTCTTTCTTCAACTATCATATGTTTTTGCTCCACCACTGATAGAGTTTCAGCTGTTTGATTAGCTTGTTCTCTGAGGGATTTTTGTATTTCAAAGATCTGCTCAGTGAGGAGGGCTATAGATTTTGCATTGGTTTCTTGAAGAATGTCGATGGTCTTCTGATGGTTGGCCATTGCTCTCATAAACCTTTCGTCCCTTTCCTTGAGATTGTCAGAAACTGCTACAATTAACTCTTTCAGTTTTGAGGAGATTTTTCTTCCCAAATTTTGAGAAAGGTTGTTTACGGCAGTAACAACATTGTCTAAACTCTGTTGAATGTTGTTGGACTTAGATTCCAGTTCGTTTTGTATCTCTGCTTGCATATAGCTTATAATGTTATTTAACCCCTCAGTTATAGGAAGCAGAGATATCTTTTCCAGGATTTCGTTGAGGAGTCGAGTTGTTTGCCCCTGGTCATTCATGGAGCTTAGAATGTGAAAGTATTCATGACCATATGTTAAGGGAATGGATTTGTGTGTGACCAAGAATCTTAATGGTTGGGAAGGTTGAGCAGTGAGCATTGTTTGAGTAGAGGGCAGGATTTCAGGAAAGTCTTGATGGCACTCTATGTCTTGAATATCTTGACCACCAGTCGTAGAGGATGGGAATTCTATGACTGTGATAGAGTTAGACATAGAGCTTGTCTCAAGATTTACATTAGACAACTCCTCAAATTTATTGAAGGTCCAAGAAGGTGTATGACTTTGTATGAGGGCTAGAGGAATAAAATGTATCTTTTGCCTAATAAAGATGAGAATGATCAATTTGAGATCAGCTTTTGAGCAAAGTGAAGGTTTAGAGGGTAGCCTTGAGCCAAAATCACCACGTTGGGATATGCTTTGAAGGTCCAGAAGAGCTGATCCCATGCATTGTGCACCAAGGCTCAGTGGAATGACATTAGTGGCAAGAACTTCAGCAGACAGTTGTAGTTGAGGTGCCTTTGTTCATTTCTTCCGACTGCCACTATTTTAATGTCATCATCTTCATCAGTATTCATTGTGGCTGAAGTGATTGAAATGTCTTCTTAAATCTCCCTCTCAACCTGAGCATCTGCTGGTTTAGGAACTATTGATGGCTCCCCCTCAGTTTAAGTACCCATTGGTTCAGTTGTTTCAAATGGCTCCCTCTCAACTGGAGTAGTATCAGTTTTTTTAGGTAGCTCCCCCTCAGCTACTAAGCCTTTTTCAATTATTTGATCGCCTATTTTCACTAGCCTTCTTCTTTTTGGCCTTGGCACTGCTGAAGTGACCTCCTCAGCCTGATGCTTGCTACGAGTTTCCCTCTGCTGATCTAATTCTTCATCCTCTGAGGCAGCCTTCTCTTTAGGAGCAACGTCAGAGGCCTCATTTGATGATCCTTGAGGTTTTTCAATCTCAAGGGCTTTCTTTCCTTTCCTCTTCCTGATTAAACCATGAGATTTCCTGCTGACTTCCTGAGAGTTCTGGGTCATCCTCTTATTTACGTTGAGAACTTCTCCTTCAGCATGCTCAATCTTGTTCCCCAAAATGGATTGAAGGAGAATGGATTGAAGGAGAATGCTAATGAATCTCCCATAGAGCATTTTCCTGACTCATTTTGCCTTATCTGTATTTAGGAACTAGTTACTGATCCATTTTAGCAGTAAGAAGCCATAGTTTATGTTTATCTTCTTTACTATGGCTGTCATTATCTTCAGCTGGATCTCGCTGATGGAGTCATGAGCAGAGTCTTTGCAGATGAGGTATTTTCCAATGATATCAACCAGAAATTTATATTTCTGGGAAAACTCTTTCTTCTTCAATCCTCTTAGCTCTGGATTCTTTTTGTGGTGCATTCTTCTTAGGCCCTCTTCTGTACTCACAAGATTCAGAGTTGTGAGGCCTCCATGTTTAAAACCTAGGGCTATGTTTATTTCTTCAGTTGTGAGATTAAACTGGACCCCTTTTACTGTGGTGGTTAAAGTTCCATTAACATAGGATCCATTGGTATAGAACTCTCGGACTAGCCTTGATAGAATCCTCGTGTTTGTTCCTAAAGCTTCTCGAAGGCCGACCTTTTCTACCAAATGGATTATCCTCCGGTACTGTTTATCGGCGGTTGTGAAGGCTTCAAAGATCAGTTCATTTCCTGATATTACTTGAGCAGGCGCCATTGATTGCTTTTTTGAAATAAGATGAATGATTTGTCTTAGTATTGTAAATCTAGGGTTCTGGATTATGAGAGAGAGTTAGAGAGTTTTCAGTTTTTGATTTTTGAAGAATAATAAAAGACACGCAGTTTTCAAAGTATTTAAAACTTCTCTCTATGTTTGCTGAGACGTGTGTCAAATTTTGATAAGAAGACTTCCAGTTGGTTGACGTCTATTTTGCCCCTTATCTCCCCCTAAGTTCTATGACCCCTTTTGATTCAACGATCCTTTGTTTTTAACAATCGTTGAGTGAACTTTATGACTAGAATGTACTCTACGATCCTTGGCTTGACGATTTTGAGTGAGCTCTACGAATTTGGGGTATATGTTGGTTTGTAAAAATATGGCATACATATAATCAAATTATATAAGCGCAACAGAAGCAAGAAAAATCAGATTTTAAATTTTTTGTACAAACCAATAACCAGGATCTTTCTTATACGACTAATATTAATTGAGGAATGATAAAAGAATTTATATCTTTGTAGAACCAAGCTTCCACGGGTACACGTTCATCTCCCTTTAATCATTCACGTTCTTCTTCAAATTCACTGATTAGATTCCACGGATCAATGTTAGCTCCCCAAGTATGAAGCCTTTAGAGGTGATCCACCAAGAGATCAATGAATTAAAGAAGTGGATTATGGTTTCTCCAAACTATGGGTGGCTAACCCTAATTCTTTCTCTCTCTCTTTAACTCTTTAGATGTAAAGAATTATGGAATACTCTTTCTATTCTAGTGAAATAGTGTGTAGCCTTGATCCATGATAAGACCCCTCTTATTTATAGGTCTAGTCAACCCTCCTAAACTATTTAGTATTAAGGTTTTAATTTAATTAAGAACTAAATTAATTAAATATAATTCCTAAACCATTTAGGAACTTAATTATTTAATAATGAGAGTACTTCTTATTAATTAATTACTAAACCATTTAGTAACTAAATAATAATACTAGTAATAATAATAATAATAATAATAATAATAATAATAATAATAATAATAATAATAATAATAATAATAATAATAATAATAATATATTAATTTATAATTAGTATTTCTAAAATACTAAACTATATAATTAGTATTTCTAAAATACTAAACTATAAATATTAAGTTATTTAATTTATTCTATCACCATAGTATAAATTAAATATACTTAATTTATTATTACGATTATATTATCCACTTCTAAAATAAATATTACTCTTTTGCAGTGTAACCCTTTAGGTTCTCCATATTAAATCGGTTGTATAATAAATAAATTAGAACAATTCTAATTCATTTATTATGAATTAACTCTTTAATTCAGAATAAATAATTATTCCACAATAAAGGTCAGCCCCCTTAGCGATTAGTCGACATTCCATATAATATAGATTTCAACATTTGATCGTAAAAGAACCTTTCAGCGAATAGTTACCATACAATTCGATCCATCTACCATACAATGTCTCAATCAAATATAAGACATGAAATTTCTGTCAAGTCTTATTAATTTGATTATATGCATTTTAATTCACAAATACACAACTCTAGTTAATGTAAATTAGAAACTCCTTTCTAATTTCATTCAACTCTGGTCAGGGATTTCTGAGTTGTCACTTATTGAATCGCATAGGACATTCCCTCCCTTTACTGGAAGTGGTAGATCATTTGTTGATCATTCACCTATCTCTATGTGTATCTTATTATACTCAAGCATATCCTTTGATATACCAACAGGTCTTAAGGAATATGTCAAAGTATAACTTAGTACACACAAGATACTATATGATCTCAAGTCCACTGATCACTTATATGACTATCACATAAGGAACTCCTATTGACAGATAAATAAAACTTTATTAGGTGTTCCTTGAGCGAGTCACGTTCAGTGAACTTATTCTCTAATAAGCACCTACATACTTGTTTTAGTGTCTCTACACAAATGATTATGAGATCAATCATCCTCTTCATAAGAGCAAGCATAGTATGTACCAATCTATCCGGATCTACTAATCTCCTTTTTAGTGATCCAACGATTAGGAACAATTTTAGTTTTGAGCTATCTTGAATTTAGATCTCATTAGTATGATCCTCATCATGGTTCTAAAAGCATTGCTCGAAAACTATGAGTTTATTCATTTAATTAATTTAGCTAATTAATCATGAATAAAGAAATGCCTTGATACTTTAATTAATAAATGAACAAGATTACAAAGTATATGCATATCACATCAAATGTGATTGGCTTGAGGGCATACTACTTTCAATCTCCCACTTGCACTAAAGCCAATCGCCCTTTGATATCCCCATACCATTCTTCTCTAAGTGGCGTACAAATTGCTTAATAAATGCTTTAGTTAATGGATCTGTAATGTTATACTAAGAGTCTGTCATTTTTATGGCGTCGTCTCATTTTAATGATTCATCTAATCATATGAAAGTGCTGTAACACATGTTTGGATTTCAGATGAGACATTGGTTCCTTGGCGAATTAAACTCCTTTAATGTTAGGAACCATTATAAGTTCTGTAATGAACTTATTGATCCAAACAATCACCTTTGCAACTTCACTTATAGTTATTTACTATATTTTTGTTACTAAATCAGCAACTCCTTGCTGTTTGAAACTTTTCCAACTCACTACAGCATTGTTCAAGGTAATCATATTACCTGAAACGGATATGTTGTTATCCTGGTTAGTCTGAACAAACTTGAGTCTGTTAAGCCCTCTAGTTTTATATTAGACCTCTTCTTTAATGTTCTTCTCCATAATTGAACTGATATCTGCTTATCGTACATAAGTAATATCAAGTTTAGTACATATCAACGAATTAATATACAGTCCTTGGGTTAAGCAGCCGAGCATCCTTTACAATCTATCTCTATAGACCTTTATCATGAATAGAATGTTAAGATATTTCTCCCAAGTCCTTGATGGAGAAGTTTTTAGACAACCACATCTTTACTGATTGTAGCATCGGTATGTCATTCCTTATCGATAGTATATAAACATATAATACTAAGAATGTCACAGTGCTCCCACTAACCCTTGTACACACTTAGTTCATCCTTGTCTTTGATAAAATCAAACTCTTTTGATTGTCTTATCAAAACAGATGTTCCATCTTCGAGAAATTTGCTTCAATCCATAAGTGGATCGTTGTAGCTTTCATACTTGATTTACTCCATCATTATGGAGAAAAATCATTTTGGTTGTATCATACATACATCCTTTTGTATAGTAAACTGCAACTGCAAGTAAAATCTGGATTTATATATGCATTTTCACTAGTGAAAAATTTCATTTTAGTCAACTCATTGATCTTGTTTGAAATCTTTTTACCACTAATTAGCTCTTATAGGTCTCCACCTTGTCATCTGCTTTAGTCTTTCTCCAAAGACCCATTTCAGATTTTATGGTCATCGACCATTTCTCTTGAGTATCTAATACTCATACCTCATCGTATATATCTAGATCACCATCCACTATGATGTGTACCTCATCATCGTCATCTATGATGAATTCATACCATTCAGGTATCTTCGGTACTAAACCATATTTATGACTTGGTTGTGGTACAATATGTTTATCTACTTGTACATATTCCTTCACTTTATCTGTTTTATTTTGTAGTTCTTGAACTTCTTCAAGATCTATTTTACTCCCACTAACCCTTTAAGGAAAAACTTATTTTTCTTATAAGGTAGCGTGTTTCAACAAACACCTTTTAGTTAATCGGATTATAGAAGTGATACCCTAAACTTTCTTTAGGATATCCCACAAATTTACACTTCTCAGATCTTGTCCTTAGCTTATCATGTCAAACCCTTTGACATAAGCTGAACAGTCCAAATCTTAACATGCTTAAGACTTGGTTTTCTCCCTATCCATAACTAATATGAAGTCTTAGGGACGGAATTTGAAGGTATCTTGTTTAATAGATATGTGATCGTTTCTAGGGCATTACCCTAGAAGGATACTGGAAAATCGATAATACTCATTATGGATCATCAGCATGTCTATTCTATGAGAATACCATTTCGCTTGAGATGATCTAGAAACTTACTACTTAAGTATTCTTTTCTCGATCTAATCGAAGAACTTTAATACTTTTGGTCTTTAGTTTTTATACTTCACTTTTAAATTCTTTGAACGTTTTAAACGATTTGGATTTGTATTTCATCAAATACATATATCGAAATCTAGAATCATCAGTAAAAGTAATGAATGAATACTCTCCTCTTGCATTTGTTGTCATAGGTCCACACACTACTGTGTGTACCATCTCTAACAACTCTGCAACTCGTTCTCCATGTCCACTAAATGGAGATTTAGTCATATTATCCATGATACAAGATTCACAAGTTGTATTTGATTCATAATCAAAAGGCTGTAAAAGCCTATCTTTATACAACTTGTTTAGTCTTGTTTCATTAACATGACCGAGTTAACAGTATTGCATAAAAGTATGATTCATATCATCTCTTTGCCTTTAGTTTGTTCAAATTGGAACATTTTTCATGTAAGTCAAGTATATAAAATCCATTAAGTAATCAACCAGTTCTAAATAAAACATTATCATTATAAACAGAACAACGATTGTTCATTATAATGTCAAAAACCCTTCCTTGTCATCACATGTAATGTTTCTAAGAACTAGAACATAGTAACAACTTACTAACTTAATAGGTTTACCCGCAGGGCAATGCTAAACTATAAGTTCCTATAGATAATGCAACAACCTTTGCTTCATTTCCCACGCACATGATTACTTATCATTTGTTTAGCTTTCTACTTCTGCTTAGTCTCTACAACGACTTGTATATATGAGACCACCAGCTGGTATCTAATACTTAAGTAGAACTTGACTTATAGAAAGTTCTATTTCATTATGAACAAATCTATATTTGTAGCTGAAGCTTCACTAAACTTCTTCTACTTAACTACTACAACTCTCTTTCAGTTGTTCTTCCAATGTCCCAACTTATCGCAATGAAAGCAAACTCATTTGCCCTCGGGATCACTTTTATTTATGTCATTTGTTTAGCCTTTCTTTTGTTTTTTACTCTTTCTGACTCCTCAGAAATACCTTTGCCCATCTTTCTCTGCTTATAAGATTCATCTACGAGTAAGACTTGGTTTTTCTTGGAAGGAAAGTGACTCTCAACAGTCTTCAACATGTTTATCTAATCAGGTAAATTGACATCTAGCTTAATAATATTTGAAGTCCACAACAAATTGTGAATAAGAGTCAGTGATTGACTGTAAGATCGAATCTTAACTAAACTCTCCATCCTTGACAAAACCTATTGTCCATCAATCGAATTGATCATCTTTAGAACATGTGTCTTTACCGTAGTGCCATTAGATATTATAGATCGGAAGAGTTCCTTAGATATCTTATATCTAGTTGACCTACTTTGCTCACCATACAACTATTGAATGTGTAGAAATATAGTAGGTGCATCTATTTTCTCGTGTTGACGCTGTAATTCGATACTTATGGATGCGAGCATGATGCATTGAGCCACTTTTACATCATCTTGCCATTTAAAATAACAATATCTTCCTCAGAGGCTTAATCTATAACATTTACAAGAATAGGCACATTAAGGACATTTGCTAACTTTTCAACATTGAGAACTATTCTCAAATTTGTTTAATCAATCCGAACAATTCGGTTCGATTAATTATTAGCATACATTATGCTATGCAGTGTTAGTGAATTAAACATAACAACATTAACATGCATTCATTTTATTAATTACCAAAATAAATTAGGTCTTTATTTAAAATGGTGTCTCCCACTATTTTCATTAAACTATATTACCCTCCTTATATAGTTCGGCAAATCTAGTTAAAGATTTGCTAGTGAGAATAAGGATCCTATTTCAAATGTATATAGCCTTGTGTGACACAACAAACGATATATAAATAAATAGGTAGACAACTCTTTGTCAATTACATCAACATGTAACTCATTTTATTTTGCCTCTTAGATTATTATGATTATGTGTGACACATCCAAATCAAAATTATTCAAGTTAAGTCTAACCTAGCATTTTCTTACATTAGAAGAGAAAAAGACCGTCCTTGTGTGACACAATAAAATAGTAATGTTTAATTCTTTTATAAACATCAAATGTGATAAAACAACATCTCAAAAATTAATATAAGCCTTGTGTGACATAACAAACTATATTGATTATTTGATACTCTATCGTTTTACCATATTAGAAGGCGACGCTCGATATTTTTAATAAATATCTTTGAACATTACAACTTAATATTATGAGTAGTAGAATAAATAAATTAGCACCATTCTAATTTTATTTAATTGAATTAAACTCTTTTCATTCATGAATTAAACCTTTTAATTCATTTTATAAATAATATTTATTCTACATCATGAGGGGTTTGTTAAGATTCTTTGTCTCATCTTGTTTAATGCGCATGCACGCACACACACACACACACACACACACACACACACACACACACACACACACACACACACACACATATATATATAAAATACATGTCATATTAATTAACATGCGAAACATGTTTGATAATATATAATATATATAAATAAGCATGCACATATAGAATACTATATTATGCTTGGATTGATTGTGGACTTTTATTCTAGTTTGGTTCACTAGAGCCACCAAGTGAACCAAATGGTCAAACAAAGGGTGCAAGAATAAATTAAATTAAATATAACTATTACATTTAAATTCGGGCTCCATTACAAACGGGTCTTCATGCGCTCCTTGCTTCTTTGCTCTAACTCTTTAAAATAATTCTAACTAATCTTATTACAAAATATTTACAATAAATAGAAACTATGATCAACAGTGAAGGGGAAGTACATAGGAGGGAGATAGAATTATACATAAGAAAAATTAGAAAGACGAGGTACACAGACCCAATTTATTAAAACTCATTTATTCATGCATTTAATTAAAATTAAATCCAATCATATTGGTCAATAGTTCATAATCAATCCCATTTATCATCATATATATCAACATATATATTAATAAATAATATTCATCTCATAAATTACATAAATCATTTCATATATATATATATATATATCGGTATCATTTAATGGATAATTTAAAGTTGTATGAAATCCAATTTCATATTTAAAATAAATTTTTTATTTTAATTATAAAATTATTTAAAAATAAACTATTTATTTTTATTATTATTTTAAAATGATCCAAAATAAACTATTTTATTTTGAAATTTTAAAATTTTCACAAAATTACCAAATTGTTTGGCTAATTAATATATATATACATATATGAAACCGAAGAGTGCTGCTTTTGTTCCTTTATGAAATACCTGACTATCATTTCGGGACAAGCTTTATCCATCTAATATATAATCACCATCCAATTCGGTAATAGCAGCATTCGGTTAATGATATATAAAGCAGTAGGCTAAATAATATAAATATTATATGCATATACATAATCATGTAATATAAATATTATATGTATATACAGAATCATGATCATGGATTCAACATATTCCTAACATATGAATCCTAAATCATATGTATATAATATATATTATTAACCAAATGACATCTTGAATCGTGCCCAACATGCTTTGTATTACCGAATCAGTGACATGTCCATAAAACTGAATCCGTGAAGCAAATTAACTTCAGCTAATTAAAAAATCAATTTACGGATTGGTTATATTTTCAAAAAATAAATAAATTATACAATAAATTATGTCCAATAAATTATTCTAAACACATACTCATACATATACGAAATCAAAACAATTAATAATTCGCATAAGTTTTGCTCTTGATGCCACTGTTGGTTTATAAAAATATGACATACATATAATTAAATTATATAAGCGCAACGGAAGCAAGAAAAATCAGATTTTAAAATTTTTGAACAAACCAATAACCAAGATCTTTCTTATGCGACTATTATTAATTGAGGAATGATAAAAGAATTTATACCTTTGTAAAACCAAGCTTCCATGGGTACAAGTTCATCTCTCTTTAATCATTCACGTTCTTCTTCAAATTCATCGATTAGATTCCACGAATCAATGTTAGCTCCCCAAGTGTAAAGCCTCTAGAGGTGATCTACCAAGAGATCTATGAATTAAAGAAGTGGATTATGATTTTTCCAATGGATGGCTAACCCTAATTATATCTCTCTCTCTATAACTACTTAAATGTAGAGAATTATGGAGTACTCCCTCTATTCTAGTGAAAGAGTGTGTAACCTAGATTCATGATAAGACTCCTCTTATTTATAGGTATAGTCAACTCTCCTAAACTATTTAGGATTAGGGTTTTAATTTAATTTTCAATTTAATTAAGAACTAAATTAATTAATTTTAATTCCTAAACCACTTAGGAACTTAATTATTTAATAATGAGAGTACTTCTTATTAATTAATTACTAAATCATTTAGTAACTTAATTAATTATTATAATTATAATTCCTAAACTATTTAGGAACTTAATTATTTACAATAATACTACTACTTATTAATTAATTCCTAAATTATTTAGGAATTAAATAATAACAATAATAACAATAATAATAATAATAATAATAATAATAATAATAATAATAATAATAATAATAACAAGAACAACAACAACAACAATAATAATAATAATAATAATAATAATAACAATAATAATAATAATTTGCTTGTTCTTTGCTGCTGTTGCTTCTGAACTTCTGAGGTCTATTTCTGTTGATGAATCTTTTAAAATGTCTGACTAACATGGCAGCTCCTTCATCATCATTTGATTCATCTTTGTCAGAGTCAGAGATATCCTTGTGATTGCTTCTGTGAGTTGAGGTTGAGGCTTTAAGAGCAATGTTTTTCTCCTTCTTTCTTTCAACAGATAGATTTTCTGCTCTTTGATTTAGTTCCAGCTCATAGGTGAGAAGATTTCCATATAACTGTTGTACAGTCATCTCGTGCAAGTTCTTTGACTCTCGGATGGCTGTGGTTTTGGCATCCCATTTGCTTGGCAGAGATCTCATGAATTTAATGATAAGATCTCTGTTTGGATAGATTTTTCCATAAGATCTGAGAGAGTTTAGTAGCAAGTTAAATCTCTCGTAGGTGGTTGTAATGTTTTCACCAGAGATGTGAGTGAACATCTCATACTGTTGAACAAGCAGTGATTGCTTATTTTCTCTGACTTCTTCTGTTCCTTCATGCATGATCAACAGAGTTTGCCATACTTCTTGAGCTGTCTTGCAGTTGACAACGTTCTCAAATAGATCATCATCCAGAGATTGAAACAAGATGTTCTTAGCCCTTTTGTCTCTTTGAACATCCTTCTTTTCATTGTCTGTCCATTCGTCTCTTTTCTTTGCTACTAGCTTTCTTGGATCTTCAGTTGATAGTGCAAGCTTCATTGGTATGAATGGCCCATTCATCACTGTCTCGAACAGTTCATCATTCATAGCATCCATGTAAGCCTGCATACGAACTTTTCAGTTAGCAAATTTTTCTTTATTACACATAGGTGGTCTGTTACCTCCACCGAGTTCCGATCTATTCTTGTTGAGTGTCATTTGATCTACTCAAGCTTTTAAGGCTTTAGATGTGAGAACCTGCTCTGATACCAATTGTTAGTTCCCAATGACACAATAGAAATCTAGAAGGGGGGGGGGGGGGTTGAATAGATTCTTTTAAAATTTCTTCTATTTGAAAAGATCTCACTTAATTAATTCTTAAACAGAAGTTTAACACAGCGGAATATGATTTAGTTATTCTTTTCTTGAAATGTTAAATTAATAATTCAACAAACAATTATATGGCAGATATAGCAAATGAAAGACAGAATGAGAGAGACTCTGGGTTTTAAGTGGTTCAGAGCACACAATACTCCTACTCTACTGTTCTGCTCTTCCAGCAGCAAATCCACTAAGGATACTTTTACAATATCTGAATCACTAAGATTCCTTCAAGACCCGCAGTCTTGGAATTTTAGTTCACAAAGAACTTTACAAGTCTAACAGACTTGCTTACACTAGTTCACAAAGAACTCTCCAAGTCTAACAGACTTGCTTACACTAGTTCACAAAGAACTCTTCTAGATTGATGTATATTTGGATGTGCTACTAAGTTGCTTATCAGCTTGAGTGTTTGAAGGGCTTAGTAGCAATGCAGGCTTTCTTATCAGTTCAATCTTTTTCACGTCTTGCGTTTTTCTTTTTGTGCAGTCCTTCTTTTTCTCTTTTGCTGATCTTAGTATTTAAGAAGTTAGGGATTCAGATTTCTTCCCGTTGGATCATCTGCTTGAACTTGTATTTCTTTCCGTTACCTCACAGAGGAGAGCTGCTGTATATTATATTAATATAGCTCATTAAAGCTCTGATGAGATTTTATTTGATCTGACCTGTTAGTCCATGGAAGGTTGTTTCCTTTTTCCTTTGGGACATATATGTCAGTTGTAGGTTCCCACCAACTATTATAGAGTCGTTTGGTCCTTCCAAACTATAGGACTGATAGGACACAGTCTTTTGACTTTTCTGCCTTGAAAGTCTTCTTTCTGTTCCATAGTGCGCTTGGGTCAGACTCCTGACTTTTCTGACTTGATCGATTTGCAGAGGCTTCCTTTTTGGTTACATTGATGAAGATTGAATGCTTGAATAGAATAGCTCCTGATCTGAGAAACGTGAAGTCTCTTGCCTTTTTGCTCAACGACCTTATGTGATCAACTCTACGAATATCCCTGCTGACGTGATTGATCTGTAAAGGATCATCTCTTACTGATCATCGTAGAGTTTACTCAACTGTTAGACTGTTTGATCGTAGAGTTCAATTTAAGGTGTCTCGTAAAGAACATAGTCTGATTGGTCGTAGAGTCTTCTGGACCACAATCGTAGAGTCCATTCTACGATTGGTTGCCTTGATCGTAGAGTCTTCTGAATCACAGTCGTAGAGTCCATTCTACGATTGGTTGCCTTGATCGTAGAGTCTGTTCAAATCGTAGAGTTTCCTTGACACAAATCGTAGAGTTCTTTCTACGATTTTTATTACATCAACAGATCAACCTAACAGTTTTGATCTATCTAAGTCTTAGTACAACACACAAGACTTTTATACAATTAACAATAGATCAACCTAACAGTTTTGATCTTATCTAATACAGCCCTTGTACATTATTTCTAATCATCAAATTTAATCATTCAATGTTCAACAATCTCCCCCAATTTGATGATGACAACATTATTAACAGATAGTGATTTGAACATATTAAAATAGGCAAAATGCAAGAGTAATTGAATGCTTAATCATACAGTGAGCAGCTGTATTTTCTAGAGAAAAATATGAATTTTATTGATGTTTTTGTCAGATGATACAATTGAGAAAACAACAGAAAAAGAAATAATAAAAAACTTATCTCCTTCTGCTAGGAGGTCTTCTGCCTTCTTCTTCCCTCTGCCTGAAGAATGCTCTCCTTTCTTCTTCAGCTTTTCTCAGTTCTTCTTCCCTCAGCACAGCTTCTTCTTCTTTAATTTGAAACCATTCCTGTGAGCTAGAAGGCCTCATTGATGAGGAAGAAGGTCTTGCTGTCACCTCCTGTCTGGGACGAGATGGTACTGCTTCGTATCTAGGAGGATGTATTGAAGTTTGAACCATCCTCATCCCTTCAGGTGCTCTTCCTCTTCTGCTGTAGTCTGAGCTAGTTCTTGTTTGCTCTGCTGTGCTCAGTTTCTTCTCCCCCTTGTTGGCATCATTAATTATTGCTACCTGTTCTGAAAGCTGCTGTATACCCTGAATAATTTCTTGAAGTTGGGTCTTAGTGGCAGCGACATCATCTTGGTGGGCTTGGAGTCTTTCGTCAGCCAAGATTTGTTTTTGCTCCACCACTGACAAGGTGTCATTCGACCGATGTTTTTGTTCAGTGAGAGAGTCCTTCAAGGCAATGATTTCATTACTGAGGAGGGTGATAGATTTATCATTGGTCTCTTTAAGAATAACAATGGCCTGCTGATGTGAGTTCAAGGCTGCCAGAATAATTTTATCCCTTTCTTGGAGATTTTCAGAGACTGCTGCCGTTAGCTGCTTCAATCTTGTGGAAAATTGTTTATTCAGACTGGTAGAGAGACCATTGGCAGCATTAATGATATCGTCCATTCTACGTTGAAGGTTGTGGGATTTCGATGCCAGGTCGTTTTGTATCTCTGTATGGATATGGCTTGTCAAGTCAGTTAAGCCCTCAGATGTAGGAAGCCGAGATACCTTGTCTAAAATTTCCTGGAGAAGTTGAGATGATTGTCCCTGGTCAGCCGTAGAGCTTGGAATATGAAAGTATTCGTGACCAGAGGTGGAGAGAATATCCTTGTGAGTTAATAGGAGTCTTGAAGATGGAGCCGGAGGAATTGTTTGCTGAGTAGGCAGAATTTCAGGAGAGTCTGGAGGGCACTCTACGTTTTGATCATGTAGGCTTTCTTGACTACCAATCGTAGATGGTGGGGACTCTACGATCGGGGAAGTGTGGGTCGTAGAGCTTGATGCAGGATGAGTACTTGAGGACTCCTCAAATTTATTGAACATTTGTGAAGGTGCATGATTTTGAATGAGGGTTAGAGGAATAAAATGTACCTTTTGCCCTAAAGTTTGTGAAAAGGGGATGCAAGAGATGAGTTTTTGGGCAAAGAACAGATTCTGAGGATAGCCTTGAGCAATAATCACCACATTTGGATATGCTTTGAAGGTCCAGAAGAGTTGATCCCATGCATTGTGCACCAGAGATCGGTGGAATGGCATTAGTGGCAAGAATTTTATTAGGTAGTTGAAGTTAAGGTGCCTTTGCTCATTTCTTCCAACGGCCACTATTTCAATGTCATCCTCTTCATCATCATTCATTGTGGCTGTAGGGATTGAAATGTCATATTGAGTCTCCCCCTCAGCCAGAGCATCTGCTGGCTCAGGAACAACTGGAAGCTCCCCCTCAGTTTGAGCATCCATAGGCTCAACTGCTTCAGATGACTCATTTTCTCCTCGAGTAAGGTCAGGTCTTTCAAGTAGCTCTCCCTTAGCTACTGAGCTTTTGTCAGCTAACTTTACTAGCCTTCTTCTCTTTTTCCTTGGCTCCTTTGGAATGACCTCTTCAGCCTCATATTTGCTGCGAGTCTCTCTTCGCAGATCTGAACTTTCATCCCCTGAGGCAGCCTTTTCTTCAGGAGCAGTAACAGGAGCCTCATTTGAAGATCCTTGAGGTTCTTCAAGCTCAAGAGCTCTTTTTCCTTTCCTTTTTCTGACAAGAATCGGAGAATGCCTGCTGACCTCCTGAGATTCTTCTTCAGCGGGAGTGTTCTTCAGAAGTGATGGCCCTGCACCACTCTGCGTTCCTTCACTATCCCCTGACCGAGATAGTTTCCTATTTTCAACTGGGTTCCTCCTCCAGTTGTCAAAGAGTCTCTGGGTAATCCTTTTGTTGGTATTGAGGGCTTCTCCTTCATCATGCTCAATTAAATCCCCCAATGATGATCTAAGGAGAATGCTGATGAATCTTCCATAGAACATTTTCCTGGTCCCCTTAGCCTTTTCTGTATTTAGGACCCAATTCCATATCCATTCCAACAGCAAGGAGCCATAGTTGATGTTTGTCTTTTTGACTATAGCTGTCATTATTTTCAGCTGTATCTCACTGACTGAGTCATGGGCTGAATCTTTACAGAGGAGGCATTTTCCTACAACATCAGCTAAAAACTCGTATTTCTGAGGAAATTCTTTCTTCTTCAACCCTTTCAGTCCTGGATTCTTTTGATGGTGCATTCTTCTCAGCCCTTCTTCGGTGCTTACCATACTTAGAGATGTTAGGCCCCCTTGCTTGAAACCTAGGGCTAGGTTGAATTCTTCGGCAGTGAGGTTGAGCTGAACTCCTTTTACAGTGGTGGTTAGAGTTCCGTTAGCATAGGATCCATTTACGTAGAATTCTCGAACAAGCTTTGATAGAATCCTTGTATTTGTCCCTTGTTATCACACCATTTTCATCCATCTTGTTTCTGAAAACCCATTTGGTGCCAAAAATCTTACATAATTCAAAATTTCCTAATTTAATCCAAACCGTATATTTTAAGATAATGTTTAATTTATACCACTCATTTCATCTTTTAAGATTTATTTAATCTAAACCATTCATTTAAAGATCATCTTTAATCTACACCGTTCATTTTAAATTCTATAATTATTACATTATCATTAATTTATACCATTCATTTTAGTTTTTCTTTAATCTATATCATTCATTTAATAAATCAATTAACTTTATGTATAAAGCAACTAACTTTATATATAAAAAAACTAACTTTATATAAATCAATTAACTTTATATATAAAACAACTAACTTTATATATAAATCAATTAACTTTATATATAAAACAACTAACTTTATATAATATATCATAATAAAATAATTTACTTTACATAATTTGTATAAAGTAAATAACTTTATATAATTTATTATAATTAAAAAATTAATTTTATAAATTATTTTAACAATAATTCATCAATTATTCACAATTATTCATTATTATAACCAATTGTTATAAATGCAATGTAGTTGGATTTCTGAATTAGAGACTCATAATACCAATAGAAATACCAACTAATAATGGAATACAACTATTTAATCAAGAGATAACAATAATATAGAAAATAAGTAAAAGAAAGAGTACTTTAATGTGTAATGACAATTATTGATTCAGTAATGTGAATTACTGTGCATATGCTACTGTGCCAATTATAAGTTCAATAATATGAATTATTGTGTATGTGACAATTATTGGTTCAATAAAATCAATATTGTACAATAGCCACTTTATCAGTTCAATAATATGAAATACTATGCAATACCGTATGCTACTATACGATACCGTATATTATTGTGTAATACCGTATGTTACTGTTCATTTATAACTGGGTATTTTAATAGTTAAAGGTGATAGTATCGTTAACAATTTTTATTTTAAAAGGTTACTTATTTTATTTTTTATATTCGATAAAATTTTGTTGTGGGGGTCCACCAATATTTGGTTATTTCGGCGTCGTCGTACGAATCGAATATTTTTCGACAAAACGAATATTTTCTGACAAAATGAATATTCTCCGACAAGATAAAATTTACATGAAGCATTTTTTAAAATTTTAACTTTTGTCAATTTATTCACTTACTGTTTCAGAAGAAAATATATAAAGAAAAATTAAATTAGTATTTCATAAAAGTCGGGGTCTTACAACCTCCCTTACTTATGAAATTTCGTCCCCAAAATTGACGTACCTGGTATTTCGAAGAGGTAAAGATACTTAAATTTTATTTCAGATTCTAGCTCCCAGGTCATTTTCTCAGTATTTTGGTTCCTCCATAAAACATTGACTTGAGTTATAACCTTTGAGCGTAGGATGTAAGGATCCAATTTTCTGGATTTATTTAATAAAATTAAATAAGAATTTAATCGATAAAATTATCAAAGTTGTGTAAATTAATTATTATTTTATTTAAGGTATGTGAGGAGATTTAGTTGGTAAATTAAATCTGTACAGAGATTATGACGAATTGTGTCAATTTAAAATAATTGGAAAGTAAATAAATTGTTTAAAAACAATTTATGAAGAATAAGAGAAATTTCTTGTAAAGGAAATAAAAATTATTATGGAAATACGAAAATTATATTTAAATGGTGTTATGTAGTAATGTGAAATATATGATTTAGATATGTATATATATATACATTTGTATATATATAAATGTGTATGTTTAATTGATAATTATAAATTTTATTACTTATGGAAATTAAGGGATTAATAATTAAATTAATCCAAGAATTTATGAAAAGTTAATGAGGAAGTTAGTAAAATTAGAAATATTGATTATATAATTAATCAATAATTATGGTGGAAGTTTGGAAATTAATAAAGAAGAAAAGTAATTATATAAATTATATAATAATAAATTATATAATTTATATAAGGAAATTAAAGTGTAATATGAGAAAAATAATAATTATATAGGAATAATTATATAATCTATATAAGAGGATTAAATTGAATAAGAATGGAAGAAATATTTTATAAATTGTATTTTGTGTAAAATGGAAATTATTTAAAAAGGGATAATGTAATTATATGAATTATATAATAATAAATTATATAATTTATATAAGAAAAGCTAATGTAAATTGTAAAGAAATGAAAATAAATTAGAAAAAGGAAAGTTTTAAGTTATTAAAAATTATGTTTATGTATAATGAAATTTTTATGACTTTTATGAGAAATAATATTTCGGAAATGTGAACATGTTAATGTAACATGTTTTGCAAGAAATGAAGTAAAAAATTATGAAAAATAATTTTTATATGTTATATGAATTATTTTATGAATTTTGGAGGTATAAAATACCTCATATAATTACATGCATGTCATTATGCGTGTACAAAATTTGTCAAGTAAAGTACCCAAAAAGGGTATTAATATTATTTATAAATTATGTTATGATTTTTGGTAAATTAAAATAAGTATTTTATATATATTATATAAAATATTTATTACACAAAATAATTACGTAATGTATTTAAATTAAAATTTTGCACGCTATTTTCTTGAAAAATCCGGAAGTTTCATGCAAAGTTGGTGGAAAAATTTAAGGATGCAAAGTCTTTGACTATAAGAAGAAGGAAAAGAATAAGAAAAAGAGAAAGGAGAAAGAAAAAGAGAAAGGAGAAAGAAAAAGAAATAAAAAGAACACAACAAAGCTCTTCCCATTTTTTCTTCTTCTCCACCGAGCACCACCCCAAAATCACCATAGCCACCAAGCGGAATAATATTTAGTGCCATGAAGAAGGAAAATTAGCTTCAAAGGAGAAAGCTTTAAGCCTTGGAAGGTATAAAAGTTAATTGTTTAATTTATTTTGATATTTATGGGTGATAAACTAATTTTATAGAAAATTAGTAAATAATTAGAATAATTGTACTAATTAATTTTTGGATGAATATGTGTAAATTATATAATTTTTAGAGGTATTATGTTGGAAAAAATTTGATCAAAATTGTGTAATTTGTTGCTTGGTTAGTCTACTGTTGCCGAAAAAACCAGTTTTTTTTCAAAAATTCGGACTGAAACGACGTCGTTTGGGGCATGATAACTGGGCGACCGCGCCATGCGCGGCTGTCATGAACAGTGGCTCCAAACGACGTCGTTTGGCAGAATCCGGAAAAGGATTGCCGCGCCATGCGCGGCCGATGTCTTTGGCGAAGTTACGATTTTGCCCCTGACCTTTTCCGGATATGACCAGCGTGTCCTAGATGCGCGGAATTTATGAGAATGCCCCTGAACTTTCTAGAAAATGCCGATTATGTCCTTAAGTCGCGGAAATTACCAAAATGCCCCAGAAAATGATTTTTAATTAAATAAATATTTAAAAATTGTTTAAAAATTATAGAAAATTATAGGAAAATACTAAAAATATAGAAATGATGTTTGGGCATTAAAGTTAATATGTTTGTAAAAATATTAAATATTGGGGATTAATAGTTAAATATTTTAAAAATTAATCTATTAAGTTTAAATGTTAGAAAATGAATAAATGAAAATTCGGACAACCAAAAATGCTAAATTTTATCCAATGAGTTGGGTTGTCCGTATTGAAGATGTTTGATATTAAGTTAAATTAGTTTATTGAAGGATGAGGTTAATATAATTAACCATATTAATTAATAATTGACCCGGTACCCTAAAATAAATCGTCGAGTAGGGTTAATTACATTATAGATGATATTAATTAATTAAATTAATATCATAAAGAGATGAATAATTATTATTTGATTATTTTATGATCATAGGTTGATCGAGAGAGGGTTTTTAAGCTATTAATTAATTAGTTGGACATACAGGTAAGTTCTTCAGTCTTTTTATGTTAAATGTTGAACTGTTATGATATGTGATTCTTATTTTAAATGCATACAAATTATGTGTTATGTGATATGTGATTAATGTGGCAATAATATGTACTTTGTGAAATGATCTAAATATATTTGAGATATAATGCCTGAATAAAAGCACAACACATGATGTATGACACACACCGAGCATGTTAAGATATGTGCTACGTGAAACATAAACTGTTGAACTTGCTGAGCCGTTGTGTTCATTACTTGTTTAAAATAAACTTTTGCAGGGTAAAGAAATAAGTTTCAGGAATACTGGATTATGTTAGAGATGACTTATCTAGAAGGTTGGAACTGTAACTGTTATATTATAATTTTATGTGGAAAATTTTGCAAATTTTACTGTGATGAGTTGTATGCACATATAAGTCGAATTCGAATATGATAAAAGTTAAAGTTGTGTAACATAATTGTTCAAGATGGTCGTAATGAGAGAGACTATTATATACCTAGTTATGAATCATGAAACAAAAAATGTTGTACGGATATACAATACTAAATGTTGAATGTTGAGTTGTACGATACTTGTAATAGAAAGAAAAAGTAAATGTTGCGATTCAGGGACTAGGATCGAGAAATGTAGGGATTTTAAATATCCAAATATTTTAATACAATGATTGAATTAAGAAAGTGAAAAATTTATACCAAAAATTTGGTAATTAATGACGATAATGTGAATTATTGAATTAAAGAAGGGATTAAAGATTTATTAACGGACCGAAATTTGGACGTAAGGTAAATAATGTTAAATAAACATGAAATTAAGGTAATAAAGTTGGTCGAATTTCGGGGTCGTTACATAGGATATGCTCTTCTAATCTAAGATCTTGACAAGTACGTTAAATCCTCTGCTATAACGCTTGTCTCTAACTCAGTGATGTGATTCGAATCCTTTACATTTTTACGTAGCATAGATATGTGAAAAAAATGTTATGAATGTCGGACATGCTAGGTGGTAAGGCTAGTCTGTAGGCCACGGATTCTACTCGGTCTAGAATTTCAAATGAGCCAATAAATCTAGAGTTGAGCTTTCCTCTCTTTCCGAATCTTGTACCTCATTTCCATGGAGAAACACATAAGAATACATGGTCTCAGACATTGAAACTTTCATCCCTTCAATGAAGATCAGCATAACTCTTTTGTCATTCTTGTGCGGTTTGTATATGTTGTGAAATTATTTGGATCTTTTCTGTTGTTAAGTGTACTAACTCAAGTCCCAACAATTTTGCTTATCCTACCTCATTCCAACATACTGGAGAGCGACACTGTAATGATATAAAAATTTGGCATCATCGTAAATATTACTATTAATAAATGGAATTAAAATTTTGAAGTGTGACAAGTGTTATGTGACAAGCCAATTATGGACTATTTGATGTTAGAATAAAATTCAAGCCCAGTAAAATAAATTTGGATTAAAATGGACAAGGAATGAATCAAGAATAAGCAATTATGAATTTATGGATAATTAATTCTCTAGATTTTTGGACAATTGACCATACTACCCTTGACAATGGAAAGAATTATCATGATATCCTTTTTATATGAATTGTCCATTATAAAATCAATTATGGAAGGAAAATGACTTAAACGCCTTGACCAAGCATGAGTTAAACTTAACCAAAGTGAGTTAAGTGCTAGCAAAATATATAAATAAAACTTGTATATGTATATACTTTGTAAGTATTAAGTGCTTATTTCATTGTTCATCTTCCAAGTTGCTAGCAAGATAAGAGCTTAGGAGAGAAAGAAGAGGAGAAGGCTAGGGTTTGATAATTCTTGAGAGAAATTGCTACAAAGTGAGCAAGAAAAGGAAAACAAACCATCGAAGGGGAGAATCAAACCTTGAGAAGGTTTATTGCAAGAAGAAAGAAGGTTACAAGAAGGTATAATCATGTTCTAGCTTCAAAATTTCATGTTTATGTGTTTAAGCTTAAGAATAAGAGTAGTCAATCATGAATCTTTGGCTACATGTGTTGATTATATGATTTATATGCTTCATGTTGGATATATCATGAAACCCTAAGCTCAAAGTTGGTTAGAACAAAGGTAGTGCACTCTTCATGTATATATTCAAAGTTAGAAAGTATGATTCATGGATGATCATGTGTTATGTGTTACTAGAAATGATGAAGACATAGCTTAAAGTGTTGATCATGTTGGATACATGTGAAAATTCATGTTAGATGGCATTATAAGATCATTAATGGTTCAAGAGCATGTTTTGTTTAAGGAAAATTGTTATATTAGCCTATGATTTGTATATAAACCAAATCATAATCTGTAAAGTATTTTGAAAGGTGCATGTAGGAGTAACACAAGCATACAAAGTTGTCAAATGTGTTTATGGTAGTCTATGTGATGCATGAGGTTCAAGACTTCAAGTGAGTTCAAGTTTGAAATTTGCTAAAAAGGATAAAATGCAACCAATGAGTATTTTTGGCCAATTGGTGTAAATGAAGGTCAAACGAGACCAAACATCTAAGTTTGATGTAAATACACATGTTATAATCGAATTGGAAGTCGTTTGGCATCTATGGCGTTAAATGTATATTTTAAACGCTTTAAAACGTTCGCCGATGACCGAAACAAAATCTTTGAAAAAATAAGTCCAATTTATGATTTTTGAATATTTTGAAAACCCAAGTCAAATACATGTTATGTGTACTATGTGAAGTGTTGGAACTCAAAAAATCAAATTTGGGCCAAAGATAACAGGGATTTTGAAAAGAAATTTTTTTCTGAAAAACCAGCACTGCGTCGGGCTGCCTTCTTTTGCATTAGAGATTGTGCCGGGGCGAATTGCTACTGTGAAGAGCTCGCCGGGGCGTAGTATGGTCAAGCCAATCTCGCGGCCAGCGCAGTTCCAAAAAGAAAAGATGGCGCCGTGTACTGAGTTTTGAAAAATATATTATTTTTTATCCAAAATTAAATGTTTTGATATTAAATGATAGAAACATGTATGTAAACCATAATTTGATAAAAAATAATCAATGTGGTAGATATTAAAGCTTAAGTGAACAATGTGTTATATGTTAAGGGTTATATAAAGCTAAATGGTAGCTTGTATAGCAAGTTATGGCATGCATATGTATATAACTAATGCATAAACCCATATTATGATTATGTAGGACTCAATCGGGATAAGATTTGTCCAATTGAGATAAACGAGGACAAAGGCAAGACTACTAACTGAACTTCCATTTATAGTTCATTGAACAGTCATTCATGTTATACACTCATATGATCATGTAAAGTTCATTCACTATTGAACTACTTTGAAAAGGTCGGTGCCAATCTTGAACCTGGCTAGACACGTATGATGATACATGTTGAAATCAAATGTTTATTGTTATGTACTCTAATCCACATTGCTGTGATGCGGATTCTATGATATGCTGTAACAGAACAACCCTGATAAATAGGAGTAATGTATAAAGCATTATAATTTTATGGCGTGGTTGCGTCGCTAGATGTTTATGTTGTACACAATATAAAAGTATGATGGGTTGATCACCTAGAGTACACATCTAATTTGAACAGCAGTCTTATGACTAACTTGGGCAATATCAGTCTTTATGATTGGTATTGTTCTTAACGAGTTCTAGGTCTTGTGA
Organism: Hedera helix; assembly: GCA_947179155.2. NCBI lineage: Eukaryota > Viridiplantae > Streptophyta > Magnoliopsida > Apiales > Araliaceae > Hedera > Hedera helix. The sequence continues at coordinate 8,122,387 of OX359285.1, read as the reverse complement.
CTGTACATCAATCAAGTTTAATATTTTCAATTAATCATGTAAAGTCCATGTTATATTTCTTATGTTCATATATTGAACTGTTATTGCAAATGATCTAGCCCAGTGTATATGACTCAGCTTATTGTAAATGATTCAGTTTCGTTGTATATGATTTTCACTCATCATTTTAAAATATCATGTCATCATTTGTTTATGTACTTGCTGAGTTATTTTATGCTCACTTTTGCTTTTAAATATGATATTTCAGCTAAACCTGAGCAGGCCGAGGGGTCAGGTTTTGGTAAAGGAAAGGGAAAAGGTAGTCAACAATGAAGGCGTTGATAGAGAACAGTTGTATTATAAATATTATCTCTTTGTAATATGTCAGGTACGGATGTATGTATGTATGTACGTATGTATGTATGTATGTATGTATGTATGTATGTATGTATAAAGGTATGTAGAACTTGGGATTAGATATGTATGAATGTAAATTAAGTTTTATTATTTTTTTTCAGAATGAATGGATGTGATGACAGAGTAGAATAGTAACGTGAGCACCGAACCTGTGGTTCAAGTGACCCGAATTTGGGGGCGTCACAGGTTGGTATCAAAGCTGATAGGTTATAAACCTTAAGGAACATAGTGAAACTCATTTAGAGTTCTAAGAGGCGAATGGTGGGAGTTGTCAAGGATTCAATTTCCACAATATGTGTTATATGTGTTACGTGTTATGTGCTATGTGCTTTAATAGTAAGAAAAATTGCGTTGAACTGAAATAGTTGTTCTTGTGATTTTATAGCATGCTAGAGATTGGTGAATCCAGTCGGGCAATAGAAAAGGAGCCCAGAGACATACAGATTGATGTAATGACTACTGTACCAGTTATGACAATAGTACCAGCTAATGACAGTGAAGAAGAGGAAGATCCAGATGAGTTAGAAGGAGACTCAGATGGGGCATTGCCAGATAATGCATCATCTTAGCAAAGAGAAGCAGACCAGGAATGGGTGAATGGTTTAATACAGTAGAATAGTGAATATGTGGATAGGATATTGGAATAAGAGACTCAAGCAGCTGAATGACAGACAGCTGTAGAGCAAAATAAAAATACAGTTCAAGTGTTGGTTGGTAGGAATATGGAGCTGGCAGATAATTTAAGACAAGAAGAACAGAAGGTCCAAGAATTGAAGAATAACAAGGAAGCCTTGGAGGCTAAGCTGAGTGAGGCAATTGTTGAGATAGCCATGTATGAACATGTCGGGGCTAAAGCAGTGAGAAGGATAAATCTAGTGGAAGAAGAAGTTAGGACTAAGAAGGCAAGGATTGATAGCATGGAAGTGAGAATAGATGACATGAGCTATGCTTTTCGCGCGGCATTTGGAAGAGCGCAGGATAGTGTGTACTATTACTCGGTGGAGTATGATTAGACGAGTAATACATTGAGCCGATGGAGAATAATAACGATCATGGATGAAGAGTATAAAGATGCAGTTAGGCGAGGAATGCTTCCGTAGGAATTTGTAATAGATGTATATGATTATGTGTGTATGTTATGTGAATCCCTAGTTTTGTTATAGAAGGGATAAAAAGTTTCATGTAACCTCTTTTGTAAGGAGGGAAGGTCTAAGTTTGTTGTATAAAGTTATGTGTGAATCCCGACTTATATGGTCCGAATGGATAAAAAGTTAATAGCAATGTGCTGCATGTAATGTAATGTGTTTGACATTAGTCAAGTTGTTTATTAATACAAATTCAGTTATTAAATGTGTGTCAACACGATTATGTATTTAAAGTTTATAAGAATGTGATACGTAATTGTTATTTAATAATCATGTTATGAATTGTTAAATAGAAATGTTGCCTAGACGCAGACCAAGTGTTTAGCCTCCACCAGAGGAATCAGTAAATGCTCCAGAGGAGTCAGTTAATCCCATACAGTAGTTTGCAGACTTGTTGATGGGAGCTTTTCAGAATAGAAATGTAAACCCTGTGATTGATCAACCGGTAGCTACCAGAATTACTACATTCAAAGATTTTAAAGCTGTAGGACCCCCAGAGTTCAAGGGGACGATGAATCCAATAGAGGCCCAGAATTGGGTGATTGAGATGGAAAAGGTGTTTGATGTAGCGAACGTGGCAGAAGAACAGAAAACTGCCTTCGTTACATTTATGTTGAAAGGGGAAACAAATTATTAGTGGACTGCCAATAAAGGAAGACTAGGAACAGGAGCTGCACCCTGGGAAAGGTTTAAGGAGATTTTCTTCGAGGCTTATTTTCCTCCAGTAACGCAAGATATGATGGAGGTTCAATTCCTAGAACTGAAACAGGAAAATATGACTGTGGCTGAGTATGCGGCTAAGTTTAATGAGTTGGAAAGGTTTGCTCCACACCAAGTGAACACAGAACAGAGGAAGGCAAGACGCTTTGAACGGGGATTAAAGCCATGGATTTATAGCAAGGTGTCCATGTTTCATATCAACACTTTTGTTGGAGTTATGGAAAAGGCGATCCTAGCCGAAGGAGGCAGCGATGCCTTAGCAAAGTACAAGCAAGAGCAGTGTGGCAAGAAAAAGGATGGAGCCAATAGGGAAGGGAATAGTGGAGGAAGCAACTCCAACAAGCGAAAATGGAGTGGCAATAGCAATACGGCTACAAGGTGAACAGAAGAAGAAAATGTAACTATGTCTTAACTGTGGCAAGGGGCACTCAAGAGTATGCTTAAAAGGGAAAAATGTATGTTTTAGATGGGCAAAGAAGGGCATATTGCAACAAATTGCCCAATACCAAAGACGAACAAATGTTGTTTTTATTGTGGAGAAGTAGGACATCAGATTAAAGACTGTCCTAAGAAGAAAACGGATGGAGGAAGTGGAAGTAAGGGAAATACCGGTGGAAAATTGGCAATATGAGGACCTGTACAGCTAGGGAGACCAACAACTCACACTTTTAACATGACAGTACAGGATGCAGTGGCATCAAAGGATGTGGTATCAGGTATCATTCCTGTCAATGATATAAATGCATATGTGTTATTTGATTCGAGTGACACCTGCTCCTTTATATCTAATGAATTTGCTAAAAAATTGAAATTGCCTCAAGTAAAGTTAGAACATGTATTGAATATAGAAGTAGCTAACAAGGAAGTAAACCAGGTAGAAAATATTCATCGAAATTATTGTCTGACGATAAGAGGGCATAAGCTGTTAGTTGACTTAATTCCTATTATATTAGGAGAATTTGATGTAATACTGAGAATGAATTGGTTGTATGGCCATGGGGCGGTGATTGATTACCAAAGGAAAAGTGTGAACCTTCAGACTCCTACCAAGTCTAAGGTTGTATTCTATGGTAGCAAATTGCCACAACAATCCTATTGTTTGACGATGTTACATGCCGAAAAGCTATTAAGGAAAGGATGTATGGCATATTTAGCACATGTGGTGGATACACGAGTAGTGGGATCAGAAATGGGTCAGATACCTATAGTAAGAGAGTATGAGGATGTATTTTCGGATGAATTGTCGGGTCTTCTGCCAGACAGAGAAATTGAATTTGTTATAGACCTTGTACCAGGAACAGTGCCAATTTCAAAGGCACCATACATAATGGCTCCAGTATAGTTGAAAGAATTAATTATTCAGTTACAAGAATTATTGGACAAGAAGTATATCCAACCGGGTGTATCTCTTTGGGGAGCACCAATTTTATTTGTAAAGAAGAAAGATGGATCGCCAAGGCTCTGTATTGACTTTAGAGAATTGAACAAAGTGATGATTAAGAACAAGTACACGTTACCAAGAATTGACGATTTATTTGATCAGTTATGAGGGGCAAAGTATTTTTTGAAGATTGATTTGAGAAGTGGTTATCATCAGTTGAAGGTGAGACCCGAAGATGTGCCTAAGAAAACGTTTATGACTCGTTATGGTCACTACGAGTTCTTAGTAATGTCATTTGGATTGATAAATGCACCAACTGCATTTATGGATTTAATGAATAGAGTATTCAAGTTGTATCTAGACAAGTTCGTGATTTTCATTGACGACATCTTAATTTACTCAAAGACTTAGGAAGAGCATACAGAACATCTAAGAATTATTTTGGAAAGGTTGAGAGAGGAAAAGTTGTATACCAAGTTCTCAAAATGTGAATTTTGGTTGGAGATGGTGCAATTTCTGGGGCACGTGATTGATCAGCAAGGAAGATCAGTGGATCCAGCTAAAGTTAAGGCAGTAAATAATTAAGAACAACCAAAGACATCAACAGAGGTGCGTAGTTTTCTTGGATTGGCGGGATATTATATAAGGTTTATCAAAGATTTTTTGAAGTTGTCAGTACCTCTGACTAATTTGACAAAGAAAGCTGTGAAGTTTGTATGAACAGATAAAAGTGAAGAGAGTTTCCTAGAACTCAAGAAAAGGTTAAGTGAAGCACCTGTGTTGTCATTGCCTGATGATATAGGAGAATTTGTTGTTTACAGTAACGCGTCTCACAAAGGACTTGGTTGTGTGTTAATACAGCATGGCAAAGTCATAACATATGCATCAAGACAGCTGAAAGAACCCATAATTTGGAGTTAGCAGCAGTGGTATTTGCCTTGAAGATATAGAGGCACTACCTGTATGGAGAAAAATGTGATATATACACAGACCATAAAAGTTTAAAGTATATTTTCACTCGGAATGATTTAAATATGAGGCAGAGAATATGGTTAGAGTTAATTAAAGACTATGATTGTGAAATTCTATACCATCCAGGGAAAGCAAATGTGGTGGCCGACGCCTTAAGTAGGAAGGGTCGGGAAAGATTAGAAATGATAACGGCTCAAGAAGAACTAATTAAAGAGATGGAAAGATTAAAGTTAGAAATGAAGTATCCGATGGAGTCCGAAGAGAAGTTATGTGTTATTGAAGTTCATCCAACTTTATTGGAGAAAGTGAAAGAAGCTCAAATGCGAGATCTAAGAATGCGGTTAAATTATAAACCACATAGCTGATAGATATGAGACAAAGTTCAAGATCAATGATAATTGATTGCTAAGATTTGTAGAGAGAGCTTGGGTGCCAATGATATCCGAGTTAAAAGATGAGATTTTACAAGAAGCGCATAATTCAAGGAATTCAGTTCATCTAGGAAGTACGAAGATGTATCAAGATCTACGCCAACATTTTTGGTGGCCCAACATGAAGAAGGATGTGGCAGAATGTGTAAGTAAATGTCTGACGTGTCAAAGAATTACGGCAGAACATCAGAGGCCTAGTGGACTACTACAACCCTTGGAAATTCTGGAATGGAAATGGGAACACGTCACAATGAATTTGGTCGTGGGATTCCCAACTACACAGAAAGGCTATGACGCGATACGGGTAATAGTGGATCGACTAATGAAGTCTGGACACTTCTTGTCGATCAAAATCAAGTTCAATTTGGATCAATTGGCAAAGCTTTATGTAAAATAGATAGTGTTAAGGCATTGAGTTCCAGTATCGATCGTTTCAGATCAAGATCCGCGATTCACGTCCAATTTTTGGAAGAGTTTTCAAGAGCGTATGGGTACACAGTTAAAGTTGAGCACAACGTATCATCCTCAAACAGATAGGCAAAGTGAAAGAATCATTCAGACGTTGGAAGATATGTTAAGAGCATGTGTAATGAACTTCAAGGGCAATTGGGATGATAATTTGCCGCTAGTTGAGTTCGCATATAACAACAGTTATCATGCGAGTATCGGTATGCCGCTGTATGAGGCGTTGTATAGAAGGAAGTTTAGAACACCTCTCTGCTGGGATGAGGTAGAAGAACGTAAGTTATTAGGACTAGAAATTGTACAACAGACTGCAGAAACTGTTAAAGTGATAAGAGACTTATAGCAGCGCAAGATAGGTAGAAGAAATATACTGACCAGCATCAGTAGAAAAGAGAGTTTGAAGTAGGATCCCATGTATTTTTGAAAGTATCTCCTTGGAAAGGGAAGATAAGATTTGAAAAGAAGGGAAAGTTGAGTCCAAGATTTATTGGACCTTTTTAAGTATTGAGAAGAATAGGTGAGGTAGCCTATGTTGTGGCATTACCTCCAAAGTTAGAACATATTCATAATGTGTTTCACGTATCGGTACTGAGGTCGTATAAGTCGTATTACAAGCATACGATTGAGTATGAGCCGATTCAGATTGAAAATGATCTAACATATGAGGAGACTCCTGTTCAAATCATAGACGGGAAGGAATAAGTTTTGAGGAGGAACAAGGTGATACCTTCTGTAAAGGTAGTATGGAGGAACCACAATGTTGAGGAAGCAACGTGGGAGTTAGAAGAGAAAATGAAGAAGGAATATTCAAGTTTGTTTATGTAATCTTGTAATGATGATTCCGAGGACGGAATCCTTGTAAGGAAGGAATAATGTAATGATACGAAAATTTGGCATCATCGTAAATATTATTATTAATAAATGGAATTAAATTTTTGAAGTGTGGCAAGTGTTATGTGACAAGCCAATTATGGACTATTTGATGTTAGAATAAAATTCAAGCCTAGTAAAATAAATTTGGATTAAAATGGACAAGGAATGAATCAAGAATAAGCAATTATGAATTTATGGGAAATTAATTCTCTAGATTTTTGGACAATTGACCAGACTACCATTGACAATGGAAAGAATTACCATAATATCCTTTTTATATGAATTGTCCATTATGACATCAATTATGGAAGGAAAATGACTTAAACGCCTTGACCAAGCATGAGTTAAACTTAACCAAAGTGAGTTAAGTGCTAGCAAAATATAAAAATAAAACTTGTATATGTATATACTTTGTAAGTATCAAGTGCTTATTTCATTATTCATCTTCCAAGTTGCTATCAAGATAAGAACTTAGGAGAGAAAGAAGAGGAGAAGGCTAGGGCTTGATAATTCTTGAGAGAAATTGCTACAAAGTGAGCAAGAGAAGGAAAATAAACCATCGAAGTGGAGAATCAAACCTTGATAAGGTTTATTACAAGAAGAAAGAAGGCTACAAGAAGGTATAATCATGTTCTAGCTTTAAAATTTTATGTTTATGTGTTTAAGCTTAAGAATAAGAATAGTCATGCATGAATCTTTAGCTACATGTGTTGATTATGTGATCTATGTGCTTCATGTTGGATATATCTTGAAACCCTAAGCTCAAAGTTGGCTAGAACAAAGGTGGTGCACTATTCATGTCTATATTAAAAGTTAGAAAGCATGATTCATGGATGATCATGTGTTGCGTGTTGCTAGAAATGATGAAGACATAGTTTAAAGTGATGATCATGTTGGATACATGTGAAAATTAATGTTAGATAGCATTATAAGATCATTAATGGTTCAAGAGCATGTTTTGTTTAAGGAAAATTGTTATATTAGCCTATGATTTGTATGTAAACCAAATCATAATCTGTAAAGTGTTTTGAAAGGTGCATGTAGGAGTTACACAAACATACAAAGTTGCTAAATGTGTTTATGGTAGTCTATGTGATGCATGAGGTTCAAGACTTCAAGTGAGTTCAAGTTTGAAATTTGCTAAAAAGGATAAAATGCAACCAATGAGTGATTTTTGGCCAATTGGTGTAATTGAAGGAAAAACGAGACCAAACATCTAAGTTTGATGTAAATACACATGTTAGAATCGAATTGGAAGTCGTTTGGCGTCTATGGCGATAAATGTATATTTTAAACGTTTTAAAATGTTCGTCGATGACCGAAACAAAATCTTTGAAAAAATAAGTCCAATTTATGATTTTTGAATATTTTGAAGACCCATGCAAGTCAAATACATGTTATGTGTGCCATATGAAGTGTTGGAACTCAGCAAATCGAATTAGGGCCAAAGATAGCAGGGATTTTGAAAAGAAATTTTTTTCTAAAAAATCAGCACTGCACCGGGGCACCCTCTTTTGCACTAGAGACTGCACCGGGGCGCAATGTTGTTGTGAAGAGCTTGCCGGGGCGAAATCAATGCGAGCCGGGGCGTAGTATGGTCGAGCCAATCTTGTGGCCAGCGCAGTTCCAAAAAGGAAAGATGGCGCCATGTACTGAGTTTTGAAAAATAAATTATTTTTGATCCAAAATGAAATGTTTTGGTATTAAATTATAGAAACATGTATGTAAACCATAATGTGATAAAAAATAATCAATGTGGTAGATATTAAAGCTTAAGTGAACAATGTGTTATATGTTAAGAGTTATGTAAAGCTAAATGGTAGCTTGTATAACAAGTTATGGCATGCATATGTATATAACTAATGCATGAACCCATATTATGGTTATGTAGGACTCAATTGGGATAAGATTTGTCCAACTGAGATAGATGAGGACAAAGGCAAGTCTACTAACTGAACTTCCATTTATAGTTCATTGAACAGTCATTCATGTTATACACTCATATGATCATGTAAAGTTCATTAACTATTGAACTACTTTGAAAAGGTTGATGCCAATCTTAAACCTGGCTAGACACGTATGGTGATACATGTTGAAATCATATGTTTATTGTTATGTGCTCTAATCCACATTGCTGTGATGCGGATTCTATGATATACTGTAACAGAACAACCCTGATAAATAGGAGTAAAGTATAAAGCATTATAATTGTATAGCGTGGTTATGTCGCTAGATGTTTATGTTGTACACAATATAAAAGTATGATGGGTTGATCACCTAGAGTACACATCTAATTTGAACAACAGTCTTATGACTAACATGGGCAATATTAGTTTTTATGATTGGTATTGTTCTTAACGAGTTTTAGGTCTTGTGACCGTACAGCAATCAAGTTTTATATTTTCAGTTAATCATATAAAGTCCATGTTATATTTCTTATGTTCATATATTGAACTGTTACTGCAAATGATCTAGCCCAGTGTATATAACTCAACTTATTGTAAATCATTCAGCTTCGTTGTATATGATTTTCACTCATCATTTCAAAATATCATGTCATCATTTGTTTATGTACTTGCTGAGCTATTTTATGCTCACTTTTGCTTTTAAACATGATATTTCAGCTAAACCTGAGCAGGCCGAGGGGTCAGGTATTGATAAAGGAAAGGAAAAAGCTAGTCAACAATGAAGGTGTTGATAGATAACAGTTATATTATAAATATTATCTCTTTGTAATATGTCAGGTATGGATGTGTGTATGTATAAAGGTATGTAGAACCTGGGATTAGATATGTATGAATGTAAATTAAGTTTTATTAATTTTTTTCAGAATGAATGGATGTGATGACATGGTAAAATAGTAACGTGAGCACCGAACCCGTGATTCAAGGGACCCGGATTTGGGGGCGTCACAGACATTTTCGTCTATACAAGACCTCAAATGGAGCCATGCCTATGCTTGCTTGGTAACTATTGTTGTAGAAGAATTCAACCAATGGCAAGTGTAAGACCTCGAATTTTAATAAATAGATTTTAAATTTTTCTCATAATTTTATGCCTAACAATAATGTGTTAAATTAATAAAAATTAAAGTTAAGGATGTTGTGTGCAAAATTTTTATGTTGGAAAATATTCAATTAATCAGGGAATATTCGTACGACGATGCCAAAATATTCAATTATGGGTGGACCCCACAAAAAAATATTGTTAGATGTAGAAAACGATAATAGTAGCCTTTTTAAATAAAAATGGTCAACGGTATTATCACTTTTAACTATTAAAATACTCAGTGATAAAAGTATGGTAGCATATGATATTTTACAACAGCACATGGTATTACACATTATTTAAATTATTGAACTAATAAAGTGGCTATTGCACAGTATTTCATCAATAATTGTTATTACACAGCATTTTACATTATTGAATCAATAATTGTCACTACACAATATTTTACATTATTAATTGCACAGTATTCCATATTAATGAATCAATAATTGTCATAATGCACAACATCTTACATTATTGGGCAAATAATTAAAAATAGTGTGTAACACGCATGTAAGTGTGTAACGCGTGTAAAGGTGTAACGTGTGTTAGTCAACGAACGGTGCAGATGAAAGTGTGAAATGTGTGTTGGTTGATAAATGGTTTAGATTAAAAGATGAGATTAAAATGTGTAACGTGTGTGTAAAAAATTCGGTTAGGCTATAGCTATAAATAGGGGGCTTAGCACAAGGAGCTTCATATATTCCTCACTCAATCTTCTTTCCACTCTCTAAATATTTCTTAGTATAAGTGTCTTTCTGAGTGTATTAAAATTATCTCAAGCGTTGAAGATATGGAAGGGTACAAGTATTATTCAAGTAAGTTTTTTTATAAAAGTTATATAAACACTCACACACATATCAGTTTACAACTCTTTCTTTAGAAGACTCTTCTATTAGAAGATTTATTTTGAAAAACTTCATTTGAAAGATTTTACTTTGAAAAATTATTTTTTATTTAAAAATTATTTTGAAGTATATTTATACTATATAGTCACTTTGATTATTTTATATACATAAAATTGGTATGTGTTACTTACTAATTAAATTTTGAATATACATATAGGTTGATCAACCTCATAAAAGCTGTATTTAGTCACGATATAAGATAATGGATACCATCTTTTTCATCTTCTATCACTTAAACTTACTACGGTAAGAAAGTATCTCGTTTGTACCTCTAATATTATTAAACGGTGAAAATTCTTGAATTAATAATTCATTAATATTCCCTTAATAGTTTGTACTTCATCTAATACTCTTTGACAAGAACATTTCTATTACATTTTCATCGTCATATTTGAACTGTGAACTTATGGACCTTGAACTTTTGAACTGTGAACATTTATTTGAACTGTGAACATTTTGGACTAATTCCTTGTACCGTAAACCTTACCGTTGAACTTCTTCCTTGTGGATTTTGAACATTACTATTGAACTTGAACACCTTTTCCTTTATATCATGTTGATAATTTGGACATTATTTGAATCTGGTCAAAGTAAAATTTGCTAACTTCTAATGTTATTGTGTATCTTGTTTCTTCTGTTAATTATTTATATCTCTTTTGTTATTTCAATCATCAAGAATCAGGTTGTTCTAAATATTTGACGCCTGGGGCACAGATGATAAGTTAAAGGCGATATAGGATAAATGCGATATAATTGTTGAGTGTCTTTGGTCGGATGATAAGGACACGTGATGAATGTTCTCTTTGACCGGGAGCAAAGAAGAACTGTTGTTTAGCATGATTATGACCGGTGGTGTTTCAGATGATAAAAATTGATGATGATTTTCTTAAAAAGAGAAGCTAGTAGACATCATAATCTACTTGATTTTTTTTAGTGGTGGTTATTTTGTTGATTTAAATTTTGCTATTTATATTACTCTATTAACAACTCAATTATAGTTGTTGATTTAAAACTTGTTGTCTATTATATTCAATTAAGAACTCAACTGTTGAAGGCTAAGAATAATTTATTTTTCATTATCCTAGTCATGATATTTTTTATTGGGCTATTTGAGCTCACCCTTTCCTTTTTGTTCAATTATTCAGGAAATAAGAGCATAGCCGGGACCAGCGGGGAGGAAAGGGGAATGGAGTAGCTGTCCGAGATAGTTGTTATAGTAGTTTTCACTGTATTGTAGAATAGTAATAATTGTGAAGACTTAGTTGTGTATTATTGGGTACTGTACAATGTATGGTAATAATTTTATTGTAGTCTTTTGACGACTTAAATTGGGTGATGTGGGCCCAATTTGGGGGGGGGGGGGGGGGGGGCGTCATAGTTAGTATCATAGTTTAGGGATATGATCTTGCATGAAGATCTGGGATTAAAACTAGGAGGGGAGAGACGATTAGAATCCTTCACTAGTGTGTCATATCTAAGTTAAATTTTGCTAGTTGGCTCGAATGAAGCGACAAAAAGTGACAAGTCAGTTTGTTTAAACTAACCCTTATTTTGTGATCACATTGACATCTGAAAACCAATGGATGAATTATGCCGCAAAAAATCAGGAGGCTACAAATAATCCTCCTGAAGTTTTCAAAAATAACGCAGGTGACCATGTGAATTATAATGGTTTCTTTAAAAAAAATTATGCAATTCATGCAAAATCAAGCGAGGGGACCTCCCACCAGTGGAAATACTGATAATTCGAGGATGGTTACTGCGAAGCAGTTTAAAGAGTTGGGACCACCCAAATTTTTCGAGAAGCCCACTTAAGGCTGAAGTATGGCTGAAGTAGATGACAAAGATATTTGATGTTCTGCACTGTAGTGATGATCGAAAGGTTCTATTTTCTACCTTCATGCTAAGAGGAAAAGCAGACCATTGGTGGAAATCGATAAAATGTACCCATTATTCAGCACTTAAGATGTCCTGGACGGAGTTTCAGGATTTGTTTAATGAAAAGTATTTTCCAGAAAGTGTTCGTCATATGAAAGAGGTGAAATTTATTAAACTAGAACAAGTGAACATGATTTTTTCTCAATACGAAGCCAAGTTTGCGGAGTTATCCCGATTCGCGCCTCATTTGGTGGACGATAAAGCCCAAATGGCTCGCATGTTCTTACAAGGCTTGAGACCCAAAATTCGCCAACACCTCATCTCTCACAAAGTTTGTTTATATTCGGATGTGGTGGATAGGGCTCAAAGGGTCGAACAAGAAGATGAAATATTACAATCAATAGTCAATGACCAACCAAGAGGAAAAAATAATGATAATAATTACCGGAATGAGAATCGTAAAGGCGACAATCACCATTTCGAAAATAGTAACCACTTCGGTGGTAATTTCGGTCCAGATAACAGAAAGGGGGAAATAAGTGGGAACAATTTTAAAAGAAAGAGATCCCACAATGATCATGGAAAGATATCAGCACCAATATCAGCACCGGTAATAGTTTCAAGGGGAGGAGATCGACCACCTGTAAAATGCTACAGGTGTGGTCAGGAGGGTCACATCAGTCTAAATTATACTCAGCAATCCAAGTCTTGTTATAATTATGGGAAAGAAGGTCATATTGATCGATTTTGTCCTGTTACAAAATCAAATCCAGTAGCGATGATGACTCCAAAGGCTAGCACAAACAAGAAAAAATCTATAGTCCAGGGGAGAGCTTTTGTTATAACGTCTCAGAAGGCATGAAACCTGAACGAGGTGATAACCGGTAAGCTATTCATAAACTCTTGTGAAGTCTATGACCTATTAGATACTAGTTCTACCCACTCTTTTATCTCACCTACATGTGCTCAACGTTTAAATTTGATTTCTGAAAATTTAGAATTTGACTTATGTGTTGAAACTCCATTAAGGGAAATAGCCGTTACATCTACTGTTTATAAATTTTGTTTGGTTTAAATCAATAACCTTACACTACCCATTGACCTTATCTATTTGGAAATGCATGAGTTTGATGTAATTTTAGGAATTGATTGATTGACTACCCACCATGCTAAAATTGATTGCTTCTATAAACTCATTAGCTTTCATATTCTTGACCAACCTATCATACAAATTCAAGCAACCAAACTTTTGAAATCTGTAACCGTTATTTCTAGCCATAAAGTCATTCATTTATTAAAAAATGGATGTCAAGCCTTCCTAGCTCATATCACGGATCTAAATAAAAACTCGATAAACTTGAACAATATTCCTATTGTTAATGAATTCCCTGATGTATTTTTCGAAAAACTTCCTGGCCTACCCTCAGACCACGAAATTGAATTATGTATTGACCTTGAACTTGATACTAAACCTATTTCTAAAGCCCCATACCGAATGAGTCCCATAAAACTTCAAAAGTTGAAAGTCCAACTTTAGGAACTCCTAGATACCGATTTCATACGACCAAGTACATCACCTTGGGGTGCCCCTGTTCTATTTGTAAAGAAGAAGGATGGGAATATGAGATTGTGCATTGATTATCGAGAGTTAAATCATGTCACTATCAAGAATAGGTATCTGTTACCTTGAATTGATGACTTGTTTGATCAATTATAAGGTGCTAAGTATTTTTCAAAGATCGATCTCCGATCTGGTTATCATTAGTTGAAGGTTAAAGCTGATAACGTTTCAAAGACTGCTTTCAGAACTCTCTATGGGCATTACGAGTTCTTAGTCATGCCTTTTGGACTAACTAATGCTCCTACACCCTTCATGGACATAATAAACCGAACATTCAAAGAATATTTGGATTATTTTATAGCTGTCTTTATTGATGACATCCTCATATACTCCAAGAGTCGTAAGGATCATTAACGACACTTGCGATTGATACTCCAAAAGTTACGTGAAAATAAGTTATATGCTAAGTTGAAGAAGTGTGAGTTCTGGCTTGAGGAAGTAACATTCCTTGGGCATGTGATTTCTAAACAAGGAATATCGGTTGATCCCACGAAGATTAAAGTAATTTTAAATTGGGAGCAACCTAAGACAGCAATCGGAGTACGAAGTTTTCTGGGTCTAGCTGGTTATGATTGGAAATTTGTTGAAAATTTTTCTCGAATTGCCACTCCACTAACTCAGCTAACTCGAAAAAACATAAAATTCGAATGGAGTAAAGAATGTGAGAATAGCTTTCAAGAACTCAAGAGGAGACTCGTTTTAGCCCTTGTTCTGACTATACCATCAGGATCAAGAGGATTTGTTATCTACAACGATGTTTTAGGTAGTGGTCTAGGATGCGTTCTTATGCAACATGGAAAAGTTATAGCTTACACCTCTCGGCAACTCAAAGATTATGAGAAAAATTGCCCTACTCATGATTTAGAGTTAGCAGCGATCGTTTTCATATTGAAGATCTGGAGATATTACTTGTATGGGAAAACGGTAGAGATCTTTATAGCTCATAAAAATCTCAAGTATTTCTTCACCTAGAAGGAACTCAACATGCAACAGCAACGTTAGCTTGAGCTTTTAAAGGATTATGACCACATTATCCAGTACCACCTAGGAAATACGAACGTGGTAGCTAATGCATTGAGTAGAAGATCATATGCGAGTACGAATGTAATACTAACAACATAAAAACGTATTTTGTATGATTTACAAAAGATGGAGATAGAGCTAAAGTCACCAGGGACCCAAAGTTAAAGCTGCTTAAGCTACTGATTCAGAACTGGTGAATATGATGACGAAAGTATAAGAAGGTGTTATTCCAGAAGCAAGAATCGATGAGAAATGGATACTCCAAGTCAACTCTTGACTCTATGTTCCTAACGACCTTGAATTGAAGTATAAAATCATGATAGAGGCACACAATACACCGTTTACAATTCATCCTGGAAGTACCAAAATGTATCGTGACATTCGATATACATTTTGGTGGAGCAATATGAAAAAGGAGATTGCTGAGTTTGTCTCGAGGTGTTTGATGTGTCAACGTGTCAAGGCAGAACATCAAGTGCCTCAGGGTCCATTGCAACCACTTGAGGTTCTCTAATGGAAGTGATAACACATTAATATGGATTTTGTGACGGGTCTTCCCAAAGTTTATCTAGGCTTGGATGCGATTTAGGTCATTGTAGATAGATTGACCAAGTTCGCTCATTTCTTGCCTATACGAGAAAACTATTCACTTGAGCGTCTAGCTAATATATACATAAGTGAGATTATGAGAATGCTTGGCATGCCAGTATCTATAGTTTCTGATCGGGACCCTAGATTCACTTCACGATTTTGGATCAGTCTACAAAAAGCTATGGGCACCGAACTATGATTTAGTTCTACTTATCATTCCCAAATAGATGGACAATCGGAAATGACAATTCAGACTCTTGAAGATTTATTGAGGCTTTGTGTACTAGACTTCAAAGGAAATTAGAACAAGTATTTACCATTGATTGAATTCTCTTACAACAACAGTTATTAAGCAAGTATAGGAATGACTCTATTTGAGGCCTTGTATGGACGAAAGTGTCGCTCTCCAGTATGTTGAAATGAGGTGGGAGAAGCAAAATTGTTGGGACCTAAGCTAGTGCGCATTACAACAGAAAAGATCCAAATGATTAGATGATGAATACAAGCTGCACAAGAACGATAAAAGAGTTATGTTGATATTCATCCAAAGGACGAAAGTTTCAATGTTAAAGATCATGTATTTTTATGTGTTTCCCTATGAAAAGGAATTACAAGGTTTGAAAAGAGAGGAAAGCTCAATCCTTGATTTATTGGCCCATTTGAAATCCTTGACCGAATAGGAACTGTGGCCTACAGACTAGCTCTACCACCAAACATGTCCCGCATTCATAACTTTTTTCACATATTTATGTTACGTAAATATGTGAAGGACTTAAATCACATTATTGAGTTGGAGCCAGATGAGATAACGGAAGATTTAACGTATGAAGAGGTACCTATCAAGATCTTGGATAGGAAGGAGCATATCCTACGCTTAAAGATTATACCCCAAGTCAAGCTTTTATGAAAAAACTAAGATACTGAGAAAATGAATTAGGAGTTGGAATCTGAAATGAGAACTAAGTATTCTGATCTCTTCGAAATGCCAGGTACGTAAATTTCGGAGACAAAATTTCATTAGGAGGGGATGGTGTATTAAATAGATTTTAAGTTTTCTCATAATTTTATGCCAAACAGTAAGATGTTAAATTCATAAAAATTAAAGTTAAGGATGTTATGTGCAAAATTTTTATGTCGAACAATATTTAATTGGTTGGGAAATATTCATTCTGTTGGGGAATATTCATACGACGGCGCCGAAATATTTAGTTATGAGTGGACTCCAAAATGAAATATTATTGGATGTAGAAAACGATAGTAGTAGCCTTTTTAAATAAAAATGGTCAATTGTATTATTACTTTTAATTGTTAAAATACTAGTATAAAAGTATGATAGCATATGGTATTTTACAGCATATCATAATAAAATAATTTACTTTACATAATTTATATAAAGTAAATAACTTTCTATAATTTATTATATTAAAAACAATTAACTTTATATAATTTATTATAATAAAAATAAATAACTTTATAAATTATTTTAACAATAATTTATCAATTATTCACAATTATTTATTATTATAACCAATTGTTATAAATTCAGTGTAGTTGACTTTCTGAATTAGAGACTCATAATACTAGCAGAAATACCAACTAATAATGGAATACAATAGTTTAATAATCATCATAATAGAGATAACAATAATACAAAAAATATGTAAAAAAAGAGAGCACTTTATTGTGTAATGACAATTATTGATTCAGTAATGTGAATTACTATGCATATGTTACTATGACAGTTATCAGTTCAATAATATGAATTATTGTGCATGCGACAATTATTGGTTCAATAAAAGTCAATATTATACAATAGTCACTTTATCAGTTCAATAATATATAATACTGTGTAATACCGTATACTACTGTGCAATACCGTATGTTATTGTGTAATACCGTATGTTACTGTTCATTTATCACCGGGTATTTTAACAATTAAAAGTGATAGTACCATTGACTATTTTTATTTAAAAATGTTACTTATATCGTTTTCTATTTGGTATTTCTAACAGTTAAAAGTGATAGTACCATTGACTATTTCCATAAAAGTTCACTCGATAGCATCTTTGTTGAGATCATCTGAATTTGTATTAGGAAGTATTAATATCAATTAATATTCAGCATCAGATAGGGAATTACTCAACATTCAATTAGTACCTGAAAGAAAAACATTATTTTGTAAGCTTGTTCAAACAAAGTGTTTTACTTCAATTCTTAAACTCAAAAACAGAAATTTGTCAGTGCCATAGGATCTACTCAAAGCGTAGCTTTAAAAGTTCGTGAGAACCTGCTCTGATACCAATTATTAGTTCTCAGAGGCACACAAGTGATCTAGAAGGGGGGGGGGGGGTTGAATAGATCTCTTAGAAACTTTTTTCTTTAAGAGTTCATTACCAAATAATTTGTTTGATCAAGATTTGTTTGCACAGCGGAATATTAGTTTGAAAAACACCCCTTATAGATTTGTAAAACTTCTCCGTTGAGTTTAAGATTAAGTTGAAGAAAGTCATTTGTTAAGTAAACTAATTCACAGTCATATGTATATATATATATATATATATATATATATATATATATATATATATATATATATATATATATATATGTATGAGACAAAATGTAAATGACTGAAAGTAAATGACACCAGAGAGTTTAAAGTGGTTCGGAGACTGAATAACTCCTACTCCACTCTTCTATTACAACTAGTAGGAAATCCACTAAGGATGGTTCATACGGAACCCTTCAAGCTCATTAGCCTGGAAACTCTGGTTCACTAAGAACCCTTCAAACCCAGCAGGCTTGGTTAGTTTAGTCACAAAGACAAGGACATTACTGCCCTCTTCAAGTCCAGCAGACTTGGCTCCTTTAGTCACTATGACAAGGACTACTGCCCTCTTCAAGTCCAACAGACTTGGCTCCCTGATCGTTTGAAAGAGGTTGGAGTTGCTACTGAGTTGTAATTTAAGTCCTATTGTCTTTAAACACTCAGTAGCAGGGTGTGATCATTCCTGGGATAATATTGAGTTCGGGAATAATGCTTGACTTCTTTATATGCTCAATATCTTCTTGTGATCACCCATTGTGCTGTTAGGTTTTTGTACTTCAGCTCCTTTGGTACTTGATAACTTCTCGAGATGAACTCCTGAGATGACTGTGATGCTCCTTTCTTTTGGTACTCAGTTGTTCCTTCTTATCATAGACAGATTATAGCTTCTCGGGATGGGCTTCTGAGATGACTGTAATGCTCCTTCCTTTTGGTACTCAGTTGCTACCATGTATGTATCAAGTTGGCGTTTAAGCTTCTCTCTTCCATGTACCTAGCAGCTCTGAACACTTCTTCTGTAATAGAGTTATTTATCTCTATGTCTTTCTCAATTCAGTGTTAGTGTTCTGATGGATCGTAGAGTCCTTCAGCATCTTCATTTTCTGTTTCACTCTACGATCGGTTGTTTTCTACCATCATCTCTCTCGTGTATTTTTCAATAACTGCAACAACTTTTCTTTTTGTTCGTCCTGTAAGCCTTTATATCTCTGAGCATATATTACCGTTGAATGAAATCCCGTTTGTTTCATTTGGCTTTGTGCAGATCCTTAATATCTTCAATGTTGACTTTCTTGCTGCTCGTGTCAGTGCTTTTTCCTTTTATGACATGTTCTGATATATTAACATGTAGCTCAGCTTTCTCTGAATTTATAGCCGTTGCACTTCCAGAGTTGTTCAGTAAGGATTATTATTTCCTTTGTTAATTAATCTTCTGATTCATCAATAAATACATTCCTTGACTTTTAGAACCAACTGTTCTGATGCATTCAGAGATGTCCCATTGGTCTGACTTTATTCACCATTTTCCTGAGCAGTGGGTCCTGACTTATAGTCGTTTAGGCACAAAGTCTGCTACGACTCTGACATGCATCTGTATCTCAACATCACTTAAACTTTCTTTAATCTGGGCGAGGAGTATACTCTTTTCTCTTGCACCATATAGCCGTCCTGTTAGTCTACTTGTTCTGTTCTGAATAATGAACTCGTTGAGTGATAGACTGTCTACTTTGTTTCTGCGAATTCAGCTTCATGAAAGTTACTTGAGGTATGTCAAGTGAAACGTTGAGTTAGAACGATCTTTTCTCTAATTCTGCGACCTTGTTGTTCTGGTCAGATCGTAGAGTTTGTGCTTGCAATGCTTTGCTTTGATTTCGTTCTACGATCTTGTAGGTTTGATCAGATCGTAGAGTTAGTTAACTGTAGTGCTTCTTAGTGGAATCGTTGAGTTGCAGTCTGTGTTGCTTCATCCTTTAATTCTACTCAACGATTGTTCCATGTGTATAGCAATCTTCTGTATTGCCTTGTCATTCTGTTCCACTCTACGATCTCTTCTTTCTGTGTAAATTCCAGTCCTTGTAAGCTTGCTCATCAAGTTTACTCTACGATTTTGCTAGAGAGTGTGTATCGTAGAGTACATTTCTTCTCTGGATCAGCGTTATCTGCAGGCTAGCTTGGCTGACTGTTCGACGGTCGTAGAGTTCAGCTCTACGATTTGTACTTGAACAGTTCTTAAATTTTTCTTGTATATCCTGTAGACTTCTTGCACTTCTGACTCTCTTTGATGATCGTAGAGTTATCCTGGTAAGGAGTCGTAGAGTTAACTCTACGATCTATACAGAAACGTTGAGTCTTCTTTGCTTGGAATCGTTGAGTCCACTCTACGATTTAATAGACTGATCAACCTAACATATTTGATCTTTTCTAACTAAGTTCTTTCTTACATTATTACATCATTACATATTGAAAGGACATTTACAGACTCTGTCATGCACAAATTTAACACTGATTCATCTTTAAGCAACTCTGCTTATATCATACAACGTTTATGCAGAATGACTTTTATTGAAAGATCAACCTAACATTTCTGATCTTTAAAATCTAAGTCCTTTGTACACATATAATTAAAAAGGACTTTACAACATTATAACCTGATAACTTTCATTCTCTTTAATAAGAAACAGATAGTTTATAGCAAGATCATATTTGTTTAAACAAGTGTGCAAATCACATTATTTGAAATGAGTAATATGCACACATGACAATGTAAACCCACAATTAGATTAACATATAATCATTTTGTCAAATATCCACATAAGCACTTTTAGAACATCTAAGCACGTAATCAAGTAAGCACATAAGCATATTAACACATATGCACTTTCAGAGTGTCTAAGCACATAATCAATTAAGCACATAAGCACATTAACACATATGCACTTTGTCAGATACATATTGACAATTAACCATATAAGCACATTATAAAATCACTTTGTCAAATAACCACATTTAGCCCAGTCCTTTTTGCACAACAGTCATCATCATCAAATCAAAACAACATTCAACAATCTTCCCCTATTTGATGATGACAAAACTAACAGACTTATTTATAAGACATTCATATAATGCATCTACTTGACAGGTAAATTATGTCTTACGATACAGTGAAATACTGTATGGCTAGTGCAAAAGGATGATTTTATTAAATGAGCATTTTTACAAAAGGTTATACATACTTACAGCTGCTCTTCATGTTTTAACTTTTCTCCCACTCAGTTTTGCTAGCTGTCTTCCTCTTAGCTAGCTGAATCTGATCTTCATAGCTCCCCCTTAGCTGTCTCCCCCTTAGTTGGTTGCTCCTCCTTCTTCATAGCTCCCCCTGTGTTCTCTCCCCCTTTTTGACATCATCAATTATGAAATGTATGGAGCTTGCAGAGTTACTGCGGATTTAGAAGGATATTTTGAAGTCTATCACAGAGTTTTGAGACTCTACGAGACTAAGAGTAAGTAAATTTTCATGGTCCATAGAGTGTTAGGACTCTATGACTGGAGAATTGGTATTTTGAGAAATGTTTGCCAAGTTTTGGGACTTTACGAACAGGGAGGTGGTGCAGGGTGATTAAGAGTTTAGTAAGTCACAACCGAGGACTTTCTGATTTCTGCATTTTGATTTTCCACAGAGCTGGACAGATTCCAGATGGATATTTCCTGGCAACTTTGGTAGTGAGAATAGAAGGGTTCACTGCTTATCAGTGTGGTTGCAAGGGTCATTGCCTTTGTGAAATGTTGAGCTACTAATGAAAGATTTGGAAAAGTTGAGTAGCTCCAACTAATAGAACTTTGATCATTCATGAATGTTGCCCTTAGAAGTGGTAAAATGGGAATGAAACTCAACAGATGATTATTATCCCAAGTAATAGAGCATCTTTCCATCTGGCTGGCATGCTTCCTTCTTTCTCTACGTCTCCTTTTGATCTGCTTTAATCGATATGCTTCAAATTTCTGCTTTTCCAGTTTTCTCATCAGTCTTACTTTCTTCAGCTTCTTTTCAGCTTTCATCCTTATTTGTCTCTCCTTGTGACTTGTTTTTAAACTCCTGCCTATGTTCTTCATAAAGCCACTTAATCCTCTTCTTGATCTTCTTGACCCGTCTTTTGATTTATCCAAATCATGAGTGTTGGTCTCTTCTTGAAGGTGTTTATCTTCTTTCACCATAGTTTCTTGACAGTCTCCTTTTTCATCTGATTCAGTCTTCTCAGCTTCAAAATTTGCAGAGCATTGTTCCCTTGATACATCATCTTCTTCAGCTACATCATTATCCTTGTTGAACTCAGGTGTTGAGTCTTTTTCAACTGGTTCAGTTTCCTGATCAGAACCCAAAAGGATTTCCTTTTCCTTTTCAGACAGGCTATTTTTAAGATATTCTGATCTTTCCTCTGAAGAGCCTGTAGATGTTTCCTCTTTTGAACTGCCAGGTGTTCTTTCTTCAGAATCCGAACTTGCTTCATCATCATCAATTTCTATCACCTGAGGTGGTCCTGCAGTGATTGAGCTTCTCCACTGTTCTCTGATTCTCCAACTTCTTCTTGGAGCAAAGTGAGGAACTTTCTTTTCTGTTTTCTTCTTCTTCTTCTTTACTTCAGATACTTTGGGATTCATCTTTTCCTTCTTAGCTTTCCCTGAACAGACATCTTTCCCTTCTTCAGCCTTCTCTATTTCAATGAATTTTCTTTTCTTCTCTGATTCCTGACTATCATAGATCACAAGAGTTTTGTTTCTTGATTGTTCATTTTCCTCCTGTAATATCTCCTCAGATATTTCTTCCATTTCCCTTTTTCCTTTTCCTTTCAATTTCACCTCCATCCTACTGCTGAAGCTCATAGAACCTCGTGACTTCTTACCTTTATTGGCATGAGGGTTCTTTTTCCAATCTTCAAACAACCTTGGAGTAATTCTTTTATTGCAGTTTAGAACTTCTCCTTCATCTTCCCCAATTTCATTTGCCAGCAATTTCTTCAAAATGATGCTTATGAATCTCCCATAAGGCATCTTGGGAGTTGGCTTTCCAGCTTCAGCCCGTGTCTTTGTATCATCTATCCATCTCTTTATCCACCCTAAGAGAACTGCTCCGAAGTTGATTTTCTTTCTTTGAGCAATAGCAGTCATCAGCCTCAGTTGATCTTCACTGATAGTATCATATGCAGTGTCTTTGCATAGAATACTCTTTCCAACAATATCAGCCAGAAACTCATACTGCTGAGGGAAATCTTTCTTCTTGATTCCTTTGAGAGGAGACTTCTTTTCATAGCCCTTCAATGTTAATCTTATCAAGAGAAACAATTCCTCCGCTTGGAATACCTAGACTGAGATTGATTTCAGAAACCCCAAATTGCAATGTGATTTCCTTAACCCTTGAGAAGAGGGTGTTACCTCGATAATCAGCGTTTGAAAAGAATTCTTTAACAAACGTAGAGAAAATCCTGGTGCTGGTTTCCAAACATTGGGTGAAACCAGCATTCTTGACCAGATGAAGAATATCTTTGAATTTCTGCTCTGTATCTCCGAATTTTTCAAAACAAACTCGATTTCCAGGAATGACTTGAAGAGATGCCATGATTAAACTGATTTGGAAATAGCACAGGGAGAGACACCAATATCGATTTAAGAAGAGTTTTCGATTTCTAGGGTTTTGATGAGTTTTGGGAGAATGGGTATTGACAACTGACGGGAAATGACCATTGTCAGTTTAAAATCAAGACTTATGCTAGTTCCCTCTTATTTTTGCAGAGTATACGTGTCAGATACTCATTTGAAGAACGTGGGTTTAACCTTTTTATTTTCCATAACTGAAGCACATCAAGTATTCTAACCCACTTGAGTTTGAAGGGAGTGAGGTTCACTTTCTCTGTTGTAAGCTTGACCAGTTCGTAGAGTTGGCTGCAAGAAACTCAACCATCATCCTTTCAATAGATGACCTTGATAAACTGGTGTGAATTGTATGCTGACAAAAGGCTATGAAGGAGTCTATGGGAAAGATATTGTTATGAGATGCAAACGTAGACTCAATGTTCTACGATCAGGAAGATGATCATGGTGACTCTACGATTTGGGATGATATGGCTTGCTTGGTTATCAGTCATAGAATTTAGAGTTTATGATAGAATAGATAAGTGCATTTGGTTCATCAATCACATTGTTTTGGGACTTTATGAATGGAATGAGAAAGGTAGTCCAATAAATAACCGATTTA
Organism: Hedera helix; assembly: GCA_947179155.2. Taxonomy (NCBI): domain Eukaryota; kingdom Viridiplantae; phylum Streptophyta; class Magnoliopsida; order Apiales; family Araliaceae; genus Hedera; species Hedera helix. The sequence goes on along the minus strand of OX359285.1, from coordinate 8,098,365 downwards.
CCTTCTGCTTTCCTTCTTAAGACGTAGAGTTGACATAGAATAATCCAAATTGTCTTCTGAAGAGTTTTGTACTTCTGAGCTTGCTTTCTTACTCTACTACTTGGCTTTGTTACTTTACGATCTTGTCTGAAGTGTAATCGTAGAGTCATGATTGGTACTGCTCTACGATCTCTGTTAATACTAGAGGCTTTAGATGAATTCAGAGATCTTTGTTAAGCCTATTTGACAGCTCAAGGACAGCCTTCTGAATGGAATTTGTAAGGATCGTTGTCAAGACTCTGATTTCTTAAGAAAAGATTATTCTTTGATTTTGCTGGTTTCGTAGAATTGATATAGAGAGTCGTAGAGTGTCTGACTGAGTTGACTCTACGATCTTGAGAGCGAGCTTTATAACGAGGAGTCAGTTCTACGTTCTTTGGAGAAGACACTTCAGTTTGCCAAGCCTTAATACTGCGATCGTCTGACAGACTCTACGATCCTTCTTTGTGAGATGAACTTCCTTCTTACTTGAATGATCTTTTATTTTACCATGATATTAGTGACAACATATCTAACAAGTTTCACTAAATCAATAGGTGAGTTCAAAGATCAATAGATGCCTCCCTTTATGACCAGTTTCTTTCTCTTCTAGAGAATCCCAATATTCAAATCTTCTTCATGCATCAGTATTCAGACTTCACTCAATCTATCAAAGATTGGCTTCCTTGAGATATCCTGCAGATTCGTTGAGTAGGGCATACTCCGAAATTCATCGTTGAGTCTCAGAACAAATTTCTCCACCTTCTTTATATCGTTGAGCTTTCCTCTTGAGGCTGTGGCATTGTTTCCTTCCTGTTGATCTGCTTGGCTTATCTTCATCCAGAATGACTTGTGAGGATGTATGCTTATTCAAAGACTTCTGGTTTAGTATTTCATGGAGCTGACTTCTTCATGGAATCAAGCTGATGATACTTCAATCACTTCAAGCTTAGAGTTTCTTCTGATGCATTCCACCTTGGAGAGCCTACTGCCAAAGGTTATGAGAGTGATCTTTTCTTTGAGATGAACTTTTCCTCTTTTCACAGATTGAAGGGTGATTTCTGAAACTTAGGGTAAATCATTCATGATTACTCATTTTTGCCTTGATCTACTCACCCCTCTCATTCATAGATAGTTTTGAAGAATTTTGACACTAAGAGCATTTGCCTTTTAAGTCTGAGCATGTACACATGGTGTGCCTGGCAAGGACTTCTTCATTATATGAGCTGCTTTGTACATGAATGAGGTTCTTCAACTCTTATTGATCTTTAATGAGCTGCAGAATGATTCTTAGATCCGGTGATCATTGATAAACATATATGTCCATTCATTCGTGCTGAGTTGATTTCCAGGTCTCGGGCCTGATAACTGTGATTTGGAGGAATGACTTTGAAAACTCATCACCAAGGATATTGCAGTGAAGTATACAACTGTGATTCGATCTTCCTCTCAATTTCAGATAAGTAGTTCCAGAAGATCGTTGAAGACTTTTGAATTAGATTCCTTTAAAAACCAGTTAAGCTAGAGATCATCCACCAGAAGAAATGAGAAATGTTGCCTGTGGATATTATCATTGATTGCCACAAAAAACATGGCTTGACAGAACTCTTGAGGCTGCTTTAAAATAAATGAAGTACTTCCTCAGACACACATCTTCAGATAAGATCCTTAGAATAAAAGACCTTAAGCTTATCGGAAAGCTTAATGCTGAGCCCATCGAGTGAATATAGATTAGAGACTGATTCCAGTTGCTGACAGTTGGTAGATAGAAAAAATATTGAACAATTCAAGCATAGATTTCTGTTGAGCTTGCTTCTGCTTCAAACTTTTAGAACCGGTGAGAAATAGATTTGTTAGTGCTTGGTACAGTGATGCTTCCTTAGAGAAGAATAGGATCCGGTGTCCTTTGGCATCAAGATTTGAACTTCCCAGTTTGTTTGAAGGCAAAAATACACGTTTGTATTCTTCAAGTGAATCAGTTAATAATTCTTGTCAACAGAACGTCCTTTTGATTTCTTCAACTTGCAGCACCGGATTAACTTTGAAAGTTCACTCGATAGCATCTTTGCTGAGATCATCTGAATTTGTATTAGGAAGTATTAATATCAATTAATATTCAGCATTAGACAGGGAATTACTCAACATTCAATTAGTACCTGAAAGAAAAACATTATTTTGTAAGCTTGTTCAAACAAAGTGTTTTACTTCAATTCTTAAACTCAAAAACAGAAATTTGCCAGTGCCATAGGATCTACTCAAAGCGTAGCTTTAAAAGTTCGTGAGAACCTGCTCTGATACCAATTATTAGTCCTCAGAGGCACACAAGTGATCTAGAAGGGGGGGGGGGTTGAATAGATCTCTTAGAAACTTTTTTCTTTAAGAGTTCATTACCAAATAATTTGTTTGATCAAGATTTGTTTGCACAGCGGAATATTAGTTTGAAAAACACCCCTTATAGATTTGTAAAACTTCTCCGTTGAGTTTAAGATTAAGTTGAAGAAAGTCATTTGTTAAGTAAACTAATTCACAGTCATATGTATATATATATATATATATATATATATATATATATATATATATATATATATATATATATATGTATGAGACAAAATGTAAATGACTGAAAGTAAATGACACCAGAGAGTTTAAAGTGGTTCGGAGACTGAATAACTCCTACTCCACTCTTCTATTACAACTAGTAGGAAATCCACTAAGGATGGTTCATACGGAACCCTTCAAGCTCATTAGCCTGGAAACTCTGGTTCACTAAGAACCCTTCAAACCCAGCAGGCTTGGTTAGTTTAGTCACAAAGACAAGAACATTACTGCCCTCTTCAAGTCCAGCAGACTTGGCTCCTTTAGTCACTATGACAAGGACTACTGCCCTCTTCAAGTCCAACAGACTTGGCTCCCTGATCGTTTGAAAGAGGTTGGAGTTGCTACTGAGTTGTACTTTAAGTCCTATTGTCTTTAAACACTCAGTAGCAGGGTGTGATCATTCCTGGGATAATATTGAGTTCGGGAATAATGCTTGACTTCTTTATATGCTCAATATCTTCTTGTGATCACCCATTGTGCTGTTAGGTTTTTGTACTTCAGCTCCTTTGGTACTTGATAACTTCTCGAGATGAACTCCTGAGATGACTGTGATGCTCCTTTCTTTTGGTACTCAGTTGTTCCTTCTTATCATAGACAGATTATAGCTTCTCGGGATGGGCTTCTGAGATGACTGTAATGCTCCTTCCTTTTGGTACTCAGTTGCTACCATGTATGTATCAAGTTGGCGTTTAAGCTTCTCTCTTCCATGTACCTAGCAGCTCTGAACACTTCTTCTGTAATAGAGTTATTTATCTCTATGTCTTTCTCAATTCAGTGTTAGTGTTCTGATGGATCGTAGAGTCCTTCAGCATCTTCATTTTCTGTTTCACTCTACGATCGGTTGTTTTCTACCATCATCTCTCTCGTGTATTTTTCAATAACTGCAACAACTTTTCTTTTTGTTCGTCCTGTAAGCCTTTATATCTCTGAGCATATATTACCGTTGAATGAAATCCCGTTTGTTTCATTTGGCTTTGTGCAGATCCTTAATATCTTCAATGTTGACTTTCTTGCTGCTCGTGTCAGTGCTTTTTCCTTTTATGACATGTTCTGATATATTAACATGTAGCTCAGCTTTCTCTGAATTTATAGCCGTTGCACTTCCAGAGTTGTTCAGTAAGGATTATTATTTCCTTTGTTAATTAATCTTCTGATTCATCAATAAATACATTCCTTGACTTTTAGAACCAACTGTTCTGATGCATTCAGAGATGTCCCATTGGTCTGACTTTATTCACCATTTTCCTGAGCAGTGGGTCCTGACTTATAGTCGTTTAGGCACAAAGTCTGCTACGACTCTGACATGCATCTGTATCTCAACATCACTTAAACTTTCTTTAATCTGGGCGAGGAGTATACTCTTTTCTCTTGCACCATATAGCCGTCCTGTTAGTCTACTTGTTCTGTTCTGAATAATGAACTCGTTGAGTGATAGACTGTCTACTTTGTTTCTGCGAATTCAGCTTCATGAAAGTTACTTGAGGTATGTCAAGTGAAACGTTGAGTTAGAACGATCTTTTCTCTAATTCTGCGACCTTGTTGTTCTGGTCAGATCGTAGAGTTTGTGCTTGCAATGCTTTGCTTTGATTTCGTTCTACGATCTTGTAGGTTTGATCAGATCGTAGAGTTAGTTAACTGTAGTGCTTCTTAGTGGAATCGTTGAGTTGCAGTCTGTGTTGCTTCATCCTTTAATTCTACTCAACGATTGTTCCATGTGTATAGCAATCTTCTGTATTGCCTTGTCATTCTGTTCCACTCTACGATCTCTTCTTTCTGTGTAAATTCCAGTCCTTGTAAGCTTGCTCATCAAGTTTACTCTACGATTTTGCTAGAGAGTGTGTATCGTAGAGTACATTTCTTCTCTGGATCAGCGTTATCTGCAGGCTAGCTTGGCTGACTGTTCGACGGTCGTAGAGTTCAGCTCTACGATTTGTACTTGAACAGTTCTTAAATTTTGCTTGTATATCATGTAGACTTCTTGCACTTCTGACTCTCTTTGATGATCGTAGAGTTATCCTGGTAAGGAGTCGTAGAGTTAACTCTACGATCTATACAGAAACGTTGAGTCTTCTTTGCTTGGAATCGTTGAGTCCACTCTACGATTTAATAGCCTGATCAACCTAACATATTTGATCTTTTCTAACTAAGTCCTTTCTTACATTATTACATCATTACATATTGAAAGGACATTTACAGACTCTGTCATGCACAAATTTAACACTGATTCATCTTTAAGCAACTCTGCTTATATCATACAACGTTTATGCAGAATGACTTTTATTGAAAGATCAACCTAACATTTCTGATCTTTAAAATCTAAGTCCTTTGTACACATATAATTAAAAAGGACTTTACAACATTATAACCTGATAACTTTCATTCTCTTTAATAAGAAACAGATAGTTTATAGCAAGATCATATTTGTTTAAACAAGTGTGCAAATCACATTATTTGAAATGAGTAATATGCACACATGACAATGTAAACCCACAATTAGATTAACATATAATCATTTTGTCAAATATCCACATAAGCACTTTTAGAACATCTAAGCACGTAATCAAGTAAGCACATAAGCATATTAACACATATGCACTTTCAGAGTGTCTAAGCACATAATCAATTAAGCACATAAGCACATTAACACAAATGCACTTTGTCAGATACATATTGACAATTAACCATATAAGCACATTATAAAATCACTTTGTCAAATAACCACATAACCACATTTAGCCCAGTCCTTTTTGCACAACAGTCATCATCATCAAATCAAAACAACATTCAACAGTTTTCATTCAATCTTGAAAGGGGTTTTTCAAACTTATATTATGTTGTTCAAATTAAGTAAATTTATCTTGCTTAATTACTTGGTAATAAATTTTTTTAAAAAAATTTAAAAAATTTATTCAACCCATTTTCTAAATTATTTTGAGTGACTTTGAGAATAACAATATTTTTAAATATAAAATTGAAATAGATTAATTTTGTTTTAGAAAATAAAATTTTAAAAATTGTAAGATATCTAGATAGTACTACTAATTACAGGATTAATTATTTTTAAAAGTTAAATAAATCTCATCGATATTAAAATTTTAAAAACATTTTAAATTAACTTTAAATTATAAAAAAGAAATCAATAATTAATTAAGAGCATTCACCGGATCTGTTCACATTAAAGGGAGGAACATCACAATTGTGGCTTTATAATATAGTTACTTCTATCTAAAAGTTCTTGCATTATTGGTAAGTTAAAAAGTCGTACTATTAAAATTTGAAAGATGAAGAATACAAGAAATCTTCTATACAAAGAAATTGAATAAAAAAGTCTACATAGTGTGGTAGTGATAATTTTAGTTGACCCAAATCTTCTCACTTACTAAGGCCCTTGGGATTCAAGATAAATATTAATCATCGGTTGACAAGAAGCTACACCCAACCACATCCATAAGGTTAGGGGGGTCAAATTCTCCCCAGATGATACTAGTGAGAGTTGGTAAGTCATTGGATTTATCTTACACTGAGGGTGCTAGGATAGTTGGTGGAGAGGAGAGGAGAGGAGGGAGTAGGGGGAGGGTAGGGGTTGGATTCTATAAATGTATGAATGTTTAGGTTGAGTTTGATAAAATTAAATAATTAAGAATTGAATAATCAGGATATCTTAATAAGTTAGATAATTTAAATTTAAATAATTATTTGATAACTAAAAAGTGAACTGTCTCTTAATGACACTATTTTATTATTTTAAAGAGTAAATTTTATTTAATAATTTTAAATATTTAATTTAATAAAAATGAGTGCATAATATTGTTGAATATATTTATATAAAAAACTTACTAATTTTTTTTATTAAGAGACAACTCTTAATAATTTAGATTTAATTTTATGTCTTATCGATTAAGAGACATTAAGAGAAAAGTAAAATTTTAATAAACAACTTTTGCCTTTTATCGATTTAAACATGGGCTCATTAAGAGATAAACAAACACAATCTAATGATATTAAATTATTATTTTTTTTACAAAAATGGGATATTAACATTTTATTTCAAGAAAATGAATAATAGTATAATACTAATAGAGATGTTTTATATGCAACAGATAACATGTGGGATCTTCAATTTCATGATATTATTTTTTTTATAGTCGGAATATAATTCATTCAACATATAAATCATTTTCGATGCTAAAATTATACCAATTTCATATTGATTGGCATTTTTCTTATGGGCCAGTGTGACATGGATGATGGATTTAAGACTTGTTAAAAAAATTAAATTATGCAAATATATATATATATATATATATATATATATATATATATATATATATATATATATATATATATTTAAGTATATATTATATATTTTAATAACTCTTAAATATGTTTTTAATTATTTTCAATATTTTAAAAAATGTTTTAAATAAATACTAACAAAAATAAGAAGCTCACGTTACTTGTCCTATAAAAGGCTAATTACCCAAAATTATTGGGGGTAAATGTATAAAATTAATTGTCTTATAAAAGGCTAAAAGTTTTTGGGCCTCCATCTTGTATTAGCGTGCAGTATTCACAATGGTAACCATAAGGCAACAATGGACTCAACTCTGAAGAATCTAGGGTTCTATCTCAGGTACGCTCAAACCTAGAGCTCGATTTCTTTTTTATCTGCGATCTATATACACATATCTAAATAAATTATTACACGCACTGGATTCCCCTACTGTGTGTAAAAATGGCTTCTGAGATCAAAGAGGGTGGGTTGAAGAAACTCGAGTACCTCTCACTGGTCTCGAAGGTTTGTACGGAGCTTGAATCTCATTTAGGTTTTGGGGATAAAGTTTTGGCAGAATTTATAACCGAATTAGGTCGAGATTGCGAAACGGTTGATAAATTTGATTCCAAGTTGAAAGAAAATGGTGCGGAGATGCCTGATTATTTTGTGCGTACATTGTTAACTATAATTCACGCAATTTTGCCTCCGAATGTGAAATCGAAGTCCGACATAGAGTCGAAGAAAGATGGGAAGGGTAATAAATCAAGTTTTCCGGCGTTGAATATATCTGACAGTAGAGACAGAGTGAAGGAGTTGGAGAGAGAGATTGCGATGGAGGCGAAGGAGAGGCAGGGGAGGGATGGTGAAGAAGAAGAAAAGAAATATAGAGGGAGGGATAGAGATAGAGACCGGGACAGGGACAGGGACAGAGACAGAGACAGAGACAGAGACAGAGACAGAGACAGAAAAAGGGAGAGGCATAGAGATGACCGAGAAATTAGAGGGGAAAGGCGTAGAGATAGGGATGAGGAAGATGATAGAGGGGATTTCAGGAGTAAAGAAAGGTACAAAGATAGAAATGAGAAGAATCGGAGAGATGGGTATGAAGAGGATGGGAATAAGAAGCCGAATAGGTATCAATCTGGTGAGCCAGAGCTGTATCAGGTTTATAAGGGTAGGGTGTCAAGAGTGATGGACACAGGTTGTTTTGTTCAGCTCAATGAGCTTAGGGGTAAAGAGGGTCTGGTTCATGTGTCTCAGATGGCAACTAGGAGGATTTTGAATGCTAAGGATGTTGTGAAACGGGATCAAGAGGTTTATGTGAAAGTGATATCGATTTCGGGTCAGAAGTTGAGTTTATCGATGAGAGATGTTGATCAGAATACAGGTCAGGATTTGCTACCTCTGAAGAAGAGCTCAGAGGATGATTCTTTTAGGACAAATCCTTCAGGTTTGAATAATGGGGGGCCTACTACTAGGACTGGTCTTTCAGGGATTAGAATTACTGAAGAGGATGCTGGTGTTCCCTCACGCCGACCTTTGAAGAGAATGAGTTCACCCGAAAGATGGGAAGCACAACAGCTGATTGCTTCTGGTGTTTTGAGCGTGAAGGAGTATCCCATGTATGATGATGAAACAGATGGTCTCCTCTATGAAGAGGAAGGTGCTGATGAAGAGCTGGAGATTGAGATGAATGAGGATGAACCTGCCTTCTTGAATGGCCAAACCCGATATTCTATGGACATGTCACCAGTTAAAATATTCAAGAACCCCGAGGGGTCTTTGAGTCGTGCAGCAGCTCTTCAGTCAGCTCTTATAAAGGAGAGGAGAGAAGTAAGGGAGCAGCAGCAGAGGACCATGCTTGATTCCATCCCAAAAGATCTCAACAGACCGTGGGAAGACCCAATGCCTGAGACTGGAGAGAGGCATCTAGCGCAGGAGCTAAGGGGTGTGGGTTTGTCTGCATATGACATGCCCGAATGGAAGAAAGATGCTTTTGGTAAAGCCCTCACTTTTGGGCAGAGATCAAAGCTGTCCATCCAAGACCAGAGGAAGAGCTTGCCCATTTACAAATTGAAGAAGGAATTGGTTCAGGCTGTACATGAAAATCAGGTTCTGGTTGTCATTGGTGAGACAGGTTCGGGAAAGACAACGCAAGTGACACAGTACCTAGCTGAAGCAGGTTACACTACCAGCGGTAAGATTGGATGTACTCAGCCCCGTAGGGTGGCCGCAATGTCTGTGGCTAAGAGAGTTGCTGAAGAGTTTGGCTGTCGTTTAGGGGAGGAAGTTGGGTATGCCATTCGATTTGAGGATTGTACTGGTCCGGATACTGTTATAAAGTACATGACTGACGGTATGCTCATGAGGGAGATTCTTATTGATGAAAATTTATCTCAATACTCTATCATAATGCTTGATGAAGCTCATGAGAGGACAATCCACACTGATGTCCTTTTTGGGCTACTGAAAAAGCTTGTGCAAAGGCGGCCTGACCTTCGTTTGATTGTCACATCTGCCACATTGGATGCTGAGAAATTTTCAGGTTATTTCTTTAGTTGCAATATATTCACCATCCCTGGAAGAACTTTTCCAGTAGAGATACTGTACACCAAACAGCCAGAAAGTGACTACCTAGATGCAGCTCTGATTACTGTCATGCAGATTCACTTGACTGAACCGGAAGGTGACATCCTTGTCTTCTTGACTGGTCAGGAGGAGATTGATCATGCATGCCAGTGTCTTTATGAGAGGATAAAAGGGCTGGGTAAGAATGTGCCTGAGCTAATCATTTTACCAGTCTACAGTGCCCTACCAAGTGAAATGCAATCCAGAATTTTTGATCCTGCCCCTCCAGGAAAAAGGAAAGTGGTAGTTGCAACTAATATTGCTGAAGCTTCTTTGACAATTGATGGGATATTTTATGTCATTGATCCTGGATTTGCAAAGCAGAATGTGTACAATCCTAAACAGGGGCTTGATTCTCTGGTCATAACTCCTATCTCCCAAGCATCAGCGAAGCAACGAGCTGGGCGTGCAGGACGAACCGGACCAGGAAAGTGTTACCGCCTTTACACAGAGAGTGCTTTTCACAACGAGATGTCCCCCACCTCAATACCTGAAATCCAAAGAATAAATCTTGGAGTCACTACTCTCAACATGAAAGCAATGGGAATAAATGATCTTCTGTCTTTTGATTTTATGGACCCTCCTTCTCCTCAAGCTCTCATTTCTGCCATGGAACAGCTGTACAGTCTAGGAGCTCTTGATGAGGAGGGGCTTCTTACCAAATTGGGTAGGAAAATGGCAGAATTTCCAATTGATCCTCCATTATCGAAGATGCTCCTTGCCAGTGTAGACCTCGGTTGTAGTGATGAGATTCTGACTATCATAGCAATGATTACAACTGGAAACATATTCTACAGGCCCAGGGAAAAACAAGCTCAAGCTGATCAAAAAAGGGCCAAGTTTTTCCAGCCCGAAGGAGATCATCTGACATTGCTTGCTGTATATGAGGCTTGGAAAGCAAAAAATTTCTCTGGACCATGGTGTTTTGAGAATTTTGTCCAATCAAGATCTCTAAGGAGGGCTCAAGATGTGCGAAAGCAGCTCCTTTCTATCATGGATAGGTAATGTTTTTCTATCTTGCTTTCTGATATTTACAATAAACAGGTAATTGATTTCTGTTGGTGGCTCTTGCTTCTTGTTGTATACCACAATTCTTAGTTGTTAGACATCATAATTGCAAGCCACCTATGGCATGAATGTGTGTGTGTGTGTGTATATCATAGTTGTATTGATGAGATTCTGAATATCTAATGTTTGTTGGAGAAATTTTTCTTTGTTTTAGTGAACTTGACTGTGTTGCCCTTCATTTCTTCAGTAGAAGGCCAGTAGATTTTCTTATAGAATTTCAAAGTCGTTCAAGTAAACATAAATATTATTACTTTGGTCATGCATTGTATACTTGCTGTTATCTATTGTCTTGACTCTTTCTACACATCCTGAATGAGCCTAGTTCCTGAGCTGAAAAAAGTTGATGTACTTCTGATTTTTGACTCTTGTTTGAATTCTGGAGTAGCCATTTTTGCTCATAATTCTTACAATGTTTTGACATTTTGTACAAGAAGACTTCTCTTTTAGATTCTGCTGTGCCATGGGGGCCTTAAGGGGGTATGTTTTTGTGGCTATTGGAGGGCTGGATTTTCTCTTTTGGTCTTCTTTTATATTGGTTTGGTGTAGGTGAACTTGTCCCCCATTCTATTATATCCTCTTTTTTCTTTCGATGATATTTCTTCTTTTATGAGATAAATAAATAAATAAATCTCTCTCTCTCTCTCCTCTTCCGGCATTGCTAGTGTTGATGTTCTCTTACCTGCCACTGCCTTTTGGTCTTGTACATTTGGCAGTTGTTGTAGATGTTCTTTCGGCTTTTTGTTGTCTGATTTCAAATACTGACAATCACACGCAAGCATATGCGATCAGCAAGTAATATAGAGTGTCGAACCCACAGAGATATATGCCTAATAAATTTCAATTACTAATTTTATATTAATTCGATTTTATTTAAACAAACCCAATTTTTAACTATGATTAAAATTAAATTAAAACTAAAGCTGAAATTTAACACAAAGATTGAATACCAGATATTAAAAGCTTAAGATTACAATATCATATGAATATATTCTCTATATTACCAACTATTAAATTCAATAGAGTTGTTAACTAGGAATTCATGAATATTTATTAAATCTTTTCCCAAAGATCACATAAAAATATTTACTCCAATTAAATTTGTTATATTCCTATGCAAAATAAATGAAATAAACTCATTAAAACTCAATTCTCATTCAAGTTACATGTAGCTTATATATATTCATATTCTATACACAACCCTAGTTATTCAATTCACAAAATAACTACGAATACATGCTATCACATTCAGATCTAACCCTAAATTTCATCTTCCAAATTCTTCTAGTTCCGAATTCATTTAGGGTATCCCGCTAATTGTTGGCCAAACAATCAATAATGATGCACAAAACATGATAGATAACTCAATATAGATCAAAAATTGAGAAAATAATAGATAATCAATTCATGCTAGTAAAATGTTCAATTATAGCCTTAATATAGAATTTAGTTCATAATGGAATCAAAAACCAAAACAATCACAGTAGTCAACATCTTAGTACAAAACTGAGAAAAGAATAACTCTAATGGGATCTCTTCACTCTCCAATCTTCCGTCTTGATTTCCTTGTGTGGCTCTTTGATTCTCCAAGTTTTCAATTGTAATCTCCAATCGTCATGAAAAGGTCCTCCTTTTCCCCATTGAAATTAGGGTTTTAGAGCATCCAAAACCAAGTAGGAATGAATAAGTTCGATCAAAAATTGAAATCCAGCCTAAACCTGCTTCTGCGACCCAACGCCCCGGTGCTGGGATTAACACTGTCTACAGCGCCCGGGCACTCTTAAACAAAATCTTCAAAATGGACACAACGCTACGACGCTATCTTCTTCATAAATCTTGGGCACTGCAGCGCTCCACTGATACTCCGAATTTACAAGTTTGCCATCAAAAGTCAAAAATTTACAGATTTGCCACTCAATTGCCTTTTCCTACAAAATAAATAAAAAGTACTAAAATTACTTAAAGATAGCAAAATATTATGTTCAAAAGTGTACGATTCGTATATATAATTCTCACTCATCACTTTTCTATTTCATTAAATGTTTTTTAGCAGATGTTTCTTTAGATTTTTTTTCCTCGGACATGTTTCTTTAGATTTTTTTTCCTCGGACATGTTTCTTTAGATGTAGTGGTTTTAAAGTGCACTTCTCGATAGACTTCACGATACGCTTGTGTGAGGTGGTCATTGTCCGGATCGTTTCTAGCAAAGTTGTAGGTGGAACACCAACGATACTGCAGCCCTTCACTTATACCAAGGTTCTTGAATGAATAAATAATAAAATATCAAGTGTTTTCTTGAGAGAGTTCTTCTCTTTAGTTCTTTGAGAACTTGTAAGCGTAACGAAGTGTTCCATGGATCGACTTATCAACCAATCATCCATCATTGGTTGTGGCGCCTTCTACTTGTACCAATGTTCTTGTTTATATATAAGCAACGGGTCGAGATCCTATTCAACACCGACATCCTTATACCAAGGTTCTTGCCTCTATAAACGGGTCGCAGTTCCACCAATCCGCCTGTTCTAGAAATGATCTTGGGTAGCTTCATCTCACGAGTCAACCACTTCATGCCATGAAGCTCATATCACTTCTCATAAACATTCTCTTACTGTGGCTAAATTTTTTTCCAAACTTGCTACAGTTCTTATGCATAATATGTTATATATGAACTTCTAGCCATGAACCCTTGCTTTTTATAGCCCAATAATGATGTAACAATGTCCATTGAGAAAGCTGTTTTGAGCAAATGACTGAAAAGCACTTGTTTTTGTGCAATAATTTTCTGAGATACTAATATCAGTAATATGTATACTTCTAAAATGTCAAATGTCTCTTTATATAAGGTTCCAAGATTCTGATTCGTATTTTTGTTGTTCAGGTACAAATTGGACGTTGTTAGTGCTGGGAAGAACTTTACGAAGATAAGGAAGGCCATGACAGCCGGATTTTTCTTCCATGCAGCTAGGAAGGATCCACAGGAGGGATATCGAACTCTAGTAGAGAACCAACCAGTTTATATCCACCCCAGCAGTGCTCTTTTTCAGAGACAACCGGACTGGGTCATCTACCACGAGTTGGTGATGACAACAAAAGAGTACATGCGTGAGGTCACTGTTGTTGATCCCAAGTGGCTTGTGGAGCTAGCACCTAGATTCTTCAAAGTGGCTGATCCTACGAAAATGAGCAAGCGCAAACGTCAAGAACGTATCGAGCCACTTTATGACAGATATCATGAGCCTAATTCTTGGCGTTTGAGTAAAAGGCGTGCTTAGTTTCATGCTTTTCAAGATTGCGGGTTGGTACCGGATCTCAATGTGTTTACCTTTCTGTTGTAAATGTACCTTGATATAATTTTTAGAGGGGGATTTACACTTGAAAGACAATAAGGTTGGTGTGGAGGTTTTTTCCCTAAATTTCTAGGATGTTTACCTTTTGTACTTTTGTTCTTTATGATATATTTATTCTAAATGTGGTAGTTTGTAAATGTGCCGAGGATGCAAATGTTAAATTGTTATCTTTCATCTGTCCGTGGGTTGCTGTTAACAGTTCGGCTAAAGCAGCCCCCTTCTAGATTTTCAAATTTCTTATGAACCTTTCAAGGAAACCAAATCAGGAAGGACTCGATCGTTCATGTCCAAATTTAACTTGTACCTGGTGTAGTTCGTTTTAACCAAGTATTGTAAATGTGTTGTCTTACACCAGTGCTAGCAGATCCCTTTACGTAATAGTCCTATTGTTAAATTTGCAAATTCTTAAGTACTCATATATTTTTCTTCCATTCTTATTCTTAAATAAATTGATTGTTTAGTTTAGTAATGGTGGCATGATAATAAAATTGTGATGTTAAATACAAGTATGCTGTACAAGAAAATTTGACTCTTTTTTGGGGAATTTTCGCAATTGAGGCTTCTTCTTTTGTTAAATAGAAGAGGAGAAAACTATACATGCATTGATCTTCTAGCGTTTCTTGTATATGGATTTTGAAACATACTTGAAGTCTGAGAGGTTCTCCTGCTTGTCTATTCTTTTGAATATTTTTTGTTCTTGATTTAGCAGCGTGCCATGACTGCATTATGTACATGTTCTTATATTTTAACATGTTGGCACTCGTTGGACTTCAACTTTCTTCCCAGCAAATGCGATGCTCTTAATAGATGAATCTCCATACAATAATAAATATTATAAATTATTTAAATAATATTATTAATCGTAAGTTTATTATTTCATAATTTTTAATAAATTATTTTAATTTTAATTAAAAATATTTTAAATTAATTTTTAAAAGTCAATAATATTAATAATATTGATCTGAACACATGGAGGATGTTCATTCTTATACTGTTATCAATCAGATTATAGGATCATTTGTATTGTATCCCCCGATAAATCCGCCAGCTAAGGAGCTCAGCCCCAATTTGAACAAAACCCAGGTAATAACTTTCCTGATTTTTCTTAATTCATTTTCTTTTGATTTCTTGATCAGATTGAAATGTACCCATTACTAGTTGATCGAAAGCTAGTATTTCTTTTGATTTCTTAATTCATGCTTTTTGATTTCTTGATCGTACAAGAGTAAGATTGAAAAGTGGCCATCTGAATATTTCTATCAATTCAAGTGCTGGTATCAGTGATAAATGAGATTGAGCAATACTGTCGTCACATGGGCTTCATTTCCAGTCTATACCCCAACTAGTTTGTGATAAAAGATGTTGAGTTTGGTTAATTGTACTTATTGCATCTCTGACTATATGATGACATTTTCTAGTTTTCGTGGTTTGCAATGTTTCAGAAACGCAGCCGCAGAGAATTATAATACAAAACAACTATGGTGAAAAACTTGTAGGTTTATTACGTGAAATTGGGTCTGTGGAGATTGTAGTTTTATGTCACGGTTTTGGATCAACAAAGGTCTGTAATTTGTCAAGGCAGGAGTGCTGAAGGAATTAGTTTAGCAGCACCTGATTAACGATATAGCCATTGAAGGGAGGCAGTAGTAAAACGAAGTCGTTTCAGCATTCATTGTTAAAGACTAAACGAAGTCGTTTCAGGATTACTGTCTAGCTAGTCTATTAAGTATTGAATGAGAGAGAGAGAGAGTGAGAGCACGTGACTAGCAAGTATTTGCTTAGTTTGTTATATCAGAGCAGCTGGCACAAGAGTTATAAATAAGCAACAGAGCTGCATGAAGGGGCATGATTTTGATGAAAGAAATTTTATCTTCATTTTCCTTTCCTGCCAGTTACTTTCTCTCTTAGTCTCTCTGTATTTTCTGTTTAGCTTGTGACATTTGGTATCAGAGCAACCTTGGGCCAACAATGACTGAATCCGCTGTGAAACCGAGTCTTCAAAAGCATGAGAAAGATCTCAAAACCTTGGAAGGTAGGATGGATCAGCTACAGGAGTCGATGACCAGGAGTTTTGAGTAGTCGTCAGCACAAATCGGAGCTATGGGAAGTCAGATTACTGAAATCAGCCAGAAGCTACAGTCCACCAGTGAGGAAGTAGCTCAGAAGATTATAGAGGCTATTGTTGCATTTCGGCAATCGGAGAAGGGAAAAACACCCCCAACTGAGGTTTCATGCGACCAATCGAGTGAAGTTTTAGCGATGCAAGATTACAGTATTCCTTTCTCTGGCGGTGATCCTTGCGAATTCATTCGTGGTTATGAAGAATTTTTCTAGTTAAATCCTATGACTGAAATATATGTGATTCAATATGTCATGTAGGATTTTGAGGGAGAAGCACTGGAATGGTACTATAAGTATGTTGAAGAAAATTTTATGGACACATGGACTCTAGATTGTTGGGGAGACTTTGTTGCCGAGATATATCAAATTTTCAAGTTCTCAAGGTTGAGTCTCAGGTACTTGTTGAAAGGGCTGAAACAGAAATGATAAAAGTGAGTGAATCAAAGTTTGTGGGGAATGAATCTTTTGAAGTTATACACAACTTGTTTGCTATAATACCTGACCCAGTCAAAAATATAGAATAAAGCCTTCGAGAGAAATTTGTGAAGGAAGAGGAGGTACTTTTGAAAATCAATTGCGAATTCAAATTTTTACTAGCAATGATTGAATATGTAAATTTTCACCAAGTTTTGAGGTATGATTTTGATTGTTGGAATTACTGTTTAAGCATTGGTTTACATTTTGGCTTTGATCCTGGAGATTTGTTACAGTTGATTAAATTTTTGGGAATAAATTCTTATGATTTAACCAATATTCTTCAAAATGTCTTCACTCATAGTAATAGTAGTATGGGATCTTGTGGGATAAATTTTTTGGAATTTGGGTAGGATAGTGGCTAGGAGGTAGCAATGAAGCATAAGAATAGATCAGGGAGCAGACGAGCAGTTCCGGAAAATCATGGGCAACTCCAAATCCCAATCTTAAAGCATGGGGCCATCCAGATGATGTGCAGAAACTTGGTTTTTAAGAAGGATTAGGAGAGGCTACTGCCAATGACTAGGCATCACCAACAGCTAAGCCTATAAGGGCTGCTGGCAGAGGAAATGGTAGGTACCAGTCACCCAACAGAGGTTGTGAGAACTGTGGAGAAACAGTTGTAATTACTCCTCATCTGAAGCGTGGGTGGGAATGACATGATAGATCGTCTTTAACCCAGTCTTTCGAAGTTAGGCCACCTTCTAAAATGGAAAATGATGATCTAATAGGTGACAAATATGATTCATATGAAAGCCAAAAGAGCCACGAGACATGTAAGAAGAGCAAATGGTTCAAGTTTTTTGAAAATTTGGATAGTCTGACGGTAGAGCAGATCAATGAACCAGCTAGACAGTGGCACTATTCAACATGCCAAGGTGGGCCTAGTGCTATTTACTGGTATCGTGGTCTGAAGCCCTTTATAGCATATGCAAAACAGTATGTTTTTATTTCACTTCCTCACTTTTATGTTAAAGAAATGGGCACTGATAAAGTGGAGGACCTCATACTAAAGATAAATGAATTAGGGCTGAGTGTGACCCCTCATCTATTAAACAAAATGACAACGCTTTATGTAGCCAATTCTCAGTTTGATAATAAAGTATTGTTTGTGATCCGACACATAAAGCAAAACAAGATACCCAGGAATGTCCTTTCCCACAACCTCTGGATGACTACATATGGTGAGGTATCTGGTGTTTCATCAGCAAAGATAGTTTATAAGGAAATGGTAAGTGAGAATCATGTTGAAGTGGGATGGAATTCTCTCGCCACCCTGGCCAATATCTACTTAAAGTCTGAACTTATTGACAAGGCTAATTTGACCCTCAGAAATGTAGAAAAAATGCTATCTGCATCTAACCGTCTCAGTTACTTTTTTCACATTACACTCTATACCTCTGCAAACAATAAAGATGAAGTTCTTCGACTTTGGGAAGCTTGTACTAAAGATGATGGACGAATCACTTGCGCCAACTATATGTCCCATATTGATATCTTTGGTCAAGCTCAGTGATATTCAGGAAGCCGAGAAGATTTTTATAGAAAGGGAGTCACAGTGTAGGAGAAATATGATATTAGAGTCTCTATTAATGTCCTTCTAGGTGCATACATAAGGAAAGGATTAACAAAGAAAGTTGAGTCTTTACATCTATGCACATTGGAGAGAGGTGGGTGTCCAAACTATAAGACATGGGAGATTCTCGTGGAGGAATGGGTGAAAACCCAAAATATGGATAGAGTTATTAAGGCTATGAAGAAGGAATTTGCTGTGTTGAAACATTGTGATTGGAGGTCTTCACCTAGTATTGTAGGGACCATTGCTCGATACTTTGAAGAGAGTAAAAATTTTGAAGATGCAAAGCAGTATTTCGAGGTTATCGGACATTTGGGTTTTTTCAAGTTTGGTAATCTTTAAATCTTCTTGCCATGTACAACTTTAAGTTTATGCATTTTGGGAAATTATATCTAATTTAGACAAGTGAATTTTGACAATCATTGTTGGAGAGGCTCTTAAATTCCATTTTGAGGGTATAGATGTGGAATTTGCTGAGATGACCATGTACACAGTTACAGGTTAAGGATTAGATAGAGCCTTACTGAATGGTGGAGGTTTCAAAATGGCTATGGATGCTCTTTTCGTTTGTCTTGGGTCTGAATATGGAAATATTTTTGCATTAGCCAAAGTCTTTACAACTTTATCTGGGCATCCTGATTATAGAGCTGGGCAATTGGATATGAAACGATATGATGAGCAATATGCTAATAAAGGAGAGGATGCAGATCTTGCCTTACTTCCCGAGTAGACACCATTTTACAAAGGCTTGGCTACTGTTGCTGTTAAATCAAATCCTTAACACACTTCAGAAATTCCAATGGTACAGACTGCATTTCAGTATGGTGTTGTTGTGCCTCCAGAGGAACTTTCAAATTCTGGATCAAGTGCTGCAAGTAGAAGTCAACATTCCCTCCAAAGAAGACTAAGAATTCTGATTGTGCTGCCCCAAACTCCATAGAAAGGACAAATTAGACCAACATCAGTTACTATCCGAGACAGAAGGATGATAAAAAGGAAAAACAAACCAGCCACCAAGATTCTGGTACATGAGTCCAACAACATTCCAAAAGATGTCACACGGGAGGAATGTAGCCATTTGAACAAGACATTTCCAGATTTTCTTCCTTGGGGATAAGGAAAATTTCATTGGAAGGGGAATTGTCAAGGCAGGAGTGCTGAAGGAATTAGTGTAGCAACACCTGATTAACGATATAGCCATTGAATGGAGGCAATAGTAAAATGAAGTCGTTTCAGTATTCATTATTAAAGACTAAACGAAGTCGTTTTAGGATTAGTGTCTAGTTAGTCTATTAAGTATTGAATAAGAGAAAAAGAGAGAGCACGTGACTAGCAAGTATTTTCTTAGTTTGTTATAACAGAGTAGCTGGCATAGGAGTTATAAATAAGCAGTATTTTCTTAGTTTGTTATAACAGAGTAGCTGGCATAGGAGTTATAAATAAGCAACAGAGCTGCATGAAGGGGTATGATTTTGATGAAAGAAATTTTATCTTCATTTTCCTTTCCTGCCAATTATTTTCTCTCTTAGTCTCTCTGTATTTTTTGTTTAGTTTGTGACATAATTCTTATTCTGGGTTTGATATTCTCTATTAGAAGAAAGAAAGAAAATGAAAAAATTGAAAGAAAAAAAAATTGATAATCCTAGTATGCTTCATTGATTAAAAACCTTTTGATCTTCTAATTTATATTTGTCTGTATTAACTGAAAGTGATGTGAAAAATAAATATATTGAGTTTTATTGTATGTCTTTTATAAGGTAATTAATGACCAAAACTTATCTGAATTTTGATTAGTTTGATACATTTGGATTCACACACACACAAAAGATCTTGAGTAAAGTAAGATTAATAAATATGTTAAAGTTCTAGATTTTGCATGGTTTTGAAACTTTCTTTGAGTTATTATTTAAAAAATCTTTGAGGCTGATGTTGAAATTTATATTGATATATTGCTCAAGTAAGTTGTTTGATTATTAGTTTTATTTTTATAGTTTTTATTTTTGTTTTGCCCGAGGACGAGCAAAAAGCTAAGTGTGGGGGTATTTGATAGGGTTAATTTATACGATATTTTTATTCCCTAATACTTAGTTTTTATATTTATTGTGTGCTTAAATGTTTAATTATTTAGCTTATTTTGATTTTAATAGGTTTTATAGGGTTTTTGTTAATTTATGTTAATTTTAGGTAATTTTATAGTATTTTTATTTATGTGTTTTTATTTATTTTTAGTGTTTTAGGTATTTTATTTATTATTATGTGTTTTTATTATTTTTAGTATTTTTATATTATTTTTATTTATTTTATATTTGATTTTGTAGGAAAAATAAGCTTTGGGGGCATTTTTGTAAATTCTGGAAAACTCTGATGGCATTTTGGTAATTATGCAGCGCGGTGGCATTTTGGTAAATTCCGGAAAAGTTGGCTCGCGCAAAGCGCGCGGAAGGATTAGCCGGCAAGTGAAACGACGTCGTTTCATCACAGCATTCGCGCAATGCGCGCGAGAGCGGAACAGTAGTAGGAACCGGAGGAAAAAACGACGTCGTTTTGTCTTCTGTGCCGCGCGCAATGCGCGGACGCGCGTGAGTTGACCGGTCAAGGGGCGAAGGCAGTGTTTGGCTGCGCGTTAATTCCAGAAACGGGATTATTTCGCGAATTTTGCTACTTTTTGATTCCAAATTGGATTTTAATTCCAACTAGGGTTAGAATAATAATTATTTTTCTTTTTCTTTTATTTTTAATTATAAATCCTATTAGGGTTTGGACAAGTTAGGAGGTTTATGGAGCCTATAAATAGAGGGCTTGAGACACATTGTAATACACAACTTTTCTTAGAATAAAAATTCTCTCTTCTATTATTTGATGCTCTCTATTATTATGAGTAGTTAATTTATTTTTCTTGGTTTAAGTGATTGAAGCCATCAAGATTTATACACTGTGAGATCTAATTTATTTTAATTGTTCAATTTATATTTTGAGTATTGAATATTTTTTTGTGTTTAATTTTATGATTAATTCGTTTAATTGCTAGGATGCATACTAGTTTATTATTCGTTGAAATCTACTGCTAAATTAGATATCAAATCCGTAATTGTTTGGTCACTTTAATTTGCGAAGCAACTAAGGTTAATAATTATTTTGCTTATCAAAATATTATTTTATCTTAGGAAAAATATTCATCTAGATTAAATGCAGACGCTTGGATTGTGTTGTTTAGTTCAACGATCTCTCTATTTCTTTATGCTGCTACTAGGTTAAATCTTTAGCGCTTGTCTGAGATTATTTAGTAGTAAGGATTATTTAGATCGCTTGTTTCTGCTTAACTAAAATTAAGGAGAGATAGGAAAATTATTCGAATGGGAGTAATTATTCCACGTTGAATATTTAAAATATGAATTGATTTATTCTTGCATCAGTGATCAGTTGTAAATTCTTGATGGTGGATATTGACTTAAACCAAGGCTTTTTCTTTTTATTTATTTCTTGCATATTTATTTTAATTAGTTTTATTTAAATTATTTCTTTAATTACAAAACCCCCCAACTTTTGTTTGCAACAACATAAAATTAAATTAATCATTCTCTGTGGGTTCGACTCTTGCTTACACTACTACATTAATATTTTTCAAAAGTAAGATTTTATTTTTGGGTGCTTGCGACATCACACCAAATTTTGGCGCCGTTGCCGGGGAATGATTTTAATTTAATTTTGTGCTTTTGTAAATATGTATTTAATTTAGTAATTTTTTATTTTTATTTTTTTTTAGATTTACATAATTTAATTTAGTTGTGCAGGTTCAAGATGGAATTCAAGCATGATTATGCCAATGAGGTAACTATTTCTTCCCTTGAGCAACAAATTGATACCCTAACTTCTCTTGTTTATCAAATGGTTGCAGATCGTGCACAACCAATGGAAGCTTGTAGGATTTGTGCGGTGGTAGGACATCCAACTAATATGTGTCCCATTCTTCGAGAGGAGTCCTATGAACAAGTCAATACAACAAGTGGTTTCCCTGGTCAACCCCAATGGAGATATGATCCCTATTCAAACGCGTATAATTCAGGATGGAGGGATCATCCTAATTTTGGCTATGAGATTCCACAAATGAATCCGCCCGCAAATCAGAATTTTTCAAGCTATCAACAATACATGCAGCCATATCCCCAACAACAACAGGGCCAATCATTTAATTCTGATATGTCTTTAGAGGATATGATTAAATTAATTGAAACTAACACTTTGCAATTTCAACAGGAAACGAAGGAAAATATACAGAATTTGGAAAAACAAATGGGTCAAATGGCAATTGCACTCAGTCACTTGGAGGAACTAGATTCTGCAGAATTACCTTCTCAAACAGTGAATAATCCAACGGAGCATACAAGTGCACAAGTGTTAGGAAGTGAAGATCCAGAAAAGAAAGTCCCTCCATCACCAAATCAAGAGAAAACAAACAACATCAACGAAGTGGACAATGTTAATATAGACAATGATGTTATTTTTTATGATGACATGCCTAAGATGGTGGAAGTTGTTGAGGAAACAAACAAGGAAAAGTTAGCGATTACAATTACCAACAATTTGGAGTTACAGGAAGAAGAAGCAATTGAGCTGAAACAAGATTTGGAGGAGGATGAAACTCCATTAAAATCTTTGCCAATGATTTTTGATAATAATGCAATTATTTCCATTCCATTACCTGTTACTCACGAAAATTTTCTATCTTTTATTTTGCAGGATCTCATTCCAACTATAAAGACTCTCTCCAATCATATTAAATATCAATTCGTTGACGAGGGAGTCAAACGTTCATGTCACATGCAAGGGAGACTGAATCTACCGATGAAGAATAACGTAATGGATGGGGTACTCAAAATTCAAGAAGTTGGAGTAACGTAGTGGTTTGGCCTGTTGTCGAGCCAATGACGATAAACAAAGGCGCTGCTTGGGAGGCAACCCAAGAAAACAGATTTGCATTTCTTTTCCTTTTTCTTTTTATAGTTATTTATGCCTTTTTCTTTGCATTTTATTTTACATTGGGGACAATGTAAATTTTAAGTGTGGGGGAAGGGATTTAGGATTTTTGTTATTTTTAGGGAATTTTAAAAATTTTGAATTTTTGAATTTTGTGGGTAAATTCACTGCAAACCCTCACGAGACAAAACTCGTCCACTTGGGGTTCAAAGGTTTGTTGCACATGCTAAGTGTAACCGTGTTTCCTACGAAAATGGGGTAGTTTTTTATTTTATTTTTAGGATGTGTCACTTGAGCAATGAGTTAATTGAATTTTAATTTTTAGCCAATGATAAAAATCTTGATTTTTGTTTTAATAACTCTTGGAAAAATGATAAATTTTTGCTTAGTCTGAATTTTGACTTTTTATTGATTATGACTTTATTTGAGATCTTTTAATTTTTTTTTTATGCACTTATATCCAATTGTTTGAGCTAATTTTAATTAAGAGAAAGTTTATATGGTTAAAACGCTTATGGAAGATATTTTTGAACTCTATATCTTATTTGATCATTGTTTAAAGTGAAATATAAGGCAAAATATAATTTGGAGGAGATGATTTAGGTAATTTTTCTAGGATTATTATTGAAGAAGGAAAAAGAAAAATCTTGTGGTGGGTTGAGATGGAGCGTAAAACGCACTCACCCATAAACACATGAAAAAAACGAGATGGAGCGTAAAACGCACTCGTTGGTGAGATGGAGCATAAAATGCACTCACCGTGAAAGAAAAAAAAGAGAAAGAAAAAAATGGGATGGAGCATAAAATGCACCCATTAAAAGAAAAAAATTGAAAAAAATATTTGAAAGAAAAAATTTGATAATCCTAGTATGCTTCATTGATTGAAAACCTTTTGATCTTCTAATTTATATTTGTCTGTATTAACTGAAAGTGATGTGAAAAATAAATATATTGAGTTTTATTGTATGTCTTTTATAAGGTAATTAATGACCAAAACTTATCTGAATTTTGATTAGTTTGATACATTTGGATTCACACACACACAAAAGATCTTGAGTAAAGTAAGATTAATAAATATGTTAAAGTTCTAGATTTTGCATGGTTTTGAAACTTTCTTTGAGTTATTATTTAAAAAATCTTTGAGGCTAATGTTGAAATTTATATTGATATGTTGCTCAAGTAAGTTGTTTGATTATTAGTTTTATTTTTATAGTTTTTATTTTTGTTTTGCCCGAGGACGAGCAAAAAGCTAAGTGTGGGGGTATTTGATAGGGTTAATTTATACGATATTTTTATTCCCTAATACTTAGTTTTTATATTTATTGTGTGCTTAAATGTTTAATTATTTAGCTTATTTTGATTTTAATAGGTTTTATAGGGTTTTTGTTAATTTATGTTAATTTTAGGTAATTTTATAGTATTTTTATTTATGTGTTTTTATTTATTTTTAGTGTTTTAGGTATTTTATTTATTATTATGTGTTTTTATTATTTTTAGTATTTTTATATTATTTTTATTTATTTTATATTTGATTTTGTAGGAAAAATAAGC
The DNA here is from genome assembly GCA_947179155.2 of Hedera helix. Lineage (NCBI taxonomy): Eukaryota > Viridiplantae > Streptophyta > Magnoliopsida > Apiales > Araliaceae > Hedera > Hedera helix. The sequence continues at coordinate 8,073,737 of OX359285.1, read as the reverse complement.
TTTGGGGGCATTTTTGTAAATTCTGGAAAACTCTGATGGCATTTTGGTAATTATGCAGCGCGGTGGCATTTTGGTAAATTCCGGATAAGTTGGCTCGCGCAAAGCGCGCGGAAGGATTAGCCGGCAAGTGAAACGACGTCGTTTCATCACAGCATTCGCGCAATGCGCGCGAGAGCGGAACAGTAGCAGGAACCGGAGGAAAAAACGACGTCGTTTTGTCTTCTGTGCCGCGCGCAATGCGCGGACGCGCGTGAGTTGACCGGTCAAGGGGCGAAGGCAGTGTTTGGCTGCGCGTTAATTCCAGAAACGGGATTATTTCGCGAATTTTGCTACTTTTTGATTCCAAATTGGATTTTAATTCCAACTAGGGTTAGAATAATAATTATTTTTCTTTTTCTTTTATTTTTAATTATAAATCCTATTAGGGTTTGGACAAGTTAGGAGGTTTATGGAGCCTATAAATAGAGGGCTTGAGACACATTGTAATACACAACTTTTCTTAGAATAAAAATTCTCTCTTCTATTATTTGATGCTCTCTATTATTATGAGTAGTTAATTTATTTATCTTGGTTTAAGTGATTGAAGCCATCAAGATTTATACACTGTGAGATCTAATTTATTTTAATTGTTCAATTTATATTTTGAGTATTGAATATTTTTTTGTGTTTAATTTTATGATTAATTCGTTTAATTACTAGGATGCATACTAGTTTATTATTCGTTGAACCAAACAATTACGGATTTGATATTTAATTTAGCAGTAGATTTCAACGAATAATAAACTAGTATGCATCCTAGCAATTAAACGAATTAATCATAAAATTAAACACAAAAAAATATTCAATACTCAAAATATAAATTGAACAATTAAAATAAATTAGATCTCACAGTGTATAAATCTTGATGGCTTCAATCACTTAAACCAAGAAAAATAAATTAACTACTCATAATAATAGAGAGCATCAAATAATAGAAGAGAGAATTTTTATTCTAAGAAAAGTTGTGTATTACAATGTGTCTCAAGCCCTCTATTTATAGGCTCCATAAACCTCCTAACTTGTCCAAACCCTAATAGGATTTATAATTAAAAATAAAATAAAAAGAAAAATAATTATTATTCTAACCCTAGTTGGAATTAAAATCCAATTTGGAATCAAAAAGTAGCAAAATTCGCGAAATAATCCCGTTTCTGGAATTAACGCGCAGCCAAACACTGCCTTCGCCCCTTGACCGGTTAACTCACGCGCGTCCGCGCATTGCGCGCGGCACAGAAGACAAAACGACGTCGTTTTTTCCTCCGGTTCCTGCTACTGTTCCGCTCTCGCGCGCATTGCGCGAATGCTGTGATGAAACGACGTCGTTTCACTTGCCGGCTAATCCTTCCGCGCGCTTTGCGCGAGCCAACTTTTCCGGAATTTACCAAAATGCCACCGCGCTGCATAATTACCAAAATGCCATCAGAGTTTTCCAGAATTTACAAAAATGCCCCCAAAGCTTATTTTTCCTACAAAATCAAATATAAAATAAATAAAAATACTAAAAATAATAACAACACATAATAATAAATAAAATACCTAAAACACTAAAAATAAATAAAAACACATAAATAAAAATACTATAAAATTACCTAAAATTAACATAAATTAACAAAAACCCTATAAAACCTATTAAAATCAAAATAAGCTAAATAATTAAACATTTAAGCACACAATAAATATAAAAATTAAGTATTAGGGAATAAAAATATCGTATAAATTAACCTTATCAGTCTCTTTTGTGTGGTATGTTGTGGACTAGTCACTAGTCTATTGGGTCTTTCTCAAAATTATAAATATATTGACAAGTTTGTTGAATTATATGGGTATGTGTGTATTTGTGTGTGGTTTAATTGCCATTAATCTTGTAGAAATGCCTTGGTATTATGTTAAAGGGTTATATATATTGTATTATCCTTTGTCATCTTAGATAAATCTTTTGCAGCTGATGTTAACAGAATTAGAAACTTCTATAGTCTCGAGGAAAAAGTGCGAATGCGATGACCTAGTTTAGTGTCAAGAATGGAAGGCAACGAATGAGAGGAAAAAGTCGTTGCAGAATTCAGGCACCACCAAAATGCAGCATTATGTTTATTAGGTTGGGATGAGTACGTAATATCAAACGCATCGTTTAATAAGAAGAAGTGTTATGCCTTCTTTCTAGCTTTGGACACGTGTATTAACTCTAGTGGTGAAGGTTGTTAGATGATGGTAGGAAATTGTGAATTAGCTGAGTATATATCAGCCCCTGTGATGTAAGTCGGAGCATGGAAAATCTTATGCAAAATTTCGTTATTTTCTTCTAGCTTTGTTGCTTTACTTTTTCTGTAATTTTCCTAGTTTAATCGTGACAAATTAGTATTAAAGCCACCCACTACCTCCTGGTTGCAATCGTGAAGTGTGGGTGGTGATATTGGTATTGCAGTGTTCGTTTGGGACTAGATTTGTTTAGCGTAAAGCCAGCCTACGTGGGTGCCGGGGCTGCGGAGCATGGTGGAATGTTATGATCCTAATTGTAAGGTATGAGACTTGTATCCTACATCGATGGAATGAGACTTTGATGTGAAGTATTTATAAGCCTTGAGTTCTCCAACCTTAACAGGTTTATAACAATGAGCTTTATATATGTTACTCAATTGTAAATATTCTCAATATTACCTGGTTAAAGAATCTCTTAGAAATTGAGGAAGTATGCTTTCTTTCTCTTCAAAATGCAAAAGAAAATTCACATATGGATCCTGATTGCTCCACAATAGTGGTCCCTAAATTATGGATGGTACTAGTGCACACAATAAAAAAAAATTAAGTGTGAATGTCATGAGACAAGAATGGCCTATAGTAGGCCAAACATTGATAACAAGCACATAGACATTATCCTGCACACTCAATGCTTTTGCAATCGTCTTCACTTTTCATATATATAAGCATCCATTGGCATATCAACATATTCCTTTTTTTTCCTCTTTTACTGAGGCAACCATAGCAAATAACCTTTGGGTGTGCACTGGGTTCAAAGTCCCTATGGGGTTGCATATGAACATACCGAGAACACTTCAAGAAAATCGTATATTTTCGTTGAATTTAAGCTGTTTCCGACCAAATATTTTGGTAGTGCCAAAATATATTTTTGATGGAATTCCCGTCGGAAATAAACTTCAACTCTATCAAAAATACGCTAATTATAGTGATTTGTGTTGGCACCAAAGTTCCCGCCTGTGGAAATATATTTCTGATAGAAGTTTCATCGGAAATAAACTTCAATTCCGTCGAAAATACGCTAATTATAGTGAATTGTGGTGGCGCCAAAATTCTTGCCTGTGGAATATATTTTCGACGGAAGTTCTGTCGGAAATAATCTTTAATTTCGTCAAAAATAAACTTATGTCCTTTAATAGCCCGAACCGCTTCATTCTTTCCACTCTCTTTTGTACTCAAGCGGCTGCGGTGGGTTTCCATCTCCCTTGTCCACACCTATGTCAGTAAACTTTCAAGTTTTTTCTGTTTAAAAATTTAATTTCTGTTTCAAGTAGAAATACTTTGGATCATTGCAAAATTGATCTCTCTCTCTCTCTCACACACACACACACACACACATGGGAATGTTATCATTGTGATTTTGTGGATAATTTTGTTCCTTGTAGATTTTTCTAATTGTTCATTTACATTTTGAAATGATGTAAGCAAGTTATTCGATAAAATGCTGAAGTGAAGAAAAGGTCTGCATATGGTATGTTTTATTTTCTCCCCTTTTTCAATGTTTTGACTTATGAGTATAACTTTAAAAAATGGGGTTAAGAGAACTAAAATAAACAAATTGTTTTTCCTAATTTTTATTTGGTATGTTTCGATTTACTTTATCGTTATAAGTCATCTGATTTCGATGGTGTTAACTTTGTAGCATATGATTTTGCTTATTCTGCATATTCTGTGGTATGTTGGCAAGCCATTCATATATATTCTAGAGATAAATTTCTTTCAATTAGAAGGATTATGCACTTTCTGTAAATATTATGCCATGAAGTTGATTGAACTGTGAATTCATACATGTTTAGACTAAAAATTAATGTATTGTTTGCATAATGAGGAATTGTTTTCTTCCACGGTATAAAAGATTGGTACACATTGGTTCATATGATTAGTATTTTTTTTTTTAAAAAAAATAAAAGTTATTTCCAACGAAATTTTTCTTGAAAAATAAGTTAATTTCGAGGGAATTTCCATGGGAAATAACATTGTATTTCCAACAGATTTTTTGACGAAATTAATCCCAACGAGCTTAGTTACGACCGAATTGTTGACTGGATTTTTCGTCAAAAATAAGGTAATTTCGACGAAATTCGCTTATTTCTGACGGAAAATTCCGTCGGAGATGCTTTTTTCTTGTAGTGAAAGATGACAGTTTGCATTATACATGTCATATGTTATATTGGTTACTTGCCAAAAAGTTTCCTTCTATAGGAGAAGTTTTTTTAGGGTTACTGAGGAAAGTTTAATGGCCGCTTAAATACGAACTCTCAGCAAATAGATTGAATGGAGTTTCTCTGTTTATGAAAAAATTATTATATTAGTTAATAATGACGAGTCAATCCATCTTTTGATTGTTCTTAACCAAAACGCATACATTGGTTAAAGGAGATTCTCGTAAGATTGACTCAATGAGATGTAAAGCAACCAGGAAAAACTTAGGGGACACATCTATAATATAAAATAGAGCGGCTCAAATCTCAAGACTTCAACATCTAATGGTCTTAAATCAATTTTGGCTTCAACATATAGCAGTCTAAAATTATTTGGGGCTTCCAAATTTTATAAAATACAAAATTATTTTTTCTTCATATATATTTTTCTTGAAATAGTAAGTGGTTAAATTGACAAAGTTAAAAGTTAAGAATGTTATGTGCAAATTTTATTATGTCGGACAATATTCTTTTTGTCGGGGAATATTCGGTCGTACGACGGCGTCGAAATAACTAATCATGGTAGACCCCATAACGGAATATTTGTCGGATATAGAAAACGACAAAAATAACCTTTTTAAATAAAAATAGTCAACGATGTTATCACTTTTAACTGTTAAAATACATGTGATAAAAGAATAGTAACATATGGTATTTTACTGTAGCACACGGTATTACACAGTGTCTCATATTATTGATCTAATAACGTGGTCATTGTACAGTATTCATTAATAATTGTTATTATACAGTATTTTGTATTATTGATTCAATAATTGTCATAACACTGTATTTCATAACATTGAGTCAATAATTGTTGGTGCACTGTATTTTAAAATTATTGAACCAAATAATTATCATAGTAGCAAATATATAGTAAATTATATTATTAAATTAATATTGATTTGTAGCGTATTTTTTTACCTTATTTATGAATTATTGTTATAGTATTATTTTATTATATATATAAGACCCACAGGAAGAATAAATAAATAAATTTAATTTTTTTTTATTATTTTGAATAGTAAAAATATGGACCCTCTGTGGGGGCCATATGAGAGTTGGTTGCTGAAATTTGGTGAAGGAAGAAAGCAGCCAAACGGTTGCTGCTGCATTTCAGCACTGGCGTGCCGTACGCCAGCTGTCCACCTATCGCATATAGTACCTTATTTTCTCCTATAAATAGCTTGTTCAGCTGAATAGAAAAATCACACCTAAAACATAAAAAATTTCTACAAGTATTTTATGAGTTTTCTCTGAGAATAGTAAGGTTATCTTGAGTGTTTGAAAACCAAAAGGAGTGTAAGAATTCTCAAGTAAGTATTTTATTAAAAAATAGTAATTGCACAAATACCTATTTTACACGGTATTCACAAATCTTCTTTTATTAGACCTTCTTTGAGAAGATTTATTTTAAAAGGTTTTCTTTGGAATATTTATATTATATAAATAATTTTGATAGTTCATAATATATGAGTTAACGTATACCTTGAAATTTATATATGGTAATTACTAATTATATTATAAATATACTCATTTTTATTAATATCCAGTCACGTGATAAGGTAAGGGGTATCATTCTTTTCATCATCATAAATGGATATTATTTTCTTTCTTACTTGTAAAGGATACTATCTTTTTCATCTTCCACTATTCAAACTTACTACGGTAAGGGATATCATTTCTTTTATACTCTTAAACTTACTATCGTAAGTATTGTCCAGTAAAACTTCTGAAATGATTATAATTTTCTTAACAGTTTGTTCTTCATTTAATATCATTTTAATTCCACCTTCCTATTGACGTGAATCTTTCTATTGAACTGTAACCGTTATTCTGAACTTTAGATCTTGAATATCATTTTTGAATTTCACTTAAAATCATGTTGACAATTTTAACATTATTTGAATCTGCACAAAGTAAAAATTGTAAACTTCCAATATTTATTGTTTATCCTATTTTTTCTGTTCATTATTAATAACTCTGTTATTATTCTAATAATCAAGAATCAAATTGTTTTTGATATCTATGGCATGGGGCACATATTAGATAAAGGTGTTGATAGGTTAAAGGCGATATATTTGATGATGTGTCTTTTAAGGCATGTGGTGAATGTTCTCTTTAGCTTGGGGCAAAGATGAACTGTTGTTTGATATGATTATGACTGAAGGCTGTAGACTGGTATAATCATGATCGTTGATGCTATATTGAGTATCTTTGGCCCATAGTGCAAAGATGAACTGTTGACTTGCATGATTATGACTAGAAACTGTGAAATTGAATTATCATGGCCAATGATGTTTCAGATGATAAAAGTTGATGATATTTTTCTTAAAAAGAGAAGCGAGTGGACCTCATGGTCCATATGATTTTTCTAATGGTTGTTATTGATCTGAACTTTGTTTAAGAACTTAACTGCAATTGTTGAATTAAAACTTGTTGTTTAAATTATTCTATCAAAAACTCAACTGTTGAAGGATAACGAATTTATTTGTCATTATCTTAGTTATGATATTCTTTACTGGAATATTTGAGCTCACCCTTTTCTTTTGTTCCATTGTTTTTCAACAGGAGATGAGACAGTAGCTGGGTCTAGTCGGGGGATGGAGTGAATGTGACGACCCCGAATCCAGGTTCCATAACCTCGGGTTTGGTTCTCACTGTACAATACTTTACTAATAATTAAATACATAATAAAATACATAAAGGTTCCTTACAAAAGGTTACAATCCCAGGGTCTATCAACCTTAACATAGACAGTTCCTATATTAAGTAATTACAAAAGATTTGCCAACAGTAAATATATATTAAACATTTAATTAGCATGCATAATTTAATTTAATCTCTGGCTTTCCCTTTTCCCTTTTCCTTCTTGGAGCAGTCGGGTTTAGCTGAAAATGGTTCATGATATAGCAAGGGTGAACAACTAGTTTGCTCAGCAAGTTTAAGAATAATCATAGAGATTTAATATATATCATGAATGAATGGGAAATAACATCAAGTGTTTCGACAATAGATATAACAATTGTGAGATAAACAAGATTCAAATTTCATTGAACATGAATGTTTGAATCTTAAAATGCTGAATGGTCACCAAGGACCCTGAACTAACGAGGGTATAATAGAGTTTCCTCTGACCCTTTCAATAGTTTGGTTTTCAAGGGGATCAATATATTCAACCCGCTGTATATGCATTACATTTAGTCATCTGGCGCCAAAAATCGGTTTCCCGACATAAAATCCCCTTTATTTAGGGTTGTTCAATTCTCAAACTTATTATAAGAATCCGCACCCAACAATGGTTTGGATCAACTTTTAAAGGTATTCAAGTTATTGAATTTCTAAACGCAGTATCTAGCTGAACAATTAGCTTAGAAATTTTTAATATAGTTCATGAAATAAGAACTATTAAGCTTCAAATGCACCATGTGTGATTTTATAAACAATATGGATGTGGAATAATTTTAAATAATTAAACCACTTCAAGCTCTGACAATAAATACAAGTATAGAAACTTGTTCAACAATAATTGAGTAGGGTTAGAGAACTTGCCTTGTTCACTACGTACTATTAACCAATTCAACTAATTTCCTTTGAATAGACCTAACAATTTAATCACATTGATCTTTAAATTAGTATCATATACACATAAGTATGATGACCTTTATAACTCTTACGAACCACTTAACTTAATAATTATGGGTATTTAAACACTTAAAAAATATTATCACTACTTGATAATATTTCACACACAAAAAACCTATATTATCTATTTAATATAGTTCATACCCTTATCTAATATTATTAACAATTTAATAATATTTCATTAGACTTGTAATATTATTATTCATTAAATAATATTTTATTAATCAATTAATATTATTAATCATTTAATAAAATTTTATTAACCTTATAATATTATTAATCATTTAATAATATTGTATTCATCTTATAATATTATTATTCATTTAATAATATTTTAACACAATTTAATATTATTAACTATTTAATAATATTTTAATCCTTATCTAATATTATTAACCATTTAATAATATTTTAATAAAAAGCTAATATTATTAATTATTTAATAATATTTTAATCATTAGCTAATATTATTAACTATTTAATAATATTTTATCTATTTACTAATATTTTATTGACTTTATAATATTATTATACAATTAATAATATTTTCATGATTTTCTAATATTATTATATTAATAATAATATTTAATTATAATATTAAACCTTTGATAATATTTATCCTCTTTTAAATATTAAATCAATTATTTATCATTAAAAATTACATTTATTGATTTAAAAATAAAAAAAAATAATAAATTCTTTTTTTATCAAGCAGGGCGTCAAGATGCCATCCCAAGACTATTTTGGGGTGGGTAGACGCCCATGGATAGAACCTAGGGCGTAGACTTGGCGTCTAGACGCCGGGCTCTTTTTGGGCTGCTGAAACCTCTCTTACTCATTTGGTCATAACTTTATCATACGGAAACATTTTGAGGCGATTTTTAAGTCTAAATTCATTCGAATTTCATGATCTACAATTTCTCTTTAGATCACAAATCCAAATTCCAAATGTAAGTATTCGTAAAATCGCTCACAAGGACATAATAAAAATTAGTTTCATAAATCATTGGTTCGATTGGTTCAAACATTGATAAAATGAAATCTACACATTCAAATAACACCAAATCAGTGTTGATGTGTTCCTAACTTCTTTTTTTACAATATTTCATGGTTCAATCATCTTTTTGAAAACTGTTTACATGAAAATTACGGATCGAACCACCTAGGGTTTAGAAACGACATCTTTTGCGGTAAAAGCTATAACTTCTTCGTTTTTCAATCTTTTTGAAAGCTTCAAGTTGGGTTTTCTTTAAAACTCATAGATATAACTTTCTAGCCATAAAAATCCAAATTTTAACTTGTATATTTCAAAATACAATATTAAACATCACATGCTTAACTAGGTTTTTACCGGTAAAGTGTGTTATGAACGTTTCTACTAATTTTATACTTTACACACATATCAAATCATGATATAAACACATCAAACTATGAATATACATATATTACATAGTTAAATACTTCTAGATCATCAAAATGAGTTTTGATCTGTTAAAAATAGATTTTAACCGTTCAAAATCGTTCTAGACTACAAAAATGAAATAAAGAGAAGTTTAGAGCACTTTTAAACCTTTGTGACTTGTGTGCTCTTCTTCCCCTCCTACCAAAATATGTGATAATTTTGTTGGACATCCACCAAGCACTACCTCTAGCTCTTTCTCTCAACACTTAGGTGTTTTCTCTCAAATACTCTCTCTTTTTCTCTAGGAATTCTCTAGCAATGAATTAGCCAACATAGAACGAGTGTGGAGTGCTTCTTTTATAGCACTCTACTAACACATCATTAAGCTTCCTAATTCACCTATGTTGGTGGAATTAAGGACTAAGTGAGCTTACTATTGCTTTGATTGACTAGTTAATGGAAAATGTGATTGACTAGGGTTGTTCACCAACTATGACAAGGAGTGATTTAGAAGCAACATTGCAAATGAAGCCATCCAAGTGGGTCCCTCAAAATCTTAGCAAAAATGGGATTTAAATCCCCCATTTTTTATTTAATTTTAATGCTAAAATATACATATATACATCTATATATATATTTATATACTTATATATATCTATATTGACCAAAGTTTTGACCTCATTTGGACTCCACATTGGGCTTGGGAATAAATTCTATTGGGCTCATTCAATTAAATTGTTTGGCCTCAATTTATATAACACATTGGATTAGCATTTAAATAACTATGCTACCTTTAATTAAAATAAGCATTGAGCTTGTTAAATTAATTACATGGGCTACTAGGTTAATACATTTGACCTAGTTTAACAACTCATTTGGATTTAAAATATAATCCAATTAAATTTGCTTTAGTTAATTATACCCTCTTGCTTCATTGCTTTAAATAAATATACACATACACAAGTATATCTATTTAATTATCTAATGCACAATTAATTAGTAAATTTTTTTTTAATTCATTGCTAATTATATAATAATTATAATTACATAATAATTATAATTACAATGTTTAACGAAATTCGTGGTCATTACAGTGAAGGTCCGAGTTGTAGCTGTATTAGTCTTCATAAGTTGTAAAATAGTGTGACATTATTAATGAAGACTTAGTTGTGTATTATTTGAATACTGTGTTGTGGTACGTTATACGTTGCATTGTAATAGTTGTTGTGTATTTTTACAATTCAAGTTTGGACTGTGTGGGCCCAGATTTGGGGGTGTCATAGTTGGCATAAGAGCTTAAGGATATGATCTTTAATGGAAATCTTGTGTAGAAGTAGGAGGAGAGAGACGAATAGAATACGTCACTAGTGTGTCCTACCTAAATTATATTTTGTTATCTAACGAGTCGATTTGAATGTACGGACATGAAATGATGAGTCAGTTTGTTTAAACTAACATTTATTTTGTGACCACAGTTAAGTATGACATCTGGAAATCATGAAGTTAACTATGGAATGCCCGAAGCCAATGTAGCTGAGAATCAAGAGGCCACAAACAATCCTTCTGCCAACTCAGGAAATAATGTTCCTGATAACATGATGAACGATAGATTCTTTGGGAATTTCTTGCAATTCATGCAAAATCAGGCAAAAGGAAATTCAATCAACAATAACGGAAGAAATACTGGTAATTCGAGGACGGTCACTGTGACACCCCAGGATTTTACAGGATTTTTAAATGAGGTTTATGATTAATTAAGTAAGGTTATATGATAAAACCTAGTTTAAATAATATAATGTATTAAGGAATGTTTAAATGTGAACTATTATGTGATCAATGTGCTAACAAGGACCTATATGTGTATGTATAGGTAATCAAATATAGAAAGAAGAGTTAATTTAAAGAGTAATGGAAATGAGGAATGATATGTGGACATTTGGAGTTTATTAAGAAATTGATATTATTGATTGAAATGAGGTGTGTAGTTATACGATGTGTAGAAATGGAAGCTAATACCTCGAGCACGAGTAGAAAGAATGAAGAATGCAGTTATGTTTCAAATTGGTAATTATGTGTGATGTAAATATGTAAATGAATGTTAAAGTCGAAATAATGATATTATGAGCATAAATGGTTAAATGATGATGAATTTTAGTAATTTGATTGAGGTTCGCTTCTCGAGGAAGCGGTTTATGGAAAAGATGAGTAAGTCAACTATTAGATATGTCAAAAGGTGAAATTGATTAAATATATAACCGAAATGGTTAGTAGGAATTAAGATTGTATTGATATGTAATTTGGCATAAAGGTAAATGGATACTTAGTTCATGAAATTCATATTTTGAAGTGTGACAAGTAAATTGGGACAAGCCAATTATGGACTAGTTGATGGTGTAATAAAATTCAAGTATAATGAAACAAATTTAGATCAAAATGGATTTGAAATGGTTAAAAATAAGCAAGTATGGAATTAAGAGAATTAAAATTCTCTAGGAAAATTGTCAAAAGTCCAATATGCCCTTCAATAATTAGTTAATGACTATTGTGTCCTAAAGGGAAAAATGACCAAAATAACCTTGACAAATTAGAAAATGACCTATGTGTCCCAGGTAGTGAAATGACGAAAATGTCCTTTACTTATTATGTGAAATGACCAAAACGCCCTTGGAAGTGTTAACCATGATTATGCCACTTAACCAAGCTTAGTTAAGGCATATATAATTATCCAAATAAGCAAGTATTCTTCATTTTCCATCATTTTTGCTGGAATTCAACCCTAAGTGAGAGAAAGAGAGTGAAACGTGAGGAAGCTATGGGAGGAGAGAAGAAGAGATTGAAATCTAATAAGCTATGGTGCTCGGTTGAGATTGGAGCAAGAAGAAAAGATGAAGCTCTTATCGTAAAGAAATTTGCGATACAAGGAGGTATAACCATGTCCTTACTCTAATGTTTGAAGTTGATATGTTTAAATGATAGTTTAAAGGTAGCCATGCATGTATCTTTGGGGTACATGGCTTGATTTTGTGAGTTATGTAAGTTACATGCTTTATATGTAATTAATCATGGAACCCTAGGCTTGAAAGTTGTGTTTCAAAGTTGATGGATTATTCATGTATATTTTTAAAGTTAGAACTCATGATTTAAGGATGAATATGTGTTAAAGGTTGTTGGTTTTGACAAAAACCTAGCTTGAGGTGTAGAACATGTTGAATTCTTGTATATTAATTTGTTAGACAGTATATAAAATGCTTTGATGGTTGAGAAACATGTTTTGGTAAGAAAAGTTTAAATATTAGGCTATACTTTGTGTATAGATTACGTAATAATCTATAAAGTGATTTGGAAGATGCGGATAGGAATTTTGTGATTTTCTAAAGTTGTTGTATGTGTATGTGATAGCCTATGTGGTGTGTGGAGTTCAAAATGTCAAGATTGGTTTAAGGTTAAAAATGGTTAAATTGTCAGAATGCCATTAACATGTAATTTTTGGCTATCTTGTGTAATTGTTGATCAAATGAGGCCAAAAGGCCAAGTTTGATATTAGTACACGTGTTTGAAATGATTTGGAAGTCGTTCGGCGTTTATGGCAACAATTGAGGTTTTTAAACGATTTAAACCGTTCTCTAACGCCTAAAAAGAGTTATTTTGAAAAATGAAGTTATTTGAAAAGTTTTAAATGCCCTGAAGGCTCATACAAGTTAAATATGTGCTATATGTGATAAATGAGATATTGGAATCAAGTTTTTGCAAAAAGGAGCCAAGAATAGCTTATGTTTTGGAAAATGAGAAGTTTAGGAAAGTTTAAGAAAATTAATGAAATTGCACCTAAATGGTGATTTTTGACCATTATGGATATTTAAAGGTAAAATGGAATCAAATGATTAAGTTTTATGTTATTACACGTGTTTAGGTTAATTTGGTAATCAACGAATAGAAATTGAATGAAAAGTCGATTCGAACGATCGAAATTGATCGTTTCGACTCGAATTGGATTTTTATGGACAAAACTCGCCTCGTGCAAAGTTTTATCATTTTAAAAGTTTGGACATGTCATATATGAGTTGTAGGAACTATGTCAAGTGTTGGAATGGAGTTTTGAAGTAAATGGCCAAAAATCACAAAGTTGGAAAATTTAAGTTTTAAAGTTGGAAAATTTTTCTAAGTCTGAAATTGAGTTGAACACCCCTCCTACATGCTAGTATATCTATGATTTTAAGAAGCCAAATGAGGCAAGTAAAATTTTTGTAAAATACTAGGTAGTAAGACCTAGTTATTTTCCAAATTTGGTTTTAATTAGATGTATAATGAAGGAGTTAAAATTAGCAAAGCAGAGGCAAAAATTAAAATTTCAGTTTTTGGCAAGAGAGAGAAATATGACCAGGGCCATGGTTTTGTAGGCAAAATCCGGTCGGGGCCACGACTCTAGGCTGAAAAAGCCGGTCAGGGCCGTGGATAACAGACTTTGAAAAAAATTATTATTTTGATCCGAAATGAAATGTTTTGATACTAAATGATAGATATGAGTTATGTAAACCCTAGATTGAAAAAAATGGTCAATGTAAAGGGTATTAAGGTTTAATGAAATGATGAATGACATAATATAACATGCCTAAATCTAAGTCAAAGCATGATATAAGTTATGGAAAATGTCGATAACGAGTTAGGATGTATTATTAACCAACATAAGGTATAATACATCAAATGTGAAATGATTAGAGACGAGTGGTTGTATTATTATGGATTAAGTTTGACATGTATGTAAAGTTTTATGATCTTATTATAACATGTAAGTTCAATGTGAACAGATAGACTTTGGATTAAGCAAACCAACGTAATGAAGGATAGCAAGGCCAAGCGAGGCAATAAAGGTTAAGTAAATAAAGCGTACATGCAAGTTTTTCAGACTTAAATGTATTATTGTTCTAAGTGAACTATGTGGTAGTAAAGAAATTTAAAAATGTGTCTATGTGCAATTATGTGAATTATCTGTTAAATGAATTGAGTGACATTAAGCATATCATGTTAAGTTAAAAGAGGCATGAAGCATAGTATGAACTATAATCATGAAAGATATTATCTGAATTACTTGCTGAGCTTTATGCTCACTCTTGCTATAAGCTAACATTTTAGGTAAAGTACACGAAGGCCGGAGGTTCCGGTGCAGCTCAAGTAAAGGAATGTGAATGCATGGACAAGCATGAAGAATAATTTGTATTATGTACCTGTACTATGTGCATGTAAGCGGATGTTGGTAAATCTGTAGAGATGGAATTGTACGTATTTATTATTCAGAGAAAGTTTGTAATAATGTAACTTGAGATATTGTGATTAGTTGTGTTTAACATGTAATAAACTCATATATATATGGTACCGATATATGAAACAGGTATATGTGAACAGGTTTAAGTAAGCAAGAACAAATATATGTAAACAGGGCCATGTATAGATAGTTCATGGCAAAATTTTATTTACAGGTTATGTGATATTATAAATATATATTTGTGATTTTGATAAGGTAATAGACTACGTCAAAACTTATTTGTATTTGATCTAAGTCTAGTACAATGAAATTAAAGGTTGAGATCCTGAGACAGGTTAAGTTAGATAAGTTTAATATATATATATTAAAAAGGTTTTAAATGTTAAAAGTTAAGTTTTAACACACAAGATTCTCGTTAATGTGGTTTAAAGTTAATGATTATATTATCCACATATAATTAGACTTAATTAAGGAAGGTTGGGATCTCAGGTCGTTACAGTCACTGTCAAATAATTTAAAGAATTGGAACCACCTGAATTCCTCGGGAAGCCTGACCCACTCAAAGCGGAGGCGTG
The DNA here is from genome assembly GCA_947179155.2 of Hedera helix. Taxonomy (NCBI): domain Eukaryota; kingdom Viridiplantae; phylum Streptophyta; class Magnoliopsida; order Apiales; family Araliaceae; genus Hedera; species Hedera helix. Next base: position 8,058,365 of record OX359285.1, on the reverse strand, counting down.
ATTGAAGCAGATGACAAAAATATTTGATGTCTTACAATGCGCTGATGATCAGAATGTGTCATTCGTCACTTTTATGTTACGAGGTGAGACGGACCATTGGTGAGAAGCAGTAAAACGTATACCCCTCAGCACTCGAGATGTATTGGACATAATTTCTAGAGTTGTTTAATGAAAAGTACTTCCCAGAAAGCATCCGCCATATAAAAGAGGAGGAATTCATTAAGCTGGAGCAGAAAAACATGACAGTCTCTCAGTATGAAGCTAAGTTTGCCGAATTATCTCGTTTTGCGATCCATTTGTTGGATGATGAAGCACGAATGATGTGACGACCCCAAATCCGGGTTCCATAACCTCGGGTTTAGTTCTCACTGAACAATACTTAATTTGCATTTAAACTTCGCGAAATAATACAAAAGGTTCTTTATAAAAAAGGCTACATTTCCCAAGGTTGATTAATCTTAATATAAACATTACATATCTTAAGGAAATATAAAAGATATACAAAAGAAAGTACATATAAGTAATTAATCTAGCATGCATCTAGCTAATCTAAGCTTTGGCTTTTCCCTTGCCTTTGTCTTGTTTAGAACATTCTGGCTTAGCTAAAATAAGTCATGATATAGCAAGAATGAGCAACTAAATGTCTTAGCAAGTTTAAGAACAAATAACATAAGTTATATCATGATGGAAAGGAAAATTAACATCAGGGTTTTCAATAATAGGTAATAATCAAGAATCAATTTTTCAATATAAGAATAGATTAAGTCTTTACTGTTGAGTGGTCTTTAAGGAACATGAACTGCTACTAAGGTAGAACAGACATATATATCTGACACCTCAAAAAATGTGGTACGCGAGGGAATCAGCCTCTTGTACCCTATGTATATGCATAACATTCAGACATGTTGCGCAAATTCAATTTCCCGACAGATAAAAAAAATCCCCCTTATTTAGGGTTGTTCATTTTTAGACTTACTATAAGAATCCGCACTAACCAATGGTTTGGATAAACTTTTAAAATATTCAATGTGGTGAATTTAGCATGCATTTTCTAGCTGAAACAATTAGCTTAGATTTTCTTAAACAGTTCTGGAATTAATGAACTATACATTTGCAAATGCACTATGTGTGAATACAATAACAATAATGATGTGGAATAATTTTAAAGAATTAAACCACTTAAAGTTTTGGCAAGTAAATACAAGTGTAGAGACTTGCTCAACAATATTTGCATAGGTTTAAAGAAATTGCTCAATATAAACTTGAATAAGGATAAAGAAAACCTGCCTCATGTGTAGACTACTGCTAATCAATTCAATTTAATTCTCTCTGAATAGACCTAACAATTAATCATTTTGATCTTAAATTAGTATCATACACACATTCATATGATAACCTTTATAACTCTTACATCTCTACCATTTAACCACGTAATTACATAATTATGGGTATATTAGTACTTAAGAAATATTATCACCACTTGATAATATTTTAATCACATAAAATATATATTAATTATTAATATAGATCAAACTCTTATATAATATTATTAATAATCTAATAATATTTAATTAGTATTATAATATTATTAATTATCTAATAATATTTTATTCACCTTCTAATATTATTAATCATTTAATAATATTTTATTAACCTTCTAATATTATTGATCATTTAATAATATTTTATTTATCGTATAATATTATTAATCATTTAACAATATTTTATTTACTTTATAATATTATTAATCCTTTAATAATATTTTATTCATTTTATAACATTTTATAAATTTATTTATATTATTAATTCTTTAATAATATTTATCCTCTTTTACCTATTAATTTAACTTTCATAATGTTTAAATTACTTTTATTGGATTCAAATATAATAAAATAATTTGTAAAATATTTTTCATTTTCGAACCCGACCCGACCCGGTCTAAAATTAATTTTTTAAACAGTATGGTTCGCTGCCGCATCAGTGGTCCTACCGCTTCGGCGGTGAGGACCACCGCTGTGACGGTGACTTGCAAAAAGTTTCACCGCTGTAGCGGTGGCTTAATTTTTAATCACAAGGTGTTTCACCTGTAATGACCACGAATTCCATTAGACATTGTAATTATAATTAATATATAATTAGCAATGAATTTAAAAATTTTATACTAATTAATGGTACATTAGATAATTAAATAAATGTACTTATGCATGTGTATATTTATTTAAAGAATGAAAGCAAAGTGTTTAATTAATTAAAGCAAATCTAATTGGATTATATTTTAAATCCAAATAAGTTGATAAACTAGGTTAAAGATATTAACCTAGTAGCCCATATAATTAATTTAATTACTAGTTCATATAATTAATTAAACAAGCTCAATGCTTATTTTAATTAAAGGTAGCATAGTTATTTAAATGCTAACCTAATGTGTTATTTAAATTGAGCTCAAACCAATTCAATGGATGAGCCCAATATATTTAATTCCTAAGTCTAACATGGAGCCCAATAGAAAGTCAAAATTGGTCAACAATTGAACATATGTATATATATGTATATATGCACATTTATGTAGCAAAAATTAAAGCAAAAATAGGCTAATAAATGGCCATTTGGCCGGCCATTAGGGGACCCACTTGGGGGGTTGCTTGATTTGTTTCATTGCTTCTAAATCACTCCTTGTCATAGTAGCTCAACAACCCTAGTCAATCAACATGTCATTCACCTTGTCCATCCGTCAAATAGTAAGCATACTTAGGCTCTAATTTCACCAGCATGGGTGAATTAGCAAGCTAATGAAGTGTTAGTTGATGGCTATATATATGATGCTCCACACTTGAGCCAAGCTTGTTGGTTCATTTGCTAGAGCATAAAAGATAGAAAGTGAGAGCATTTTCTAGAGAAAAAGGAAGATACACTTAAGTGTTGAGAGAAAAAGCTAGAGCTTGTGCTTGGTGGATGTCCAATAACCTCATATCATACTTTGGTATGAGGAGAAGGAGAGCACACAAAACATTAAGGTTTAAAAGTGTTCCAACCATTTCTTATTTCATATTTTTAGCCTATATGTGTTTTAATCGGTTAAAATTTATTTTTAACAAATCAAAACTCATTTTGCTAGTCTAGAAGTATTTAACTATGTAATATATGTATATTCATAGCTCTATGTGTTTATAACATGATTTGGTATGTGAGAAATGCATAAAAGTAGTAGAAATGTTCATAACACGTTTTACCGGTAAAACCCTAACGATACATGTTGTGTTTGATGTTGTATTTTGAAATGTACAAATTGAAAATTGAATTTTTATGGCTAGAAAGCTAGATCTATGAGTTTTCAAGAAAAACCATTTTTGAACCTTTCAAAAATATTGAATAACAAAGAAGTTATAGCTTTTACCGCAAAGGATGTCGTTTTTAAACCATAAGTGATTCGATCCGTAAATTTCGTGTAAAACATTTTTAAAAAGACGATCGAACCATAGAATATTGTAAAACAAGAGGTTAAGAACACATCAACACTGATTTGGTGTTATTTGGATGTGTAGATTTCATTTTATCAATGTTTAATCAAAGAGTATCAAAATTGTCAAAAAAATCAAAAAGTGGGCAACATACTCTAGTACAGCGTCGGGGCGCCGTGTTGCAGTAATAATCACTGCGTCGCGGCGCAGTGCACTATCCTCAGAAAAATAATAAAATCCGAACCGGGTCGGGTCGGGTCGGGTCTGGTTCTGGTCAGAAAATAAAAAATGTTCCAAAAATCATTTTAGTATTTTTGGATTTAATAAATATATTTTTAAGTATATATATATATATATAAAATTGATTTAATGATGTAAAAGGTTATAAATATTATTATTGAAATAATAATATAATAAAGGTAATAAAATATTATTAAATAAATAATAATATTGGAAAATTATTAAAATATTATTAGGTGTATAATAATATTTTAAAGTTAATAAAATATTATTAAATGATTAATATTAATAGATACTTAATAAAATATTATTAAATGATTAATAATATTATATACTTAATAAAATATTATTAAACGATTAATAATATTATATACTTAGTAAAATATTATTAAATGATTAATAATATTAGATAATTAGTAAAATATTATTAAATAATTAATAATATTAGTTAATCTTAAAAGATTTATAATGTATTATTAAATGATGAATAATACTACCATGTTAATAAAATATTATTAAATTGTTAATAATATTAGACAATTGCATGAACTATATTAAATAGTTAATATAGGTTCTTTGTGTTTGAAATATTATCAAGTAGTGATAATATTTCCTAAGTGTTTAATTAACCATAATTAATAAATTATGTGGTTCGTAAGAGCTATAAAGGTCATCATACCTATGTGTATATGATACTAATTTAAAGATTAACGTGATTAAATTGTTAGGTCTATTCAAAAAGGAATTAGTTGAATTGGTTAGCAGTACGTCGCAAATAAGGCAAGTTCTCTAACCCTACTCAATTATTGTTGAACAAGTTTCTATACTTGTATTTATTGTCAAAGTTTGAAGTGATTTAATTACTTAAAATTATCCCACATCCATATTGTTTATGAAATCACACATAGTGCATTTGAGCTTAATAAATCCTTGATTCATGAACTGTATTAAAGATTTCTTAAGCTAATAGTTCAGCTAGACATTGCGTTTATAAATTCAATAACTTGAATACTTTTAAAAGCATATCCAAACCATTGCTGGATGCGGATTTCTTATGTTAAGTCTGAGAATTGAACAACCCTAAATTAGGAGATTTTTATGTCGGGAAACCGACTTTGGCTCCAGTTGACTAAATGTAATGCGTATACAGTGGGTTGAATAGGCTGATCCCCTTGAAAACCAAAACTACTTAAAGGGTCAGAGGAAACTCTATTATACCCTCGTTAGTTCAGGGTCCTTGGTGACCACTCAGCATTTAAGATTCGAATATTCATGTTCAATGAAATTTGAGTCTTGTTCATTTCACAATTGTTTTATCCATTGTTGAAACCATTGATGTTATTTCCCATTCATTCATGATATATTAAATATCTATGATTGTTCTTAAATTGCTGAGCAAACTAGTTGCTCATCCTTGCTATATCATGAACCATTTTTCAGATAGACCTGACTGCTCCAAGAAGGATAAGGGAAAAAAGAAAGCCATAAATTAAGTTAAATTATGCTTGTTAATTAATGTTTAGAAATGTATTTACTGTTGGTAAATCTTTTGTAATTCATTATGATAGGAACTATTTATGTTATGTTTAACAGACCCTTGTATTGTAACCTTTTTGTAAGGAACCAATGTGTATTATTCCGCTAAGTTTAAATGCAATGTTTGTATTTAATTACTAGTAATGTATTGATCAGTGAGAACCAAACCCGAGATTACGGAACCCGGATTTGGGGTCAACACATCACCGCTATGGCGGTGGGACTTATCGTTGCAGCGGTAGCTGTGTTTTTCAAAACCCTAATTTTCCAACTTTGATTTATTTGGTTCAAACTTGCATAAAATGAAATCTACATCTCCAAAACACTCCAAATCAGTTTTATTATCTTTCTAACTTGTTGTTTTTCAACATTTCATGATTCAATCTCGTTTTCGAAAATATTTTTGACATAATATTCGAGATCGATCACTCTAGGGTTTTAAAACGACATAGTTTGCGGTAAAAGCCACAACTTGCTCATTTTTCCATATTTTCGAAAGATTCAAGTTGTGTTTTCTTTAAAACTCATATATTTAACTTTCTAGTCATAAAAATCTATTTTTCAACTTGTACATTTCAAACTACAACATTAACTAGCACATGGTCCACTAGGATTTTATCAGTAAAGCTCAATATAGACTTTTCTTCCGATTATATGGATAACACGCATAATAAAACATGATTTAAACATATCAAATCATATATATACATATATAACATAGTTTAAGACTTCTAGACCATCAAAATAACTTTTTATCGGTTAAATATTTATTTTGACCATAGAAAACATTTATAGACAACAAAAATGAAATAAGAAGGAGATATAGCACTTTTGAACCTTATGCTCTTAGATGCTCTTCTTCTCTTGGCAATGAACTTAGCTAGAGACTCCACCTCAGCTACTAGATACACACTCTAGGTGCTCAAGCTTTTATTTTAAAGATCTAGCGTTTCTCTCTATTTTCTCTCTAGCAAATGAAGCAAACTCTCTAACACTTACTCAAGGCTCTTATTTATAGCCAAGAGTTATCATCCAAATATGTATACATATATATGCTATATGTATACAAATATCCTAACTCATCTTATCCTTTATCTTCAACTTAGCTAGAATTTAGGAATTTTCTTACATGAGTAGACTAGGGTTGGTAGGAGTTGTTCACCAACTATGGTACTCTTCCAACATAAAACAAGCAACAATAAAATTTGAAATTCACCCCAAGTAGGGCCCCCATGTACCGGCCAAATGGCCTTTTTCTACCAATTTGGATTTATTTTTATTACTTATATATATATATATATATATATATATATATATATATATATATATATATATATATATATATATATATATATATATATATATAAACATTGACCAACATTTGACTTCCTATTCGGCTCCTCATTGGACTTAGGAATTAAATATGTTGGGCTCATTCATTTAATTTGGTTTGGCTCAATTTAATTGTTCTATTGGGCTAACACTAAATAATCTATGTTACATTTAATTAAATCAAGCATTGAGCTAGTTTAATTATTACATGGATCAAGGCTTATTTAATTACATGGACTACTAGGTAAATTTATTTGACCTAGTTTAATACATCATTTAGACTTATAATATAATCCAATTAGACTTGCTTTAATTAATTATAACACCTTGCTTCCCTACTTTAAATAAATATACACATACACATGGTTATTAGAAATAGTACAAATATTTTAATTCATTGCTAATTATTTAATAATTATAATTACAATAACACATAAAAATCATGGTTATTACATTCTCCCCCCCCCCCCCCCCTTATAAGAATTTTGTCCTCAGAATTACAAATTTAAAGCTACTTAAAAAGATTCGGATAATTACTCCTCATCTTTTCTTCAAGCTCTCGCGTAGCTTCCTCAGCGTTGTGATTCCTCCAAAGGACTTTGATAGAATGTATAACCTTATTTCATAATTTTTGCTCTTTGCTATCTAATATCTGGATAGGAATCTCTTCATATAATAAGTCTTTCTCAATTTGTATTGGCTCATAGGATATGACATGCTTGTAATCAGGCTTATATGGTTGAAACACTGACACGTGAAACACATTGTAAATATGCTCCAGTTCAGGAGGTAGAGCTACCTCGTACGCCGCTTCACCCACTCTATTCAGTATCTCGAATGGTCCTATAAACCTCGGACTTAGCTTCCCTTTCCTCTCAAATTGGATCTTCCTTTTTCAAGGAGACACCTTCATAAACACAAAACTCCCTACTTCGAAATCTCGCTTTTGTCGTTGTAGATCCGCATATTTCTTCTGACGATCTTGAGCTGCTACCAGCCGATCTCTTATTACTCTGATAATTTTTACAGTCTGTTGAACTAATTTTGGCCCCAACAGTCGACGTTCTCCTACGTCATCCCAACAGAGAGGTGTTCTACATTTCCTCCCATATAAAGCTTTGTAAGGTGGCATGTCTATGCTCACATGATAACTATTATTATATGCAAACTCAACTAACGGTAGATGGTCTTCCCAACTGCCCTTGAAATCCATCACATAGGCTTTGAGCATATCTTTTAATGTTTGAATTATTCTTTCTCTTTGCCCATCAGTCTGCGGATGATATGATGTACTCATTCTTAACTGTGTCTCCATCTTTCTTGAAAATTCCTCCAAAATTTTGATGCGAAGCGCGGATCTCTGTCTGACACAATCGATACCGGCACTCCATGTCTTGAAACTATCTATTTTATGTACAACTTTGCTAACTGGTCCAAACTGAATTTAATCTTGATCGGCAAAAAGTGTGCTGACTTTGTTAGTCGATCCACAATCACCCATATAGCGTTGTATCCCTTCTGTGTTGCTGGAAGACCTACCTATGCTCACATTTTCACTCAGGAATCTCTAACGGCTATAGTAATTCACTCTGTCTCTAATGTTCTATCTTTACCCTCTGACAAGTTAAGCATCAACTGATATATTCTGCAACCTCCCTTTTTATATTTGGCCACCAAAAATGCTGATGCAAATCTTGATACATTTTCGTACTTCCCGGATGTATCGAGTATCTTGTACTATGAGCTTCTTGTAAAATCTCCTCTTGTAATTCTGGCACTAACGGTACCCAAACACGATTTTCAAACCTTAGCAATCCTTTGCCTCCTCCCCGTTGGTCATCCTCTTTCTTATTCTGTCGCATTCTTCATCTTTGTTTTGAGCCTCTTTGACCTTATCTAACAAGGTTGGGCTTGCTTCCATTTCTATCGACTCCTTTAAATTTTTTACCTCTAACTCCATTCGAGACATTTCTTTCACCAGTTCTTCCTGTTCTATCAATACAAACAACTTCTCTCTGCTCTTTCTACTTAGAGCATCTGCTACTATATTGGCTTTATCGGGATGGTAGAGAATTTCACAATCGTAGTCTTTAATCAACTCCAACCATCTTCGTTGCCTCACGTTCAACTCCTTTTGTGTGAAGATATACTTCAGACCTTTATGGTCTGTGAATATCTCACATTTCTCTCCATATAAATAGTGTCTCTAAATCTTAAAGGCAAACACTACCACTGCCAGCTCTTAGTCGTGGGTAGGGTATCCTTTCTCATAATCCTTTAACTGTCTTGATGCATACGCAATGACCTTACCGTTTTGCATAAGCACACAACCTAGTCCCTTGTGCGATACATCACTATAGACCGTAAAACATCCCATATCGTCCGGTAAAGTCAATACAGGTGTTTCACTAAGTCTCTTCTTTAACTCCTAAAAACTCTCCTCGTATTTCTCTGTCCATACATATTTCACTGTCTTCCTCATCAAATTGGTTAACGACATTGCTATCTTTGAAAAATCTTTGATAAATTTCCGATAGTAAACTACTAACCCTAAGAAACTCCTAACCTCCGACGGTGTCCTTGATTGTTCCTAATTCATCACCGCTTCCACCTTTGATAGATCTACTGAAACTCCCTTATTGTCAATAACATGACCTAAAAATTGAACTCTCTCCAACCAGAATTCACACTTTAAAAATTTAGCATACAACTACTTCTTCCGTAATATCTCCAACACCAATCTTAGATGTTCGGCATACTCCTCTTCCGTTATGGAATAAACCAAAATATTGTTAATGAACACAACTATAAATTTATCCAAGTACTGCTTGAATATTCTGTTCATTATGTCCATAAATGCGGCTGGCGCATTCGTTAATCCAAACGACATCACCAGAAACTCATAATGACTGTAACGAGTTCTGAATGTTGTCTTGGGTACATCCTCTTTTCTGACTTTTAACTGATGATAACATGTCCTTAAATCAATCTTGGAAAAGTACTTCGCCTCTTTTACTTGATCAAAAAGATTGTCAATTCTTGGTAACGGGTACTTGTTCTTAATCGTTAATTTGTTCAACCCCCTATAATCTATACAAAGTCTCATCGATCCATCCTTCTTCTTTACAAACAGCACAGGTGCTCTCCATGGAGAAACACTAGGTTGAATGTATTTTTTATCTAACAATTCTTGCAACTGAACCATCAACTCCCTCATTTCTACCAGAGTCATCCTATATAGTGCCTTCGATATTGGTGTTGTCCTCGGTACTAAATTAATCACAAATTATGTCTCCTTATCTGGCGGAATGCTTGATAGTTCATCTAGAAAAACATCTATGAACTCCTTAACTACTGGTATTTGCTCCATATATTCACCATTTATGTATCCACCACATGAGCCAAATACCCTAGACAACCTTTCTTCAACAGCTTCTTGGCCTACATCATCGTCAAATAAGAAGATTGTCTTGACGACTTGCTGCCGTAAAATACGACCTTAGACTTCTTATCGCTTCGTGGTTAAACAATCAATCCATTCCAAGAATAACATTAAACTCCCCCAAACGTATCGGAATTAAATTCACTTTTAACTTCTGACCCCTAATTTTAGCACAATAATTTCTATGTATATACTCTACAAAAAACATTTATTTATTTGTAACATCTATATTCATTGGGTTCTCTAGTTTTTCTTTAGGCAATTCTAACCGTCTAGTGAAATCATTAGATACAAATGAACAGGTAGCACCCGAATCAAACAATACATAAGCATTTATATCATTGATCAGAATAATACCTGACACCACATCTTTTGATTCCATGGCGTCTTGCACCGTCATGTTGAAAGTCCATGTTGTTGGTTTGTTCTGTTGTACTGGACCTCCAATGGTGAGCTTGTTGTTGTTTCCCTTAAATCCAGTATTTCCCCTGATATTCTTCCGTTTCGGAAAATCGTTGAACTGATGGTCCGCAGCTCCGCATAAGAAACAACCTCTCTTCTTTGGTGTGGGAAAATTAGGAGCGATGTGCTCTTCTTGTCCACAGTTGTAGCATACGTTTCTCCCCTTCATACACTCCCCCAAGTGATGTTTCCCGCAATTGCTACACTTATTTCCCTTCTTCTGTTCGCTTCCTTGAGGTGTCCCCGAACTACTATTTTTATTGTTCCATTTGCGCTTATTTGGGTTACTGCCCCCGCTGCTGCCTTCTCTGTTTTCTCCTTCGTTTCTTTTCTTGTTCCGTTCTTAATTGTGCTTATTTAGAACTTCATTTCCCCTTCTGCTATTATAGTTTTCTCCAATAAAGTTGTAAAATTGGTAATCTGAAGAACAGTGACCCTACTGTAAACCCATGGCTTCAGTCCCTACTCAAACCTTCTTATGCGTCTCGTTTCAGTGTCCACTTGGTGTAGAACGAATCTTGCCAATTCTTTGAACTTGGCAGCTTATTCAGATATGGACATATTTCTTTGCTTGAGTTTTAGGAATTTGACTTTCATCCTTGCTTGCGTGCTTTTCGAAAAGTAGTTCTCCAAGAACACTTCCATAAATCACGTCCATGCGATGGTTCCCTCTCCTGCTCTGCTCTTGTTCCCCTTCCACCAATAGTTCTCCTCCCCATTCATCATAAAGGTTGAAAATGAGGTCATTTGCTCCTCCGCTACTCGAGCGACCTCGAATACCTTTTCCATTTTCTCTATCCAGGTCTGTGCTTCTATAGGATTCGTTGTTCTTCGAAATTCAGGTGGTCATATTATTTTAAAGTCTTTAAAGTTTGTTAGTGGAGCGGCAGTGTTTAGTGCTCCAGCAGCATTCGCATTACGTCCATGAAATGCTCCCATTAACATTTCCACAAACTCTTCTACTGGGTTTGGCAGTGCCCTCTCATCGTTATTAACTGATTCTTCTATTCCTTGATTTCTCGGTAGTTGTCTATATGGCCTCATTTTTTGTATAAAGAAAATTTAAATAATTATAGGTGTTTCATCTTGTTACTTTTATTTTGTAGCTTAAGCAATTTAAACTAATGTACAAACAAGCATCTCAACACATATAAATATAAACATATCTGTATTTATATTCATATGCTAAAACAGTAGTGCATAGCACCTTACATCATAAGCATATTGCTATAAATGCTACTATCCCAAAAATACTACAAAAGACGAGATCTAACCATAATCATATCCCACAGCTTCCTTGAGTTGGGATTTACATCATACTAACCTTCTGTCAAAATAAAAGTTGGGTTTCTACTGCATCTATATACCTACAACATAAATAAAGAAAATCTAATACAACTAACAGCGCATCCCTCGATGAATCGCATCATCATACTCCTCATCCCCTATAGCCATCACTATGCTCTTGCTAATAGTGTGCATGGATTGGCCCTCCTCAGTTGGGTAGTAGTGTACTCTACTTTGAAATCTGCCAAAAGAAGAACGATAAACATAGCTGAGTCTATTGATCCTCACCCTCTTCTCACGGACCTTGTCCTCCAACTCCAACATCTGCCCATGTGCAGCATCTCTCTGGATCTCCATCTCGATCCTATCCTCTATCGCCTGCTGCCAATGGCCTCTAATTTCCTCCTTCTCTACCTATGTTTGCTGAACCTTCAGCTCAGCTACTGTCAATCTAACCTCCACCTCTGCCATCTTCTCCTTCAATAAAGTGTTCTCGCCAGAGAACTGATAAGCTGCATCTCTATACTGATTCTCCATATGTTGGTGAGTCAGATTCTGCTCCTCCAAGTGCTGGATTCTTTCCTCCAGCTCATCATTCCTCGTGGTCAGCGTCTCGATGATGTCACTGACAATGGTGCCCATGCCATCAACGTACTCATCTGGCTCCTCGTCCTCCGACTCCTCAGACTTGGCCTCATCATCACTATATGGCCTCATCACTCTACCCCTGACAGACTCCTCACGATCTCTCACCTCTAGATCAGACTCAGGATATTCTATTGGTGCAGCCACCAGCAGCTATACAGTATCCATGTGGATATCAATGAAGTCCCCTTCAGCTGCGTGACTCGTCTGTCCTATCTCGGGCATCCTACAATCACACAAAAAACATATGTCAGTGTAGCAATAAAATATATTTATTGATGAAATGAAATGATATTTTATCATGTACATCTCAACTTGATGGATTTTCTCAATCCATCTCCACAAATACACAATCATGATGAATCTCCTTTATTCATCTCCTAACACACTCGATATGAGTTTAGTACTAAGGTTATAACTTAGGTTTCGCAATCCTAACATTTATAACCTACAGCTCTGATGCCAACCTGTGACGACTCCAAATCCGGGTTCCATAACCTCGAGTTTGGTTCTCACTGAACAATACTTAATAACAATTAAATACTTAATTTGCATTTAAACTTCGCGGAATAATACAAAAGGTTCCTTATAAAAATGCTACACTTCCCTAGGTCGATTAACCTTAACATAAACATTACATATCTTAAGGGAATACAAAAGATTTACAAAAGAAAATACATATAAGTAATTAATCTAGCATGCATCCAGCTAATCTAAGCTTTGGCTTTTCTCTTGCCTTTGTCTTGTTTAGAACATTCTGGCTTAGCTGAAATAAGTCATAATATAGCAAGAATGAGCAACTAAATGGCTCAGCAAGTTTAAGAACAAATAGCATAAGTTATATCATAATGGAAAAGGAAATTAAAATCAAGGTTTTTAACAATAGTTAACAATCAAGAATCAATTTTTTAATATAAGAATAGATTGACTCTTTACTGCTGAGTGGTCTTTAAGGACCATGAACTGTTACTAAGGTAGAACAGACATATATATCTGACACCTCGAAAAATGTGGTACGCGAAGGGATCAGTGTCTTGTACCATATGTATATACATAACATTCAGACATGTTACGCAAATTCGGTTTCCTTACAGATAAAATATGTGACGCCCCCAAATTCGGGTTACAAATACCCGGATCCGGTCATCACGATCCAATACAAACATTCACCTCTAAACAACATACAATAACTAAATGCGGAATAATAAACATATGTTGTTCATTCAAAAGGTGTTACTAGTCCCAAGATACGATAACCTTACAAAAAGTACACAAATACCCTTAATAAAGTACTTAGAGTTTATATTACATAACAGTTAATTTAAATCAACTACAGGACTGCAATCTCGAAGTCTATTACTTCATCTTTCCTTTACCCTTGTTCTTTCCCGAAGTCTCGGGTTGCACTGCAATAAGGTTTCATGATATAGCAAGAGTGAGCAACTAGTTTGCTCAACAAGTTTAAATAACAACAAGGAACAATATATCATGAATGAAAGGGAATAGCTGAACAATTCAATATTGTGAATAACATAAGCAGGAATAATAAGTTGCTTTTAAAATTAGGATAGTCAAATAGACTATGAACTATAAATATCCACTGGAGTCAATAGCAGGTTGACCCAATGGTTACTACCAGAAATATGTACCCGAGGGGATCAGCCTCAGTACAATATGTGTATGCATAACATTTAATTTCCGTATTTTTGTACCTGATATTAGATACAGGGTACTCCCCTATAATAAAGGGGTGTTCATAATAGTCTAAGAATCCGCATCTTCAATGATTTGGATAGCTTTTAAAATCTTTAACATAATGTCTAGCCGAACAATGGCTTAGACCTACTTTGAACAGTTCTTTAAACGGTAGAACAGTAATTAAGTACAAGTCAATGACTGTACAATCTCAAGTGCAACAAGTGCGAATAACAATAATATCGATGTGGAATAATTGTAAAGTAATTAAACCACTCAAAGCATGCTTGGAAATAACAGTTCAAGCTTAGATAAATAATTTGCTCAATGAAATGAGTTTAGAGATAAGGAACTTGCCTGTCTGCTCAGCTACAATTAATGTCTAGCTTTAACTAACTGGCTTTGAATGACCTAACATTAATAAAGTCGGTCTAATAATTAGTACGGCGTATTTGCATAACTATACGCTCACTAAGGTACTTATTTATCATATAAGTACTAACACATAATTTACGTTAGTCGAAATAATATTATTAACCTTATAGACCCTTAATCAAATTAGGTTAATAATTTAATAAGTTAGAAAATATTTTTCTTAAGCGTTGGACACTTATTAAACCCTTAAACAACTTATTATAATTGTTTAATAAAAGTATAATTAAATTTTATTAATTCAATCTCTATTTAATTACTATTTAATCTTGGTTAAATAGAAATTAATTAATTAACTCTAGTTATTATTTAAAATAAATAATAACTAATTGTACTTACTTATTATTCAATCATAATTAAATAATAAATAACTATTGATTCATTTTAACCTTCTTTAATTTAATATTAATCAAATAATAATTAACTAATTAATTAACCTCACTTATTATTTAATTTAAGGAAATTAAATAATAGTTTACTAATGTTAATCATCTTTAATTATTATTTAATGCCAATTAAATAATAATTAATTATTTAATTAATTTTAATCGTTATTTAAGGTTAAATAAAATTTAATCTATTTATCCTTATTTATTATTTAAATTAAATAACTTAATTTCCCTTAATCATTATTTAATGCTAATTAAATAATAATTAATTACTTAATTATCCTTATTTATTATTTAATAATATTTAAATAATAAATAGTTAATTTATAAATTTTTATCTCTCTTTAATTATTATTTAATAGGAATTAAATAATAATTGCTAATTTATCACCTTTATTTATTATTAACATTTTAAATAATAAATAACTAATAAATTTATTTAACTTAACCATGATTTAGCTAACTAGATTAATATTTAAAATATTTAAATATTAAACTTAATTAAAAATATCCTCCCCAATATCATTTTTGAATTATTATTATTTTTGTTATAATTTTAAATTAGTTTTTTAAATATTTAAATTAATTAAATTAAACCCGAATGGCATTTCTGTAAATAAGTTGAAAAACTGAACCGAGGGCAGAATGGTCATTTCGCCGAAAAAAACACGGAGGGGCAGTTTAGTAATTTCTCGGAACTGGGCTCGCGCATTGCGCGCGTTATTCCGTATGCAGGCCCAAAACGGTGCCGTTTTGGGACACTGCTGATGGCTTCCGCGCGTACGCGCGGATTGATTTTATTTCTTTAAGCAAAACGACGCCGTTTTGTCTCCGCGTTTTTTTTTTGAACAGTTGTCCGCGCATTGCGCGGAAATTAAATTTTTTTTTTTTTTTTTTTTCTTTGCAGAGTGTGAACAGTGTCCGGCAATACCCATTTTAAATAAAAATATACCAATAAGTAAGCTTTAAATCATCAATAAAAATCCAAAAAAATTACCAATCACCTTATATTAATTTATAACATGAAAAATAAATTTTTCATGATTTAATATCATTATTTTTTTATAAAAATTTTTACATCACATAAACTACTATAAATCATAACTTTTTGTGTATAACTCCATTTTGAGTGATTCAAACTTTGTTTTTCTCATGATTTAATGTTCTATAATATTAGAACATCAAATCTAAGTTTTATAAAAATATTTTTGGTCATATATTTCAAGACTTGATTATACACTATTAAACACATATTTTAGCATACAAATGATACCAAAATACAAACCAAGCATATTAAACTCAAGCATGGCATAAATATTACAACTACACATTAATAACTATATTAACATGTTTATACTAACATGATGATTTATTTAATTTAAAAACAAAACTTTATTTAAAATAATCATTACCTTGATTTAATGGCTATTCTTCTTTTTCTTCCAAAATAGGTGGTGAATCTTGAAGACATAAACCAAGAAATCCTTCTCTTGATAATTTTGCTCTCAAAATATTTTTCTACACTCTCAAATGCTCTCTAGCTCTCTCTTTTGGACTTTGAGAAAATAATGAAATAAGCTTTACCAATTTCAAGTATACTTGCAAAATTATTAGATACACATAATATATCTAATAATTTTGCCCATACCCCTAAATGACAACTTACACATGGAATGGGTTAAATGACACATTAGGTGAAAAGAGGGATGGTCCAAGTACTTGAAAAATCAAACAAACAATCCATTAATTAAATAAATGAAAAATAAAAGAAAATAAAACAACTCATTTTCTCTCTCCTTGTACTCTCGGCTGATAGCATCACTTTGTCCCAAATTTAATGTCACATTTCTTACTTTTTAATAATTAATAGTTTAATTAAGTATTTTTCAAGTGGGCCAATCATTGGGCTTTAATTTAAAATACCAATTGGGCTTCTATTAAATTGTTTGGGCTACTAAATTGTCAAATTTTATTATTCTACACTTGGGCTACTAATTGACCCATGTTGGGCTAATTTAATAATTTATACATTAATTATTCAATCCATGATTAAATAAATAATTAGATTGAATAAATAATTAAATATTCTAACCCATAAGTATTAAATTACTAAATGGACTAATAAATATTATTATTAATATTTCACATTATTTACATTAATTAATAATCATATTAATTAATTTATTATATTTAATTAACTCACTATATTCAATTTAATTGAATATTTAATTAATAGGAAACTTATCAATTATTTTGATATTAAAACTTTAGGGTTTGTTCACTAATTTAAATAACATATTAGTGACCCCCTTTAATTAATTTTAGTAATTAATTACATAATCATTTAATCACATAATTAATTAATCACATAAAACGATTTAAATAATCTCGTAAAACTAACTCGTCGGAAATTAAATTAATAATTTAATTAATAATGACGTGGAAATTTCAGGACATTACATTATCCCCCCCTTATAAAAATTCCGTCCTCGGAATTGTAAAAATAAGGTTACTCAAATAAAAACGGGTAATTCGTTCTCATATCCTCCTCTAGTTCCCACGTAGCTTCTTCAATTGCGTGATTTCTCCAAAGTACTTTGACAGAATGAATTATCTTATTCCTCAGTTTTTGTTCCTTCCTATCGAGTATCTGAACAGGAACTTCTTCATATGATAAGTCCTTCTCGACTTGAATTGGTTCATAGGAGATAACGTGCTTGTAGTCCGGTTTATATGGCCGTAACACTGACACATGAAACACGTTGTGAATGTGCTCCAGTTCAGGAGGTAATGCTACCTCGTACGCCACTTCACCGACTCGCCTCAAGATTTCGAACGGTCCTATGAACCTAGGGCTCAGCTTGCCCTTCTTACCAAAACGGATTTTCCCCTTCCAGGGAGATACCTTCAGAAATACGAAACTGCCCACGTCGAAGTCCCGCTTTTGGCGATGCAAATCTGCGTACTTCTTTTGACGATCTTGAGCTGCTACCAGTCGATTCCTGATAAGTTGTACTGTGTCTGCAGTCTGCTGCACCATTTCAGGTCCAAGCATTCTTCGTTCACCGACCTCGTCCCAACACAACGGTGTTCGACATTTTCTTCCATAAAGCGCTTCGTATGGTGGCATACCGATACTAGCGTGGTAGCTGTTATTGTAAGCGAACTCCACCAGTGGCAAATGGTCATCCCAACTGCCCTTTAGGTCCATTACGACCGCTCGGAGCATATCCTCCAAGGTCTGAATCGTTCGCTCGCTCTGGCCGTCAGTTTGAGGATGGTATGCTGTACTCAACCTCAATTGTGTACCCATCCTTGCTTGCAGACTTTTCCAAAAATTTGACGTGAAGCGCGGATCTCTGTCGGACACAATCGATACCGGTACTCCATGTCGTGACACTATCTCCTTCACATAGAGCTTCGCTAACTGCTCCAGATTGTACCGTATTCTGATAGGTAGAAAATGAGCTGACTTGGTCAGACGATCCACTATTACCCAGATGGCGTCCAAACCTTTATGTGTCGGTGGCAAACCCACCACAAAATCCATCGTGATGTGCTCCCACTTCCACTCGGGAATCTCTAGTGGTTGAAGCAGCCCGCTCGGCCGCTGATGCTCTGCTTTAACCCGCTGGCATGTCAGACATCGACTGACACATTCTGCCACTTCCTTCTTCATATTCGGCCACCAAAAATATTGTCTTAAATCCTGATACATCTTCGTACTCCCGGGATGTACTGAGTACCTTGTACTGTGAGCTTCCTGAAGAATCTCTTCCCTCAGCTCCAGATCCATCGGTACCCAGACTCTCCCTTCGAACCTTAGCAACCCTGTGCTATCAATCTTGTACTTAAGCTCCTCGCCTTCAGCAATTCGCTTCTTAATATTATCACAATCTTCATCCTTTTCCTGAGCCTCTTTGATCCTGTCTAATAAGGTCGGGCTTGCTGTTACTGTAAATAACTTCTCGTCTGCCTCCATCGGATATTTGATCTCCAACTCCAAACGTTCGAAATCTCTCACCAACTCTTCCTGATTTGTTAGCTTCAACAACTTCTCCCTGCCTTTTCTGCTCAAGGCATCTGCTACTACATTGGCCTTGCCTGGATGGTACAAAATCTCACAGTCGTAGTCTTTGATCAATTCTAACCATCGACGCTGCCTCATATTCAACTCCTTTTGAGTGAAGATATATTTCAGACTTTTGTGGTCTGTATATATCTCACACTTCTCGCCATATAGGTAGTGCCTCCAAATCTTCAGGGCAAAAACTACCACTGCTAACTCCAGGTCATGAGTCGGGTAACCCTTCTCATAATCCTTTAACTGACGTGACGCATACGCAATGACCTTGCCGTGTTGCATTAGCACACAACCAAGACCCTTGTGTGACGCATCACTGTACACTACGAACCCTCCCGTGTCGTCCGGTAAAGCCAACACTGGTGCCTGGCTCAACCTCTTTTTCAACTCCATAAAACTTTCCTCGCACTTCTCCGACCAAACAAACTTCACAGTCTTTCGGGTAAGATTGGTCAACGGTGATGCTATCTTCGAAAAATCCTGAATGAATCTCCGATAATACCCCGCTAACCCTAAGAAACTCCTGATCTCAGTCGGCGTCTTCGGTTGTTCCCAATTGATAACTGCCTCCACCTTCGCTGGATCCACCGAAACACCGTCTTTGTCGATAACATGACCTAGAAACTGCACCCTCTGCAACCAAAATTCACACTTCGAAAACTTAGCGTACAGCTTCTCCCTTCTCAAAGCCTCCAATGCGATCCGTAAGTGTTCTACATGTTCTTCCTCCGTCTTCGAATACACCAATATGTCATCAATGAATACGACCACGAACTTGTCCAAGTACTGCTTGAACACTCTGTTCATCATATCCATGAATGCCGCTGGTGCATTCGTCAGTCCAAATGACATCACTAGAAACTCGAAATGACCATAACGAGTTCTGAATGCCGTTTTCGGGATATCCTCCTCCCTCACCTTCAGTTGATGATAACCCGTCCTCAAATCTATTTTCGAAAAGTATTTCGCTCCCTTAAGTTGATCAAACAGATCATCAATTCTGGGTAGCGGATATCTGTTCTTAATGGTGACCTTGTTCAACTCCCGGTAATCAATACAAAGCCTCATCGAACCATCCTTCTTCTTTACAAACAGAACCGGCGCTCCCCATGGTGACACGCTTGGTCTGATGTAACCTTTATCTAACAGTTCCTGCAGTTGAACCATCAATTCTTTCATTTCTACTGGTGCCATACGATACGGCGCCTTTGATATCGGTGCGGTCCCCGGTACCAAATCAATAACAAACTCCACTTCTCTGTCCGGCGGTAACCCCGGAATCTCTTCTGGGAAAACATCAGCGAATTCCCGTACAACAGGTATCTGACTCAGTTCGCCCTCGACACGTTGAGTATCGACCACATGAGCCAAATAACCTACGCACCCTTTCCTGAGCAACTTTCGTGCTTGCATCATCGTCAGACAACTTGATTGTCTTGGCGATTTACTACCGTAAAATATAACTTTGGACTTATTCGGAGTCTTTAAGTGCACACACTTCTTCTTACAGTCAATAACCGCCCCGTGACTCGATAGCCAATCCATCCCTAGGATTACATCAAACTCCCCCAGACGAATCGGTATCAAATCTACGTTAAGTCTAAACCCTCGTAATTCAGCACAACAGTTCCTATGAATGTAGTCTACGAGAATGATTTCTTTGTTTGCTACTTCTACGTTCATAGGGTGTTCTAGCTTTTCTTGAGGTAAATCTAATCTCTTAGCAAAATCTTCAGAAACAAATGAGCAGGTAGCACCCGAATCAAACAATACATATGCATTAATATCATTGATCGGGATGATACCTGACACCACGTCCTTGGAGTCGACTGCATCCTGCACAGTCATGTTGAAGGTGCGCGCTGTGGGTCGGTTGGCCTGACTGGCTGGCCCTCCAATGCTCAGCCTGTTGTTATTGTTGTTGTTGTTGTTGCCTCTGTTGCCACTCCCAGCGTCTCCCTTCCTCTTTGGGCAGTCCTTGGCCTGATGATCGGTTGCTCCACAGGAGAAGCATACTCCCTTCATCTTCTTCGGGCATTGTGGAGCCATGTGCCCTGGCTGTCCGCAGCTATAGCAAACACTCTTCCCTTTCAAGCATTCGCCCGTGTGGTTCTTACCACAATTGTTGCATTTGCCCACTTTCTTAGCCTCTCCTCCGGATTTGTTACCTCCGGACGATTGGCTCTCATTCCACTTTCGTTTATTGGGGTTGCTGCCTCCACTGCTCCCCGTCTTTTGCCCGTCATGACCTTTCTTCCTCTCCTGGTTGAATTTATTTAGAGCCTCACTGCCACCCTCTGCAATGATTGCCCTTTCCAATAGCTCTGCAAAGCTCTTGATCTTTAATACCGCCACAGAACGGTACACCCACGGCTTCAAACCTAGCTCAAATCTCCTAGCCTTCCTAGCCTCCGTATCCACCTGATGAGTTGCAAACCTTGCCAACTCATTAAACTTGGCCGCA
This sequence comes from Hedera helix, assembly GCA_947179155.2. Lineage (NCBI taxonomy): Eukaryota > Viridiplantae > Streptophyta > Magnoliopsida > Apiales > Araliaceae > Hedera > Hedera helix. The sequence goes on along the minus strand of OX359285.1, from coordinate 8,036,899 downwards.
TACTCGGCCACAGACATACTCCCCTGTTTTAGCTCGAGGAATTTCACCTCCATTTCTTGTTGCATGCTTTCTGGAAAGTAGTTTTCCAGAAACATCTCCTTAAAGCGTTCCCAGGTGATGACGCCTTCTCCTGCACGGCCCTTGTTGGCCTTCCACCAGTAGTTCGCCTCCCCCTTCATCATAAAGGTAGCGAAACTAGTCTTCTGTTCTCCGGCCACTCTAGCGACCTCGAACACCTTCTCCATTTCCTCGATCCAAGTCTGTGCTTCGATCGGGTTTAGAGTTCCCTGAAACTCCGGTGGTCCAACCAGTTTAAAGTCCTTGAAATTTGCCAAGTGCGGCGCTGTCTGCGGTGCTGGTTGTACTACCACTGGTGGGGGTCTAGTTTGCATGGCTTCCGCCAGCATTTCTGCAAACATTCTCATAGGATTGGGTTGATCCCCAACCTCACTCTCTGATTCTGGAATACGTTGATTGCGTGGTCTACCTCTCGGCATGATCTGCTAAAGAGCAAATCTTAGACTTATACTTATAGTTCTACACATTATGTTAGCCAAATTAACATTTAAATTCAAACTATATATCAAGCATATTTGATTTAACAAGGAAATAACTGCATTTATATTCATATACCAATGTTTTAGTACAGACTCAACAAATGGCATACTTCTATAAACGCTCAAGGCACAAGTTGCCTAATAACGACTATCCTCTGACGAACAAAAGTGAGGATTCACAACCATCAACCCCCCCCTAACAGAACAAAAGTTGGGGTCTAACTGACATCCTATGCATACATAGAAATATAAAGGCTTACAATAGCAGAAACATCCCTAACAAAATGTGGGACTCGCTACTTCTAGATACAAATAAGATAACAATAATAAATCACCCCCTGCTGCGGTGAACAGTCCTACGAATAGCCCTGCGTAAAGTCTGCTGGGCCAACTCCTCCACTGTACGGCGACGAATCCAGCGTCTGCTGTTACCCGCCTCCCTAGGGTGCCTCCTAACCCGACGCCTCAGTCGATCAAACGAAGTGCCAAGAGCATATTCTAAGGTGTCGACCCTAGCAGCTCTCTCCCTATCCAGCTCAGCCCTGACTGTCTGGAGAACTGTCTGACTAGCCATCTCCCTAGCATCAAATCTCTCCACCGTCTGCCTCAGCTGACTATTCTGGATCATCAGCTGCTGCACAGTAGGACCCAACGGAGGTGCAGCGTTTTCCAACTGCTGAATTTTGGCCTGCAAATCGGTCATCTTCTCCTTAAGTTCCATGTTCTCACCAGAGAACATGTAAGCTGCATCTCTATACTGCTCCTCAGTCTGCTGGTGAATCTGGTTCTGCTCCTCTAGGTGCTGAACCCTCTCCTCTAGCTCATCATTAGCCGTAGTCAAAGTATCGATGATGTCATTGGCAGTAGTGCCCATGCCATCAGCATACTCTGTTGGCTCCTCCTGCTCGTCATCCTCAGAATCTGCCTCATCCTCAGATTCGGCTTCCTCCTCACTATAGGGCCTCATCACCCCACCCCTGACGGGCTCCGCGGCATCCCTACTATCATCCTCCTCCAGATCGGACTCTCCTACTGGTGCTACAGGTGCAACGGGTGCATACCCTACCAACTGCTGCGTATCCACTGGGATATCAATAAATACCACGTCCTCTCGAGCTCCGCTCGTCTCGCCTATAGCCATCCTACAACACAACAGAAAAACTAACATCAGTACAACAATAAAATATATTCATTGAAGAAATGAAATTATATTTCATTGGGTACGACTCGACTCGATGAATTCCCCAATTCATCAAAACCACATAGGATAAATCTCCTCGATTTATCTCCTAACACTCAATACGAGTTTAATACTAAGGTTATAACTTAGGTTTCGCAATCCTAACGTTTCTAACCTACAGCTCTGATACCAACCTGTGACGCCCCCAAATTCGGGTTACAAATACCCGGATCCGGTCATCACGATCCAATACAAACATTCACCTCTAAACAACATACAATAACTAAATGCGGAATAATAAACATATGTTGTTCATTCAAAAGGTGTTACTAGTCCCAAGATACGATAACCTTACAAAAAGTACACAAATACCCTTAATAAAGTACTTAGAGTTTATATTACATAACAGTTAATTTAAATCAACTACAGGACTGCAATCTCGAAGTCTATTACTTCATCTTTCCTTTACCCTTGTTCTTTCCCGAAGTCTCGGGTTGCACTGCAATAAGGTTTCATGATATAGCAAGAGTGAGCAACTAGTTTGCTCAACAAGTTTAAATAACAACAAGGAACAATATATCATGAATGAAAGGGAATAGCTGAACAATTCAATATTGTGAATAACATAAGCAGGAATAATAAGTTGCTTTTAAAATTAGGATAGTCAAATAGACTATGAACTATAAATATCCACTGGAGTCAATAGCAGGTTGACCCAATGGTTACTACCAGAAATATGTACCCGAGGGGATCAGCCTCAGTACAATATGTGTATGCATAACATTTAATTTCCGTATTTTTGTACCTGATATTAGATACAGGGTACTCCCCTATAATAAAGGGGTGTTCATAATAGTCTAAGAATCCGCATCTTCAATGATTTGGATAGCTTTTAAAATCTTTAACATAATGTCTAGCCGAACAATGGCTTAGACCTACTTTGAACAGTTCTTTAAACGGTAGAACAGTAATTAAGTACAAGTCAATGACTGTACAATCTCAAGTGCAACAAGTGCGAATAACAATAATATCGATGTGGAATAATTGTAAAGTAATTAAACCACTCAAAGCATGCTTGGAAATAACAGTTCAAGCTTAGATAAATAATTTGCTCAATGAAATGAGTTTAGAGATAAGGAACTTGCCTGTCTGCTCAGCTACAATTAATGTCTAGCTTTAACTAACTGGCTTTGAATGACCTAACATTAATAAAGTCGGTCTAATAATTAGTACGGCGTATTTGCATAACTATACGCTCACTAAGGTACTTATTTATCATATAAGTACTAACACATAATTTACGTTAGTCGAAATAATATTATTAACCTTATAGACCCTTAATCAAATTAGGTTAATAATTTAATAAGTTAGAAAATATTTTTCTTAAGCGTTGGACACTTATTAAACCCTTAAACAACTTATTATAATTGTTTAATAAAAGTATAATTAAATTTTATTAATTCAATCTCTATTTAATTACTATTTAATCTTGGTTAAATAGAAATTAATTAATTAACTCTAGTTATTATTTAAAATAAATAATAACTAATTGTACTTACTTATTATTCAATCATAATTAAATAATAAATAACTATTGATTCATTTTAACCTTCTTTAATTTAATATTAATCAAATAATAATTAACTAATTAATTAACCTCACTTATTATTTAATTTAAGGAAATTAAATAATAGTTTACTAATGTTAATCATCTTTAATTATTATTTAATGCCAATTAAATAATAATTAATTATTTAATTAATTTTAATCGTTATTTAAGGTTAAATAAAATTTAATCTATTTATCCTTATTTATTATTTAAATTAAATAACTTAATTTCCCTTAATCATTATTTAATGCTAATTAAATAATAATTAATTACTTAATTATCCTTATTTATTATTTAATAATATTTAAATAATAACTAGTTAATTTATAAATTTTTATCTCTCTTTAATTATTATTTAATAGGAATTAAATAATAATTGCTAATTTATCACCTTTATTTATTATTAACATTTTAAATAATAAATAACTAATAAATTTATTTAACTTAACCATGATTTAGCTAACTAGATTAATATTTAAAATATTTAAATATTAAACTTAATTAAAAATATCCTCCCCAATATCATTTTTGAATTATTATTATTTTTGTTATAATTTTAAATTAGTTTTTTAAATATTTAAATTAATTAAATTAAACCCGAATGGCATTTCTGTAAATAAGTTGAAAAACTGAACCGAGGGCAGAATGGTCATTTCGCCGAAAAAAACACGGAGGGGCAGTTTAGTAATTTCTCGGAACTGGGCTCGCGCATTGCGCGCGTTATTCCGTATGCAGGCCCAAAACGGTGTCGTTTTGGGACACTGCTGATGGCTTCCGCGCGTACGCGCGGATTGATTTTATTTCTTTAAGCAAAACGACGCCGTTTTGTCTCCGCGTTTTTTTTTTGAACAGTTGTCCGCGCATTGCGCGGAAATTAAATTTTTTTTTTTTTTTTTTTTCTTTGCAGAGTGTGAACAGTGTCCGGCAATACCCATTTTAAATAAAAATATACCAATAAGTAAGCTTTAAATCATCAATAAAAATCCAAAAAAATTACCAATCACCTTATATTAATTTATAACATGAAAAATAAATTTTTCATGATTTAATATCATTATTTTTTTATAAAATTTTTTACATCACATAAACTACTATAAATCATAACTTTTTGTGTATAACTCCATTTTGAGTGATTCAAACTTTGTTTTTCTCATGATTTAATATTCTATAATATTAGAACATCAAATCTAAGTTTTATAAAAATATTTTTGGTCATATATTTCAAGACTTGATTATACACTATTAAACACATATTTTAGCATACAAATGATACCAAAATACAAACCAAGCATATTAAACTCAAGCATGGCATAAATATTACAACTACACATTAATAACTATATTAACATGTTTATACTAACATGATGATTTATTTAATTTAAAAACAAAACTTTATTTAAAATAATCATTACCTTGATTTAATGGCTATTCTTCTTTTTCTTCCAAAATAGGTGGTGAATCTTGAAGACATAAACCAAGAAATCCTTCTCTTGATAATTTTGCTCTCAAAATATTTTTCTACACTCTCAAATGCTCTCTAGCTCTCTCTTTTGGACTTTGAGAAAATAATGAAATAAGCTTTACCAATTTCAAGTATACTTGCAAAATTATTAGATACACATAATATATCTAATAATTTTGCCCATGCCCCTAAATGACAACTTACACATGGAATGGGTTAAATGACACATTAGGTGAAAAGAGGGATGGTCCAAGTACTTGAAAAATCAAACAAGCAATCCATTAATTAAATAAATGAAAAATAAAAGAAAATAAAACAACTCATTTTCTCTCTCCTTGTACTCTCGGCTGATAGCATCACTTTGTCCCAAATTTAATGTCACATTTCTTACTTTTTAATAATTAATAGTTTAATTAAGTATTTTTCAAGTGGGTCAATCATTGGGCTTTAATTTAAAATACCAATTGGGCTTCTATTAAATTGTTTGGGCTACTAAATTGTCAAATTTTATTATTCTACACTTGGGCTACTAATTGACCCATGTTGGGCTAATTTAATAATTTATACATTAATTATTCAATCCATGATTAAATAAATAATTAGATTGAATAAATAATTAAATATTCTAACCCATAAGTATTAAATTACTAAATGGACTAATAAATATTATTATTAATATTTCACATTATTTACATTAATTAATAATCATATTAATTAATTTATTATATTTAATTAACTCACTATATTCAATTTAATTGAATATTTAATTAATAGGAAACTTATCAATTATTTTGATATTAAAACTTTAGGGTTTGTTCACTAATTTAAATAACATATTAGTGACCCCCTTTAATTAATTTTAGTAATTAATTACATAATCATTTAATCACATAATTAATTAATCACATAAAACGATTTAAATAATCTCGTAAAACTAACTCGTCGGAAATTAAATTAATAATTTAATTAATAATGACGTGGAAATTCCAGGACATTACAAAATAAATCCCCCTTATTTAGGGTTGTTCATTCTCGGTCTTACTATAAGAATCTGCACCAACCAATGGTTTGGATAAGCCTTTAAAATATTTAATGTGATGAATTTAGCATGCATTGTCTAACTAAAACAATTAGCTTAGACTTTCTTAAACAGTTCTAGAATTAATGAACTATACAATTGCAAATGCACTATGTACGAATACAATAACAATAATGATGTGGAATAATTTTAAAGAATTAAACCACTTAAAGTTTTAGCAAGTAAATACAAGTGTAGAGACTTGCTCAACAATAATTGAATAGGTTTAAAAAAATTGCTCAATATAAATTTGAGTAAGGATAAAGAAAACTTGTCTCGTGTGTAGACTACTACTAATCAATTAAATTTAATTCTCTCTGAATAGACCTAACAATTAATTAGTTTGATCTTAAATTAGTATCATATACACATCATATGATAGCCTTTATAACTCTTATATCTCTACCACTTAACCACGTAATTACATAATTATGGGTATATTAACACTTCAAAAATATTCTCATCACTTGATAATATTTTAATCACATAAAATGTATATTAATTATTAATATAGTTTAAACTCTTATATAATATTATTAATAATCTAATAATATTTAATTAGTCTTATAATATTATTAATCATTTAATAATATTTTATTAACCTGTTAATATTATTAATTATTTAATAATATTTTATTAACCTTCTAATATTATTATTCATTTAATAATATTTTATTTACCGTATAATACTATTAATCATTTAATAATATTTTATTCATATTCTAATATTTTTAATCATTTAAAAATATATTAATCATTATCTAATATTATTAATCATTTGATAATATTTTATTCATTATCTAATATTATTAATCATTTGATAATATTTTATTCATTATCTAATATTATTAATCATTTAATAATATATTAATCATTATCTAATATTATTAATCAATTAATAATATTTTATTCATTATCTAATATTATTAATTATTTAATAATATTTTTATTGACTTTATAATATTATTAATCCTTTAATAATATTTTCTTTATTTTATAACATTTTATTAATTTATTTATATTATTAATTCTTTAATAATATTTATCATCTTTTACCTATTAATTTAACTTTTATAATGATTAAATTACTTTTATTGGATCCAAACATAATAAAATAATTTGCGAAACATTTTTCATTTTCGGACCCGACCCGACCCGGTCCAGAATTAATTTTTCAAACTGTCTGGTTCACCGCTGCGGTGGTGACTTGTAGAAAGTTTCACCGCTGTGACGATGACTTAATTTTTAATCACAAGGTGTTTCACCGCTGTGGCGATAGCTGTATTTTTCAAAATTCTAATTTTTTAACTTTGATTTCTTTGGTTCAAACTTGCATAAAATGAACTCTACATCTCCAAAATACACCAAATCAGTTTTATTATCTTTCTAACTTGTTGTTTTTCAACATTTCATGATTCGATCTCGTTTTCGAAAACGCTTTTGACATAATATTCGAAATCGATCACTCTAGGGTTTTAAAACGACATAATTTGCGGTAAAAGCCATAACTTGCTCATTTTTCCATATTTTCGAAAGATTCAAGTTGGGTTTTATTTAAAACTCATATATTTAACTTTCTACTCATAGAAATCTATTTTTCAACTTGTACATTTCAAACTACAACATTAACTAGCACATGGTCTACTAGAATTTTACCAGTAAAGCTTAATATAGACTTTTCTTCCTATTATATGCATAACACACATACTAAAACATGATTTAAACATATCAAACCATGAATATATGTATATAACATAGTTTAATATTTCTAGACCATCAAAACAACTTTTGATTGGTTAAAAATATATTTTAACCAAAGAAAACATATATAGATAACAAAAATAAATTAAGAAGGAGATAGAGCACTTTTGAACCTTAAGCTCTTGGATGCTCTTCTTCTCTTGGTAATGAACTTAGCTATAGACTTTACCTTGGCTACTAGATACACATTCTAGGTGCTTAAGCTTTTATTATAAAGTTCTAGCTTTTCTCTCTATTTTCTCTCTAGTAAATGAAGCAAACTCCCTAACACTTACTCCACTTACTCAAGGCTCTTATTTATAGCCAAGAGTTATCATCCAAATATGTATGCATATATATTCTATATGTATACAAATCTTCTAGCTCATCTTATCCTTTATCTTCAACTTAGTTAGAATTTAGAGATTTCCTTACATGAGAGGACTAGGGTTGGTAGGAGTTGTTCACCTACTATGATACTCTTCCAACATAAAACAAGCAACAATAAAATTTGAAATCTACCCCAAGTGGGGCCCCCATGTGACCGGCCAAATGGCCTTTTTCCTACCAATTTGGATTTATTTTTATCTTATATATATATATATATATATATATATATATATATATATATATAAACATTGACCAACATTTGACTTCCTATTAGGCTCACATTGGACTTAGGAATTAAATATGTTGGACTCATTCATTTAATTTGGTTGGGCTCAATTTAATTGTTCTATTAGGCTAACATAAATAAGCTATGTTACATTTAATTAAATCAAGCATTGGGCTAGTTTAATTATTACATAAATCAATGTTTATTTAATTACTTAGACTACTAGGTAAATTTATTTGACCTAGTTTAATACATAATTTGGACTTATAATATAATCCAATTAGACTTGCTTTAATTAATTATAACACCTTACTTCCCTACTTTAAATAAATATACACATTCACAAGTATAATCAGTTAATTATTTAATGCATAATTAATTAGTACAAACATTTTAATTCATTGTTAATTATTTAATGATTATAATTACAATGACATATAGAAATCATGGTCATTACAAATGAGTCGTATGTTTTTGCGAGGTCTGAGACTCAAAATTCGTCAACATCTTAGCTCTTATAAATTTTGTGTGTATTCAGATATGGTAGATAGGGCTCAAAGGGTGGAACAGGAAAACAAAATATTCCAGCCAAGAGTCAATGATCAACAGAGAGAAAGAAATGACAACAAACACAGGAATGAGAACCATAGAGGAAGTAAACAGCACTTCGGCGGTAATCCCGTATCAAATAATAGAAAAGGAGAATCCAGTGGAAACAACTTGAAGAGGAAGAGATTCCATAATGATTACGGAAGGGCACCAGTACCAGCACCAGCACCAGCACCGGCACCAGTTTCAAGGGAAGGAGATCGACCACCAGTGAGATGCTATAGATGTGGTTAGGAGGGTTATATCAGCCCAAACTGTACTCAGTAGTCCAAGTCATGCTACAGTTGTGGGAAGGAGGGTCATGTTGCTCAATTTTGTCCTATTACAAAATCAAGTCCAGCTGCAATGATGATACCAAAAGCTAGCACAGATAAGGGAAAATCGGTAGTTCAAGTGAGAGCTTTTGTTGTGACATCCCAAATGGTATGAAACTCGAACAAGGTGATAACCGGTAAGCTATTAATAAATTCTCGTGAAGTCTATGCCCTCTTAGATACTGTTTCTATCCATTCTTTTATCTCACCTACGTATGCTCAACGATTAAACTTAACTCCTGAAAGCTTATACTTTGACTTATCAGTTGAAACCCCATTAAGAGAAATGGCCATTACATTTACTGTATATAAATCTTGCCTAGTTCAAATCAACAACCTCACATTACCCGTTGACCTTATTTCTTTGGAAATGCATGAATGTGATGTGATTTTAGGAATTGATTGGTTGACTACCCATCATGCTAAAATTGATTATTTTTATAAGATAATTAGTTTTCATATTTCTAATCAACCTGTTATGCAAATTCAAGCAACTAAACCAATGAAATCTATAACTGTTATTTCTAGCCATAAAGCCATTCGTTTATTGAAAAATAGATATCAAGCATTTTTAGCTCATGTCATTGATTTGAACAAAAATACGTTAAACTTGAATGATATTCTTATTATTAATGAGTTTTCTGACATTTTTCCTGAGAAACTTCCTGGCTTACCCTCAAACCGAGAAATTAAATTATATACTCATCTTGAACCCGGTACTAGGCACATTTCCAAAGCCCCATACTGAATAGCTCCCATTGAACTTTAAGAGTTAAAAGTCCAACTATAAGAATTCGTCCGAGTGCATCACCTTGGGGTGCTCCTGTTCTATTTGTGAAGAAGAAAGACGGGAGTATGAGATTGTGCATTACTATCGAGAATTGAATCATGTCACCATCAAAAATAGGTACTCGTTATCTCGGATTGATGACATGTTCGATCAATTACAGGGTGTCCAACATTTCTCAAAGATTGATCTCCGCTTTGGATATCATCAGTTAAAGGTTAAAGCTGAGCACATTCCAAAGACTGCTTTCAGAACTCGTTATGGGCATTATGAGTTCTTAGTCATGCCTTTTGGACTAACTAATGCTCCTGCAGCTTTCATGGACATGATGAACCGAATATTCAAAGAATATTTGGATCATTTTATGATTGTCTTTATTGATGACATCCTCATATACTCTAAGAGTCATGAGGATCATGAACAACACCTGAGATTGATACTCCAAAAGCTTCGCGAAAACAAACTATATGTCAAATTGAAGAAATGTGAGCTCTGGCTTGTGAAAGTCACGTTCCTTGGGCAAGTAATTTCAAGACAGGGAATATCGGTTGACCCTGCGAAAATTAAAGCAATACTAAATTGGGAACAACCCAAGACAGTAACGGAAGTCCAAAGCTTTCTGAGCCTAGTTGGTTATTATCAGAGATTCGTAGAAAGATTTTCTCAAATCGCCACTTCATTAACTCAACTTACTCAGAAAAACACCAAATTCGTATAGAGCGAGGTATGCGAGAAAAGTTTCCAAGAACTTAAGAAAAGACTTGTTTCAGCTCCTGTTCTGACCATACCATCAGGATCAGGAGAATTTCTTATCTACGATGATGCTCCAGGAAAGGTCTAGGTTGTGTTCTTATACAACATGAAAAGGTTATAGCCTATGCCTCTCGACAACTCAAAGATTATGAGAAAAATTACCCTACCCATGATCTAGAGTTGGCAGCGGTCGTTTTCGTGTTGAAAATCTAGAGACACTACTTATACGGAGAAAAAGTGGATATCTATACGGATCATAAAAGCCTCACGTATTTCTTCACTCAGAAGAAACTCAACATGCGATAATGACGTTAGCTTGAGCTGTTGAAGGATTATGATCACACCATCCAGTATCATCCGAGAAAGGCAAACGTTGTAGTTGACGCTTTGAGCAAAAGATCTTATGCGAGTACAAGTGCACTGTTGATAACACAAAAACGTATTTTGTATGATTTACAAAAGATAGAGATAGAGCTAAAGATACCAGGGACCCACTTGAAGATTGCGCACATGCTAGTAGAACCGGCTTTAATCGATAAAAATTAAAGCTGCTCAAGCTACTGATCCGGAACTGATGAACATGATAAAGAAAGTACAAGAAGGTGTTACTCCCGAAGCAAAAATCGACGAGCATGGAATACTTCAAGTCAACTCTCGACTCTGTGTTCCTAACGATCCTGAATTGAAGTGTAAAATCATGAGAGAGGCACATAACACACCGTTTGCAATCCACCCATGAGGTACCAAGATGTATCTTGATTTTCAACATACATTTTGGTTGAACAATATGAAAAGGGAGATTGTAGAGTTTATCTCAAGGTGCCTAACTTGTCAACATGTCAAGGCAGAGCATCAAGTGTCTAAGGGTCCATTAAAATCACTTGAGGTTCTCGAATGGAAGTGGGAATACATCAATATGGACTTCGTGATGGGTCTTCCCAAGGTTTCTCGAGGCTTATATGCAATTTGGGTCATCGTAGATAGATTGATCAAATCAGCTCATTTCTTACCTATACGAGAAAACTTTTCACTTAAGCATCTTGCCGGTATGTACATAAATGAGATTGTGAGATTGCATGGCATGCCAGTTTCCATAGTTTCTGATCAAGATCCTAGATTCACTTCACGCTTTTGGATCAGTCTACAAAAAGCTATGGACACTGAAGTACATTTTATTCTGCATACCATCCTCAAACGGACGGACAATCGGAAATGACGATCTAGACCCTCGAAGATCTTTTGAGACTTTGCGTACTAGACTTTAAAGGAAGTTGGGATAAGTACTTGTCATTGGTTGAATTTTTCTACAACAACAGTTACCAAGCAAGTATAGGCATAGGTCATTATTATTATTATTATTATTATTATTATTATTATTATTATTATTATTATTATTATTATTATTATATAAAAAAAATTAAGTAAACAACATGGGTCACCTTTTTAGCATTGACCCAATTTTTCTGTTTTTTGGGTTTTGCAGGCGTTATGTTTCCACATGCAAATTGATTTGGGCGGTAAATCACAAGGACAGTTCAGATTCATTCAAATTGATTTGTAAGTTATTTTAAGTTGTAAAGAGTCTTTATATAATAGAGTATTTTTGAAATTTTAATCTATGTCGTGCCTTGAGGTACGGACAATTACGTATCATCTCTTTGGTATCTTTACGGGCTATATCGAGAGCAACTATTGTAATAGGCTATGACTCATAGTATGAGAATCTTTTGTCCAATTTCAAAAAAAATATAGAGGAAAAAATGTTATGGGGATGTTATTTAGTTGGTATTATGACCATACTTTTTTGTTTGGACTTAGAGCACTCATTTTATACTTTTGGGTATATATGCAAAAACTTTTCTTTTGAATTTTTACATCTTTTTTTTTCTCATTGGATCCCACTAAATGGCTTGCAGTACTACCCTTTTTTCACATAAAATACTGTTCATGGATCATATTGATCAATGGTTAGAGATACAAGAGGCAAATAAATATTGTCAAACTTTTCATTCAGTTTTGTCAATAAAAAAAAGTGTATGGGATACCCGAAAACACTATATTATATAAATTTGAGCTCGCTGTCGTCAATCAATTAATTGTTCAAACATGCTAAGAACTAATTTTAAGTTGAAAATGAGTAGCACACTAATGTTTGCTTTAAAAAAAAACTATGACTGGATTGAGTATCAATATTTTTGTATTAATGGTTGGACTCTCAGTTCTATTATGAAACTGAGAGTCCACAACAGTTTTAGATTTTTCAATCTAAAAATATTGAATATAGTACTCAACTATTATATTAGTTATAGAGTTATCCCTAGTTATAAGTTAATAAAGGTCAATGAACCTTATGCAAACTACTTACTTTTTGCCAAATAAGATTTTACCTCGTTGCTTCATCTATATAAGGTTGCATATTTCTGCCCAAGCAGCAGCTCAATGTCCTTTTTTTCCTATAAGATTTATACCGTGAAAATATGCCTTGATGTATTTACTTGAGCTCTTGACATGTCATTTTTTTATTTTTTTTGATAATTTGAGCAAAATTTTAACAATTTTGATTTTGCCAAGATTGGATCTCAAGACCTCATGCACCCAAAGTCTTATGTGTAATTGTTTTATCATAGAACCATGAGAGGCTTTGTTTTTATACCATTTGCCTTTGGTTCTCTTTCGTCTTCCTCAACTTGTATGCAGTTCATTTTGGCCCAACAAGCCTTTATCAAGTTCTTGATCAACTACATGGATCTGTGTTTCCCCTTCATTCTTTTAAAGCCATATCTCTTGCAAAATCTGAATTGAGTACACCAAATCCTGGAGCTTGGAATTCTCCCGTCAACGAGCTGATTATGTATTGTGTGCACAGGGTCTTGACAGTGCATGGCTCAGCTGATGAAATCATCCCTGTTGAGGATGCCTTAGAATTCGACACGCCACAAATTACACATTATAGAAGGAGCCAATCATAGTTACACTTCACATCAAGCTGAATTAGCATCAGTGTTCTGCCTTTCATAAAGGATGGTTTACAACAAAGTAAATATACATAACCAAATATTTGGTGTCCCTCAGCAAGTACATACAGAAACATACGAAGTTTGAGTTAGAGTGTGTTAGTGTTAACGTTCTTTTTCTCTGTTGAGCAATGATTGAATCACATGCAGGTGCCTGGTTGAACCACCACATGATGTACAAAGATATTTAAGCTTTAGCTGCATCATTTGGAGAAGCCTCGACCCTTTATTTTGGCTGTTGACTGAGTTTTAGGTTGTAAGCATCCACCGCTGATTGATTTAAAACTAATTTTATCTGACATCTCTTATTTTGTTTAATGAATTGTCAAAAATGTCACTTCAGCAATGCTTTTGGGCGTGTTATTTCTTGCAAATTTTTTGTTTACCTCCCTTAATATATTAACCATTGTTAAGTTTTTGCAGTCGTCTCCCAGAGGGTACATCTTGATGGCTTAAAATTTCAGGCAGCTTACAAATGATTGATATCACTCGAACCCCAATTAGTTTGAAATTAAACTGGGTTTTTCTGGGTTAAACCCGAGGAGCTAAATTTATGCGGCTTCAAGAACCAATAGGTTATAATTGTATGTCAATGAAAGTTTGAATTTGAAAGGTCTGAAGATGCAAATAGAGTGGGTATGACTATGAGAGTTTGGTGTAGAGATAAAGAAGGGAAGGGATAAGTGGAAGAGAAAAGATTTATTGAAAATGGTAGAAATGAAGAAGGGGGCATAGCCATAGGCCCAGAGTGATGATGATTTAAATGTAGGGCCTTGTATTTGTATTGGAGTTGAGAATAAGTTCAGAAGCCGCTGCTCAAGTCGGCCTTTAATGGATAATGGATAACAAGCCCACATTTGTGAATAATTCAATTATTGGGTAGTAAATGTGTTTTGGGTTAATTACATATTTTAGTATTTTTTTATGAAAAAATTACAATAAAAGTGCATTAAAAACATATTTACAAAAAGAGTGCATTTTTAATCTTTTATTTACATAATAAATACAGTTAGTTTTAGTTTAAATTAATTGGAGTGATGATGTGGCCATGATCCCTTTAATTTAGTTGGGTAATTTCAAAATTTAAAATTTTAATTAAATTCACTCATCTTTCTATTTCTTCCATTTTCTCTTCTTCCGTCATTTTCATCTTCTCCATCTTTCTCTTTCCTCCATTTTTTGCTCTCTTTCCTCCATTTTCATCTTCTCCATCTTCTTCCGTCATTTTCTCCGCCGTTTTTTTTTCATCTTTTACGTTCATGGTGGTAATTGTGGCGGAGAAAAAAGATGGTGGTGGTTGTGGTAGAGGAAGAAAATGGTGGTGGCTGTGGCGGAGGAAGAAGATAGTGGTAGAGGCGAAAGAAGATGGTGGTGGTTGTGGCAAAGGAAGAATATGGTGGTGGTGGTGGTGGTGATGGAGGAATACCTTTGTATTAAAGGTTGGTTACCCCTGTATTAAGGTTTGATTACCTTTGTATTAAGGGTTGGTTACTTTTGTATTAAAGTTTTCGTTTAGTAAATTTAGGTAACCAAACAATAGTATATAGGTAACCAAATACTAATATGGAGGTAACTAATTCCTAAATGTGTAGTAACTAGTTTTGGTTACCTTTGTATTTAGGTTGGTTACTCTTGTATTAAGGTTTGATTACCTTTGTATTAAGGATTGGTTACCTTTATATTAAAGTTTGGTTACCTTTGTATTAAAAGTTGGTTACTAGTTACCTTTATATTTAAAGTTGGTTACCTTTATATTAAAGTTTGGTTACCTTTGTATTAAAAGTTGGTTACTGGTTATCTTTTGCAGACTTCGGCGAGGAAGAAGGTGGAATCAAAGTAAGAGAGAGAGATGAAAAAATTGAATTGAAGTAATTTAATTTACTTCTTCTTGATTTAAAGAATTTATAGAATTTAATTTAATTTTCCTTATTTTAAGGAATTTGTGTAATTTAATTTACTTCTCCTTAATTTAAGGGATTTGTAAAATTGAATAATTAATGTGATTATTGTATTTGCATTCTTTTTTAATTATTTTGTAAATGTATTATTCTTGTAATTATTTTCTAAAAATTGTATACTTCTGTAAAGGACCCATGTGTTTTTACCTGTAGGCCCTAACAAATGCTGAAAAATCGTTTAGAAATATTGCTGCCTGACAACTCCACTAAATTTAAATTAGGTTACAATTCCACAATTTATATTTCAAAACTTTAAATTGAGTTGCCAAAATCATATATTGCAACATTTTTGTTATCAGGTTGCAAAGAGAATGAGAGAGATTTCCACTTGACACACTAGCTAATCCCAATCCCCGGTGTCTCATAGAAATTGAAATTAGGACTAAAATGTAAAGGTATACTTTTGAGTTTATCACTTTGTAACGATATGATATTTGGCTTTACAATATAACAAATCATTGTCTCTCGTAACACAATTATCTAGTAGTGCAAATTATAACTTTTGGATCGGTTTTGCACAATAATTACACATTAAATGTATAACTTTGCAATAAAAATTACATTTTGAGGGAGACGGCATTTGCTAATTAATAAATTCAAGGACAAATATATCACACAGGCACAGACACAGGAGAGGTTTTGCATTTTAATAGGAAATTTACGACATTTATTTGTCACTAGCTAGCTAGTTCTATTTTCTAACAATATAACGAAGAAATTCAATCATTTTCACTGTGTAAGTCCATCTCAAAATGCATATATCCATCCATACATGATGCTCTAAACAGAACTGAAAATTCTTTGCCCCGGAGACAATATCATTTTTGGATCAAACTGCGCTTTCCTCTCTTTAAAAATGTTCCATTTTGGACCAAAATGGTTCATCCATTCTTCTTTAGAGCTACACTGTGGAAGATACTGCTTGATCTTAATGCCAGCTTTATCACAAAATTGCAATATTTCTTTGTTCTGATCATCCAAAACCTCCCAATCATTGTTCCCACCCGAATGCAATAATCCAACAGAATAAAATATATCTTCATCTGGTATAACCGCAGACATCCTATCATCCCACCTGCAATTAATTCAAAAAAAAATTAATAACGTTTGCCAAGTCTGAAATTAATTAGAATAATATGGGGAAAAAGAAAAAAATAATTTGGAATAATTAGAAGTATTACTTTTTTCTGCTAGTAGGGTACACAAGAATAGGTCCTGTGGTTTTGTTCCGTGCATGGAGAATGTTGACAAAAGCACCTGCATGGAAATCCATAATACGTGATTTTGGCACGAATAGATTTAGCCATGGATGAGGAACATCCCATAGTCCTTGAGATTGAAGTTTCAGCTCTCCGCTTCGGACTCTATTGAGGAAATCTATGAACGGGATGTCTTTCTTGAAGGTGAAACCGGGATTGAAGCTCAACCCTTTAAGCGAAAAATGGAGTTCCTAAACAAATGAATGAATTAATGCACATATTGTTAGAAAGTTGCATGCATTGAGAATGCTTATTTCTATAATTTTTACTTTTTGTTCTTTCATAGTGCCAGATATTAGTTGTTTGAGCAATAGCCTAAAGTGTTGTGTTGCTAAATATATATTTAGCTCGTTAACATTATTTTGCTTTAAGAATATCAACAACTAATCTTTTTCTCTCTATTTTGGAGAAAAAGTAGTACCTAAAATAGAAATTTAAAAAAAAAAGGTAGCTAGCACTACTAAAATTTTAAATTTTGATTTTTCTTTAATGATATGTAATAGTACCTCATCAATGGAGTGAATGGTGAGATCATCATAATACTTGACTACTTCTAAGCAGTAGATGATTCCATGTTTAGTCAGTAGAGATGCTATTTTGGATTGATCATTTGACGAGAAAAAGGAAGATCTCCAATTATTTGAAGAACTTTGGTGCATAATCAAAGAACCTTCCACATAATCCAGTCCAACAATTGAGATCAAGTGTTCTTGATCTCTTGTAAAGGTACAGAAATCGTTATAAAGCATTCGCACCCATTTCACCTGCAATTAACATATATTGCATTACATTAAATTGAGCAGAAATTAACATTATCAAGTATGATATTGTTTTGGTGACTCCTTGTAGTGAAAATTAAGAATTATTCAAGTATAAAAAGTCAAAAGTTTATGTCTATTTCCTGAGTTTATTTAATTATTTATTGATTTTTTGATTTTTTTTTTTATTTTTTTTGCAAAAATAGACTGGCTACCTCCATGAGAAAATACAAAGACACATGAATACATCAATGTTTATCCTTTTAGCTTGTTTCTCTAATTGCAATATATATATATATATATATATATATATACATACACACACACACTTGTTTCATCGAGAGAAATAGATATTTGATGATGGTAATCAAGGATTTTATTGGCCATAACTGACCTAATGTGTTTTTTTTTACTTACTCGTTTTGGTGCCTTGTCCAGTACAATTCTAGCTCGGGTTATAATCCCAAATTGACCAAGGCCTCCTAGAACTGCATAAAACAGCTCAGAATTCAAATGTTTGGAGCAAGTGAAAAACTCCCCTTTTCCTGAGAAATAAACAGAACGAAAACATCATCAGCCATCAGGGCAGGCATGCATGCATGCAACAACTTGATACTTGTTTGGCAAGAAAAAACAGTTAAACTGCTGTATACACATACATATTCCAGATTTGCAATCATGCATGTAATATATATATATATATACACATACCTGACACAAGGGATACCTATAATTCTGACAAAAATGTTAGGTGAATCCTACCAAGAAGATATCTCGACTAGACTATCTAATTTCTGGCATGGCCCCTTAATTAGTCATGCACAGCCTGTAAATTTCACATCCTACATTTATATATTCTTGTATGATTATAAATTTTCGGGATCATCATGTTATTCAACTTTTTGTCAAAGAATTTCTAAAAAGTAGGACTCAAAAAGATTTTGTTGAAAAGGACTATGCATCTTTTTTATTTATAAAATTACTACTTCCGATCTTTTGTACTACTATTATGATACACTCGTAGAAACATGCATGGGCTTGAAAGTAATTATGGGTTTGTTTCATTTGGTGTGTTTGAGACGATGAAAAAGTGAATTTAGGCATATCATGAGTTTGAAACTTAAAAGTCGCATGTGCAAGTTAAAAAATTATATTTAGATAAATAAGATTTTTAGACTTTAATTAAAAGCTTCAAACTAAACATTCATTTTAGTCTTTACTATATTACTACCATCTTCACTATCCAAGACGATAAAAATTCATTGAAATATAAGAATTTCATTTGATTTTTAACTTCAATATGATTTTTAAAAAAATGAGTTAAATGAGACTAATATCAAGACAAATTGAGTATGAAGCTGCAAAAACATAACCATGAACAATAGATACATAATTTTTTACCGGTAATAACATCCATTTCATGGACATTGCTAATTTGAGGGCCATAAAGGAATGACTGGCCGCTAATTCCAGCATTCGAAAGTGTACCACCAACTGTTAGGTACAAATAATCCGTCCACGAGACCGGAGCTAGGCCCTGCTCAACCGTGGCACGTAAAACATCAATCCAAAGCTGCTCACCTCCAACATCAGCATAAAACCCTAGTGAAGAATTCCAAGAAACCCTAATTCCATTACCTCCATTTTTATTATAATTATTTAAAGAAGACATGTCTACCACAACCCCATTAGGGGCCGTAGCTTGTCCTCTCACAGAATGGCCATGACCTCTAGCCGCTATAGGAAAAGGGGTTGAAAAATTATATGAAAATTTTATGAGATATATAATATCATTAACATGGCTAGGATAAAGAACTGCTGATGGGTTGGCTTTAACTATTTTGCCAAAATCACTAGAGGCTATTGTAATGGCATTAGAATCGACACGAAGCCTAGTTGCGATATCAAGGGAGAAAATTTCATACGGAAGTGAAAAACTAGAGCTAGTACTACTCCATGGATTAATCTTCCCTATCATTGACATCAAACGTGTTATTATGAATAAAACTATGAAATATGCAGGAATCAAACAAGTCTTAGCCATGATGATATATATTTATATATTATATATGTGTATATATATGTAGAGAAAGAGAAGGCGGAGGAGGGGGTGGTGAGGTTGATGAATGAGAGTAAGGAGTGTTAGAAATTTGTATGTATATATAGAGAAAAAGTTTACATGAAATCTTAAGTGGCAGAAAAGAAATCTTGAGGGTGTGAAGTTGTTGAGAAAAAAATTCAAAGATATGCAAGGACAAGAATTATGAATTTTTTTTTTTTTTAATTTTGGGGGCCAAAAGTCATTACTTTCATATGCGATGGGATCCGAACTCACTCATCACAATCACATGTTTTTGTGTACAGATTTGTTATATATAATAATTTTATCATTTATTTATGTAATGATTTTTGCAAAAGATAGTGAGATCCACTATTTATATGACGGATCTTATTATTTTTTACAAAAATTATTAAATGAATCATTATAAAATATCATTATTTATATTTTTTTTCTTTTGTATATGATCAGAAAGATTCTAAATCCAGGCTGCACCCACTGCACAGGTTTACTTTCATCCTTGTGGGGCCTGTTTTATGGAAGAAAAATTAATTTAACACGTATCTTTGGTGTACGATTTAACTGTTTAATTGATGAAATATATATTAAGGTGGTCAAAAATTAGGCCAACGTCAGAAGGATCTTTGAAATCTATCATTTGGATTTTGTAAGAATTTTCATCAAAACAAATAAAGGCATTAATTGCTTCTGATTCAATTCATAAAATCAGATTCTGACAAGGTGCATGGGGAGACATCACTCAGATTTTCTTCTCCATTCCAAGATTTTGTTTGTGCCATTTGGGATTACGTACATGTAAATCTTCTAAAAGTCCAATTTTTACTATAATTACTGAAGCCCATTTTGACTACTTCAAAAGATGAATTATTTATTTGATATGTATAGTATATATATTGATTTGGTTGTTGGCAATTCAATTGAAATGTTGAACTTAAATTTCTAATCTAAACATATTTGGTCTTCTAAGTGCAATTTAATAGGAATATATCCAATAATATGCATTGCCCCACTTATTTATAACCAAGTGATCGATGAGACTAACGAACTAATAAATTTGCATGCATAATATAAATTATTAGAGCTTCATAATTAAGCAAAAATAAATAATATTAGGGTCTTGGTTTGAAAGCAGTATTTTGTACTAATTGTAGTAATCTAGTAAGAAATTCTTGTTAAGTTATATATAGATATGATATTCTCATGTTGAAATCAATTATTTGAATATACTACGCTTGAAGTAAATATAATATATGAGATCAATTCAACTTAAAATCTTTGACCTCAGGATCATAGAGGTTGGAATTAATTGGACATTAGTTTGGCAGGAAGGATCCCTTAAGGTAGGAAGCATCCCTACGCCATGCGTGCACACCATGCATCTCATCCAAAAGATGGTATATCATATTTGCAATAACTATTGTGGAAATAGAGTCCACGATCCGTATAATTATTATGTGGACGAGATTAATTTCAACTTTTAGATCAAATGAATGCACAGCAGAATTTTCGTTGGATAACAGGGGTTCTTATTCAACTTTAGTTATGAATTATTTCTCATATATATGGAGAGTTCATGATCTGCATAACAGTTATGTGAACGGAAGTAATTTTATAATGAATGCACTGTAGAATCTGCGTTGAATAATAGAGATTCTTATTAAACTTTAGATATGGATCACTTTATATATATATATATGTATATGTGTGTGTGAAGAGAGATTATTTCATATTTTTGAAACAAGTGAACAATATACACTCTCTTCTCACATACATGTGGAGTCCTCCACATGTGATGGGGTCCATGAGTATACAAAAGAAGAGAGCATATTATTCACTTTCTCCAAGAGTATACAATAATTTTTCGGGTGTGTGGCTTTATTGGTGCGTTTCTGTACAAGAAAGACGTGAGTCAAGCCCTCGCAGGAAGTACGATTAATGAGGGATTCACAAGTAGACCTGGCAAAAATGGCCTGTGGGCTAGGTCGGTCCGCCCACCAAAAAGCAGGTTTTGGGCCGCCAAAAAATAACTCGGTGAAAGTTGGGTCTTTTTGGCCCGTCCTGCAGGTTTTTTTTTTTTTTTTTTTGATATTGTTGATAAAAAAAAATGTTAACTTAAAAAATAAATCAAGTAGGGAATTATGTAGAATATAAGAATAAATTCTAAAATGTGATCTTGAATAATAATACAAAAAAATATCAAGTAGGGAATTAATTAATCACAATATTAGTTATATTTTAATATATATGACTACAAAATGTCTATAAATTATTGATTATTTTATTTACTAATAATATTAAATAATTATGTATAAATTATGTGTCATAATTGTAAATAATTAGAGTTAGTATTTATTTCAAATTATGTTTTATAATTGTAAATATATATATATATATATATATATATATATATATATATATATATATATATATATATATATATATATATATTTTAAAGAATTATAAAATACTAAAATGGTCTGCATGCGAACTCGACCCTAGCGGGCCACGGGTTTAACTTTCTCAACCTATAAAAAATCGGACCGTTTTAACTTAACCCGCCGATAGCTCGATCCCGTTACCACCTCTATCCACGAGGATATATCACGATATATATATATAGCCAACAACATCAAAATATATGTGTCGTCGAGAAACTTGAGTACTATAAGCATAATTTGGCAGTTATTGTCAATTAGTTTAAGATATTCCAAAATATATTATTCCTTCTATCCCAGAATAAAAGTGTTTTATTAATTTTTATGGTCAAAATAACTATTTTTTAAATCAATATATCATATTATTCTTTTATATATATATGTAAAAAAACCTATAAATATTATAAACTATATATAATTTAGTACTAATCTTAATATTTTATTTTTTTTGAAAATCTAAATATATATGTTTAATTGTCAATTTTAAAAATAGTCAATTTAACTATAAAAATTAATAAAAATACTTTTATCTTAAAATAGAGAGTAAATGATATATTTTTCATTTCACCAATTCATAATCAATGTTTATTTTTCGTGATTTAAAACTAAACATCATTTTGGCTTTTATTTATTACCTCATTCCACCTACACTTTTCCTATATGCGTGTATATAGCCAGCCCCATTAGCATCATCCAAGTACAGTTGATGGGTTCAGTACTTTAATCATATACGTGCATTGATGCATGACATGTTAAAATCAAGATCAAAAGATCAGTTATCACCACCCAAATAGGAAAAATTATACCATGTTCTTGGGGCATGGTGAATAGTATGTCCCTCCTCTCACATAAGGGTGGGGGCCACGCGTGTTAGAATCCATGCTCAACGTGTGGCTCACACCCTCATGTGAGAGGGGGGGCATACTGTTCATCCATGCCCCAGGGGCATGGAATAATTTCTCCCCAAATAGACCTTCTTAATTTCTACTCGTTTTTGGTATCATTGCATAATGACATAAACACCCCGGCTATTTAAATAACTCATGACTATATATGTTAAGAATCTTAATTTTTAGGGTAATATTGGAAGTTAAACAATTTACTAATTTTCAAATTCATATAAACTTCACTAAAAGACATTTAACAGTGAAACACCAGCTATGCCCCCATTTACAAAAGGGAGGTAGCATAGATATATATATGGAAATCGATCTATTGATAAAAATAAAATTATCTTTACAACATATTTTAGCCGTCTAGACTGAGATTTGACGGCTTATATGGTCCTCGTCCGCAATTTAATATTCAGGTATCCGTAATATTATACTACAGACGATTAATATTGTCCAAAATGCCCCTAACATTAAAATGAAAAAACTTACCGTCTGCAGTATAATACTGCTGATGGGTACGAACAAACTCACTGTCCGTAATATTATACTGCAGAGGCTAGTTTAATAATAAAACTACGTTCGTCATTATTCATAGCAATCATTTTGATATATGAATTTTAATTTTCTAACACATTTGACTTGTTACATTAATCCATGCGACCTCCTAATCATTCATATTTGACTTAATTTAATTACCCTCATTAGTCCATGATCTCATCTCATTTTCACAATAACAAATTGGGTAATTATAATTAGAGCTATCAAATTTTCTATTTCTTCTTGCAGATAACATGAATCTATAATGAGGATACGCAGGAGAAATAAAAAATTTATAGCCCTAATTATAAAACTACATTCGTCATCTCGTTTTGACAGTACCTATCTGGGTTGTTCGATTTAAGGTTAGTAAGTTTTCTTCTTCTTTCTTTGTAGTAATTTTACTGATTCATATTTGTCAATCATCCTAGATAACATGAATCCGTAAATGTGCTACACAGGAGAAGAACAAAACTTTATGGTTTTAAAAAGACCCTTCCGTAGTATAATAATGCGGACGGACGTATTTACAATAATGTCACTATTAATTTAATTAAATGCATGACATTATTGTAAATACTTCCGTCTGCAGTATAATACCGCAGACGAACTTATTTACAATAATGTCATACATAGTTTAATTAAATGCATAACATTATTTTAAACGACGACGTTTTGAAATTTTACCGTTCGCAATATAATACTACGGATGAGATAACTAAAGAAATTGATCGTCCGCGGTTTAATACTGTGGAGGAAGTCTGCTTGAGTAAGTGTAACATATCTGAGTGAAGAATTTTTGAAGAATCTTTGTAAAAAAATAACAATATCGTTTTTCATAACGATATTGTTGGGTTCTTACAGAAATTCTTCAACAATACTTCACCCAGATCTCTTCCATCCTCCTTGAATGTAGATCTCGTCCACAATTTAATACTATAGACGGTAAAAAAAATTTATTACCTAGATCGGTTGTTAAAACAATTAGAACAATAAACAATAAATAATATTTAAACAAAAAAAAACTTGGACATGGACAATAATCATGTCCATAAAAAATATATATTTCTTTTTGTTCTGAAACTTTTGAGTATTGGAGATAAGTAAACAATCACTCATTTTATTTATAGTGAACTGGATTACTCGAATTCAAAGAGTAGAAATAATTTTCTCGCCATTAGTGAGAAAACAATTATTGCTCTAATGTAATCGGTTGAAATTTCCAACAATTAAATGCAACAAAAATCCTACATCCGCAGTATAATACTACGGACGAAGGGCACCCGTCTGCAGCATAATACTGTGGACGATGGGAAGACAAAAGGCCAGTCCATATACGACGTCGTTTTAGACTCTGTCATTTGATTTACCCGTCCGTAGTATAATATTGCGGACGAAGGAAAGACAAAAAATCAATGTGACGCCCCAAAATCTAGGCCTATATAGCCCAATTTGAGACGCCATAAAATACACGATTTCTAATACAAATAGTACATAGAACAGAAATACATAACTCAATAATACACAACTAAGTCCTCACTATTATTACCACACTATATACAACATGTGAAGACTACAATAGCTATCTCTCTGACCATCACTCCATTCCCCTGCTAGACCCAGTTATTCTCTCGTTTTCTGAAAAATAATGGAACAAAAGAAATGGTAAGCTCAAATAGTCCAGTAAGAAAATACAATGACTAAGATAATGACAAATAAATTATCATTAGCCTTCAATAGTTGAGTTCTTAATTAAACATAATAGACAATAAGCTTTATATCAAGAACTACAGTTAAATTCTTGAATAAAGTTCAGATCAATAATAGTTACTATTCTTTTACCACCGGGTATTTTAACAGTTAAAAGTGATAGTACTGTTGACTATATTTATTTAGAAATGTTACGTATGTCGCTTTCTATATCCGACAATAATTCGTTGTGGGGGTCCACCAATATTTGGTTATTTCGGCACCGTCGTATGAATCGAATATTTTTCGACAGAACGAATATTTCCCGACAAAACGAATATTCTCTGACAAGATAAAATATTTCTTAATTTTCACTTTTATCAATTTATTTATTTACCGTTTTAGAATAAAATATATAAAGAAAAATTAAATTTGTATTTCATAAAAGTCGAGGTCTTACAACCAATCTCTATATGACGTCATTTTAGACCCTGTCATTTGATTTACCTGTCTGCAGTATTATACTGCGAACAGTGAGTTTGTTTGTACCCGCTCGCAATATAATATTGTGAATACTTGGATATTATACTGCAAACAAATGTCATATAAGCCGTCAGATCTCAGCCTAAATAGCTGAGATCTATTGTAAAGATAAATTTATTTTTATCCTTTTATCAGTGGATCAATCCCCTACATATATATATATAGTCCCCTTCTTCAGCGAACCTTAAAAAACAAACCAAAGACGAACCGTCGTCTTTGGTATCTATGGCGACGGTTCGACCCGTCGCCATAGCCATGCACTCTATGACGACGGGTCGAACCGTCGCCATAGATACTAAAAACGACGGTTCGTCTTTAGTTCGCTTTTGAAAATTTATA
The DNA here is from genome assembly GCA_947179155.2 of Hedera helix. Lineage (NCBI taxonomy): Eukaryota > Viridiplantae > Streptophyta > Magnoliopsida > Apiales > Araliaceae > Hedera > Hedera helix. Next base: position 8,010,689 of record OX359285.1, on the reverse strand, counting down.
TATATATATATATATATATATATATATATTATCTGTTATTATAAGGCTTTCGGTTTTTTCAACATTTTTTTGGTGTAAGTGGGTCATGCCTTAGAATAAAAGTGTCTTTTTAAAATTGCAAAATTAGTGATAAAAGAAAACTAAATCCATTTCGAATAAAACTCCAATTAACCCAAGTTCAATTCATACTCAATAACTTCTGACGATATTTTAAGGTTATTTTTTTCACACAATTCAAAGATTTTATCCTCTCACAACTACTACCCATCTAATAGGTTTCCCAACAATCTTCTATTTCATTGTTTGTCCAATTCTCATCTCATATTATTTTTTTTATCAAAAAGATGAAGTCAAACTGAGTTATTTGGGATGACAAAGCACAAACTGAGACTTTATTCATTAATCATCCATGTTAATAATAGATTACTGAGTTCTACATACGTGGAATTATAACTCATCTGAGTAATCTGAGAAAGATAACTATGAAAATTATTTTATAAAAGTAAGTAGACTTATCTAGGCGTTGTTTTGTTAAAACAAACATTTTGATTATTGTTTTATTTTCAGAATTTATATTTTTCCCCTTGTTTAAATTAAATTGAAATTTTGAATTCTAACATTGTTTATATTATACGCAACGCGTGTGCCAAGTTACTAATCAATTACTATATATAAAAGGCCAAAATACAATTAAACTAACCAACGAAATTAATTTGGTTTAATTTCAAAATTTGCTGAGTTAACTCGGTTGGTTAACTATTCTTTAATTTGAAAAATAGGTTAATCAATTACGGGTCATATATAAAAGGCACATACATTCAATAATATTTATATACACTCGTTATGTTTTTTAAAAAGAGTTATATTTGTAAAATTCATTAATATTAATTAATAGAGTTATTATGTCAAATTTAAAGACAATTATTTGTCATCATATACTTGTCAATGAAAACTATTTTCGCAGAATAGATCGATTATTTACTTGTACAACACAAAAATCCCAAAAGATACATGGGACATGGAGCTTGGTAGTATATAGAATTATATATGTAGTTGGAATTTGGACAAAAATGAGAATTATGGCAAGAAATGAGGATCCCCCCTCCCCGGGACAGAACGTAGTGTAAAGCAGTATTCTTAAATTCGAATCGGTCACTAAATTAAAAAATATATTGAGTGAATGTGTTATAGGCGAACTGTTATTGAACCGATGAGGTTATTAATATGTAATAAATAATAAATAATTAAATATATTAATTATTATTATATATTATATATAATATATAATATTTAGTAAATATATAAAATTAATCAATTTATTTACACACAAAAAAATTAAACTTATTTGTACAATATTTACTTTATACAATTCAAATAAATACTAAATCTATATAATAAAAAAGATATTAAATTATGATCATAACTCAAAACTCAAGACTCAAGAGTGATAAAAGTAAACACAAATGAACATAAACATTTTTAGGATACGTTCAATCAAATTCGGTAAAAAAAATTAAATTTATTTGTACAATATTTACTTTATACAATTCAAATAAATGCTAAATCTATATGAAAAGAAATATATTAAATCATAATCATAACTCAAAACTTAATCAATGATACATTGAATTAAATTTATAGGCTTAATTTTTTTTTAAAAAATTATAAAAAAAAAGATAGGGAACTGGTCAAACTGATGACCCAGTTACCGGGTTAGGGTCGATCGGTTCAACCGTCGAGTCACCGGTTTGATCAAATTTTGATCAAAATTGAGTTTTTACTTGAACTGAACTGAAATATTAACTGATTTTAATTTTTATCGATCGGACCGATGATCCAATCCAAGTTTAATAACCTTGGTATATAGTAGCCAATGTAGATTTAACATTACAAGTTGTAATCCATGGCAGGCAAATTGATACCCTATTAAACAGGATGTATGATTATCTAACAAATCTTGTTGGCTTTAATTTCCCCCTCTTTCTCTTTCCTCTTTAGTTAGCATGCTCTTAAGTACTTCTTAATTAATAATACTGGCCCATTCAATTATTAATGTTCCTATTTGTATTGCACGTGTGGTGCTTACAATTGTCAAAAAAATATTATTAACTAGAGATAAAAACACAAAAAACGATTGCATAATTTGCTTCTAGTTACTATATATATATAGGAGCTATCTTTTATAAAAATAATGTGAAATTTGTATAAAATAATTATGAATAAATATAAGTACACAATATTTAAATACAACATTTATTTTAATTATTAAAAAGCGATGCATAATATTGAAATTTGTGTCGTCTTGCAACAGAGATGGAACAGAGAATAGTAACAAATGATTTGAGCCCGAGATAAACATAATATTTAATTTTATATTTAAATTTTGTATTGCTAGACTTGTCCATTCAAACGGGGTAAAATATCTTACGAAATCAATAGTTTAATTTGTCTATAGTAACTTCTTCTTGTTTTTTAAAAAAAAGAATGAGAGATAAAGTAGGGTATTTTGAACTCTTGATAAAGCACATTAGCCCAACAATAACTAGTTAACTACGCATACAAAGGAAACCCCACCGCATCCACTATATATTATACGAATATTGTCATGGTTGTGGGTTCCCCCACTCTAACTTTACACTACGACAGAAACGAAATAAGTCTGCAACTAGCCAGTAATGCACTTGTTCTTTATATATAGATGACATTTGCAGAATTGGATCCATCTTTTTCTCATCAGACGTGTATGTAGTTGTGTACTTGCACTGTAATTTACATCCCCACTCCTTTGCAGTTTGTTACTTGTACTGTTATTTACATCCACAACTCCTTTGCACTTTGTTCTTTACACGTAGTTTTGCAGCTTCATCCTCTCAAATTTTTCCCAAGAGATTTGCTTCTACTAAATATCTTCTCTATCTAGCTACCAAGGGATCTTTTCCAATGTAATTACTTGTACATGTAGGCCACAATTTTTGCTTTAATTAAATCATGACTCGACAGATCCTAAATTTATAATGCCAAGTGTACATGTATATCTTTGCTAAATAAAATCAAGGTGGCTCATAGCCAAATCAAAAATGTTACTACTAAAGTAGTAAATCGTTTAACGCGTTAATTGTTGTTAAAGATATTATAAAAATATCGTTAAATATATATTTGATATAATATCGTCTTTTTTTTTTTTTGGACAATATATATCAACAACCAAATCAAACATGCAAAATGATAGAAAATTATAAATACACATTTCATATCGCACGAAAAGAATAACATAATTAAATGACACAATGTCTCAAGTTTAACATTCACAATTTGAAGTGAACCTATCCTACGAAATGGATGGATGTAATGTTAACCCATTAATCACTGAACAAGAACATTATTTGGAAGACTAAATTGTATACCGTGAAATACGTGTTTAATTTCTTTTGTTTTAAGAATGAGAATTTATGTCATTTCATCATAAATTAAATTATGATGTTTAATAGTAATAAAATGACATAAATATTTTTGATAAAAAAAAAACCCATAATCGTACCGGCCTAGGTGTACACTTTAAAATCCTAATCAATATTTAAGCCTAACTAACATCAATTAGGCCAAATGCATGTAATCTTAGGTAGGTAAAGATCCACTCCAACAACATTGACATAATTAAATTAAACTCATTTGATTTGTAATTAATGAATTAAGCTCTTAACTACAAAAGGGGGTCTAGAAACCATAATTAATTATCTAGGGATTTCACCCATTGATCAAATGATGAAAGAATCTGAAAATTAGAATCATGATTGAGTGAAATCCTTGTGTACACACATGCAAAGAATCCAAATGATCTCTCTCTTTCACTTTGTCCATAAACAGGTATATGTATTTGGGGTTTACATACCCCATCATTATATATATAAGAAAATTTTGGCTAACTAACTAAGAAACTCATCAAAGCCACTAAAATCATCATTCAATGAGATCCTCATGTCGATTGTATACACATGCAAAGAATCCAAATGATTTTGAACCCATGAGAGAGGACAACAAATGAGTCTACATTTTGGGACAAGAAAACACCCACTTGAACACCTAGTGACTTTTGTCGTAGAGTTTTGCTCAGAATTTTCACCTCTTTTTCGGACCAATGGTCCCTTCCAACAGGGAACAAATCTAGCAGCATGCCCTACAAAAACATCCCTGAATTCACACTACGTATATTATAATTATACTCCCTCCGTCCCATTTTAATTGTCGTTCGTCGGACTTTAATTCTCAAATTAAATATATTTAAAATAATAATTAAACATATTTATTCAGATTTTTGAAATCAGGAATCTTTGTGCATAATATATCCACCATAAGGTATCAGGATTAATATAAAGTTTATTATTTTAAAAATGAGATATATTTATTTAATCATAAAAATCAAGCATCAAACTAGCTAAAGGAAATAAAATATGACAGAAGGGAGTAGGAGATCCGAGATAGTATGTGACTGAAAAATGGTGGGCCCAATAATATGGATCTGGGCCAGTGTGTTAATATAATGTTGGAAAATAATTATGCCAAAGTTGGCAAAATGGGTACTTTGATTCACAAAAGTTAACTTGAATCGTTGGCCTTTTGTAATGATTTGATTTCAACTTGTGCGATCGAAAGATGCTTTCAATATAGGTCGAATCTTACCAATGAGACTAACACATCAAATCCAATACAATCTTTATTCTTCTTTACCAATTTATAAGCTTTTAAATAATATTATACTTAGGTGTCGGTAATTTTGAACACGATACGTTAATATTATATGACATAAAATAAGAGAGTTAATATTAAATATAAATAATTTTTGTATTATAAATAAATTGACACGTTTAACAAAAAAAATTAAATATATCATAAGCAAGTTATAAATGAATTAACACATTTAAAATGATTAGACAAATTTATTTAAAATAATTAAAAAATAAATATGATATAGAGTTATAATTTACCTTAATCATTGACTTGTTATTTTTTTTAGTTATTTTTCTAAACATGTTATCTAGTATTTTGTTAAATATATATTATTGTAATGAATAAATAGCATTCTTATTTAATAAATAAGTGAATAACGTTGTATTTTTTTTATTATTTTAATTTATATACTAAATGGTTAAATGGGTTAACACATTTAACTTTATTAATAAATAAGTTAATATTACTGTTAAACATTTTAAATAAATCGAGTTAATATTAGTCTTTAGTGTAATACTTACGACATGACATCACACGAATTCGCATCATGATAAGAGTGTTACCTCTCATATTAGTTAGCCTTATCAGAACCTTCTGTGTATATGGAGGAGAGGTTGTAATTTTCTACAATATCATATAATTACTCTAGAGAATTGATATTTTATGTATTTTTTATATTTTCATTATGATCTAAAACAGATCTCATATTTATATGAGAAAAAATCATATAAAAATATTAAATATAAAAATAATACTCCCCTCACTCTAATATCTATAAAACCTATGTGGTAATAACGGTTGTTTCACAAAAATTAACTTATTTATCAATTATTTTTATTAAAAAGATACTCTAATTTCATTTAATAAAAATATAAAATAATATTTTATTATTATAATTTCATTATCACACTCCGTATAAAACTAACACTAAATAATATATAAGGGTGAACACTGAACACTCCTAAAACATGTAAATTTTACGAATATGACTTTATGAGTCAGATAGAGTAGTATCCTATAAGCATTAGTGATGGACTACCAAGTTCTTTCCTGCCATGACCTTACGAGTTATGTACCATACATTTGGAGGACACACGTCACAATGTGCCGTAAGCAGCACGAGGCATAACAGTTCAATTTTGTTTGACCACTTCAAAATTTGCGTAATTATTTGTACTCTAGAGAGAAGATAAGAGTGACTTGACTACATATGGATCTAGAAGATGTGCATGTCCGTTACCTGCCCAACACGGCCAAGTCCTAGTCAATTTTGGGTGCCAAAGATTGAGGATCAAGGGCTCCATAATTTTCCATATGAATTTCAGCTCATTCTACGCTACTCTCCCCCACAAAATATATTTATATATATTCTGTATTCCAAATGGGGCCTTGACAAATTCAAAATAAGAAGGAAGTTTCATTCATGATGCAGCAAATAAATCATATCTTTGCATAAGCAAATTTTCAAAACTTCACTTAGCGTAGAAAAGTTGTTTCTCTACAGAAAATTTTCTACATTACTCGCTCCTTTCCTACATTATAGATACACTTTTAAGGAAAATTTTAATTTTTCGTATGTATCTATAACATTTGAGAGAAATATAGTACTAGTGGCCCTCAATCTACCTAGTATATAAATAATGGTATGTTATGAATTTCATATGAGTTCATAGTTTAAAAATAGAAATGTTTCTAATTTCGGAACGGATTAAAAAGATAAATGTATCTCTAGTTTTGAACCTAAAGGTGTAATTGAACCTTTAAGAGCACAAGAACAGGCAGCAACAGAAATTCCCGGAACTGAAAGATAAACCTGTTGCTATGCTAAAATTTGTGACTCCGTAGGAGAAAAGTCGGCAGAACTCATCCTGGCCAATACACATCAATAACATCCTTCACTTTTTACACATAGCTCAGCTGAAAAACATGTACTTTGTTACAAATGAGGATAGAGAACAGTGTGCCAAGACATTAGATTTCACTTGGGACGTCAACTGCAGAGAGAGCATTTTAACTCCATTTGGAAAAGGTTATGGACAATCAGGTGGGAGAATACCACACATCCAAATTTCAAAGCTACGCAGCTGCAACCTTTTTCCCGTCTTCAATAAAGTAAATTGCAGTTTCTGGCACCTGCAAACCACAAGGGGCAAAACGGTTAGCTCAATAACTCCCATTATACAAAAATTTATATAGATCACATTTAGTGCAAATACGATGTTTGAGAATTCAGTATTAAGTCAAAATATTGATATTTGTGCAAATAGTGGTAATAAACAAAGCATATTCGGATTGCTAATATTAGAGTTCCAGAATGTAAGAGCACCATCTTTAGGAACACAAGTATCAAAAGATTCAAAACACAATTCGCTAGCTCTACAAGAGTATTGGGTAACTCTACCTGTTACAGTACTCTCCATAATTTTGCAATATTGTTGTTGAATAACCAGGTCTCACTTGGCCTTCTAGACCAACAAATTAATATACGAAACCCCACAGAGACACCCTTTTGAACTACCTTCTACCAGAAGTTCAAATGCAACACTAGATTTACAAAATACGATGCATGTAAGAATCAAGCTTTTAAAATTATCAAGAATTCATGCTACGATAAAAATAAAAAGATATCAGAAGCCGAGTAGAATCCAAATCTATAGCTAATGTAACACATGAAGAATTTAGAATAGCAAAAGGCTAAAACTTTGCCAAAATCTGAGGTAGATGCCTGATATAACCATAGTTTTCAGTCACTTGCAAGATTCAAAAGCACTTCCAAAATAAGGGGTAAGTGAACTAATATTTTTAGAAGTAAATATGATATTAAAGTTATCAAACTTCAAATTATCATAAACTGAAACAAAAGGTGTAAAACGAAGCATCAAACACTTTGTCTTCGACATGGGCTAAACTTACGTCTATATAATATTATGCGTCACATTGTTAAATGGGCACATAAAGCAGATTCCATAAATATATACACCATTTGTGGAAATGATTAAACTTCAAGCAGAATATCCTTAGGCACAGAAAAGATTTCAAGTAATCAGGATGTGCAGTAGTTCTTTAGCCTCAATATTTAATCATAGCAATGCCCACCCTTTCATACATGTTTTTGTAAAGAGTAAATGATCCAATTATCATACGTCAGAATTGAGAAACAATTTTATGAAAGAATTTTCTGTTGTATTCAATCGAATAATGCATACAGAGTTGGCTGTCTATATAATAACCCCAGCAATAGAAAAGGAAACTAACTGGGCCATATTAGATCCCATGATTTATGGGATATTCTAACAGAATCGGAAACTAACCAAATCAGCCTAATTCTAAGGATACAAACTGTTACAAATCAGCTTAATTCTAGGGATACAAACTGTTACAAAATCTCCTAAAAAACTGGCTATAAACGGGTAAATTATAAACCACCACTAATCACGTTTTCCCACACTTTCCCTCAAGCTGGTGAATAGGTGTTTTCCATTCCCAGCCTGGATATAATACTCTGAAATACTGAGCTACTTAACCCCTAAGTAGGTACATCCGCAAGTTCGCCATGTATAGATACATAAGAGGTACAAATCAACCCGCTCTCTAGTTTCTCCTTAATAAAGTAGTACTGGGTTGTGAACTATGATAATTGCAGACTTGTTATCACAATAAAGTCTCATTGGGTCATCCCACTCGATCTTAGTCTTCTAAAATGATCTTCAACCAAAGTAGTTCACACACACCTTGAGCCATTGCTCGAAATTTTGCCTCTGCACTAGACCGTGCTATCACATGTTGTTTCTTGCCCCACGTCACGAGGTTACCGCCAAGAAAGGTACAATATTCTGTTGTTGACCTCCTGTCAACCATTGACCCAGCATAATCAGCATCCGTATATGCCTCAAGCACTAAACCTCTGTTTCTTTTGAACAGAATACCCTTTTCCGATGTCCCTTTGAGATACTGTAAAACTCAGTGAGCTAATTGCAGATGAGTTTCTTTGGGCTATGCATGAACGGCCTAATCACACTCATTGTGTATGCTATGTTCGGTCGTGTATGAGACAGATAAATGAGTTTTCTTATCAGGCGCTGATACATTTCTTTATCTATTAAAGCATCTTTCTATGTCATTCCAAGTCTAAAATTTGGGTCTATTGGAGTACTTACTAGTTTGCATGCTGTCTTGCCTGTTTTTTTATGGAGATTCATAACATACTTTTGCTGGGAGATAAAAATGCCCTGCCTAGAGTGAGCCACCTCGATCCCAAGAAAATAATTCAACCTTCCTAATGTTTTGATCTCAAACTCCTTAGCCAAACATCGACTTAAAAACTATCTCTCCTTATCATCATTCCGCGTCACTATTATGTCATCAACATATATTAAGAGTGTTGTAACTCCCCCTAAAGGTGAGTGTTTAATGAACAGCGTGTGATCCCTTTGGTTTTGTCTATACCCTATCGCAATCATAGCTCTTTCAAATATGTCAAACCATGTCCGTGGTGATTGCTTAAGTTCATACAAGGCTTTCTTCAATTTAACAGTATGAGCATCCAAATTATTCTCATAACCTGGTAGGACCTCCGTAAAAATTCCTCCTTCTAGTTCTCCGTGCAAAAATACATTCTTGACATAACCATAATTAGCTATTAATGACAGCATGATTCTAACAATATTCATCTTCGCAACCAGAGCAAGTCTCTAGGTAGTCAATCTCATAGGTTTAAGTATAACCCTTGGCTACCAGTCTTGCCTTATACCTCTCTAGTAACCCACATACTCTATATTTCACTATATAAACCCATTTACACCTCATGGTTTTTTTTTCCTACGGGCAACTTTAATAACTCTCACGTTTTGCTTTTCTCCAATGCCTCCATTTCTACATTCATAACTTGTTTCAATTTCTCATTGGACAAAGCCTCGGATAAGGTGGTAGAGATGACAATGGTGTTCAAGCTAACAAGGAATGCTCTATGTAATGGTGAAAAATGTTTAAAAGACAAAAAGTGTGCAACATGATATAAAGATCGTTTTGTGCTCTCTAGTTCCTTTCCTAACAGTAATGGGAAGGTCCTGGTCATTATTGTCTACATTGTTAGTACATTTATGTGTTAATCTTCTTTGATTTAATGATGACAAAATGATGATGTAATACTTTATTCTAATTAATGCATATTTGTTTTGCTCTTTTTTCTAAAGAAAAAACATACTATGTCACGTGTTCTTTTACCAGCCTTCATAGCTGGAATTTGTTTCTCCATTCTTCATCACTGGTGGTTCTTGGTTTGTTAGTGATTGGGCGTGATCGTCAGCAATTCGTGACCTGTGGGAGATGTCAGAAGTTACAGAAACAACCGCTACAGCACAATCAGAGGAGGTCGTTTGATCCCAACAGCCTGGACAATTACAAAATGTCCAGGCTGCCTATAGATTGAATGAAAAAAACTATCTCAAATGGTCCCAGCTCGTTCTTACTGTGCTTAAAGGAAAGGGAAAGCTTAGTCATCTTATGGGCACGGAGCCAAAATCAGGAGATCCTAGGTTTGAAGCATGGGATAAAGAAGATTCAATGATTATGGCGTAACTATGGAATTCAATGATTCCTGAGATTAGTGACACGTGTATGTTCTTGGCTACTGCTAAGGATATTTGGGATGCAATACAACAGACATATTTGAAGGCAAGTGATGCGGCTCAAGTATATGAGGCTAAGGTGAAAACGATGGCTGCTAAACAAGACAATAAAACAGTTACCGAATATACCAATCAATTGAAAACTTTGTGGCAAGAACTTGATCATTATAGGGTGATAAAAACCAAATGTCCTGAAGATGCTGCTGTTCTAAAGGATTTCATTGAGCAAGATAGAGCTTATGATTTCCTTGTTGGGCTTAATCCAGAATTTGATCAAGTGACAGTCCAGATTCTTGGCAAGCAGAAGGTTCCGTGCTTTAATGAAGTGGTGGAACTGGTTCGAGGTGAGGAAAGCAGAAGAGGACTTATGCTATGCTCGAACCACAAAGCACATGCAGCCAGTGGTGGAAATAATTCAGCCACAAACATGAAAAAAGCACCATTTTTCGAAAGTGGAAAACCTAGACAACCAAAGGCCCATAATCGTGACAGTTTGTGGTGCACCTATTGTACGCAGGCATACTAGTGAGCGGTGCTGGAAGCTTTATGGAAAACCTTCAAGGTAAAATGGTCAGGCACATGTCACGATGGCACAGCACAATGAAGCAGCACCAAAGGAGTCAGTGGTCTCAACCAAGAAGAGGTCGAGAGAGTGAGATCTGGCAACCTTGACTAACCTTCAGGTACTTGTTCATTGGCGTATTCAGGTAAGTTTCCATCCTCTATTGGATTAAATGTCTCGGATACAACCTTTGCCAACTCCTGGATCATGGATTCAGGAGCTATCAACCATATGACCCATTCATCAAATGTCTTTTCCACATACTCCCCATGTCCAAGTAGTAAGAAATAGCCGCAGCCGATGGTTCTTTGACCATTGTAGCAGGTGTAGATGTTAAAATAAGCCCATCATTGATCTTAAAAAATGTTCTTCATGTCCCTAGATTATCCACAAACCTCGTCTCTATCCAAAAGTTTACTAAAGATTTATGTTGCAATGTGGTCTCTCTTCCATCATAATTATTGTGTATTTCAAGATCAGGATTTGGGGAAGATGATTGGACGTGCTAGAGAACAGGATGGGCTCTATTACCTTGAAGCATTGAGCCAGTCAAACATCACCACGGGTAAATTACCTTCTTCTTTTGTTTCAGAACTTTATTCACCCAATGAAGAAAAAGTTTGGCTTCAACACCGCCGACTTGGACATCCGTCATTTAGAGTCATTAAAATTATGTTTCCATCTTTATTTCAAGGTCTAGATGTTGAGAACTTTCATTGTGAAGTGTGCAAACTTGCTAAACACAAACGTGTACCTTTTCCAAGTAGTGATAAAAGAAGCTCTCTTCCTTTTTAGACATTTAGGGTCAAGATGGTTTGTCATTCATTGATGATTGTATTCGTGTTACATGGCTTTTCTAGCTTAAACACAAATATGAGGTCAGTACTGTTCTCCCAAAATTTTGTCCTATGATTAAGAACCAATTTGAGGTCAATATCAAAAGGTTTAGGTCAGATAATGCCAGGGATTATTTCTCTTAACTCCTTATTTTCAAAAGGAAGGGATAGTACACGAGTCATCCTGTGTCAATACACCACAACAAAACAGAGTTGCAAAAAGGAAAAATGGTCATCTCCTTCAACCAACCTGAGCCTTGAGCCTTCTTATTCCAGAAAAATGTGCCCAAGCCTAATCCTTTTGGGGAAAAGCAGTTCTTACAGCCACTTATCTCATAAATCGTTTGCCTTCCAGAGTCTTGGGATTCAAGAATCCAATGGAAACACTCTCAACAATCTATCTAGACAGACACACTACAAATAATCTTGTCCCTAGGTGCGTATCATTTGTACATGTTCATAGTCAAAATAAAGGGAAACTAGACCCAAAGGCGTTAAAATGTGTATTTGTGGTTTATTCCTCAACTTAGAAAGGGTGCAAGTTTTATCACCCTCCAGCAAAGAAATTTTATGTCTCAGTGGATGTTACTTTCAATGAACAAGCGCTTTACTTCAGCACACCTTATCTTCAGGGGGAGAATTCAATACTTGAAGATAAGGATGCTTGATCAGTCGACACTTCCAATGTCTAAATCAGTTTCTATGCCTTGTTCCACTATGCCAAATCCTGTGTCGAACCAGCGCCTGAAATTTCATACACTCCCAAACTCTACCATTAAGAATGCGAGACTTGACAAAGGCAAGATGCATTTGAGGAAGAAGACAATTGTCATTGAATCAGTGCAAGTCCAAGAATCCAACCCAAATCATGAGAATGAGGTAACAATTTTTCATTCTTCATTACAAGCTGAAACTAAATCTCATGTAACAATAATGATCAGGACCTCCATTGCTGTTAGGAAATGAACTAGAGAGTGTACAAAACGATCATTATATCCTCTTACGCACTTTATGACCTTTAAACATTTTTTACCATCACATAGAGCCTTCCTTGTTAGCTTGAACACCATTGTCATCCCTACCACTTTATCCAAGGTTTTTGTCCAATAAGAAATGGGAACAAGCCATGAATATAGAAATAGAAGCATTGGAGAAGAACAAAACGTGGTAGTTGGTAGAGTTGTCAGTAGAAAAAAAACCCGTATGGTGTAAATGGGTCTATACAGTGAAATATAGATCAGATAGGTCAATAGAAAGGTAAAAGGCAAAGCTAGCAGCCAAGGACTATACTCAAACCTATGAAATTGACTAGCTAGAGACTTTTTCTCTGGTTGCGAAAATGAATACTGTTAGAATCCTGTTGTCATTAGCAACTAATTACGATTGGAAGTTACAACAGTTTGATGTCAAGAATACATTTTTGCATAGAGGACTAGAAGAAGAAATTTATATGGAAGTCCCACCAGATTATGGGAATAATTTGGATGTTCATATTGTGTAAATTGAAGAAAGCCTTGTATGGACTAAAACAATCATCACGGGCATTGTTTGGCAAATTTGCGAGAGTTATGATTGTCCTAAGGTATATAGACAAAGCCAAGGGGATCACACACTGTTCATTAAACATTCACCTTCAAAGGGAGTCACAGCACTATTAGTGTATGTTGATGACATAATAGCGACGGAAAAAAAATGATAACGAGAGACAGCTTCTAAGCCAGTGTTTGGCTAAAGAGTTTGAGATCAAAGAATTAAGAAGATTGAAATATTTTATTAGGATCGAGGGCATTTTTTTCTCCCAACAAAAGTATGTTACGGATCTCCTTAAAGAAACAGGAAAGATAGCATGCAAGCCAGCAAGTACTCCAATAGAGCCAAATTTTAGACTTGGAATGGCAGAGGAAGACGCTACAATAGATAAAGAAATGTATCAGCACCTGGTAGGAAAACTCATTTATATGTCTCATACACAACTGAACATAGCATACGCAGTGAGTGTGATTAGCCAGTTCATGCATAACCCAAAAAAAGTTCATCTGCAAGCAACTCACTGACTGTTATAGTATCTCAAAGGCACATAGATAAAGGGTATTCTGTTAAAAAAAATGGAGGTTTGGTGATTGAGGCATATACGGATACTAATTATGTTGGGTGAATGGTTGACAGAAGGTCAACAACAGAATATTGTTCCTTTCTTAGTGATAACCTCGTGACGTGGAGGAGCAAGAAACATGTGGTAGCACAGTCTAGTGCAGAGGCAGAATTCTGAGCAATAGCTCAAGGTGTGTGGGAACTACTTTGGTTGAAGATCATCTTAGAAGACTTGAAGATCGGGTGGGATGACCCAATGAAACTTTATTGTGACAATAAGTCTGCAATTAGAGGATCGAACGAAGCATATCGAAATTGACCCACTTCATCAAAGAAAAACTGGAGAACGGGCTAATTTGTACCCCTTATGTGACACACATGGCCAAATTGCGGATGTACTTACTAAGAGGTTGAGTAGCTCAATATTTCAGAATATTGTATCCAAGCTGAGAATGGAAAACTTCTATTCACCAGCTTGAGGGGAGTATGGGAAAACATGATTTGTGCCATTTTTTTGCAGTTTGTATCCCTAGAATTAAGCGGTCCAATAAATCACGGAATATGTCTCATAAAACATGGAACCAGCCCCTAGAATTAGGTTGTCCCATAAATCATGGAATGTATCCCATAAAACATGGAACCAGTCCCAAGAATTAGGTTGTCTCCTAAATCATGGGGAGCTGTCCCATAAACCATGGAACCTGTCCCATATATCATGGGATCTTATATAGCCTAGTTAGCTTCCTTGTTATTATATATACAGCTAACTCTGTACACATTATGAGTAGGAGAAATAAAGCAGAACTTGTTTCTCAAGTCACAACAACGGTTAAATTATAAACCACCACTAATCACATTTTCCCACAATATGTAACACTGGAAGAAAATTAATTTTACATGTTCAACAGAGTGAATGGCATGACCTAGTCCTCCAAAGTTGCTGGCTCATATTCAAACAATGCACTGTCTAATTACAAATTTGCATAAACTATAATTTTCTAGCAAAATTTAGGATAATAATGTACTAATAATAAAGCATGAATGCATATAAATCAAAATATAAAGTTCCAAAAAAATATAAGATAGTTTTAAATTATATTACATCTGGCCAGGTGTCTTTAATAAAGTTCACAACATCAAAAGATATGTCTCCTTGAACATCAATTTGCTCCTTTTCAGTTGGGCCCTGTAACCAATCATTCAGAACACACCATAAGAAATTGCAATCTCAAAAAGATACTTATTTTGCCGCTCAAGATGCACCTTAACAACAGAGGCTCCCGTTGCAAACTTCTTCCCAAGCTTCTTCGAAGCATCGCTAAGTTTAACACCTATAACATTATGGTTTAACTGAGAAAATGACGACAATAACGGTATGCATATTTGGGGAGGGGTAGCGAAAGAGTTCGTGAGTTCATGTGTGTGTGTGTATGAAAAACCCGTGCATAAGATGAAACATATATATTAGATGAAACATCTCCTTACCGAACAGCTCCAGACCTTTCACAGTAGTGATACTTTTTCTCCTGTTACGTGTTACCTTTTCAATGATAACTTCTTGCTTCTCCTGCAAAACAATCCACACCAGCTCAGTCACACTTAAATCTACCTTAAAACTCTATTTGCTCGAGTTGTTCTCATCAGTAACATAAAATATTTATAGTAGCTGCTTACTAATAGAAAGTACTAATTATTAGTAATTTTACAGAAAATATTTAACCTTTTAAACGTATGATGAATTAAACAATTCCTATTATAGTCACAAACTTAGGGATAGATAAATTAGCAATCATAAGTAAGATGCAAGACTGTCAAAGAAGTTGACAGATATTATATTCCTATAGCACTACCTCACATACATTGTTGTACCTTGCAATTTAAGCTTTAAAAAGATTAAAGACAGTAGACATGAATGAAGATTTCTTCTTTTCAGGATGATGCTTAAAAAAAATGCCTAAGAAAATATTCATCTCCCTCTAGTAGCTTATATAAACTAGCAACTAGGCACACGCATTGAATGTGACTAAATTCTTTTTTATTTTATAAAAAATATTATTGAATTAATTAATTTAAACAGGACAAATATATAAAATAATAATAAATAAAATTTATGAATTCGTACAAATATTTCACTAATAATTTGGAAATTTGAATATCAGATGAAAAAAATGTAGAATAATAATAATAGAATATTAGGTTAATTGATTCATACAGCATAACTATATATGGTAGTCCATGCTCACAAATTTGAGTTCTTGTTGCTCTGTATGGAGCCGGAGGTTTCCGAACATGGAGGAAACAGTGAGAATAATTACCCTATTCTTTAAGAATTTGTGGGGATTTATCACAAAAATCTTCAAATAAACCCAAACAATCGTCACCAAAATCTGTTGACATCATGGTGAAGATTTGATTTTGCCTCGTTTTAACCCTTTTCGGAAGGAAGAACAATCGAGCGTATACTAGTGTTAATGTTGGTAATTGTACCTAATATTCCGGACATTGATGGAAACATAAAAAAGCTTCAAATTTTTGTTTACAAATTAACCGTCAATTTTTCCTCCTGCTTTATAATATATATACCTAATAAAATATAACATCTCCCTTTCATAACACGAGTTACAATTTATACAATCATGAACATAGGCCGACACTCTACTGTGAAAATGGAGAAAAGGGGTAATATATACACATTTAATGAAGTAAAATGCGTCAGAATCCGTACTTTCTTTTTTATCTTTCCACCAGGAAGACGTTTTACTTCTTCTTGCTTAGGTGTCAAAGAACCAACTGCAACAAGTGAAAGAGATTAATAAAGAATGTGACTGTAATTTGAGCCTGCAAGTGGATCCAAATTCCATGGGGGGTAAAACCCCAAAAGAAACCAAGATTATGTCAAGTACACACCAACAAACACAAACGAGAATGCGCACATATATTGCAGTAACTTCCAAATCCTAAGTATAACCAAAATTATCATATTAAATGGAGATTATTTAAATATAAAGCAGGGTTAGCCCATCAGTGTGCACTGTGCAAGTATGCATGTCATCCTTTATAGGGAGACCAGTACATTTACGGAATTGAGATCACAACTATGAATTTTATCAATATACTCTAGAATCAGGAAAACATGTACGGTATTGGATAACATTTATCCAACATTCTGAAAACAAGTCAAACAACTAGTGGATGTGTACAGAGTAAAATAAGTGAATTATGACTTACGCACACCCAGCCAATGTTTTTAGATAGTTACCAACATGAACTACTGATCCTGAATTTAAGTAAGCCTTAATGAGAATAAAATATTATCATCAATTTTAAGAGCAGTTGAAATGAAGTTTGTATTACCTAATTATTGAATAAGAATGGTTCTAAAAGAAAAAAGTAGAAAAGTCTCAAATGGGTGAGAATGATATGAGTCCCTTTTTTTTTACTCTTTAAAGTCAATTAGCAAAATCCTAAATTTTAAAAATAATTTAGTTCAAGCAAGTTTTGAAGATAACGAATTTTGAAAAAATTGTAATAATTTATAAATAGTTTACCATAACCATGATTGTATGGACTAAAATCAAATTTATTCATACCAATTTGAATTTTAAGATTTTGAAAATTGACCCCAAAAAGAGAAAATGATACTCTTTCTTTGTGGCCGTGGGACGGAGGTAGTATGATTTAATAAAATACGGAGTACCTATGATAATTGTATAAGGCTTTGTAGTGCCAATAGAATCACATAAATGTTTGTATAATTGTGTGATTTTCAGAATTAAATTAAAATACCAGAAGGCGAAGTTTTATCAGAGATTGAGGTGGACTGGAGCTGGTCTGATACTTTATCAGCGTCCTTCGCATTTGCATCTGAAATTTAAAAATAAAATTAAATAATACTCCCTCCACCTAAATATATATATATATATATATATATATATATATATATATATATATATATTAGGGTAAGGGTTTGTAACCTTTAAGGATATCGGGGTAAAGGTCGGGTGCGTTTTGGATCGACCAGGGTTTGCACTTCTCGAAATCGGGTCCAAATTCACAGTACTCCGCAGGTAATCCACATATCCCGCAGTATAATACCCGAACCGGCTGGGGTTTCTCCGCCATTTTTGCAGAGTGTTTACTAGAGAAGAATTGAAGAAGTTTTGTCTTTTTGATGGAGTAGAAAAAAAAACGGCAATGCGAAAGTGAAATGAATATGCGACTGGTAGTCTAAATGAAAATACGACGTCGTTGGTTTGGTAAAATTTCTTATTTTTCGTATTCTGAAGAGTTTTTGTTTTTTTTATTAAACACCAAACATTAGTGTGGGAGTCCTTCTATGCGGACAGGAAATCAGGACCGAAAAATTGGACGGTCAAATTTTATTTTTTTTAAAAAAAATTTAATTTTTTTTTAAATTTTTTTATAATATTTATTTTGATTTAAATATTTACAAAATTCAGTAATTTATTTGAGTTCGTTTTGATTATTTATATGCATTTAAATTATACTTAAATTATTAAATTTTGTAAATATTTAAATTAAAATAAATATTATAAAAATTTTAAGAGTAAAAAAGAAATTAAAAAATTGGACAGGTCCAATTTTGCGGTCCCAATTTCCTTAGACTTACAGTTAGTTTGGATGGCATGCCAAACTTTTGAATATTTAATGTTGTTTTGAAATCTTAATAATACCAAAGGGTATTATTTTTAGAGTATTTTTATATTTATTTATTTTTTTTATCTAATTTTTTTATTTTTATATAAGATAAATGAGTGTGGTCTTACCTTATTTCATTTTTAATCCAAATAAGTGGGCCACACTCATTTTTTTATGTGTGGGTAAGAAAAATGAATAAAAATAAATAAATAAATTTTGAATTTTTCTTATTTTAATGTTCCACCTTCTCCTTTCTTTTTTCTCATTTTTAATATTATTTTGTTCCAAAATTAGAGATAAAATTTAACTTTTAAAGTCAAACAATAGTATATTAAAATTTAAAACTGGTATAACTCATAAAAATTTAAAATAAAATCAATTTTGTTATTAATAATTTTTGTTATATACTATACAATTATAATAATTGTATCAACTAAAATTAAATAAATTCACATCAATTTGATCTCAAAAATTAAATTATATTTTTTATTTTAGACCAAAGGGAGTACTCATAAATACATTTTACAATTAATAATATATTTTGGATAATTAAAATAATTGTAATTGTAATAACTAAATCATATAGTTAATCTCTTAAAATTGCAACAAGCTGGCTAGTAACAAATTTAATGCTCTAAAAATCAATCATCTAGAAAACCTGACATGGAAAAATTAAGATGGCAATTCCAAGTATTGAAAAAACATTTGAAATCAACTCCTAAACCTTTATTGGCTAATTAAAAAAGTTCTTCAAAAAACATTTGAAAACCTTTATTGGCTAATTAAAAAGGTTTTTCAAAATCTTCAACTATCTGTAGGATGCATTAGCTCATCGAATGATCCGCAACAGTAGCAAGACATATCTTCATCAGACGATGAATCTAAATCCCTCTCATCTTCCTCCAAGTATATATGGTAGGTATTGCAGCCTCTTCCCTCAGTTTAAGCTCTGCGCACCTGTGAGAAAAAATCATAATATTTTAAGATGAAATTCTACAATTAAATTATAATATTCCCTTGAGATGATTTATTAGTTGATCACTAGAATCTTGGAAAAATATTTTAGTAATTCAAATTACTAAAGTATTAATTTAATTAATTAAATTAACAAGAAATCAAAAGTTTATAAATTATGTACTCGATGATATAAGTAGTAAACGTAGTGAGTTAACAGTTTTTATTTCTTATAAAAGTTAATAAGAAATTAGTTTTATATTGGAGCTAGAATTATAGAATTCTTTATACTTGATCCCCATCCTAACCCTTATCAAGATATAACAATATATATATATATATATATATATATATATATATATATATATATATATATATATATATATATATATAAAAGTAAGTTTTTAATTCATTTATCATGATAAAAATTAGGGAATTGAGGATTCTATATATTCTATCACTCTCTACAATATTTTAAGCTCACACTAAAAAAAAAGCACGTACTATCAAATAAGTGTCATAGAGATGAATATCAATAAGAAGAGAAGACATAATCAGAATAAGCCAAAATTTTCCATTGTGCTATAATATGTAATGTTTTTTTAATTATGCTAAATTATGAGGAAAAATCTTGGGATATTAAATTTTAAAAGTAAAAACTATTAATATATTTAGAAATCGTTTCCTAAAATTAGCATCAGAGCAAACTCATAATTTTTATAAATCATGATTATGCTGTTTAATTTGAATCATACTAACGCGGATGTATGGTTGTTTTTTTCCTTTCGACGTAGTATGTAGTAATAAAAAAAAATTGTGATTCTGTTGTTCTATAAGATACAGCTTTGATAGCTTGTGCGAGACACATGTTAGTTTGTATAATTTTTTTAATAAATATTTCATATTTTTTATTAATATATTTATTATTTTTCAATGACATAAGACATATATAATGTTAATAATTTGGTTTAGTATATTCTATTACAATTGAAAGGAATTTAATTACTTTTAATATTATGTGATTAAAAGTTACAAATTAATTGTTAAGACGAAACTTTTCATATTTCTATGTTCACAATTTGAGAGAAATTAATTACAATTATTTAAGTAAAATTATATGTAACTTTTAATATGTCAAGAAGAAAGGTCTCCCACCTGGCCAATATTGGGTTATCCCCTCCTATGTGTGTAGACCCAATTAGTAACCCATGTGGTCTATTGACCCATATGGATGATATAACATAGGTTTCATGAAAAACAGAAGGAACTAGTAACAAAACAAAATGGATAAAAAGAAAAAACTAATTCCCGTAGGAAATGATACAGTATTTTTCAACTCAGCGATAGGAAGGTCATTCGTGGTCCGATTGGGCTGATTTTTGGTGAGTGACGCCATAACTTGTTGGTCTTCAATCTGAACAGTTGGATTCAGCATTAAAGTCTCCTAGCACCAGCTTTTGTTGTACATTGTTGATATATTTTTTGTGAAAGTTGATGAATTTTTTAGTTTTATCTTTTATTTTTCTTGTTGAAGATGTATGTCAAGAATATGTTATTCTTGATGGTTGTTGCTGGTTTATGCCTGTAGTTGTTGCTAGAGATAATGTTGTATTGCCCATTATTATTGATAATGGAAGATTTGGTGGACTACGGTCTCGAGGTTTTTTCTCCTGGGTTTTCCACGTAAAATTTTACTCGTGTTCTTGTGTGTGCTTGTTCTTAATTATTAATTGTTTGGATTATTTTTCTTATTGGGTTTACACAAGAGGGGAGAATTATATTGTTCCACTGTGTTGTTAGTGTTGTTTGGTTTGTTTTTTCTCCCAGCAAGTAACATCAAAGCTGTGGTTGTTATTGAATTGTTTGCCATGTGTTAAACTATGGAAACTTATACGAGTAGGACGGTGACTTTAAATGGTCCAAATTATCATATTTGGAAAGAAAAAATGGAGGACCTCCTTTATGTGAAGGATTATTATTTGTATGTATTTTTCGATGTGAAGCCTGAGAAAAAGACCAATGACGAGTGAAAAATTCGGCATCGTCAAGTGTGTGGTTACATTTGGCAATGGGTTGATGATAATGTTTTGAATCATATTAGTGGAGAGACTCATGTACGTAGTTTGTGGAGTAAGCTCGAACAATTGTATACTCAAAAGACAGGGAATAATAAATTATTTCTGATTAAGCAGATGATGGAATTGAGGTACTATAACAAAAAACCTTTGACTGATCATTTAAATTCCTTTCAGGGAATTATTAATCAGTTAGCTGCAATGGATATCAAGTTTGATGATTAGATACAGGGATTGTGGTTGCTTGGTACATTGCCGGATTCGTGGGAGACGTTTCAAACGTTGTTGTCTAACTCCGCTCTAGATGGTAAAATTACTATGGATTTGGCTAAAAGCAGTGTTCTGAATGAAGAGATTTAAAAAAAGTCGCAAAGTATCTTTTCACAGTCAGATGTGCTAGTTACCGAGAGAAAAAAGATTAGCAAAAGCAGGCATCTGACGAATAGAGGCAAGAGCAGAAGTAAGTCCAACAAATTTGCAAATGTAGAATGTTTTCATTGTCATGAGAAAGGGCATATCAAATTTTTTTTTTGCATTAATTCAAAAGAGAAAACAATATGAAAAATGGTAAAGAAAAGAAAAATGATGAAACTAAGGATGATAATCGAGTTGCTACTGTTTATGATGATTTTATAATGCTAATAAAAAGAAAATGCTTCATTTTTGAATAAAAAAATATTATTAAATTTTAAAAATTAATATAAAATATTTTTAAGTGCAAAACTTAATTTATTTTAATTAATATAATATTAAATATTTTAAAAAATCTAAAAATAATAGTAATAATAAGTTTATATTTTGTAATGGAACACAAAATGAAAGACCGTCCATGTATTTTCATAATTAATTATATATTTTTCCAATTTTATATAAATCAAAAACAAAATTGTTGTTTATGTTGCTTTGATTTTTTTTTTGTTAAAATATTATTGTACTTTTAGTAATAATTTGGTATGTTTTTTTGTTTAAATTTAATTGTTGTTTTGAATTGTTTTTTGTTCAAATCTTATTTTACTTTTAGTAATAATTTGGTATGTTTCTTTGTTTAAATTTAATTGTTGCTTTGAATTTTTTTATGTAAATATTATTTTTCTTTTAGTAATAATTTGCTATATTTTTTTGTTTAAATTTAATTGTTGTTTTGAACTTTTTTTGTTTAATATTATTTTACCTTTAGTATTAATTTGGTATTTTTTAATTAAAATTTAATTGTTGTTTTGAATTTTTTTTGTTTAAATATTATTTTACTTTTAGTAATAATTTGATATATTTTTTTTTGTTTAAATTTAATTATTGTTTTGAATTTTTTTTTGTTCAAATGTTATTTTGCTTTCAGTAATAATTTGGTAATTTTTTGTTTAAATTTAATTTGTTGTTTTAAATTTTTTTTGTTCAAATGTTATTTTACTTTTAGCAATAATTTGGTATGTTTATTTGTTTAAGTTTAATTGTTGTTTTGAAATTTTTTTGTTCAAATGTTATTTTACTTTCAGTAATAATTTGGTATGTTTCTTTGTTTAAATTTAATTGTTGTTTTGAATTTTTTTTGTTCAGATGTTATTTTACTTTTAGTAATAATTTTGTATGTTTCTTTATTTAAATTTAACCGCTGTTTTGAATTTTTTTGTTCAAATGTTATTTTACTTTTGATAATAATTTGTTATGTTACTTTGTTTAAATTTAATTGTTTTTTTTGATTTTTTTTTGTTCAAATGTTATTTTACTTTTAGTAATAATTTGGTATATTTTTTTGTTTAAATTTAATTGTTGTTTTGATTTTTTTTTGTTCAAATGTTATTTTACTTTTTGTAATAATTTGGTATATTTTTTTGTTTAAATATTATGACCTTGCTAATTTGGAAATGACAAGGGAGGTATACATGATAAAAAGTCACATCAAGCGCACGCTTAGTAAGTTTCGTCACTTTTTTGGACGAAACTTTAACGGATTGACCATTTTGTAAATTTAAACGACTATAGTAATGCGTTTGTCACAAAAAAGAGTTAATAACCACAATGAAAATCGGGCTATAATAAAGTGACCAAAACATATATTAACCCTAAATGAAAGTATAAAGCAATTTACCTAAATGTTGTTAATTAGCTCCTTCCTCGATTTCAAAATATAAAACTAATACTCCATTCTTTCAATTATATAGGTTGTTTTAGAAGTTTTTTTTCTAAAAAAAATCTAATCATTTCATATTTTATCCTTAAATATTGAGTAATTGAGAGAGAGAAAAATGAGTAATTAATTAGTGCATGAGTAGTAATGCAATTTCAAACCAACATTAATTACTTAAGATTAGTATTAACGAGACTTCTTAATATGTACGATTATGTCTTAAACAACCTATATAATGAAAATGAGAGAGTATTAACTTTTTCAAAAAATAATTTTAACAAATTTTCAAACTTAAAATTTTGACATGATTAATTTAAATATTTAAAATAATAAATCTCATAATTACTAATATTTCTTATATAATTCATACTCCCTCCGTCCCCTTAATAAACGTCATAGTTTGACTTTCATGGTCAAATTAATAAATTTTTAAGAAAATTCAAAATATACACTAAGAAATTATAATCATAATAAACTACGAAGAATGTGCTACTAATGGAAAGTTGCGTTATTTAAAAATTTTGTATAAATATTTTTAAGTATTTATATTAAAAATGGTTAATTTGACCACTAAAATCAAACTAAGACGTTTATTATGGGACGTAAAGAGTAATATTTATTGTGACAACCCCAAATCCGGATTCCATAACCTCGGATTTGGTTCTCACTGATCAATACATTACTAGTAATTAAATACATACATTGCATTTAAACTTAGCGGAATAATACGTATTGGTTCCTTATAAAAATGTTACAATACCAGGATCTATTAACCATAACACAAACAGTTCCTATCATAAGGAATTACAAAAGATTTACCAACAGTAAATACAATTCTAAACATTAATTAACAAACATAATTTAACTTAATTTCTGGCTTTTCCTTTTCCCTTATCCTTCTTGGAACAGTCAGGTCTATCTGAAAAATGGTTCATGATATAGCAAGGATGAGCAATTAGTTTGCTCAGCAAGTTAAGAACAATCATAGAGATTTAATATATCATGAATGAATGAAAAATAACATCAATGGTTTCAACAATGGATAAAACAATTGTGAAATGAACAAGACTCAAATTTCATTGAACAGGAATATTCGAATCTTAAATGCTGAGTGGTCACCAAGGACCCTGAACTAACGAAAATATAATAGAGTTTCCTCTGACCCATTCAGTAGTTTGGTTTTCAAGGGGATCAGCCTATTCAACCCGCTGTATATGCATTATATTTAGTCAACTGGCGCCAAAGTCGGTTTCCCGACACAAAATCCCCTAATTTAGTGTTGTTCAATTCTCAGACTTACTATAAGAAATCCGCACCCAACAATTGTAAGACCCCGAATTTTATGAAATACAAAATTTAATTTTTCTTCATATATATTTTTTTTGAAACAGTAAGTGGTTAAATTAACAAAATTGAAAGTTAAGGATGTTATGTGCAAATTTTATTTTGTCGGACAATATTCGCTTTGTCGGGGAATATTCGTTTGGTCGGGGAATATTCGTGCCGTACGATGGCGCCGAAATAATAAATTATTGGTGGACCCCACAACGGAATATTTGTCGGATATAGAAAACGACAGAAGTAACATTTTTAAATAAAAATAGTCAACGGAACTGTTAAAATACCGGTGATAAAAGAATAGTAGCATACGGTAGTTTATGGTATTTTCTGTAGCACACGGTACTCTACAGTAACACACGGTATTGCATAGTGTCTCATATTATTGGTCTGATAATTGACACCGTAACTGTTACGCATCATTTCATCGATAATTGTCACTGCATAATATTTTATATTATCAATTCAATAATTGTTGTTACACAGTATTTTGCATTATTGATTTAATAATTGTCATTACACTGTATTTTATATCATTGAGTCAATAATTGTTGTTGCACTGTTTTTAAAATTATTGAACCTAATAATTGTCACAGTAACATATGCACAGTAATTCACATTATTGAATCAATAATTGTCATTACACAGTAACGTATGCTTTATTTTACATTATTGTTATCTCTATTATGATGTTATTTAAACAGTTGTATTTCATTAATTTATTGACTTGATATCTAAGAGCTAACTATACTGTATTTATAACAATTAGTCATAATAATTGAATTGATAAAGTTATTTGTTTACAATATAAAGTTAGGTGATTATTAGGTGATATGAAATGAATGGTGTAGATTAAAGTGTGAATTATTGTTGAATAATTGAATTGATTTGTTTATAATATAAAGTTAGGTGATTATTAGGTGATATGAAATGAATGGTGTAGATTAAAGTGTGAATTATTGTTGAATAATTAAATTGATTTGTTTATAATATAAAGTTAGGTGATTATTAGGTGATATGAAATGAATGGTGTAGATTAAAGATAATATAATATTTGAAATGGATGGTGTAGATTAAAAGATGATCTTTAAATGAATGGTTTTGATTAAATGAATGATAAGATTTTTGGCTATAAATAGAAGCCTTAACTTAAGGATTTTTCATAAACTTCCTTACTTGTTCTTTCTTTCTCTCTCTAAATACTTCTTGTGAAAGTTCTCTCTAAGTGTGCTTAAGTCATCTTGAGTATTTGTGAAGATCTATAAGTATACGTGTACTGTTCAAGTTAATCAACCTCATTTAAATCAATATCCAGTCACGTGTTGAGGTAAGGGATACCATCTTTTTCATCTTCCATTATTCAAACATACTATGGTAAGGGATTATCATTATTTGATTCTCGATAATAATATTGTTTCTTCCTTACTCATAAGACGTGCCTTTTATTTTCATGTATTAAATTGTGGGAATAACCTTACGGAGCGGATTGCCGCCTGTTGGTGAATAACCTTTCGTATTCATTCATTATTAATCTCTGAGAATAACCTTACGGAGCGGATTGCCGCCTGTTTGGTGAATAACTCTTTGTACTCAAATTCTATTAAATTGTGGGAATAACCTTACGGAGCGGATTGCCGCCTGTTTGGTGAATAACTCTTTGTACTCAAATTCTATTAAATTGTGGGAATAACCTTACGGAGCGGATTGCCGCCTGTTGGTGAATAACCTTTCGTATTCATTCATTATTAATCTCTGAGAATAACCTTACGGAGCGGATTGCCGCCTGTTTGGTGAATAACTCTTTGTACTCAAATTCTATTAAATTGTGGGAATAACCTTACGGAGCGGATTGCCGCCTGTTGGTGAATAACCTTTCGTATTCATTCATTATTAATCTCTGAGAATAACCTTACGGAGCGGATTGCCGCCTGTTTGGTGAATAACTCTTTGTACTCAAATTCTATTAAATTGTGGGAATAACCTTACGGAGCGGATTGCCGCCTGTTTGGTGAATAACTCTTTGTACTCAAATTCTATTAAATTGTGGGAATAACCTTACGGAGCGGATTGCCGCCTGTTGGTGAATAACCCTTTGTATTAATTTCCTTCACCTTTTGTTAATCAAACCTGCTACGGTAAGGGATATTATTTTCTTTCATACTCCTAAATCGAAATTTATTATGGAACTATTGCTTCTATAATTCCTGAAAATATTATATGTTCCATAATAGTTGAACTTCATTATTTCAACTGAACCTTCCTATTTACGTGAACCTTTCTATTGAATTGTAACCGTTATTCTGAACTGTGGATCTTGAATATCATTTTTAAATTTCACTCCACATCATGTTGACAATTTGGACATTATTTGAATCTGTACAAAGTAAACTTCCGATACTTATTGTTATCCTATTTCTTCTGTTCATCATTTATATCATTCTAATCATCCAAAAATCAAGCTGTTGTGAATATCTGTGGCCGGGGGCACAGATGTGATATATTTGTTGAACAGATGATAGGTTAAAGGCGATATAATAGGTTAAAGGCGATACATCTGTTCGGTGTCTTTTATGGCACGTGGTGAATGTTCTCTTTGGCCCGTAGTGCAAAGATGAATTGTTGTTTGGTATGATTATGACCAAAGGCTGAATCTGGTATAATCATGACCGTTGGTGTTATATTGAATGTCTTTGGCCCGTAGTGCAAAGATGAACTGTTGATCTGCATGATTATGATCAGGAACTGTGAATTTGTATTATCTTGACTAATGATATTTCAGATGATAAAAGTTGATGATGTTTTTCCTAAAAAGAGAACCGAGTGGACATTATAGTCTGCATTATTCTTCTAATAGATTACTCATTCCGCTGCTATTATTGATCTGAACGTTGTTTAAGAATTTAACTGCAGTTTTTGATATAAACCTTGTAGTCTATTGTATTCTATCAAGAACTCAACTGTTGAAGACTAATGATAATTTATTCGTCATTATCTTAGTCATGATATTCTTTACTGGGCTATTTGAGCTCACCCTTTCTTTTGTTCCATTGTTTTTCAACAGGAGATGAAAACATAACAGGGTCTAGCCGGGGAATGGAGTGAGGGTCCGAGGAATAGTTATCATAGTCTTCACGTTTTGTAAAATAGTGTGGCAATAATAGTGAAGACTTAGTTGTGTATTATTATACACTGTATTGTTGTACGTTGTGCTTTGTTGTAATAATTTTGTTGTAGTCTTTTGACGACTCAAGTTTGGGCTGTGTGGGCCCAGATTTGGGGGCGTCACAGTTGGCATCAGAGCTTAGGGATATGGTCTTTAATGGAGATCTGGGGTTAGAACTAGGAGGGGAGAGACGAATAGAATCAATCACTAGTGTGTCCTACCTAAATTAGATTTATTTTTTTATCTAATGAATCGATTTGAATGTAGGAACATGAAGAGATGAGTCAGTTTATTTGAACTAACATTTATTTTGTGACCACAGTTAATTATGGCATCTGGAAATCAGGAGGTTAACTATGAAATTACCGAAACAAATGTAGCTGCAAAACAAGAGGCGACGAATAATCTTCTTACAAACTCAGAGTTGAATCATTTTCTTAAGGCAAAAATTATGCGTGTTCTATCCAGTAAGGATGAAGGTGAAAGCTCTGCTACAGTCGTTCCAGATCCATTCTTAGAAGCAATTAAAGGAAGTAACGAACTTGCGGAAATTATTGCCTTTAATTTACTCACTAATTGGGAGAGTGATATCACCTGGTTATGCTCTATAACAAAGGATCAGAATATATGGACTTTTCATATTAGTCTTTGGGATTTATGGTGTTCCAGCTATGATTTTCAAGATTATTTAAAAATGATGTTTCTATACTTTTGGGCGTTACAATTTAGAGGAATTCAGGTTAAGTTAGTCACTATCGTGGAAACTGCAGTCTATCGAAAATACTATTTTAATGGAAATCATTGGTACCTTACTACTGATGAAGTTGATGAACCCGAGAAACAGTTTGCTAGAAAATTATTCAGTGGTATTCCCATGGTTGAAATACGTGAAGATCCGAATGAAGTATTCGGGATTCGATTTGACGATAACAGTCAAGAAACCGAATGAGGTGATAACCGGTAAGCTATTCATAAATTCTCGTGAAGTCTATGCCATATTAGATACTGGCTCTATCCACTCTTTTATCTCACCTATATGTACTCAACGTTTAAATTTGACTATTGAAAACTTAAATCTTGTCTTATCAGTTGAAACCTCATTGGGAGAAATACCTATTACATTTACTATCTATAAATCTTGCCTAGTTCAAATCAACAACCTCACATTACCTGTTGACCTTATTTCTTTGGAGATGCATGAATTTGATGTGATTTTAGGAATTGATTGGTTGACTACCCATCATGCTAAAATTGATTGTTTTCATAAGATTATTAGTTTTCATATTCCTAATCAACCTGTCATGCAAATTCAAGCAACTAAACCATTGAAATCTATAACTGTTATTTCTAGCCATAAAGTCATTCGTTTATTGAAAAACGGATGTCAAGCCTTTTTAGCTCATGTTACTGATTTGAACAAAAATACATCAAACTTGAATGATATTTCCATTGTTAATGAGTTTCCTAACGTTTTTCCTGAAGAACTTCCTGGCTTACCCCCAAACCGTGAAATTGATTTTTATATTGATCTTGAACCCGGTACCAAGCCCATTTCCAAAGCTCCCTACCGAATGGCTCCCATTGAACTTCAAGAGTTAAAAGTCCAACTACAGGAATTGTTGGATACCGGTTTTATTCGTCCGAGTGCATCACCTTGGGGTGCTCCTGTTCTATTTGTGAAGAAGAAAGACGGGAGTATGAGATTGTGCATTGACTACCGAGAATTGAACCATGTCACCATCAAGAACAGGTACCCGTTACCTCGGATTGATGACATGTTTGATCAATTGCAAGGCGCTCAACATTTCTCAAAGATTGATCTCCGTTCTGGATATCATCAGTTAAAGGTTAAAGCTGAGGACATTCCAAAGACTGCTTTCAGAACTCGTTATGGGCATTATGAGTTCTTAGTCATGCCTTTTGGACGAACTAATGCTCCTGCAGCTTTCATGGACATGATGAACCGGATATTCAAGGAACATTTGGATCATTTTGTGGTTGTCTTTATTGATGACATCCTCATATACTCCAAGAGTCGCGATGATCATGAACAACACCTGAGATTGATACTACAAAAGCTCCGTGAAAACAAATTATATGCCAAGTTGAAGAAATGTGAGTTCTGGCTTGAGGAGGTCGCGTTTCTTGGGCATGTGATTTCTAGTCAAGGAATATCAGTCGATCCTGCGAAGATTGAAACGGTACTAAATTGGGAACAACCCAAAACAGTAACCGAAGTCCGAAGTTTTCTGGGTCTAGCTGGTTATTATCGGAGATTCGTAGAAGGATTTTCTCGAATCGCCACTCCATTAACGCAGCTTACTCGGAAAAGCACAAAATTCATATGGAGCGAGGAATGCGAGAAAAGTTTCCAAGAACTCAAGAAGAGACTGGTTTCAGCTCCTGTTCTGACCATACCATCAGGATCAGGAGAATTTGTTATCTACAACGATGCTTCTGGCAAAGGTCTAGGTTGTGTCCTTATGCAACATGGAAAGGTTATAGCCTACGCCTCTCGACAACTCAAAGATTATGAGAAAAATTATCCTACTCATGATCTAGAGTTGGCAGCAGTCGTTTTCGCGTTGAAGATCTGGAGACACTACTTGTACGGAGAAAAAGTGGATATCTATACGGATCATAAAAGTCTCAAGTATTTCTTCACCCAGAAGGAACTCAACATGCGACAACGACGTTGGCTTGAGCTGTTAAAGGATTATGACCACACAATCCAGTATCACCCGGGAAAGGCGAACGTTGTAGCTGACGCTTTGAGCAGAAAATCTTATGCAAGTACAAGTGCACTGCTGACAACACAAAATTGTATTTTGTACGACTTGCAAAAGATGGAGATAGAGCTAAAGACACCAGGGACCCACTCGAAGATTGCTCATGTGCGAGTAGAACCAACTTTAATCGATAAAATTAAAGCTGCTCAAGCTACCGATCCGGAACTGATAAACATGATAAAGAAAGTACAAGAAGGTGCCATTCCCGAAGCAAGAATCGACGAGAAAGGAATACTTCGAGTCAACTCTCGACTCTGTGTTCCTAACGATCCTGAATTAAAGCATAAAATCATGATGGAGGCACACAACACGCCGTTTGCAATCCACCCAGGAGGTACCAAGATGTATCGTGATCTTCGACATACATTTTGGTGGAACAATATAAAAATGGAAATTGCAGAGTTTATCTCAAGGTGCCTAACTTGTCAACGTGTCAAGGCAGAGCATCAAGTACCTAAGGGTCCATTACAACCACTTGAAGTTCCTGAATGGAAGTGGGAATATATCAATATGGATTTCGTGACGGGTCTTCCCAAAGTTTCTCAAGGCTTAGATGCAATTTGGGTCATCGTAGATAGATTGACCAAATCCGCTCATTTCTTGCCTATACGAGAAAACTTTTCACTTGAACGTCTTGCCGGTATGTACATAAATGAGATCGTGAGATTGCATGGCATGCCAGTTTCCATAGTTTCTGATCGAGATCCTAGATTCACTTCACGCTTTTGGATCAGTCTGCAAAAAGCTATGGGCACTGAACTACGTTTTAGTTCTGCATACCATCCTCAAACGGACGGACAATCGGAAAGGACGATCCAGACCTTCGAAGATCTTTTGAGACTTTGTGTATTAGACTTCAAAGGAAGTTGGGATAAGTACTTGCCGTTGGTGGAATTTTCTTACAACAACAGTTACCAAGCAAGCATAGGCATGGCTCCATTCGAGGCATTGTATGGAAGGAAGTGTCGCTCTCCAATATGTTGGAATGAGGTAGGAGAAGCAAAATTGTTGGGACCCGAGTTGGTACGCTTGACGACCGAAAAGATCCAAATGATCCGACAACGAATACAGACCGCACAAGAACGACAAAAGAGTTATGCTGATCTTCATCGGAGAGACGAAAGTTTCAACGTCGGAGATCATGTATTCTTACGTGTTTCTCCATGAAAAGGGGTTACGAGATTCGGAAAGAGAGGAAAGCTCAACCCTCGATTTATTGGCCCATTTGAAATCCTCGATCGAATAGGAACCGTAGCCTACAGACTAGCCCTACCACCAAGTATGTCTCGCATCCATAACGTTTTTCACATATCTATGTTACGTAAATATGTGAAGGACCCAAACCACGTCATTGAGTTAGAACCAGACGTTATAGCAGAGGATTTAACATACGAGAAGGTATCTGTTAAGATCCTGGATAAGAAGGAGCAGATCCTACGCTCAAAGGTTATACCTCAAGTTAAGGTTTTATGGAGGAACCAAGATACTGAGGAAATGACCTGGGAGCTAGAATCTGAGATGAAATCTAAGTATCCTTACCTCTTCGATATGTCAGGTACGTCAATTTCGGGGACGAAATTTCATAAGGAGGGGAGGTTGTAAGACCCCGAATTTTATGAAATACAAAATTTAATTTTTCTTCATATATATATTTTTTGAAACAGTAAGTGGTTAAATTAACAAAATTGAAAGTTAAGGATGTTATGTGCACATTTTATTTTGTCGAACAATATTCGCTTTGTCGGGGAATATTCGTTTGGTCGGGGAATATTCGTGCCGTACGACGGCGCCGAAATAATAAATTATTGGTGGACCCCACAACGGAATATTTGTCGGATATAGAAAACGACAGAAGTAACCTTTTTAAATAAAAATAGTCAACGGAACTGTTAAAATACCGGTGATAAAAGAATAGTAGCATACGGTAGTTTATGGTATTTTCTGTAGCACACGGTACTCTACAGTAACACACGGTATTGCATAGTGTCTCATATTATTGGTCTGATAATTGACACCGTAACTGTTACGCATCATTTCATCGATAATTGTCACTGCATAATATTTTATATTATCAATTCAATAATTGTTGTTACACAGTATTTTGCATTATTGATTTAATAATTGTCATTACACTGTATTTTATATCATTGAGTTAATAATTGTTGTTGCACTGTTTTTAAAATTATTGAACCTAATAATTGTCACAGTAACATATGCACAGTAATTCACATTATTGAATCAATAATTGTCATTACACAGTAACGTATGCTTTATTTTACATTATTGTTATCTCTATTATGATGTTATTTAAACAGTTGTATTTCATTAATTTATTGACTTGATATCTAAGAGCTAACTATACTGTATTTATAACAATTAGTCATAATAATTGAATTGATAAAGTTATTTGTTTACAATATAAAGTTAGGTGATTATTAGGTGATATGAAATGAATGGTGTAGATTAAAGTGTGAATTATTGTTGAATAATTGAATTGATTTGTTTATAATATAAAGTTAGGTGATTATTAGGTGATATGAAATGAATGGTGTAGATTAAAGTGTGAATTATTGTTGAATAATTAAATTGATTTGTTTATAATATAAAGTTAGGTGATTATTAGGTGATATGAAATGAATGGTGTAGATTAAAGATAATATAATATTTGAAATGGATGGTGTAGATTAAAAGATGATCTTTAAATGAATGGTTTTGATTAGATGAATGATAAGATTTTTGGCTATAAATAGAAGCCTTAACTTAAGGATTTTTCATAAACTTCCTTACTTGTTCTTTCTTTCTCTCTCTAAATACTTCTTGTGAAAGTTCTCTCTAAGTGTGCTTAAGTCATCTTGAGTATTTGTGAAGATCTATAAGTATACGTGTACTGTTCAAGTTAATCAACCTCATTTAAATCAATATCCAGTCACGTGTTGAGGTAAGGGATACCATCTTTTTCATCTTCAATTATTCAAACATACTATGGTAAGGGATTATCATTATTTGATTCTCGATAATAATATTGTTTCTTCCTTACTCATAAGACGTGCCTTTTATTTCCATGTATTAAATTGTGGGAATAACCTTACGGAGCGGATTGCCGCCTGTTGGTGAATAACCTTTCGTATTCATTCATTATTAATCTCTGAGAATAACCTTACGGAGCGGATTGCCGCCTGTTTGGTGAATAACTCTTTGTACTCAAATTCTATTAAATTGTGGGAATAACCTTACGGAGCGGATTGCCGCCTGTTGGTGAATAACCTTTCGTATTCATTCATTATTAATCTCTGAGAATAACCTTACGGAGCGGATTGCCGCCTGTTTGGTGAATAACTCTTTGTACTCAAATTCTATTAAATTGTGGGAATAACCTTACGGAGCGGATTGCCGCCTGTTTGGTGAATAACTCTTTGTACTCAAATTCTATTAAATTGTGGGAATAACCTTACGGAGCGGATTGCCGCCTGTTTGGTGAATAACTCTTTGTACTCAAATTCTATTAAATTGTGGGAATAACCTTACGGAGCGGATTGCCGCCTGTTGGTGAATAACCCTTTGTATTAATTTCCTTCACCTTTTGTTAATCAAACCTGCTACGGTAAGGGATATTATTTTCTTTCATACTCCTAAATCGAAATTTATTATGGAACTATTGCTTCTATAATTCCTGAAAATATTATATGTTCCATAATAGTTGAACTTCATTATTTCAACTGAACCTTCCTATTTACGTGAACCTTTCTATTGAATTGTAACCGTTATTCTGAACTGTGGATCTTGAATATCATTTTTAAATTTCACTCCACATCATGTTGACAATTTGGACATTATTTGAATCTGTACAAAGTAAACTTCCGATACTTATTGTTATCCTATTTCTTCTGTTCATCATTTATATCATTCTAATCATCCAAAAATCAAGCTGTTGTGAATATCTGTGGCCGGGGGCACATATGTGATATATTTGTTGAACAGATGATAGGTTAAAGGCGATATAATAGGTTAAAGGCGATACATCTGTTCGGTGTCTTTTATGGCACGTGGTGAATGTTCTCTTTGGCCCGTAGTGCAAAGATGAATTGTTGTTTGGTATGATTATGACCAAAGGCTGAATCTGGTATAATCATGACCGTTGGTGTTATATTGAATGTCTTTGGCCCGTAGTGCAAAGATGAACTGTTGATCTGCATGATTATGATCAGGAACTGTGAATTTGTATTATCTTGACTAATGATATTTCAGATGATAAAAGTTGATGATGTTTTTCCTAAAAAGAGAACCGAGTGGACATTATAGTCTGCATTATTCTTCTAATAGATTACTCATTCCGCTGCTATTATTGATCTGAACGTTGTTTAAGAATTTAACTGCAGTTTTTGATATAAACCTTGTAGTCTATTGTATTCTATCAAGAACTCAACTGTTGAAGACTAATGATAATTTATTCGTCATTATCTTAGTCATGATATTCTTTACTGGGCTATTTGAGCTCACCCTTTCTTTTGTTCCATTGTTTTTCAACAGGAGATGAAAACATAACAGGGTCTAGCCGGGGAATGGAGTGAGGGTCCGAGGAATAGTTATCATAGTCTTCACGTTTTGTAAAATAGTGTGGCAATAATAGTGAAGACTTAGTTGTGTATTATTATACACTGTATTGTTGTACGTTGTGCTTTGTTGTAATAATTTTGTTGTAGTCTTTTGACGACTCAAGTTTGGGCTGTGTGGGCCCAGATTTGGGGGCGTCACAACAATGGTTTGGATGCTTTTAAAAGTATTCCAGTTATTGAATTTAGAAACGCAATGTCTAGCTGAACTATTAGCTTTAGACATTTTTAATACAGTTCATGAATCAAGAACTAATAAGCTTCAAATGCACTAAGTGCGATTTTATAAACAATATGGATGTGGGATAATTTTAAATAATTAAACCACTTCAAGCTCTGACAATAGATACAAGTATAGAAACTTGTTCAATAATAATTGAGTAGGGTTAGAAAACTTGCTTGTTCCGCTGACTACCGCTATTTAACTTAAAAATACTTCATTTGGGTGACCTAATATTCAACAATATTGATCCTCCAATTAGCATAACACATATAGGTTTATTTAACATTAATAACCTTACCATATATGTCTTAAATCATCTATCACTTAATCATAACCTTAAATCTCTTAATAATATTATCAATTGATAATATTTTAAATTATATAACTATCACTTCATTGCTTTATAATATTATCACCTTTGATAATATATAATTACCACAAATAATATTATTAATCGTATAATAATATTTTAACCATTTATTATTTCAATAATAAATTGTTTAGCTCCTCAATATTATTAATCATTTAATAATTCTCTTAATCTCTTTATTATCTCAAACACTTATTAGCATTATTAATAACTAAATAATGTTTTACACTATCCTCAATGATATTATTTATCAAACAACATCTTAATATTATTAACCATTTAATAATATTTTACCCTCCTAATGATATTATTAATCCTTTAATAATATCTTTATCCTTAGTTAATATTATTAATCATTTAATAATATTTCAATCATAAATTAACATTATTAATAATGTCTTACTCTTCAAATAATATTATTTATCAAATAATATATTCAATAACTTATAAATATTATTATCCATTTAATAATATTTTACACGTAAGATAATATCTTCTTCTCTCATTAATATTATTAACCATTTAGTAATATTTTATCCTCATACTAATATTATTAACCATTTAATAATATTTTATCCTCATACTAATATTATTAACCATTTAATAATATTTTAATCCTTTATTAATAATATTAATCATTTAATAATATTATACTAACTTACTAATATCATTAATCATTTAATAATATTCTATTAGCTTACTAATATTATTAACCATTTAATAATATTTTAATCGTTCATTAATATTATTAACTATTTAATAATATTTTATTAACTTATTAATATTATTAATCATTTAATAATATTCTACTCATTATCTAATATTATTAATCATTTAATAACATTTTATTCATATACTAATATTATTAACCATTTAATAATATTTTAATCCCTTATTAATATTATTAATTATTTAATAATATTTTAATCCTTTATTAATGTTATTAATCATTTAATAATATTTTATTAACTTACTAATATTATTAACCATTTAATAATATTTTATTCATTTTCTAATATTATTAACTATTTAATAATATTTTATTGACTTTCTAATATTATTACACATTTAATAATATTTTAATGATTTTCTAATATTATTTTTTATTTAAATTACATATATTATTAATCCATTAATAATATTTATTACCTTTTTCTTATTAAATCTATCTTCCACAATTTAAAAATACATTTATTAGGTCAAAAAATAATATAATAATTTTTGGAACATTTTTCATTTTTCTAACCCGAACCGACCCGGAAAAACCATTTTTCCCGGAACAGTGGACTGCGCCACGGCGCAGTGTGTTACACTACACACTGCGCCCCGGTGCAGTGTGGCAGAATGTTTTGCCATTTTCTGATTTTTGACAGTTTTGACACTTTTGGTTCAAACATTGATAAAATGAAATCTACACATCCAAATGACACCAAATCAATGTTCATGTGTTCCTAACTTCTTGTTTTACAATATTCCATGGTTCGATCATCTTTTTGAAAACGTTTTACACGAAATTTACGGATCGAACCATCTAGAGTTTAAAAATGACATCTTTTGCAGTAAAAGCTATAACTTCTTTGCTTTTTGATATTTTTGAAAGATTCAAGTTGGGTTATCTTTATAACACCTAGATCTATCATTCAAGACTCTTAGGTCACAAAAATAACTTGTACATCCTACATCATAAATCATCAACCTAGACATTTAACTAGGGCTTTAAAACCAAGCATGCTCATACTACCATTTCTTTCATCATCTTCCATACCAAACATGTTAGAACACACATCTAGCATATTTAACCATATATCTTCATATATATTCAAGATCTAACACTACATGGGTTTTTTTTTCTCACATAACAAACTAACAAACAAGCTAAGGTGCAAAGAAACTTTTAAATCTTTAATGGAAATCTTATTCTTGAAAATAGTTAGAGCTCTTCTTTCATCTTTTTGTATGGACCAAAAATCACCCACACTTGATAAAACTCAAAGTGTTTGCTCTCTAGAACTCTCACAAATGCTTTAACTTCTCTCTATAACTTTCTCTCTCTAGATTTTAGTGAATGGAGCAAATGAACCAATATTTGCACAAGTGTTAGACATTTCTATTTATAGAACTCTAGGATTTCACCATTAGCTCTCCAAATCAACTAATATTAGTTTTTTAAGGCTCTAATCTTGCTTACTATGCATGGAATGACCACTTGATGGACCTTTTGAATGACCATATGAATGACTAGGGTGGTTGGGGGTTGCTTGAACCATTTTTCACTAAAAAATCAACCAACAAGCTAGCTTCCCATCCATGCGGGCCCCAAAATTCGGGATTGACCATTTTATTTCTCCAATTTGACTTTATTTTTAAGTTCTATGTAATTATATAAGTATTCATATACATATATATATATATATATATACACACACCAATATATGTATACATATTCACCTATACAAGCTTATTGGGCTCCACTTTGGACCTTAGAATTAATTACATTGGGCTCATTCATTTAATTTATTTGGGCTCAATTTATTTATTACATTGGGCTAACATTAACTAACACATGCTACAATTAATTAAATTAAGCATTGGGCTAGTTTTAAATATTACATGGATTAATGTTTAATTAAATTATATAGGCTACTAGGTTAGTTTATTGGACCTAGTTTAATATATCATTTGGACTTACTATATAATCCAATTAGATTTGCTATTTATAAGTCCATTGGACTCCTTAATTAAATAACACTATTACTTACAAATTCTTGGGTTTGTTTTAATAAAACCCTAACACATGTTAATACAAGTACTTTGACTTGATTAAATTAATTCATTCACTAACCCTTATCATCAAATTGGGTTTATAATATAGTTAACCATACACAAACAATTATTCTCACATTGGATTATCTTAAATAATTCACTTGTTTCTTCTTTTTCATTATTCATACAAGTAATTAACTTGTTCAGTATACATCTTCTTAATTACTATACAAGGCCAACATTCAAGCTTTGTGATTTTATCACATAAGCTTCTCTTGAAATCTTTTTCCTTCTTTAGTTAATTAATTTAATTAACCAATTTAATACTTCTCATCATACAACTTATCACATACACACATACTTCATACCTCATATTTTCTTATGGATATAAAAAAAAAATTGGGTTCGTAATTTTCTCGGTCATTACATTTATAATTGTTGGTAAAAATTAAATGGGAATATTTCAATTACAGTAATTCAAATAAACTTTAAAATAATCAAATACTCCATCTGTTCCATATTATTGCCCTTTTACAGTTAATTTAAGATATTTTTAAACTCAAAATTGACATAAATTCTTTTAATTTAAATCAATACAATGATAAATATTATAAACTATCTAAAGAGTATTACTTATTGCAAATTTTATTGTTTCATAATTTTTAATGAGTTATTTCAATTTTGAGTTTAAAAATATTTTAAAGTAATTTTTAAAAGTCAATAATAATTATATAATTTAGAACGGAAAGAGTTTTAAATTTTGAACTATTTTTTTTATGGATTGATTATAGTATAATAAACAACTGAAGGAGATCAATCAAACACCTTGCAGATATGACAAGTATACATGCATTTGGACCAAAATGTCGACTAAATGATTTGAACTAGCTCTTTAATTCGTGCAAAACACATTCTTCTGGTTTATAATTAATTTGAATAATAATTTTTAAAAATAAAATTTTGCTATATTTGTAGCATGTTTGTATAAGTCGCTTGGTTAAATGGAATATGAAAATTTTGTGAAGGAGTTGGCAATGTGGTTTTAATTGACTTATTTAATCTCGAGTCATTTTGCTAGCAACTATTTTTGATATAATTACATACATCAAAATGCGTGTATGCGGGAGTAGGAATGACAATTAATGGAATGGGGCGGGGCGGGGATTACACATCATATTTTTATCCTTGGACTTATAAAAATTCTTTTTATCCGCCCCATTATTTACAAAGATTAAAATTTAATAACTATCTCCATCCCCATGGAAAATTTAAACTCCTACGGGGAATATATATCACTACGGGAATATATACTTTGTGAATCTTTTAAATAAAAAAAACTAATTTTAGTTATATTTACAATAATACATATATGAAAATTAATCATATTTTAGCATATATGATAAAATTAAAAAAAAAATCAAATAATAATATATATATACACACACACACACACACAAGGATATATACTTTAATTATTTAATATATAATAGTATAAATATTAATTTAATTAATATATAACTATTTAGATGAGGGTATGGGATAACGATTGGAGTGGGGCAAGTAAATATCATCCCTTCCTCATCTCTGACTCATAACAGGTCATAATCAAAATCACTGTTCCATTCAGAACAAAACATGATGATTACCGTGAGAACGGGACAAATTACCATCCATATGTTGGAGTAATTAATATTATAACTACAGCTATAATTTCTTTTTATTGTCATTTTCTACTTTGATCGTTTCCTAACTTGTATATTCATTTTATGTGATAAAGTGATGTAAAAATGCCAAAAAAATTATAAATAAATGTTTAACTTCAATTTTCTCATTGAAATTATATAGTCACTTATAAGTAATCTTAAAATCCAAATAAAAAATATGAGATTGTTTTTAATTTTATTATTAATTTAAGCACAAAAAATAATTCCAAGTATTAAAATAAGAGAAAAGAACATAAATTTAATGTCACATGTAACAAAATTCTTAAAGATAATATGAAAATCTAATCTCAAATATTTCAAACATATATATCTTTACAACACCTGACAATTGACATTACCTGACAATTTAACTTTGCTGAGAAGAAGATAGAGATAATATTCTTGCCATGGGCCCTTGGTACATTTCTAACAAGCAGTTAATTTTGAAGCCTTGGAAGGAAGGAATAGATTCTGTTAAGGAAACTTGCACCAAAACCCTTATTTGAGTGAAGTTTCACAATGCCCCATAGTCGTATTGGACTGAGGAAGGTCTGAGCTTTATAGCTAGTGGTGTGGGCAACCCTTATTCCTAGACAAATCTATTGAAAATCTGGACCCCTTTGCATTATGCCCGAATCTGTGTTGAAATTGGTTTTCGCTTTCCTCTGCCTAAATCTTTGTCTGTGGTGATTATTAATGAAGAGGATGATTCTGATTTTGTGGTGGAAGTTAAAGTGGAATACCAGAGTCTTCCTCCTTCATGTCTTGCCTGTAATACTTTTGGACACTCAAATGTCCCAAGTCTAATTTCTAGTGGATTCCTGAAGGCCCTTTGCCTAAGGAAACTTCTGAAGTTATTATTCATCAGACTGAGATAGGGGAAAACCAGAATCCTGATGAGGCCTGGACTAAGGTAGGTAATATTGGTTGTGTTTCTTCTGAGAAACAATTTCTTAATTCTCATATTCCCTTTCATACTCCTCTGATCTCTTCCCCTATGGTTACCAATAATGCTTTTGCGGTCTTGGCTGAGGGTGGTTTGGTTTCCCCTGAGAGTTCTTCCAGCCGTCTCCTTAATCCTCTGATTGGGAAAATTAAAGCTATTGATGAGAAGGAATGCAGGGATCTCAAACTGACAGTCAATAAAGAAGCGGTGAGGTCTCCTAATGCTAAAATGAGGAACAAAGGTAATGGGAGAAAATCCCCAGCTTAAAGTTTTCCTGTCTAGATGGTTACTATATGTACATATAATATTAGAGGTGTGAATAAAAAACCCAAACAGGACTCTATTAAGGTCTTTTTGACTAAGAATAAAATCTCCTTTTTGGGGCTGATTGAGATTAGTGTCAAAGCTCAAAATGCTGACCTTATTTCTTCTAGAATTCGAAGTAATTAGTATTGGGATTTTAATTATGTTGCTCGTAGTAATGGAAGGATTTGGGTTGGCTGGGACCCAAATATTTGGGAGAAGGCTATTTTGTTGAAATCCTATCAGAATATTCATTGTTCTGCCAAGCTGCTGGACCATGACATCCAAAATTTTGTTTCCTTTATCTATACTCTTCACACCCACTCTGAAAGAAGGACCCTTTGGAGAGATTTAAGTAGTATTTCTGATTCCATCATGGAACCTTGGACCCTTATGGGGGATTTTAATAAAACTACTAGCCTGACTGAAATCGTCGGGGGCTCAATTACCTGGGATTCTAGAAATGAAGATTTTAAAGCTTGTCTGGAGTCTTTATCTATGGAGGATCCTAGAGTGACTGGGGCTTTTCATACTTGGTATACGGGATTCTCATTTAGCTAGCCCTACTTTCAAAAAGTTAGATTGTATGCTGGTTAATGCTCAATGGTTGGATCTTTTATCTTCTTCTTCACCTAATTTTTCTCCTAGATGCTTGTCGGACCACAATCCTGCCATCCTTAATACTGGTCTGGTTTTGAAAAGAATTCCTAAGCCTTTCCAATTACATATTATCTTTGGAGGAGTATAAGCCTAAGTCTGGAACTGCGATATCAATGAAGACCCAATTTTCATTTTGGCTGAAAAGCTTAGAAGAGCCAAAAAGCTATAAGTATTCTCAATAATAAAGTTAGGAACTTGTCTGCTAACGTGGCTGAAGCTAAACAAAATTTGATTAAAGTTCAGCTAGATTTGCTTGATAACCCTAGAGATAGTCACTTACTTCTCTTGTAGAGGGATCTCATAACCAAATTATGGGAAGCTTTGGATAGAGAAGAAACTTTGCTAAGGAAGAAATCCAAGATTCAATGGTTGAGTGAGGGGGAATCTAACTTTACTTTCTTCCACAGTAAGATTAAGACTAGATAGAATACAAACAAGATCATTTCTATTCAGGCTGAAGATGGTACTATGGTTTCTGGTCATGAAAATGTCCAAAGGATTGATATGGACTACTTCACTAATTTGTTAGGTACTCCTCCATCTGATAACTTGGTTGATTTTAATATTTTGAAAGATATCTTCTCCAGAACTATCACTTCGGAGCAGGCCTGTACTCTAGAGAGAAAAGTTACCAATGAGGAGATTTGGTCCACCCTGAAGTTTTTGAAGAGAAACAAAAGCCCAGGTCCGGATGGTTATAATGTCAATTTTTTCTTGTCCAACAGGGATGTTGTTAGGGCTGATTTCCTAGCTGCTATATCATCTTTTTTTAGAAAGCGTTACCCTTTAAAAAATACTAATGCTACAACAATTGCCTTGATTCCCAAAGTTCATAATCCTACAACTATGGCGAACTTCAGACCGATATCCAGTTGCAACACATCGTACAAATGCATTTCAAAATTATTGCTAATAGGTTTAAAAATGTTCTTCCTGATATTATTTCCTAGTCTCAGACTGTCTTTGGTCTAGGAAGGAGGATTGGAGATAACACTCTTATAGCGTAGGAATTTATGAGGAATTACTACAGAAATTCAGGTCCTGTCAGATGTTCCCTAAAAATTGATTTTAGAAAAGCCTTTGACTTTGTAAAGTGGGAGTTCGTCAAATTTCCCCCTAAATTCATTTTCTGGGTCAAATCTTGTATTTTTACTCCTAAGTTTTCCATTAAAGTCAACGGTGCTCTATGCGGTTTCTTTAAAGGCTCAAAGGGGTTAAGACTAGGGGATCCTCTTTTCCCTTATCTTTTTGTTATTGTTATGGAAGTTTTATGTAAGACCCCGAATTTTAATAAATAGATTTAAAATTTTTCTCATAATTTTTTGCCTAACAGTAAGGTGTTAAATTAATAAAAATTAAAGTTAAAAATGTTATGTGCAAAATTTTTATGTCGGACAATATTCGATTGGTCGGGGAATATTCGTTCTGTCGAGAAATATTCGTTCTGTCGAGCAATATTCATACGACGGCGCCGAAATATTCAGTTGTGGGTGGACCCCACAACAAAATATTGTCGGACGTAGAAAATGATAGCAGTAGCCTTTTTAAATAAAAATGGTCAAATATATTATCACTTTTAACTGTTAAAATACTCGGTGATAAAAGTATGGTAGCATATGGTATTTTACAATAGCACACGGTATTATACAATATTTAAATTATTGAACTGATAAAGTGGCTATTGCACAGTTTTTCATCAATAATTGTCATTACACAATATTTTACATTATTGAATCAATAATTGTCATTACACAATATTTTGCATTATTAATTTCACAGTGTTCTATATTATTAAATCAATAATTGTCATAATGCACAACATGTTGCATTATTGGGCCAATAATTGTTACAGTAGTAGTCACGGGTATTAAACAGTTAGAC
The DNA here is from genome assembly GCA_947179155.2 of Hedera helix. Taxonomy (NCBI): domain Eukaryota; kingdom Viridiplantae; phylum Streptophyta; class Magnoliopsida; order Apiales; family Araliaceae; genus Hedera; species Hedera helix. Next base: position 7,966,286 of record OX359285.1, on the reverse strand, counting down.
AGATTTATTATTTAAAAAAACACTGTATGTTCAATAATGAGAATATTAAATCAATAAAATAATATGTAAGTGTGTTACACGTGTAAGTGTGTAACACGCATAAGTGTGTAACACACCTAAATATGTAACGCGTATAGGCGTGAAACGTGTGTTAGTTAACGAACGGTGCATATTAAAGTGTGAAACGTGTATTGGTTGATGAATGGTTTAGATTAAAAGATGTTATTAAAATATGTAACGTGTGTGTGGAAAAGTTGGTTAGGCTCTGGCTATAAATAGGAGGCTTAACATAAGTTTCATACATTCCCCAATCATCATTGAGAGCAGAAGAGAATCTTGAGCTGGGGGACAGGGTTAGGCACCTAGAAAATGATAATCAAACACACCAAGATATGGAAGAGCAATACAAGTCATTTGCATATCAGTTGATTGATAAGAACACGGAATTGAAGGACATACTTCGTCAGCTACAGGAGGAAAACCATGAGTATCAGAACATGGTAGGTCAGTATGAGTCACTAGTACATCAATTGGTGGAAAGAATTATTGAGATGAGTGAAAGGTGCCAAGAAGTCGAGTAAAAGAGAGCTAAGCTTCAGGCATAGAATGATGCCATGAAGGCTGAGTTTGATTTAGAAATTGCAGATAAGATTAGGATTGAGGAGGCATGGAGCAGATCTGCCAGGCGAGTAAATCAACTAGAGGGGGAGGTCCAAGCCAAAAAGGCTAAAATGGATTCTAGGAGCTATGTATTCAGCACGACTGTGGGGAGATGGTTAAATAGGGTGTACAGATACCCGACAGAAGAAGGGCAGACTAGTCACACTATGAGTCGATAGTTGGTGGATCACATTGGTCGACAGGAATATGATGACGCCATTCAACGTGGCATGCTTGGATAGTTGGTCCGTTTGTATGTCTGTAGTAGTTTATATCTAAATGTTAATGTAATTCCAACTTTTGTGTAGTTATGGGATGCCTAGGTTGTCCCCAAACTTTTGTGATAGTAGGGGCTATATTTGTGAAAATCCCGTCTTTTGTTCGTGTTAAAGGGATATTGAACGTTTATAGCAATATGTTATGTTATGTGAAGTGTAATGCACTACTTGTTGGTATATGAATATAAACGAGCTTTACTAAAATGTGCTTCGTGATGTTTAAATGATTAAATGTTAAATGCTTGAAGATAAATACTGAAATAATAATACAAAGTTTTAATTAACAGAAAATGCCGTCACGAATAAGAATGTTAGCACACCAAGAAGAGTCAGTAAATGATGAAAGAGGTCCAGTTGACCTAATGCAACGTGTTGTAGATCTCCTAATAGGAGAAATGCATGGGCGAGAACCACATGTAACCAACCCAACTCCGGTAGTGACTCTACATGCTAGTTTTAAGGAATTCAAGGCTGTTGGACCACCGAAATTCAAAGGAACAACGGATCCAATTGAAGCCCAAACCTGGGTAGAAGAAATGGAGAAAGTCTTTGAGGTTACACGTATAGGTGAAGATCAGAAAACAGCTTTCGCTACCTTCATGATGAAGGGGAAAACTAACTACTGGTGGAAAACTAACACGAACTGAGCGGGAAAAGGAATGGTACCTTGGGATCGTTTCAAAGAGCTATTTCTACTTTCCAACTAGCCTGCAAGCAAGGATGGAAGTCAAGTTTCTAGAGCTTAAACAAGAGAACATGTCAGTAGCTGATTATGCCGCCAAGTTTAACGAACTAGCAAGATTTGCTCAGCACCAGGTGAACACCGAAGAATGCAAGGCAAGAAGGTTCGAGTTAGGGTTGAAGCCTTGGATATATAGTAGAGTTTCTGTTTTATAGATCAACTCATTCACAACACTATTAGAGAAAGTGATAATAGCTGAGGGTGGAAGTGAAGCCCTGATAAAGTATAACCAAGAGAAAAAAGGAAAGAAGAGCGATGGTGTGAACCGCGAAGGCAGTAGCGGGGGAAGTAACTTTGAAAAAAGAAAGTGGAACAATAACAACAACAACAATAATACTGGGAACAATCAAAGAGATGAAAAGAAGTAGAGTACACTATGTGGAAACTACGGCAAGGGTCATCAAGATGTTTGCATGAAAGGAAAGAATGTTTGTTATAATTGTGGAATAGAAGGGCACATTTCGCCCAACTGTCCCAAACCAAGGAAGAACCAATGATGTTTCATATGTGGTGCTACAAATCACGTAGTCAAGAATTGTCCGAAGAAAGTATCTGGAGAGAGCGATGGAAATAGGGGAAGTAACAACAAATTGACAATCAGAGGACCAACGCCGCCTAACCGACCAACAACAAGGACATTCAACATGACAACTCAGGATGCAGTGACGTCTAGAGATTTGGTGTCAAGTATCATCCCAGTAAACGATATTAATGCATCTGTATTGTTTGATTCGGGTGCTACTTGTTCTTTCATATCTGATGAATTTGTGCAACGATTAAAATTACCCCAAGAGAAACTCGAATCCCCGTTGAATATTGAAGTAGGAAACAAAGAGATAATTCCTGTTATGTATGTGCATAGAAATTATTGCGTGAATATAAGGGGACACAAGAGGTCGATGGATTTAATTCCAATAAGGCCATGAGAATTTGATGTAATCCTAGGAATGGATTGGTTATTCAACCATGGTGCAATTATAGACTGTCAGAAGAAGTGCGTAAACCTGTTGACTCTAAAGAAGTCAAAGCTAGTATTTTATAGTAACAAATCGTCGAGACAATCATATAATCTGACGATGATGCATGCCAAGAGACTGTTAAGAAAAGGATATATAGGTTATCTGTGCCATATAGTCGATACCCATAAGGAGGTGAAAGAGATGGGAAAGATACCTGTATTAAGAGAGTCCGCATATATTTTTTCGGATGAACTACCAGGTCTGTCGCCAGACCGAGAGATTGAGTTTGTTATAGATTTAGTACCGGGAACAACATCAATATCGAAGGCTCTATATCGTATGACATCTGTAGAGATGAAGGAACTAATGGTCTAATTGCAGGAGTTATTAAATAAGAGGTACATTCAGCCAAGTGTGTCTCCGTGGGGAGCACCAGTGCTATTTGTGAAAAATAAGGATGAATCAATGAGGCTTTGCATGGATTATAGAGATTTAAACAAAGTCAAAATCATGAATAAGTATCTGTTACCAAGGATAGACAATTTGTTTGATTAGCTGAAGGGAGCAAGGTATTTCTCCAAGATAGACTTGAGAACTGGTTACCATCAGTTGAAGCTAAGAAAGGAAGATATGCCAAAGATAACCTTTAGGACCCGCTACGGTCATTACGAGTTTTTAGTGATGTCGTTTGGATTGATAAACGCACTAGCAACATTTATGGATATGATGAATTGCGTGTTCAAGCAATATTTAGACAAATTTGTAGTGATCTTCATTGACGATATTTTAATTTACTCCAAAACTAAGGAAAAGCATGCAGAACATCTAAGAATAATATTGGAAACCCTGAGGAAGGAGAAGTTGTACACAAAATTTTCAAAGTGTAAATTTTGGTTGGAAAGAGTTCAGTTTCTAGGTCATGTGATTGATAAAAAAGGAATATCTGTGGATCTGGCAAAAGTGGAGGCGGTGATTAACTGGGAGCAGCCCAAGACGTTGACGAAAGTGCGAAGTTTCTTAGGATTAGTAGGTTACTATCGACAATTTATCCAAGACTTTTCTAAAATAGCGACTCCGTTAACTACTCTGACGAGAAAGACTGTAAAGTTCGTTTGGATGGACAAATGCGATGAGAGCTTCACGGAGTTCAAAAATAAGTTGAGTCAGACGCCTGTATTATAACTGCTAAATAGTATAGGAGGATTTGTAGTATATAGTGATGCATCGCATAAAGGACTAGGTTATGTGCTTATGAAAAACGGTAAGGTCATTGCGTATGTGTCACGTCAGCTGAAAGATTATGAGAAGAACAATTTGACGCATGATTTGGAATTAGCGGGGGTGGTTTTTGCATTAAAATTTTGGAGACATTACCTCTATGCAGAAAAGTGTGATATATATACAGATCATAAAAGTTTGAAATATATTTTTACCCAAAATGAGCTTAACATAAGGCAATGAAGATGGTTGGAGTTAATTTAAGATTACAATTTTGAAATTTTGTATCATCCAGGAAAGGCTAATGTGGTGGCCGATGCGTTAAGCAGAAGAAGTAGAGAAAAATTGTTGATGATAACTGTTCAGGATGAATTAATTTGAGAAATGACGAGGTTGAAGTTAGAAATCAAAGTTTCGGAAGGATCGAAAGGGATGTTATTTGCAATGGAAGTTCGACCAACTTTATTGAACAGAATAAAAGACGTGCAAGAAAAAGATGCCAAATGTGAGAATGTACATAAGCAAATCACTGAAGGAGAGGAAGTTAAATACAAGATGGATAATGATAACATCCTCAGATTTGAAGAAAGAATGTGGGTACCGTCAGTACCTGAATTGAAGGAAGAAATTTTATAAGAAGCTCATACCTCAAAGTATTCAATACACTTGGGTAGCATAAAAATGTACCAAGACTTACGACAACATTTCTGATTGCTAAATATGAAACGAGAAGTGGTAGAATGTGTGAGTAGAAGTCTGATGTATTAAGAAATTAAAGTAGAACATCAATGACCAGGTGGTTTATTGCAATCTTTAGAGATACCCGAATGAAAATGAGAGCACATTACAATGAATTTCGTGGTTGGACTTCTAGTTACCCCGAAAGGATTTGATGCGATATGGGTGATAGTAGATCGGCTAACTAAGTCAGCGCACTTTTTGTCGATTAAGATCAGATTTAATTTGAATCAGTTAGCCAAACTGTATGTCAAGGAAATTTTTTCAAGACATTGGATTCTAGTGTCCATAATGTCAGATTGAGACCTGAGATTTACTTCAAAATTTTGGAGAAATTTTTAAGAACGAATGAGAACGCATTTGCGATTGAGTACGCCATACCATCATCAGACGGACGGACAGAGCGAGAGGACGATTCAACCGTTGGAAGATATGTTGGGAACATGTGTGATGGACTTTAAAGAAAATTGGGATGACCATTTTCCTTTACTTGAGTTTGCATATAATAACAGTTACTATGCAAGTGCCGGCATGCCACATTACGAAGCTTTGTACGGAAGGAAGTGCATGACACCTCTATGTTGGGATGAGGTGGGAGAGTGTTAATTGTTGAGACAAAAATGGTACAACAAATAGTAGATATGGTTAAAATAATAAGAACCAGGTTTGCAGCAGCACAAGATAGACAGAAGAAGTATGGGGATTTGCATCGTCAGCGCAGAGACTTTGAGGTAGACAGTTTTGTATTTTTGAAAGTATCTCCCTGGAAAGGGAAGATAATATTTGGGAAGAAAGAAAAAATGAGCCCTAGGTTTATAGGACCTTTCGAGATTTTGAAAATAATTGGAGAAGTTGTGATATCCTAGATTTTTGACAAGATTTCTAAATAAGAATCTTCGTTAATTAAGTAAAGGTTAGCAGTTAAAACCTAATTGTGAGTGACAGAAAGTAGTAAGAGTGATTAAAAATATTTTTTTTATTTAATCAATGTGTTAAAAATGACCTATGTAGTTAATTTGGTAAAAAGAGACTCTTGATGTAAATAAGGGTCTATAGAGCTTATAAGGATTAGTCATCAATTTAAAGTGCATTAGTGACTTGATATATGAAGGAACTATAATAAATATAAATTTTAATGGTTGAATGGTGATATAACGGACTAAAGGTGAAAGATAAATTGTAATACCTATAGTTAGGTAATTAAAAAGAAATTACTGTAAGACACTGTATTGTGTCAGCATGGGATAGATTGAATATATGTATACGTATATATTTGATCTAATAATGAAAGAAAAGTTAAAATTTAGAGAATAAAGGAAATGATGAAAGAATATGTAAATTAAGCTTTAGTTATGAATATTAATAACTAGCTTAATGAATAGGCCTGATGAGGTTAGGTTATGAGAATGACAAAGTAATGTGTGATAATATGTACAGAACAGAAGGAACCGTTTAACCTAATCAATATATTATGGATTAACGGAATATTAATGATTATGGTATGTGAATATTTGACTTTATTAAAGAATTAATATTAATTGATTAAAATGAATTATGTATTTACACGACGTGTAAATACAGAAGGTAATACTCCCAAATATGAGTAGATGAAATGTAGTATGCATGTATGATTCAAATTGTCAAACGTGTATGAAGTAAACGAACGAAAGGAGCGTAAAAGTCGTAAAATGTTAATATGAGTGTAAAGGATAAAAGAAAATGGATTTTGGTAATCTGATCAGGGTTCGTTTTTCGAGGAAGCGATTTTTGAAAAAAGTGAGCAATCTGACTATTTGAGATGTCGAAAAGTAAAATTTATTAAATGTGGAACCGAGAAGGTTCATAGGGAACTAAAAACGTAATTTTAGTCAAGAAAAATTATTTAGTCGGTTTGAATTAAATGACTAATTAAACTATAAAATGAGACTACGTGAACGTAACATAATGTAAAATAAATGACCTATTCGATCGATTGAAAGAAAAATCAATTTAAATGAGCATAAAATGAATTAATGAAAAGAAAATATAAAAGTTCTTTAAATGGAAATTTCCATAAGAATGAAAATCTAGCAAAGTTGGCAATTGACCAAAATGCCCCTCCATAAATTATTTAATGACCATTGTGTCCTAAAGGGTAAAATGGTTAAAATACCCTTGACAAATTAAGTAATGACCGTTATGTCCCAAGTGGTGAAATGTCAAAAACGCCGGTCATTAATTATGTGAAATGACCAAATTGCCCTTGGTTAGAGTTATCTATGGTTGAGTTGACTTAACTACCTTGGGTTAAGCCTTCTTAAACGATGCAAACAAGTGAACTCTTTTTTATTCTTTTATTTTGCTATAAATATAACCCTAGGAGAGAGAAAGAGGAAGAAGCCATGGATGTTTAGAGAGAGAAAGCTTGATCAAAGAAGCTAGGATGCTTGGATGATCTTGGAGCAAGAAGAAAAGATGAAATCCTCATCATGGTGAATCTTTGTATGTAAGAAGATTGATCATCCATGGAGGTATAAAAGTTTTCCAAGCTCAAAACTTTATGTTTATATGTTTAAATGGAAGTTTAAGTGTAGCCATGCAAGAATACATGGTTAGAAGTAAATATTATGTGATTTATGGGAGTCTATGTGCTATATGATTGATAAATGATATAACCCTAAGCTAAAGTATGGTAGAACAAAGGCGATATACTATTCATGCATGTTTTCAAAGCTATAAATCATGATTTATAGAGAATCACGTGTTTTATGTTGGTTGTTTTGATAAAAATCTAGTTGGAAATGATGAACATGTTTAAAGCATATAAAATTTCTAGCTAGATAGCATCATGAGTTCATTAATGGTCCAAAAGTGTGACCTGTTTAAGAAAATTTCAATATTAGGCTATATTTTTCATGTAAACCAAATCATAATCTGTAAAGTGCATTAGAAGGTGCATAAAGAAGTTAGGTGAATATAAAAATTTGCTAAATGTGTATGTGATAGTATATGTTGTGCATAGGGTTCAAGAGCTTGAGTTGAGTCTAAGTATTGGAAATGAAAAGTTTGTAAAAGTTAATGAAAATCTAACTTATAATTGATTTTTGGTAATTATGAGTAATTAAAGATAAAATGAAGTCAAATGATTTAGTTTTATGTTATTACCCGTGTCTATGTTGATTTGGTAGTCAACGGAAGGAAATTTGAGTGAAAATGCGATTCGAGCGATCGAAATCGATCGTTTAGACTTAAAAACGGATTTTTACGGACAAATCCCGCCTCGTGCGAAGTTAAATTATTTTAAAGGTCTAGACATGTCATATATGACATATATGAAAATTTTCAAGTGTTGGAATGAAATTTGGAAGCAAATGACCAAAAATCACAAAGTTGGTAAAAATGAGTTTTGAAGTTGAAATTTTTTGTAAGTATGAAAACAAGTTTAAACGCCCTCCTACGGGCTATTGCATCAATAATTTTAAGAATTCAAATGAGTCAAGTAATATTTTTATAAAATACTAGGTAGAAAGACCTAGTCATGGTCCAAATTTGAGCTCAATTGGATGTAAGACGAAGGAGTTAAAAATCAGCAAAGATAGTGCAAAAATCAAAATTTTAGATTGTTGAGGGGCCAAGTTACTGTTCACAGCCGAGAAGATTTCGCGGCTAGCGAACTCTGAACTCGTCGAGGCGAGGTTATTGTTCATGTGAAAAATTTTTAAATGTCCTAAAAGCTATGTTTTGATGTGTGATGATAAAGATAGGTTATATATGCCCTATATTGATTAAAAATGGTCAATATAAAGGGTGTTAAGGCATAATGAGACAAGAAACAATATAATTTAACATACCTAAAGCTAAGTAAAAGAAACACAATGCTTATGAAAAATGGTCGATAATGAGTTAGGATGTATTATAAACCTATGTAAGGTATAATATATACATCAAATATGAAATGAATAGAGACGAATGGTCTGGTATGTATAATTAAGTTTAAAGAATGTATGAGACGTATTATGATCCTATAATGATATATAGGTTGTGTATTGACAGATAGAGCTCAGAATAAACAAATCGACGCGATGAAGGATAGAAAAGACGACTGAAGAACGTAAAGGTTAAGTGCGTACAGCGTAACAGGCAAGTTTTTTAGACTTAAATGTGATAATTGTTCTATGTGGACTATGTGATATTAAAAGTTTTGAAATGTGCACTTCGTGCAACTATGTGTTTTAGCTGTTAAATGCAATATGTGACATTTATGCACAACATGGTAAAGTAAGGAATCCATGAAGCATGATTATGAACTACAAGCATGAAAGGTGTTATCTGTTAGACTTGCTGAGTCTTTGTGCTCACTCTTGCTATGAACTAACAATTTCAGGTAAAGTATGAGAAGGCCGAAAGTTCTGGTGAAGCTAAAGGGTAATGAATGAGAAATGTTTAGAATGACATAAGGAATTGGTTATATGTATTTGTGTAATGTGCACGCAAGCCAGATAAATGTAAACCTACAATGGTATAAGTATTGACGTCGTAGTCTCAAATATTAAACTTGGTCGTTAATAAAGAAACGAATGTTTGTAAATTTGTAGAGATTGATTTGTATGTATGTAATATTCAGAGAAAAATTGTAATGATATAAGATTAATGTATTATTGGTATAGATGTATGGAACATGATTATGTATGAAACAGGTATAAGCAAGCATGATTATATATGGATAGATTAATGGTGAAATTATTCACAGGTTATGCCATGTAAATCATAATATATATGATTTTAAAATGTAATAGACTAGATCATAACTTATTTGTATATGATCTGAGTTATAGCGCAAGGAAATTGAAGGTTGTGATTCTGAGGCAGGTAAATTGTAGCGACCCGAAATATTTTAATATAGAGCAATGAAATTATCAACAGTAATTGTAAATTTCTGGGGGGATTAAATTAAATTAGTATATGATGGTTTGGTTATTTAGTTATGTGTGGATATAATTAAATGTATTAAAGAAAGCTCAGTTAATAGATTGATTAATTAATGGACCAACCTAGGCTGTGTAATATCAATATTTGATAAGGTCAATGAGCTAGGTGATGATTTAATTAACTTAATAAATAATGAGTTAAATTGGATGTGTAAATTAATTAATGTGGTTATTAATTAATGAGAATGCGTAAACATTAAAAATGTTATTTATTTCTATATGGAAAGTTGTTAATAGTGGATTATGAATATTATATAATTCCACTAGGAAATTAATAATTTGAATTTGTTAAATTGATTTATTAAACAAGCCTAATTTAATGTAATTGTTAGTGGACTTGTAAATTGGTCATGAGGTAATTTAATTGGCCCAACTTTGTGAATATGGCAAGCCATATAGGAGGTCCAATGACTTATTTATTTGAGCTCAAATGGATTTAATTAGTAAGCCCAATGGAAATGTAGAGAAGCCCAATAGTGGGATTTAATTTTCAAGCACAATGACTTGGTAGATAAAGGACCAAACCCTAGCCCATTGATCTAATTAATGTTTGGCCCAATCATTTAATTAATTAGAACCCAAATAGAGTTAATTGTTGAGCCCAAATGAAATATGGCATAGACCCAATGAAATTAATTAAATTGAAATCCAAACATAGCAAATTAAATGTGTGTTGGTGATTATATATATATATATATATATTACTAACTCGTTTTGGTCATTAAATGAAAAGGTAATTAAAGCAATTGTAGGAGCCTTGTAGGTCCACATTGCTGCCAGCTTTAAGAGGATTTGGTGCCTGATTTTGTAGCTCATTTGGGTGGCTCAAGGTATTGGTAGAAGCAAGGAAAAATTAGCCCAAGTCTAGTAGGCCTATGCTTTATTGGGTTTAAGGAGTTAATGTGTATAGTTACAATGGTTGTAAGTATACATATCAACTAACATCAATATACCTATCTCACTCTCCCTACACTTCATTTCATTAGTCATTTTTCTTCTAAGTTGCTTGAGAGAAAGCTAGAGAGCAAAAGAAAGAAAAGAAAGAAAACCCAAGGGAGGAAGGCTAGATCCTTGATGCTTGGATGGTTGGATGAAGAAGGAGCAATGTTTAAAGATGAAGGCCTCCTCATGGTGAAACTTTCTAGCTATAGAAGTGAATTATCCAAGCTTGGTAAAATTTCTTACAAAGAGGATCATCAACCAAAGGTTTAAAAGTTTTCTAAAACCTAAGCTTTGTTAACCTTGTCTTTCATCTAGGTTTATTTAAGTTGATTTAAAAACCTAGAGTTGGTTGGGTGATTTATAAATCTATGGGTGTATACCCTAGATCTACAAGTTGTATATAAACTATGTTGGGACAAATGAGAAATGGAGTCTAGGTGAAGTAATATGGATTTTTATATAAACTATGTTCTTCATGTTCTTCGTGTTCTTGAGTAAAGGTCAAAAAAAATCTTGCATAAGTAGGTTTATGATTTGGTTATTTTTATGTTATGAAGTTGTATTGGGTGATAGAACATGTTATCTTAGCAAATTAATGCTTGAGGTGTCATATTTTACCAATCGGATCAAAGAATGATGAACCTATGGTTCATTCTGAATGTAATCGTCATTTTTCGACCCCTTGCACTAAGAATCTGGAAATGGAATGCAAACAAAAGTTGTAGATCTTGAATTTCTACACAATTTAGACTCAAGAATCACTCAAAACGGATAAGAAATGAGAAAGTTATAGCCATCGGAGTGAGCGGAGGTCGGGCAGACAAGAAGTCCGAAAATGTTTCTGTTTTGAAAGCCAGGGCTTTCAAATCAGTGTTGTTTTGAAAGCCGGGGTTTTGATGGCAAGGGCCATTCAGGAAGGATCGGGTCGGGTCATTTAAGTCAAAAATTGGTCAAAATGTTTAAAAATTAATATAATTAATTTGAGAGCCAAAATTAATAATTATTTATTATTTATAATAAATAAGGTAAATTAAAAGCCATTATTATGATAAATTAGTTAATTAATTATTATTTAAATGATATTAAATAATAATTAAAGAGAGATAAAGTTAATATATTAATTATTTATTATTTAATAATGAATAAGGATAATAGTTAATTAATTATTATTTAAATAATAATTAAAGGGAGATAAAGTTAATATAATATTTAATTGTTATTTAATTAATATTAAATAATGAATAAGGATGATTAATTTTTTTTTATTATTTAAAGGATATTAAATAATAATTAAAGGAGAATAAAGATAATAAGGTAATTATTTATTATTTAATAAATAAAGATGATTAATTAATTAATTATTATTTAAATAATATTAAATAATAATTAAAGGGAGATGAAGTGAATAAAATAATTATTTATTATTTAATTAATATTAAATAATAAATGAGGTTAAATTAATTAAGAAATGATTATGTAATTAATATTCAATAGTCATTAAAGGAATTAAGGAGAATTAATTAATTATTATTTAAATTAAATAATAATTAAAGTGAATTAAGGTTAATGATATAATTGTTATGTAATAATAAATAACAAGTAATGATAATTTAATTTAATTATTTATTTAAATAATATTAAATAAATAATGTGAAGTAATGAAGGAAATAATTGTTTATGTGAAGATAAATAAACAAGTAAAATTAATTAAATTAATTATTTATTTAAATGATATTAAATAAATAATGTGAAGTAATTAAGGAAATAATTGTTTATGTGAAGATAAATAAACAAGTAAAATTAATTGAATTAATTATTTATTTAAATGATATTAAGTAAATAATGTGAAGTAATTAATGAAATAATTGTTTAGGTGAGGATAAATAAACAAGTAAAGTTAAGAGAATTAATTATTTATTTAAATGATATTAAATAAATAATGTGAAAGAATTTAAGGTAATAAAGTGTAAACAATTGACGGGTAATTGTTGGAGTGTTTAGTTATTACCAATATTATAAATTATCATTAAAGGGTTTATAATTGACGGTAAGTAGTTAAATATTATTAATGGATTAATAATATTGGTAATTGGGTAAATTTTATTAAGGGTTTAATAATATTAGTAACCAATTAAGGTATTATTAGGTACCTAAGTACAGTTGAAAATTTAGTGATGTATTATTAATGTATAATAATTCTGATCGATAATTAAAATATTATCCAAGGAGCATAATATTGTCTTATAAATTATGAGTTAATAAATATGAGATGCTGTGTTGTAAAGTCAATTCTTTTATGAATAACAGCTGAGTTCCTATGTACTTTACTAATTGCCAGATAAGCAAATTAGGTCTTTCGAATGCAGTAATTCGATTTGTTGAGCGTTAATGATGGAACGCGGATTTCAGACTGGTAGCGTAAGTCAATGCGACTATCAGGCAAGTTTTTCAGTACTATGTGCTACACTTGCGAACTGTTTGCTATATGCATAAATTATTATGTGTGCACTCATTTTATGTGCTAACTGATTATAAATGTGTCTATGTGCAGTCATATGTTGTTAATAACTGGTATATGATTAATGCTATGAATTGAATGTGTTTTATGAGTTATATAAACTAGAAATATTGACATTCATGGTAAGCATGTGTAAATTGTATAAATGCAAAGCATGATAAGCATGATGCCTATGTAAATGCCAAGCATGAAGCATAAATGATAAATTAAATGTAACCTACGTGTTATGCGTTAGCTGTTAGACTTGCTGAGCCGTGGTGCTCATTCTTGCTATAATAAATATTTTCAGCGAAGAGCGGGGAATTTGAAGATCCCGGTAATCGCAGAGAAGATGTTTGAGGTTTATTTTTAATTTAAGACGTTAATTTGAACTGCTTTAAGCTAACGTCGTAAAAGCCTTGTAATAACAGTGAAAGGCATTTGTATATCTAGACGAGTGTTAAGGTTTTGTAAACTCATGTAATTAAAAGCGGTTAGTAAATAGTCATGTCGACTTATTGTTAGGTTGCGAGTTTTATTTGCTCATAATGGTTATAATACACTAAGTCATAAAAATATAAATGATCTGAGTTGTAGGATTTATGTAAAGATTGCGATTCTGAGGCAAGGTAAAGTAAATGTTATAAAATTTTAAATTTACTGAGTTTTTCAACAACATGTCGTTATTTAAATGTTGTGGAGTTTATTCGTTGACGAGCGGGAGTCACAGTTGGTGTCAGGTGATTTTTCGCGGGGCCTCACATAAATAATGTAAGTCAAATAAATAGATTTATGAACTTTATTATGTTCTATGAATGGTTTTAAAGGATACATGTATGTCTTAGCACACGAAATTGTCATTAGTAAATGATAGGGTTTCGGGGTCGCTACAAAAGTGACATACGATGTAGCTTTACCTCCCGAGCTGGAACATATTCACAACATGTTCCACGTGTCAGTGTTACGACCTTAGAAGCTGGATGATAAGCATGTGATCGCGTATGAGCCGATACAAGTCGAGAAAGATCTAACGTATGAAGAAGTTCCTGTCCAGATCATTGATCGTAAAGAACAAGTTTTAAGAAATAAGATAATACCTTCTGCAAAGGTAGTTTGGAGGAACCATAGCGCTGAAGAAGCCACATGAGAATTCGAAGATAAAATAAAGAATAGTTATCCCCATCTCTTTGGGTAACCTTGTAATTGCGATTCCGGGGACGAAATTCTTATAAAGGGGGATAATGTAATGACCAAGAAATTTGTATAATATTTTATTTTTAATCATGTGATTTAATTTTTTTATGAGATGAAAATATATGTTATTATAGTGTATATTTAAATTGAGAATAAAAAGAAAAGCCAACATGCAATTAATTAGAAATGATGTGTAAAAATTACATGAGTGATGGATTAAATTTGGGTTACCAAAATAATAACTTAAATATGAGTCTTTATAAAAGCTAGGGTAATATATTAGTAAATTAATAAGTGTATTGGGGTAATATTTTGAAGACCCAAATAATTAATTAACATTTTTGGGCTAGGTATTATGGAGCAATTAAATTAACTAAGCTAGCATAGGTATACTAAAATTTAACCAGCCCAAGCATTTGAGTCCAAGTTAACCCTTCATTGTAAATAGAAGATGTATTGCTAGCCCAACATGGTTAAATTGTAAGAGTCCCATGCTTGTTTTATTTCCAGCCCAAACCGTGAGGTCCATGTAGCATTTGTGTTTGAGTGACTCTCAATTTGGGGCAAAGTATTGACTGGAACCACGATTCGGGGGACTATTTATTGGTGAACGGTGCCACAATTCTTGAGGGGTTGCGATGGAGGTCACCTTGGTAGCCTTAGTAGGTGGTACAAAGGTTAAATTAAAGATCCTTGACTAATGGAAATGGGAGGAAGCTCAGCTATAATACTTAACCTTATTCCATTCCAAAGCTTCATCACTTGCTAAGTAAACAGAGGAAACAATATAGAGAGAGAGAGGATAGAGCACAATTGGACAAGGAGGAGAAAAAGGAAGCAGCTCAGATTTTTATAAGCAATCAAGTATCAAGTTAAGCAAATGTATAATGACTACTCTCCCTTAAACTCCATTAATTTTAAGCTTTAGTATGTTCACATAAGCGATTATTGGATTATTTGCTTGTGGGAGTTTTGTTGTGTATGGAGGGTCATGAAGGACCCGGTGACATAAGAATGAATATGTGAATAAAGGTTATGTAATTTATATGCTTAGACGATTATAACAAGTTTATATTTGAAGGATGCACACAAGGTGTTTGTCAAAATTCCTAAAAGACGAGAATTGCTATCTTTTATGGGTTAAGGTTTGGTTTTCAAATTCAAGGGATTTATATATATGTAGGTTATTAGAACCGAGCATGTCACGACGATTAAAACCAAGAATTGAGGCATATTTTATGAGCTTAATAAAAGGGGGTGTTATGTATCCCAAGTTAAGATGATTTATGTATTGAGTTTGTAAACAAAATTGTTTGTAGGAGAGTGTTGAATCATGAGAAACTTAAGATGGTTTGGCGTTGAGCTAGGTAAACATGATGTTATATGAGCCCATTGTGGGATGTGAAAACTTTGTGTGAAATGTTGCTAGATGTCAAACCAACATGTATGCTATCTTTTAAATAAATGGGTGTGTTTTCATGTGATGAAATTATATCTTAAACTATTTTGATCACATATTTCATAAAGAAATGCATTGAAAGTTTTGTTTTCACAAGTTATTTTAATCATAAGTTGGTCGTAACTAAGGTAAACATACACTACATGAGTGAAAATTGTGTCTTGGCGCGGGCTTGCCACTTAAAAAAAAATTAAAATTAAATTTTGTAAGTTCCAACTATGATATTTTATTATATTCAGATGATGGTTTATTATATATACTAAGAATAGAGCGACATGAAGCCATTGTGTTATACGAGAAGATTTATAGAACAATGTGTAAATATTCTATGTTGTGAGTCATGAACTATGTGACCATATGTGATAAGATGACTTGTATATGATAACTAGATCATATAACACTTAGGACTTTGATGAATGATGATTCATGGCTATACCTAATTAGTAAATCAATGATATGGTATATGTAGGTCAAATCGATAACAACGTAGAACAGTTAAGTCTAATCAATATATCATGGAAGTGTCCTATTGTAAACTATTTCTTGGTACATATTTGTTGTACGAATGTCATGCTTCGCACTTTGTGCACTTTGTCAAAATATTCATATATTGAACTATTCACACTTAAATTTCTTTTATATTTGTACTAGATTATCTAATGAGGGTTTAATCTATTTGATCCGGCTAGACCAATGTTGTCAAAAATTATTAAGTTCAAATAAATTCTCTGAAGCTAATTCGAACTATATTGTTGTTGTGCAGAATCATAATGTAAAACTGAGATGAACAAAACCCTAATATAGGGATTTTTATCGGTTAATCCGATGTAAAAAACTAAACGATATGTATATCCGTAAAGTACAAGAGGCTGGTCATCTTAAGTATTTGTTGAGAATATTTTTCATTCATGCAAATGTTTAATATTCCGTAAAATTACTGTTCATATCTCATAATTTTTCATGGTTCCTTATAACCACTTGTCATGCTAAACTCAGTTATTTATTGATGAGCATGTTATTATTCATGTACTTCACAATTCTTGAAGGCATTTAGAAGTTTATGTTTGTTATTAATAAAAATCCATTATTGTACACTTTAAACTTGCTTAGCAAATTAGTTGCTCATCCTTACTTATATTATCAATTGCAGCTAAACCCAATATTTCATATGGAAGTAAGAAAGATAAAGGGAAAGATAAAGCCCAAGATTAGCTTATTTGTATTTAACTTATGTTGTAGATCTTATGAACTGTATGTTTTAAGGTTGTAGAAACTTGGGATGAACTGTATGTTTTAAGGTTGGAGGCGTCACAGTCCTGGTTTTGGCGAAGTCAGACAAATGACTAAAGGAATTGTCCAATGCTTGCACATCAGTAAGTAATATTTAAGTAATAGTAAACATTTTTATGTATACCAATATTTAAATGGTGAGTGTTATTTTGACTTTTATATAGAGATTCTCCTGACAGTAAAAGTGCAACAACATTTTCAAGTTCAGAGGATGATAGTCATATTTCCAAAGGTTTGATCATTTCTTTTATTCAATATTATGAGTTACATATCCATACATCTAATATACATACATTTTTATTTTATTTCAGGTTTATCAACCTAGTTAGAAATGTTCATTTGTTATGATGTTGCTCGGGTGAGATGCTTGTTGCTTTTTGTTGTTGCTAATTTGGATGTTAGTTACTACTATTTTGTTAGATAGTGTTGTAATTAGTACTTGTAGTACTTGTGCGTATTACTGATTTGGTTTCAAATGGGTCTTTGTATTAACAAATGTGCACATTTACATTTGGATTTGTTTTCGTTAATGGATTTGTTAAAGTTGTAATAATTTGGGCTCTAGGTTAATACTTGTTCTCTTGTTGATTGATTCTGTTAGTTTTGCCATTGTATTTATTCCTTTTAATAATGGTTATTATAATTGTCAAAGCATATTCACAATTCTTTCTTCTGAATTTATGTATCTGTTTTCCTCTAAATCTGCGATCTTATACTAATGCAGACATGAAAACAGGGAGACATATCTTCAAATCAACATGGATAACATTAGCCGATTGTCGGTTATAAAATCTGGGGGAAAAAGGACTTATAAAATGTCAGTTTACCACATAGATTGGTACCATTTATCAAAATTACATCTAATTTAATAACATTAACAACAATAACACCGCATACATAACATTAACAATTATGACAAATTGCACGATTAGTTGCAATTGACGCATATCAATTTGCACCCTCGCTAATTCGCTGGAGTCGTTAGCATTCGTTGGATGAATTGTAACATTTAAACGCGCGGATGTGTCAATTTGCAACCTCCTTTGATTATACAACGCTCGAACATATTTGTCACACCAACTGATGAAGTTACCTCATTGCTGCATATTTTGGGTACACAATAAATTTATTAAGTTGTGTAAAATGACCAAATAAACAAAAATTATAATAAATAAGTACATAACACTATTTTTAGGCGAGAATAATAATGTCTACCCGGATTCTTTTCCGACATTGAAAGTTTGACTATACAAGGCCCATACCACAACGACATATGAATAGAGGTCATACAGATGTAGCAATAGACGAATTCGATGACATATTTTCTATCAGCAGGCACACATAAAACAAGGCATAAAACCGATCAACAATAATTTTAATTTAGCCTATAAATTTTAATAATCAACAAAATTCAACAAGGTTCATATTAAACAACTCAACTGAAAATTCATAAACTAAATAACTAATTGAACAAGATATTCGTCTTAATTAGGAGAAGAGTTTTTAAATATTAAACTAACAATGTCGGTAAGGGCTCAGACAGGGACATGTCGATAAAAGTGTATAATCTTAAACTAAAGAATTTTAAAAACAATTGTTCTCCTGCCCCAGATCAAAAAACACAAAAGATGGAAAACAACTAGGAATTGCAATTTCAAATCACATGTATTCATACAAATTCAACAAAATGGGTAAAATCCAGCTAACCCAGTTAGTCAATATAATCGAAGCAGCAGTAAAACAAGAAACATCAAGTAAACATAAGTTTTGTTTTGAAAATAAAGAACACCTAGAAATTCATTCATCAAAATCAGAAAATTGAACAAAAAACAATTGCCACTAAGAAGGGGAAAACAAAGGACTAAAACTTTTTAATCAAAAATGAAGGTGTGAATTCAGTACAAAATTGGAGACACATTTTCATAACCACGACTATTTCAGCCCTTTTTTTGTTTTTTTTAAACATGTCTCTAATAAAACCAAATAACTTATTTTTTGATCCAGTCATGTTATGCAATAGTCAAAGTCCATTATATACTAAAACTTTCTTTAAAACAAAGGAACCAGGGGAGCACAACCACCACCACCCTTCGGCCTTGCCCAAGTCCTAACTGCTAAACTAGTTTAAATGTAACAACTCATCCACAACATTACGAAAGAATACTTAATTTGGAGAAGATTAAACTAGCTTGAGAGAGAAATTTCAACAGAAATTGTACCACCTAATAAACCCTAAATTTCTTACGCTAGAAAGAAAAATTAAAAAATTAATACAGTTATGGAGCTTTACCTTCGTAGAGATAGAGAGACAGAACGTTCTTAGGGTTCAATTTGACCGAATTTTAGAGAGAAATTGCCAGAGTTTCCCTTCCATTCCTCTTTGGTTCGACCGTGAGAGAGAGAGAGAGAGAAGAGTTAGATAGAGAAAGAGGGGCTGTGAATTTAGTTGCTTATGTTTTTTTTATATATAGAGGACCTATTTCACAACTGACTTGTCCATTTTAGCAACCCACGTATTTTTGGTTTTTAAAGTTCGTCTTCAGTTCGTATACTTGAGTTCGCTGGAGAGAATTATCATATATCTATATATATATAGTAATGGTATTAACTTAGTTGTTGAGTATTCAATAAAACGAATAAATGGGTAAATTCTATTTAACCATTAAGTTTCTTTAATTTTTATTTTTCACGTAGATAACCGTTTGTCAACCATGCACATTCTTGAATATATATAATTTATAAGGACAAATTTCTACTTAATTAATTAACAAACTAAAGCTAGCACAAATTAAGCAGTATTAAAAGAATGACTTAGTTTAATTGAAAAAATTAAATGGGTCCTTAGTATAAAATATAAACCTGTGGAACTCCAGCGGCTGTGAAGTAGAGACCTTTAACAGGATGATACGCCAAAGCCATTTGCTCCACTGGTCCAATTATATTGGTCACGCACACGGTCGAACTCCTGATCGTGTTATGAATGTATTTAGCAGTTGCCTATATATAACCACAAATTAAAAACGTTAGCTACTATATAGTGCTAGTTTTTGTTCCTCAATTCTGGACACATGCCTGCCTAATTAAGAGCCAAACCATGCAACTCTTTAATTTGCATTTTTATGCAGTTATTTTCATTCTATGTTTTTTGTTCTCGCCTCTAAGATCTCATGCACACTCTTTCTTCCGTTATCACAAACAGTCTAACCAATAAAATTACGTAGTATATTTTCTTTTTATTTCAATGCGAATATTATATAATGACTTGCATCCATCTTATAGAAATGCTATCATCAAATATCGCAACCATGCAACAGGAGGCCTGGCTTTTTTTCTTTGATTTTGTACATCCATTCATGGTACAATATGTTAAATACGATAGATTATTAAATTCCATAATACTCTACTCAAAGAAAAGATATGTGATTAATTAGTTGTAACATAGAACTTGAGAAAATAATAGATTGGAAACAGTTTACATACCTCAGGACCTCATAATTTTTGGCAAATCTCTAGAAATTGACCACTCAGAACAGCAACATAGTTATTCCTTATTAGAGAAATAATAATTTAGGATAGTTTTATATTTATCAAGTTGTTATATTAGGATTAGGATAGAGTAGACTTTGAATTATGAGATAATTATTCAAGTATTTGTATTACTTGAGAACTCTCCAAACTCATGATTATATATTAGGATGATGTATTATTATTTCATACACAATAATATAATATTCATTCACCTTATTTGATGTTCCAATATGGTATCAAGAGCCATATAGCCTAACAGCAATTTTTTTTTTTCTTCTTCTTTTGATCCTCTATTTCCCCCTTATTCCATGTTGTACGGTTACCTCCAACCTAAATTCTAGTTCTGCAATTCTGCAGAATTAGAATTCTGCAACTCTGTCGTTTTCCAATTCTGTAGATTTCTGTTTCGTTTTCCAATTCTGTAGATTTCTGTTTCGTTTTCCAATTCTGTAGATTTCTGTTTCGTTTTCCAATTCTGCAGATTTCTGTTTCTATTCTGCAGACTTCTGTTTTTGCTGATTTCTGTTTCTGCACTTCTGTTGCAACATAAATTCTGCAACACAGTTCTCCACTTTTTCAGATTCCATCTCTATGGAAGAAAATACTATTTATCCATCTCTAGATTTTCAATCCTCTCCATACGATCCCAAATGGTGGCTTGATCCTCCATCTTATTCAACCATTTCAGATGATTTTGCTTATGATTATTCTCATGAGTTGCAAGATAAATTTTCCATAAACAATCCTGTCTCCATGGCCGATCAGATATACGGTCCATTTCCAGATTTTGACGACTCCTTCGTTGATGAAAATGATGATTACAATTTTGCAAGTGAAGCAACATTAAGTTGGTATACGGATGATCTGTTTGATCAACTTGCTTGCTTACAAAAACATCCTACTCAATCTGTTCGGAGTTATGTTTCAGAAGCCAAATCAATTCTAACGGCATTAAATAACGCGGGAGGGTCACTCTCTGACTCTGAATTCACTGATTTTTTGGTTGAAGGGTTAGATGAATATCTTTTTAAAAGAATTCAATCTTATTACTATTTGATGCATCCTTGTTTCACTTCTCTATGTACTTTGCTTCTTGAGCATGAAGTTGTACCACCATCTCTACCGGGCTTTCATCAGCCTCTTTTAAACCCAACTCCTTCCGTAGTTCATGTGCCCTCCTCCTCATCATCTAGTACACTGCCGGTAATTCCAGCAACTCCAATCAAGACAGCTACTAATAACACAAGTCCATTTAATATCTCTTCAGATGAGGTTTCTTGTTTAGCGGTTCCAAAAAGTTGCACTCTTCTCAAATCCCAATTATTAGACTATTTCTACGCAAGTCTCCATGGCCGTCTTCATTCACATGTCCTGGATAATTCATTTTTACTATGTCCTTCATCTTCATTCCATATGAAGCCAGAACCTATTCACTTCGGTCCAGGATCCTTTTTTATTCATGATGCCTTGTCCGACATTGGTACGCATGTTTCCGGAGTTTTATGTTGCACAGATGCAAACCAAGGATGTCAAGGTTCTTATTTGTTGCAAGTGTGCGTCAAACCAAAAGCTCAATATTTCTGGCTTGATATTATAGCTATGCGTGTCATGCTCTTGTTCAATATGGCGTTGAGATTGCTCGTGTTGTCTATTGTTGGCGGTTTTGTTATTTCCTTGATTTTCTGTTTACGCAGATGTTCTTTCCAGTGCAAGCAAAAGCTTCAGTATCTTACGTTTTGCTTGAGGGGGTGTATTAGAGAAATAATAATTTAGGATAGTTTTATATTTATCAAG
This sequence comes from Hedera helix, assembly GCA_947179155.2. NCBI lineage: Eukaryota > Viridiplantae > Streptophyta > Magnoliopsida > Apiales > Araliaceae > Hedera > Hedera helix. The sequence continues at coordinate 7,944,020 of OX359285.1, read as the reverse complement.
TTGTTATATTAGGATTAGGATAGAGTAGACTTTGAATTATGAGATAATTATTCAAGTATTTGTATTACTTGAGAACTCTCCAAACTCATGATTATATATTAGGATGATGTATTATTATTTCATACACAATAATATAATATTCATTCACCTTATTTGATGTTCCAATATATTAGAGAAATAATAATTTAGGATAGTTTTATATTTATCAAGTTGTTATATTAGGATTAGGATAGAGTAGACTTTGAATTATGAGATAATTATTCAAGTATTTGTATTACTTGAGAACTCTCCAAACTCATGATTATATATTAGGATGATGTATTATTATTTCATACACAATAATATAATATTCATTCACCTTATTTGATGTTCCAATATTCCTTAATCTCTTGATTGTTTCATGTGCTTTATAGACAAAATCAAGAGGATCTGATGAACAATCAGGAGTATTAGTTGTTGTATTTAGTTATAGGCAAATGCAAAAATGCGAAATGGTTACCCCATGGCATTGCAGCCTTAGGTTTAACCATTTCACTCACTGACTTGTAGCCATCAATGTTCCTGGTGTTAAGTAACACTATTCCAGTAGTCTTGGTATTGCTGGACTTGTTGCTTTCTCCTTTCATGTACAGCGGAATTCCGAGTAAGATTGCCCCAGTCATCACATCATTTACCGTCTGTTAAAAGAAATTAAATTAAGTAAATAATTAATAAGATATCTAAACTTTAATCTTATATCGATTAGCTAATTAATTAAGCATTGATAATCATCTCATCTATGGAATAAATTTAAATTCAGAATTAGCACTTTGAGGTAAGGTTACCCAATATACAAAAGAATGAGAGAGCACTGGTTTTTAGGCAAGAATAGAAAGATAAATTTAAAACTTATTCTGTCCTTGGAATGAAATAGTCGACCTCCTTCCTCATCTTTTATACTCATGTACTGATGTCATGTGTAATTTATTTATTTTGTTACAATTAATTTAATTTGGTAAATGAATATATAACAGTACTAAGACACGAGATTTGACAGGATGTGAGACGGTGAATCTAAATTGTAGAATGATGTTCATTAATGACCCAGTTTCCTAATCATCTATCTCATTTTAGTTATCTCATTTTAGTTAGTTCAAGAAGAGCGCTTCCCTTACAAGTAGATAATGATTGGACCAAAATATCAATAAGCATATGAAGTTATATACTCCCCGATATTATATATATATATATATATATATAAGAGACTGATCTATTGATAATATTGTAAAGGTAGATCTATTATTACAATAGATATCAGCCATTTAGGCTGAGATATGACGGCTTATATAGTTCTCGTTCGCAGTATAATATTTACGTATCCACAACATTATACTGCGGACGAGAGATATTGTCTAAAATACCCCTAACATATAAATTAACAAATTCATATTCCGCAGTATAATACTACGGACGACGGGACGACGGAAATTGCGAAAATGTCATCCGCAATATTAAACAAGTGATGACATTTTTAAAATATCTATCGTTCGCAGTATTATACTGCAGACGATAGGAATTGCGAAAATGCAGTCAACAATGCCAGATGGCATTTTTAAAATTTCTACTGTCCGTAGTATAATACTGTGGACGGTAGATATAAGTTCGCATAACGTTATTTTAAGGAGTGCTCTCGTCCGCAGTATTATACTGTGGACGTTATCCATTTAAAACTCTTTTGTTTTTCACATTCTTTCAATTCACATATGAGATCTAGACAACCCAAGCACATTTTAGAGAAAAGCAACCAAGCAACTGTTCTCATCAGCATATTGCTGTTACAATCCAACATATTTGCTCTTATCCACTAAGATAAGTTGTATATCCATATTTGTTAGGGTTTATGACAAGCGAAGTTGATAATATTTTGGATATTTTTCTTTGGTGTATACAAAAGATCAACCTTATGTCTATATTTATTTTTTGCAAAGTTTTTTTGTATACAAAGTGTTGATATATGTTTATTTTGTTTGGTTTAGTTATCAAAATGAAATTCAATGTTGGACCAGTTGATAATTCTGTATTGTGGGATCAGGCTAACCACATCTCCAGTATTGTATGGAACACTCCTCACTTTACACATTCATTAAGAACATATGAGAGTGGAAGATCTATAGAAATGTGGGTGTTAAACGATACCCAAAAACAATTATTACAAGATTGGGGGTTTGGGGTATTTTTGCAATACAAATTTATGTAATTAGTTAGATGTTGGATAATAGAAGTTTTGGTGGAACGTTGGGAGAGTTAAATACGTTTCACTTTCTAATGGGTGAAATGACAATAACCTTAGAAGATGTATACTTTATTCTAGGATTACCAGTAATAGGTCGACCAATAACATGTACACTAATAAAAAAGCCCAAATTTTTTTTCCGAGCAAAATCAATTTAGTACAGATGTATTGAAAGAAGATAAGCCGTATACCTGAGGGGGTATTCTCTTGTCCTAGTTGGTTGGTAGATTTTTTGAACTGCCCCTAGATGCTGACATAGAGATGGTGGTGACGTACACCAAAGCGTACATACTATATATACTGGAAAAAAAAATTATTTGCATATCCTTCTCGTGATGTCATACACCCCAGATATCTTTTATTTCTATAAGATGTCGACAAAGTGTGCATTTATGCATTGGGAACTACAGTTTTGGCTTACTTGTACTGCAGTTTACATAAAGTCACACGCCTCGATGCTAAAAGCTTTTCGAGATGTTAAACAATTCTCCAAGTATCCTATTGACTCTACTTAAATGTGAATTTACATTGATATTAAAATTACCTCATATTGTATTTGTAATTTATAACTTGAGCAAATGGTACACAGGTCTGGGCTTATGAGCGATTGGCAATCGGGAGGCCTAATTACGGAAGAAGATTCCACCACTGGTTGTCCCGGGCAAGAGTCTGGTCATACAGAAGAAATAACGATAAACTAAAAGAGTTTAAAAGACCATAACCCCATCACAAACCAATTTTTTTTATCGAGGGGAGTTTAATGGGATGATAACTGCTATGGTTCGTTAGAGGTCATATTCAAATTTTGACAATTTAGTGGCTCAAGAATACCAGACAGCTTGGTACAGTGGGGCCTCACGTATTTCCCTGATTTGGCTTGACATCGTAGAATTTCAAATGCGAGATCGCATGTTGAGACAATTTGGGGAACTACAAGATATTCCTGAGGCCCCTATAGAAATGATTGAACTCTATTGGGAGCGAGGTCTTTTCAGCTCCATAGATTATATAAAGCTGTGTGCCGACTACATAGCCACGTGGTATGCTTAACAAGATATCGTTTTGGATTTTTCGGTGGTTACTCGACAACAAATTAGTCTTGTAGACTACCTAAGGTGGTATAGGCGCATTAGTCGTACAAGAATTAGCTGACCGCAAGTTGAACCAGATGAGACATGTACACCTCATGGCTTATTTCAGCAGTACGAGGCTACAAACCTTATAAGTCCAATATTAATTTTTATTTATTAAATATTATGATTTTTTTAATTTTCTTGCTTGTTAATCATATGTCTGTGGTGTATCCCTACAAATTGATACAGCTCGCGATTTTGTGAGGAACATTCTCACCGTACCACCTGCATACAACCCTCGGCACGTGTAAGAGGAATGGTATGCAAGGTCTATCTTGTTCATGGAAGAAAACTAGGGCATATTTGACGACTCGAATGATTCGATCCCCAATGATCCCTCGTATCACTACACTCAAGAAATGTCATTTTTCAGTTCTGATCCCTCTAGCCAAGCATCTCCTTACCGACCTAACATCCCATTTCAGAGTTCGCCGAAACCCAAGTTGCAGTTAACACCTCTACCCCCTTACACACATGATTGGACTCCCTCTAGCAATGCTGAGGATATGGGACAAATGCAGTCTATGCATTTGACTCCAATATTTGAAGAGGCCCGTATCTTTCAATCTTATTTGGAGGGAGTGGAAGTGTATCACCATATTCTTGGGTGGCTACAGGTGGAGTGGGATATGTGTTTAATAGGGATCCGGTGAAACCATTGAAGTCAACTAAGGTGAAGTGACTGAATTGCAATTGGTTTTCGGATGTGGTGGATCAGTCACAGTTCCCTCATAAAAGACCGGATGATGAGCAGAGATTGATGCATAAGGATGTACTCTCGCTTCGGCCAAGGAACAGGATATGGGATCAAACAATCAACATATATATCAATTTGTTGAAGTTATGTGAAGATCATTTGTGAGAAGGGCAATATAATCGAAGAAAATTTTATTTTAGCCCTACTGTTTCTTCCAGTTAGTACAAGGGTGGTACAAGGCTTACAACAAACTGTCTACCTCAAAAAAGAATAAGTACGACATTTTCGATGTCTCCCATTTTTTTTCAACCAGGGACGACAACCGAAATTGTCCGAGTGTGATTTTGCATTTTTTCCCGTTAATCACAATAACCAACTTTATTTTTTTTATTAGACCTCAACTTTATTTTTCTACTTATGGATTCGTACCACGACAATATACCGAGAAATAAAATAAGCAGTTGATATCGTCTCAAGTTAGAATATATGGTAAGTTACTACTTTTGACTATTTCAATTTTTAATTTCATGGATTGTATATCACAAGAGTACTAACAAATTTGTTTTTTTAATGTACAACGTGATTTTATTGCAAACGCCATTCGAATTTTCAGTCCAGAAAGAAAATTCCCAAAACAGAAAATTGCCTTGGGCATTCAAGTCTGCTAGACCTAAACAGAAGGATGGTGTTGATTGCAGAGTTTACGTAATGAAGTACATTGACTACGTTGTCCAAGGCATAGCTATAGACTGCTTGATTGCTCCGAGGATGACGTATTGGTATTTAGGTATAGAATTGCCCATGAGTTGCGTAAGCATAGGGCTAGAGACATTAATTTTTCACAAATGACTAAGACTGTTAAGAATATATCTTAAATTGTATATTATATTGGAATTTTATGTTATATATAAATTTTGATGTTTTTTGACAATTGGATTTATTAGAGAATATATCTTAAATTGTATATTCTATTGGAATTTAATATTATATATAGATTTTGAAGTGTTTGACAATTGAATTATTTGGATTTTAATATAATATTGGAATTCCTGGATTGTTCAATTTGTTGGTGCATTGTGCACACCGTCCATAGTATTATACGAAGAAAATTCTTAATTCCGTGAAACACACCGTCCGCAGTATTTACTGCGGACGAGTTAAAGAATAAAAACTCCCTAGTTATTGTGCACACCGTTCGCAGTATTATACTGCGGAGGAGTTAAAAATCAAAATTCTCACCGTCCGCAGTATTATACTATAGACGAGTTAAAAATTCACTGCACACCGTTCGCAGTATAATACTGCGGACGGGTTATTTAACGAATTCACAAAGTACAAATATTTTTTTTTAAAGAATTCAAAAAGTACAAACATTTTATTTAATGAATTCAAAAATTACAAATATTTTATTTAAATAATTCAAAAATTACAAACATTTTGTTTAAATAATTCAGAAATTACAAACAGTTTATTTCAATCCTAAAGCTTTATCATGGTTATGCTTATAATGATTTGTTAATATTCCACATATTGCACACTTTTGAAGTGGCTTTTGTTGTGCGATTTGTTCGACAACACTTTATAATCGTCCGCTTTTTTACGACCTTTTTTCTGCGAACAAATTAGATCAAAAATAGGATCACTGATATCAACCTCAACATCATTGTCATCATCACCATCACACAATTCCTTCGCTTTGTCAACCAGGGTAACATTTTGAACACCGTCGTCCCGTTCTACATTCACCCCTTCGGCAGGTATTATTGCCACAATTTGTATCCCACAATCAAACATTTCAATAACATAAGTAGTGACCTCTTTAGAACATGAAACTTCCAACACAAAACCCAAAAATCTTTTGCACATTTGATTGAACCGATCGATCTGCATCTTAGCATAATCTGTCACCGAGCTCAACACATACGGGGCGACACCATTAGTTTTATTAACGTCTTGGGTCCATCGCTTATTTATCAATGTTGTAGGAATTTGAACATGGTTCTTTGAACTTAGTTGCTTCAAAATGTTCAAACATCTTGCAATTACACTTTGCCATCCCGGTATCCATATTATGCACAACGGTGAAATGTCTACGACAAGATTCAGGAACCATGGCTTTGAACAACAAGTATGTTTTAGAATCAGGAGTCAATGTCTCATGAACTTTTGAACTAGTTAACTTGTGCAATTTTGTCATTTCAATCTGAAAACACCAAAACATTTCTTTGGTATATATTTTAACTGCATGTATCTCTAATGGACCTCTAAAAAGAATTTTTCTTATACGATTGACTGTCATGTAATCAACTTATTTCTCTTAGACGTACTGTTTCTCAATTGCTTGTTTAGACTTTAAAACAAAATCTTTAATCCCCATACTACTATTTAGATATTCGTTAAAAAAACTGTACATAATTTCACTCCTGGAGGTGGTAGTCATTCCCGTTGCGAAGAACTTTTTTGACTATACCCCAACCCATTTTTTTTTAATTCATACAAAGCTTTCAACCATTCATGATTATGCAAACCATATTTTCTAACAACAAATTCCATTTGTGCTCAAATTCTTGAATACTCAAAGACTTAAAGACACAGTAATTAAAATCTGATTTAAAAATCGGATGAGCAGCATAAATATGACTAACTTTTTCAAGATATTTTTTGGTAATGTATGCATGATATGCATTAGGGAAAACCCTAGCAATCGCATTCGACATAGCACGATCTTGATCAGTGACAATGGTTAATAGATGTTTAAAATTCATTACTTAAAGTCATTGCTCAAACAACCATACAAATGTATCTTCCTTCTCATCGCTCAATAGTGCACACCCAAACAATATAGAATGGTAATGATGATTTACACATGTGAAATGAGCAAAAGGCATGGAATATTTGTTTGTTCGGTATGTGGTATCAAAAGTAACGTCTCTAAAATTTTGATAAGCAAGTATTGGCCTATAATCTATCCACATAATACATCCTATCTGATTATGCATACCTAGTTTGACACTATAATAAAATCTGTTCAGGCTCTCACGCTGCAACTTTCTCAGGTAATCTATTTCAGCTTGTACATCATTAAAATCTATATTATCACGTCTAATATCTCTCACTTTCCTAGAAGGCAGTGTGTTTCAATAAACACCTTTTAATTACTCGGATTATAGAAGTGATACCCTAAACTTTCTTTAGGACATCCCACAAGTTTACATTTATCAGATCTTGTCCCAAGCTTATTACTGTCAAAACTTTTGACATAAGCTAGACAATCCAAATATTAACATACTTAAGACTTAGTTTTCTCCCTATCAATAACTCATATGAAGTCTTAGGCACGGAATTTAAAGAAACCTTATTTAGTAGATATGCGACCCTAACCCTAGAAGGATATTGGAAGATTGGTATAACTCATCATAGATCATCACCATGTCCATTGTAAGAGAATACCATTTCGCTTGAGATGATCTAGAAACTTACTGCTTAAGTATTCCATTCTCGATCTAATCGAAGAACTTTAATACTTTTGGCCTTTAGTTTCTATACTTCACTTTTGAATTTTTTGAACATTTCAAACGATTTGGATTTGTATTTCATCAAATACATATATCGAAATCTAGAATTGTCAGCGAAAATAATGAATGAATACCCTCATATTGCAAGTGTTCTCATAGGTCCCATACACAACTGTGTGTACCATCTCTAACTGTGAGGACCCAAATTTTCGGGATTATTTAATAATAATTTAATTAACAGAATTATCAAAATTGTTTAAATTATTTATGATATTTTATGTGATTTAAGGTATGGGATGAGATTTAATTGATAAATTAAATCCGTACAGAGATGATGACAAATTGTGATTGAATAAAAATAATTGAAGAATAAATAAATTGTTTAAAAACAATTTATGGAAAATAAGAGGAATTTCATATAATGATACAATGAAATTGTTGATATTTAAAATTTGTGGTGGAGGTACAGAAATTAAATGACGTTATATACATTTGTATATATATGAGTTTATGTTTAATTGATAATTGTAAATTCCATTAATTATGGGGGAAAAGGGATTAATAATTAAATTAATCCAATTTTAAATAAAAAGGTAATTAGGGAGTTAGTAAAAATGTAATTATTGATTTTAGACTTAATCAAGAATTATGGAGGAAGTTTAGAAATTAATTGAGAAGAAAAGTAATTATATAAATTACATAATAATAAATTATATAATTTATATAAGGAAATTAAAGTAAGGTATGAAGAAAATAATAATTATATAAATTATATAAGAATAATTATATAATTTATATAAGGTGATTAAATTAATTAAGGATGGAAGAAAAATTTTATGAATTGTAAATTTTGTAAAATGAAGATTATGTAAAAAGGGATAATATAATTATATGAATTATATAATAATAAATTATATAATTTATATAAGGAAAGTTAATATAAATAGTAAGGAAATGGAGAATAAATAAGGAAAAAGGAAGATTTTAATTTATTAAAAATTATATTTATGTATAATAAAATTATTATGACTTTTATGAGGAATAATATTTCAAAAACATGAACATGTTAGTGTAATATGTTGTGCAAATGACAAAGTGAAAAAGTATGAAAAATAATTTTTATATGTTATATGAATTTTGGATGTATAAATTACCTTATATAATTACATGCATGTCAATATGCGTATACAAAATTTGTCAAGTAAAGTATCTGAAAAAGGTGTTAATATTATTTATAAATCAATTTATGATTTTTAGTGAATTAAAATAAATATTTTATGTATATTACATAAAATATTTATTATACGAAATAATTACAGAATGTATTAAATTAAATTGCATGCTTGATTTTTGGAATTTTCGAGAAGAGAAAAGTCGGTGGACGCATGGGTGGTAATTAAAATTGATTACATGTGAGGCTTATAAAAGGAAAGGAAATAAAGATAAAGAAACTAGGAAGAAAAAAGCAAAACAATTTTCCCTCTCTACTTTGCTCCAACCGAAACCTTCACCACCACCATGTCCATCGGCAACCAGCATAACCACCACCAAGAAGGAGAGATTTTTGGGCCATCAAAGGAAGTTATTAAGCTTCAAAGAAGGTATAAAATAATATTATTTAATTTATTTATGTAATTATGGTATTAAATTATTATTGTGAAAAATTAGAAAATAATTAGAATGATTATTCTAAATAATTTATGGATGTGTATTTATGAGTTTTATGATTTTTGGTGTAAGTATATTGTGAAATTTTGTATAAAAATGGTTAAATTGTGAAAAAGTTGGTACACTGTTGCGGGAGAAGAAGAAGAAGAAGAAGAAGGGAAAAAGGGACGACCGCACATTGCGCGCGGTCATTTTTTTCGAAAGTCGTGAATAAAACAGCGTCGTTTTGGGGGCAAAATGGGGGGCTGCGCCTTGCGTGGCGGAAGTTTCCCGAATAGGCCAGCGAATGACGTCATTTTGGAACGACCAGAGATGGTCCGCGCGATGCGCGGTCGTGTTTTTGGGGCGGAAATTACAAAAATGCCCCTGGTCTTTTCCGTTAATACCAATCGTGTCCTAGACACGCGAAAATTACGGTTATGCCCCTGGACTTTTCGAGAAATTCCGGTTGAGTCCCTAATGTAACAACCCCGAAATTCGACCAACTTTATTCCCTGAAATCTTGTATTTATTATACATTATCTTCATAACGTCCAAATTTCGGTCCGTTAACAAATCTTTAATCTCCTTCTTTAATCCATTAATTAATTTCAAAATCATAAATTACCAAATTTTTCGGTATAAAATTTTCTTTTTCTCAATTCGATCATTGTATTAAACTATTTGATCATTTAAAATTCTTACATCTGGATCCTAGTCCCTGGATCATAACCTTTACTTTTCTTTCTGTAACCAGTATCAGAAAGCTCGATATTCAAAACTTAATATTGTTCGTATCCATACAAATTATTCTTGATTTCATAATCCATAATCAAATATATCTTATCCTTTATCATAACAACAATCTTGAATTATCATATATCATTTAACTTTACTTGTTCAATCTAGATTCAATTTGCATTTATATACAACACATATATACATCTTTGTCAACGTATCCACATTAGAGTATTATATTGAAAAGATAAATAATTATCTTTACAACCTTTTATAGCAAAATCCATCACAATCCGATATTTCTGAAATTTATTTCTTTACCCGCAAAAAGGTATATAAGGCAAGTAATGAGCACAACGGCTCAGCAAATTCAACAGTTTATGCTTCACATAGCACATACCTTAACATGCTCTGTGTGTGTCATACCCCATGTGGTGTGCTTCTACTTGAGCAATATATCCCATATATAATCATATCGTTGCACATAGTACACATTGTTGTCATATTAATCACGTATCACATAACACATAATTTGTATGCACATTTGAACGAGCATTAACATACTATAACATATAAACAATTAACACCAAAGTACTGAAGACTTGCCTGGAAATCCAACTATTAAATTGGTAGTTCATACCCTTTACTCGATCAACCTATGATCATAAAATAATCAAATAATAATTATTTATCCTCTTATGATATTAATTTAATTAATTAATATCATCTATAATGTAATTAACCCTACCCGATGATTTATCTTAGGGTACTGGGTCAATTGTTAATTAATATGGTTAATTATATTAACCTCGTCCCGTAAAATATTAATATAACTTAATCTTTAATGCTTTCACTACGGACAACCCGGCTCATCGGATAAAATTTAACATATAATTCGGACATTCTAATTTAATATATATGTATATATATATATATATTAAATTACATTCACCTGTCAGTCTGTCACACTAATTAGGACAATACTCATACACATAAAATCAAAATATATATACAACAAAACTCTAATTTTTATTTTTCACTTCACTCAAAATTAATACATGAAAATATAAATTAGGGGATCAAGAAGTTTTTAATCTTTTAAACACCACTAGGATTATTAATTTATTTTTAAACTCTTTTTTTCTTCAATTAAATAGGTGCATTTTATGCTCCAACTCTTTTTTTCTTTTCTTCCCATTATTTTTTTGTTTCACTTTTTTTTTCAATCTCGGTTAGTGTATTTTATGCTCCAACTCAACAGAGAATGCGTTTTACGCCCCATCTCACTTTCTTCACATAACTCTCTTAACTCTTTTTTTCTCCACAAGATAAATTAATTTTAATAATGTCAGAAAATTTACCTAAATCATCTTTCCTAAATTATATTTTATCACAATTTCGCTTCAAGTTACGATTAAATAAAAATATAAAATTCAAAAATACATATCATGAGTATTTAACCAAATAAACTTTACTTAAGTTAAAATTAGCTCAAACGAATGGATATGTGCATAAAAATTAAAGGATCTCAAATAAAATAGTAATCAATAAAAAACAAAAATTCAACCTAAAAGATTTATCAATTTTTCAAAAGTTACTAAAAAAAAACCAATTTTTTTTAACATCGACCATAAATTAAATTCAAAATTTTTCATTGCCCAAGTGACTCAACTTAAAAACCAAGTTACCACATTTTTGTAGAAAACACGATTGCACTGAGCATGTGCAACAAGCCTTTAAACCTCATGGTTATCCCAAGTAGACGAGTTGTGTCTCATGAGGGTTTGCAGTTAATTTATCCATAAAATTTTAAAATTTAAACTAAAAAAAAACCTTAAAAAATTTAAACAAATTCTTTCAAAATTTACTCACACCACCAAACTTAAAACGAACATTATCCTCAATGTATAACATAAAGAAACTTAAAAACAAAGGACTTCCCAAAATATGTAGCTTTTTCCTTTTCATCTGCTAAGCCTGAGTGTCTTAGTAACCTGAAACAAAAACAAAAACAAAATATTAAAATAAATACTAAATAATCTAAAATCTACTACTAAGATAAATCTACTAAAACTAAAACTTAGGTACCTCCTAATAAGCGCTTGTTCTAAAGTCTCAGCTTGACTATTCCCTTTTTTTCTTTAATCAGGCTCAATCGCAAAAATTATTTTTTTTCATGCATCTTCCTTATCTTTTCTTTGATCTTCATGGCATTCTTAAAAAATTGTGAACCTCCCCCAAACTTGTATTAATTTGAGCTATCATTGTCTTCAACAAAGTTAATCCGATAGTGCTCCTTAAAATTTTGAATTTGTTGCACGGAATATACAATCGCATTTTTCTTACTACCATTTAAATTCAAGATTTGATCATCCTCGTCATTCTCTTCTTCTTCCCAAACCTTGCTCCTCTTATTTTTAACCTCATCACCATCTTCTGCATTCGAACAAGATCTCTTAAAATTTACTTTAACAGCCTTATGTAACTCCTTGTCATTTTTTAATATAACTGTCTCACACTGTTACTTACCTTCCTCCTCAAGATTTATCTCTGTATTGCTAGATAAAGTTTCGCGAAGGCAAATGTTGACTAGATTGGCAAGTTGTTTCCTTCGACTCTTATCCTCCTCCCTTTGAATTTCTCAATCTCGCATTGATTCTTCATTACGTTTAATACTCATCTCGTTATACTTTGTAATCCTCGCAAGAATTTTCTCATAAGTTGATTTTTTCTCTTGCTACGGTGGAGGTTTTTAATACGAGAATTCGAAAGATTGAGGTGGATACAAAAATTCTGACGGACATGATTGTTTTAGAAAAAAATATTGGGCATGATCATTTACTCTTGTCTCAGCTTGTTTTAAAAACCTATCAAGAATTTCCTCCAAATTAGATTTCTGCTCTTGTTGTTGTATAGGTGGGTATTAAAAATCCTGATGATAATAACTTGGGACAAATTATTGATCTTGATTATTATTCCATGAATGATTCGAATAATCCTACCAACACGGATAATAGTAGTTTAGAGTGTAACTAGGCTACTGATTGTAAGTATTCTGAATGGACTGCCTCTCAAACGTGTCAAGCCACCTTTCCAACATCGAAAGTTACTTAACCAATGGCTTAAATATTGTCACCCTTGATGGATCCATCCTCTCAAAATACCATTCATAATTCAATGCAGTCATCGTACCTGAAAAGAAAAATAAAATAAAATAAAAATCAAATAAATAAAAATATACAAGTTTAGATTAAAATTAATTTGACTAAAATTAATATTGACAAATAATTATTAAATTAATTCCTCGGCAACAACACCAAAAACTTGTTGGTCGTTTTATATAATGATAATAACGTGCAAGTGCACACGGTCAACAAGTAATATAGAAATAAATTGAGTGTCGAACCTACAGGGAATTAAAAATAATTATTAACAAACACTAATTTATTATCAAATTAATTCTATTTAAACAAACGCAATAAATTTAATTATAAAATAAACTAAGTAAAATTACTAACTAAATTAAACTAATGAAAAGATTAAATCAAATTAAAAATATTTAATATTATAATTTTTCCCAATATTTTATTTAAATCTCTTCACTTCCTTTTTAATTAATTAATTATATATAATTGTTAACTGAGATTTCTTAACTATTTATTAATTTTTTTCAATAATTAATAAATAAAAAATTTCTAATTAAGTTGCTATATTGCTATGCAAAATAAGTTAAAATAAACACATTAAGATCAAACTCTCAACAAAGTTATATGTGACATATAGGTATCTTCATCCTATAAATTATTATGCTACTTTTTTCTAGAAAGAATCAACAAATTCACATTTTATCATATCCGGATCTAATCCTAGAATTCTTTTTACAATTCCTTCTAAGATTCACAATTAATTATTGCGCAAATAATTATATATGAATGCATAAAATATGATAAACAACTCATAAATAATAAATTAACTAATAACTAAATAATAAATTACCCATAAATAATTCAATATCTCAAAATTATTATAAAAAAATATATCAAATATGTGTTGATATCCGTCTGTCACTCAGATCACAGTCTTCAATCTCTAAGCTCTGCCTTCAATTATTGAATCATTCGCGTTGAGTATTTGCTCATAATTCTACTCCTAAACTATTCAAATATATGTTAATAATCTGTTAATGTATTCTAATCTGGTGAAAATAAGTCTCTAATAGTGTATTTATATGAGTACATTAATAATCCTAAGCTAATGTGGAAAAGAAATCCAATTTGAAATCAAATTAAAGGAAAATTTTGAATCTGCCGCATTACCGCGTAGCCAAACAGGTCTTAACGCGATTTGACCAAGTCAAACATATCCAGTCGCACTCACATGTCCACGTCAGCTGATCTTTAAGCTGTCCGCGCATTGCGTGGACACTATTCTTCCTTCTTCTGCCAGACGACACCATTTCCCATTCTGGAGTGCTCATAAACGAATCACGCATAGCGCGACTAGATGCTTTACAATGCTAATTACGACAGCGCTCCATTGCTGTTGTTATTTACCTTACCGCGCGCATCACGCGGTCGACCAGCCATGCTATAATTACAATAATGCTATTGAATGTTGCTGAAATTACGGGAATGCCATTAGATTTAATTTTCTTACAAAATAAAATATAAAATAATTAAAAATAATATAAAAAACTAAAAATAATAATAACGCATAAAATTAAATAAAACACCTAAATTACTAAAAATACTTAAAAACTCACAAATAATTAAGTCTAAAAATACTCAATAAATAGGTATAAAAACCCATTATCAACAACCAACTAGCCTCTAGCAAATCATGCTTCCTATTTTGTATATACCTCACATGTAATTATACTTCATGCTTTTCACATATCATAAATATCATTAATATAACTTCATATCAATAATTTAATATCACATTGTAACATAGCAATGCATATAAGAGCAAGTTTTGAAAAAATTGTCTGGTTCGTTTTTACCATTTACGCTTATTTTGCGTCTTTCGTTCAACCTACAATTTATATATAAAATTGACATCATCATTAGTTACAATGACTATTACTTTGTCTTTATATAAGCCTCTAACTTTAAATTATTAACTCTTAAGATGTCCGACAAATGAACCTTTAAGTTCCGGACAAAAACCCTAGCCCAAAATATAGTTCGGACATGTGGGGTACACTTAACCTACTTACGTCTTCACTACACGTTCTTAGTACGACCCACTTTTAATAAGTTATCTAAATTAGTCACAAATAAACTATTTACATTAGTTTAATTCAATTAAACTTTTTTCTTTTACATAACTTAATGATTTGGACATTTAATAATGTGTCAAACACCTCAAAATATTATCTACCTTTGATAATATACAACTACATTCAAATATTATTAACCATTTAATAATATTTTAATCACTTATAAATATTATTAACCATTTAAAAATATTTTAATCTCTAACTAATATTATTAATTATTTAATAATATTTTAATCATTTATTAATATAATTAACCATTTAATAATATTTTAATCACTTATTAATATTATTATCCATTTAATAATATATTAATCTCTTATTAATATTATTAACCATTTAATAATATTTTAATTTCTTTGTAAACACCCAAATTTTGCATTTTTGTACTAACCCTGACAGGAGGGCAAAATCATCACTTTACCCAACATGCGAAAAGGAAGGTGGACCCCAACACGAAGCCACCCCAACGACTTACGGTCAAAGCCGCCACAACGAACAACGAGCATCAGGTTACATCAGCCAAGGCAAACAACTGATCCAGAAGAACCTGATTTGATCACAAAAGACGACTAATGGCCACTACACGAAAATCGAGAAAAGCAAGCTGGGCAACCGCAGATGCACCTGCGACCACCGGCAACTGGGCTCTTCCGTGGCTCGAGGAGACAACACGGCAGCCGAGGATTCGACGCGGGCGACCACAGCAGGTAGCCGCAGATGCACCTGCGGCTGCCCTCAGTCACCTATACATCGCCATTTTTGATCCGCAGAAGAGAAAAAAAGGTTTTTTTCATGGAATATATATATATATATATATATATATATATATAGAGAGAGAGAGAGAGAGAGAGAGAGAGAGAGCCGAGTTCTAGGGAGAGAAAGGCTCGGGTGAGATCAAAAATCAAGCATTTGTATTTATTTCTTGCTCTTCTTTCATATATTGAGTGATATACTACTAATATACAAGTATTTAAGATTTTTTGGGGCGTTTGCAAGGTGATAAAAGGCATTTTTTTCTTCCATTATTGTGTAGTTGTTGTTTTCGATTTTGAATATTATTGTTAATATTTCTAGCTTAGATCATTATTGTGGGTGTATTACGATTCGAAGAGTATATTTATGTAGCTTGGCGTTGTGTTTAGATCTAATATAGGTTTGGGGCCTTGACGTCGTGATCCGAGGCTTAGGGGCGGTTAGAAAGGATTTCTTATGAAATTTCCTCCTAACCTCCCCGATGATATCCTTGTGGCCATTTAATAATTTCCGCATGTAGTTTTCGTTATAAATTCTCGTTGTAAATATGTAACTTTTGGGCCTTAACGCGATATCGATACCGAAAATCGGGTTTAAGGCCATATAATAGAGAAATGTGCGATTGTGGGTGTTTGGGGTTATTTTGATGGCTCACATGCCCATGAATAGCTCCAACGTTATTTTGATGCTTGGTTTTCCCTTTCGATACAAGGAAATGTTTTTGGGAATGAAAAGATGAAGATTTTCATAAAATCAAGCAAACTAGGATATTAGAATCACGAGGTTTAAAATTAAGAGTTTTAGTGAACGTCGATTCTTGTTTGACGAAAAGTTTACAAGCGGTTTTGAAATATCATAAAAAATGGTTTCGTAAAAATCGATAAACGTTTTCATTAAACTTTGGTGCATAGGGTTAAAGAGCTCGTAGAACTTGCCTTCATTTTATTTGACTTAACTGTTAAAAGGCAATGTATAGTCTCGATTCCTATTTGGCAAAAGTTTAAAAACCCTTGTTTTCTAAAAGCGACACCTAATAAAAAACCTCATCATTTTGAAAATTAAAATCAATCTCTATTATAAAACAAAGCCTTATCATTTGGGTCAAAAGACGTCTAAAACGCTTCCCCGATAAAGCACGTTTGCTACATAAAAAATCAAATTAACTTTTATGCAAAATTCACCACAAACATTCATTTAGGCATACACGCACACACATGCGCATACACACATTTTAGGATTATTAAAAGGATAGGAAAACATCAAGATTGCGGTAACCGTATTTTCACGGAAGTCGGGGGGTGCCTAACACCTTCCCCTCGCTTAAGTAAGCCCCCGAACTCTATGAATCTCGGTTCGCAGACCAATTAATTCAGAGTCATACAAGAGCCAGCGATTACGAAAACAAAATTCAGATGAGTTGGTACATCCATTTCAAATATACTAACTGGCGACTCTGGTCAATTAGCTCATCATAAAATCGACCTTTCAAACCCCGTCGACATTTAAGCAGACCCTTTTCAAAAAATCACATCTTAAAACAAAAGGCTAAAATTGGAAAGGGCATATTATTAAAAACGAAACGACTTTTTCCGGCGTCGACACTCTTACTAATATTATGAACCATTTAATAATATTTTAATCACTTATTAATATTATTAACCATTTAATAATATTTTAATCTCTTATTAATATTATTAATTATTTAATAATATTTTAATCACTTATTAATATTATTAACCATGTAATAATATTTTAATCATTTACAAATGTTATTAATCATTTCAAAACTTTTTAATGTCATACTAATATTATTCACTATTTAATAATATTTTAATACTCTTCAAACAATACCAATAGTTAACTTTTTAATTGTGTTAACCTTAGTCTTTATTTTAAATATTTAGCTGTCATTTAGTCACTAATATACTATATATATATTGGTTTAGTATTCAAATACATTCATTTTACACTTATTTCAACTTTAATTTTCACAAAAAAAAACCTGAGCCAGACCGACTTGACCCGACCCGGACAGCAAAAACATGTTTCTGGCAGTGTGTTTGACAGTTGCGGTGGTGGTTTCCACCACTGCGGCGGTAGTACAAAAATTCAGAAACCCTAATTTGTGGACTACTCAACCCTCCTTCACTTAAACTGCCATAATTTTTTCATTTAAAAATATTTTGGGGTGATTTTTTAGTCCATTCTCATTAGAATTTTTCCCTTTACAGCTTCTCCTTAGATCACAAATCCAAATTCTAAACGAAAGTAGGCTTAAAATCACTTACAATGACAGAATGAAAACTATTTTTATAAATCCTTGATTCGATTGGTTCAAACATGATGGTACAAGCATTATTTGCTAGACCATCATGTTTTATGACTTTATATACATCATATACATATCATACATCATATATAACCTCTCTAGTTCAAACATTTAACAATATAAAATAAAAAGATCAAGGTTAAGAAAACTTTTAACCTTCTAAGTGATCTTCTTCTTGCTAGAGCTTTGCCATGACTCCTTATCTTTCTTCTTCTTCCACCCGAAATGACCAACACTCTTGATAGATCTCTTTAACTCTCTCAAATGAGCTCTCACTTCTCTCTAAAATAATTCTCTCTCTATAACTTAGTGAAATGAACAAATTACCAAACTCTTCCTAACCTTGGTGATGAGTTCTATTTATAGGACTAAACTAACCTCACTTATCATCCACAAATCAACTAACATAGGTGAATTGAAGATTTTATCCATGCTTAATATTTTAGTGAATGACTACCTAATTGACTTGGTGATTGACCACCAAGAATGACAACCATCAAGATAACTTTCAAGCAATCAATTGAGTAAAACAAAAGCAATCTAACACCAACACTTAACTCTCATGTGGTTAACTCTCCATAAGACCTAGGGTTAAAGTACTACACTTAACCTTAGTCACTCAAATACCAACTTTGGTTAAAGCTCATCTTATTTATATAGTTACACATTTATATATCTCCCAACAATTAACCACAATGTGGTTAACTCTCTACATTCAAATAACCTAGGTTGGACACATACCCAACCATGGTCCAAACTCATCATATTAATAGATATACTTATTCTATCATTTTTCACCAATTAACACAAGTAAGGTTAATTCTTTACAATCAAGTATAAGTATATATTCAATATATTTATATATTTACCAGCATTGATTAAGGTTTTATTTTTATTTCCACTTAGGGTTAACAATTCACCCAACAATGATTAGTTCTCTACAAACATAAATTGATAAGAATTGATCATCTTGATTGACTGGGATTATAGACAAGTTTTCATATTACTCATGGTTAATTTATTTAACCAATATTGGTTAACTCTCTACTAATTCATATACTTACAACATGTATATCTATACATATTTACCAATAACTTTTTATTTAAATCACGTCCTATCATAAAAAAAAAAGAATTGGCAAAGTGAATGACCAATTAAAATGGAATACAAGCAACATGCAAACTACACTCAATCCCCAAGTGAGCTCCATTTTTGGTCAACACTCCACCATTTTCCTTTATTTTTATTATATATACAATACTTGTAATTTTTCTTAACAATTAACCAAGGTATGATTAATTCTTTACAACATGCAACCCATGGTTACCTACCAATTATATCTTGGTAAATTATATACATACATAATATTATCTATAATATTCTTCCACCAATTAATCCATGTAAGGTTATTCTCTTCTAACAACTAACCCAAGGTAAAACTACCAACGTCACCATATTTAATTATCATCCATCATGCATATATATAATTATGTAGCTATAAATTTTGCTAGCAACTAACCAATGCATAGTTAAACCTTTAACTTATTTGTTATCTAGGGTTACTAAATTAACTCATCTATGGTTAATTCTCATCATCACATTTATTCACCTAGCAATTAACCAATGTTTGGTTAATGCCCTCTTTTGCATACCAATTAGGGTTATTCAATTAACCATACATTAGTTAATTTTCTACACTCACCAATACTTAAAAAATATTCTCCCAACACATTGACCAATATTTGACTTTTAAGTTTGGATTCAAAATTTTGGACTACTAGTTTATTTTATTTGGCCACATTACTTTAAAATATTACATTAACTCCATTGGGCTTCCGTATTAATTTGTTTGGACTCATCATTTAAATTAGTTGGCTACCCAATACTACTAACACATCTCCCCTTATTTGGGCTAGGTAATTAATTCAATTGGACTTCCATACCATTACATACAATACTTGCCAACATAATTTAATTGGACTTATATTAGTTACCTCTTGGACGATCAATTAACATAACACTTGGGCTTATTATTTAATTACACACCTTTATACAAGTATCCCCATATTAGGCTAACACATATAATCCTTTTGAGCTAGTCAACTACTAGTAATTAAATTACTTGAACTTTTCATGAAACTAAATTCTTAAATTTATTTGGACCTCTTTATAATCACCAACATGACTTAAAATAATGAATTTGTTTTAATCAATTATTAGATTATATACTACAACTTAATAATTAAGTTAATTACTTAATTAATTTCTTATTATTGTCATCCTAGGCAATCATTTTAACTTTTCTATAACTTTAACTCATAACTAATATAATTAACCTAATTAATTATATTTCATAACGTTCCTTCTTACTCCATATTAAAACTAATTAATTTATTAATTTTGTTGAGTATTAATTTACTTATCTTCTTATTTGGCTAAAAAGCACACTTTAGGTATATACATATCAATATAACCACCTTCATTTTTAATTAAATTTATTTTCTTAATAAATTCTCCACATGCGTCATTATAATATTTTCGCATTTAATCCCTAACAAATAAATTAGGTTTAAAAAAATATTTACTCATTTTGTACACATCTCACTTCTCCTACTCTAGGTTTTAAACCTTAACATTTAATTAATCATTTAAGATCTTATCTATAAATCTTGTAAATTTCCTGGGTATTATAATTTCATCAATAATTGTTATTGCACAATATTTTGCATTATTAAATCAATAATAACTATTGCATAGCATTCCATATTATTGAGTCAATAATCATCACAATGCACAACATCTTGTATCGTTAGACCAATAATTATCACATTAATAGTCACGGGTATTAAATAGTTAGACATATTCATTATTTGAATAATACTGAATATTTAAATAATTGTGATATTAAGTCAATAATATAATAATATAAAATATGGATAAAATAATCTTTAAATGTGTAGTATGAAGCTTAAAATGTGAAACGTGTGATGGATAATATGGTTTAAGGTATGAATCATGTGATTCGTTAATTGATGGTGTAGATTAAATTAGTAAAATGTGTAAACCATGTGATTTGCTAATAGTTGGTGTAGATAAAGTTAGATTAATGTATGAATCATGTGATTTGCTAATAGATGGTATAGATTAAGTTAAATTAATGTATGAATCATGTTATTACGGTATGAATCATGTGATTAGTTAATGGATGGTGTAGATTAAAGTGTGAAAAATGATAAATGGTGTAGATTAAAAAATGTGAAATGTATTTTTGTAATAGTTGATTAAGTTTTGGCTATAAATAGGGGGCTTTGCATAAGAAATTTTCATATCCTTCATACTTATTTTTCCTTCCACTTTCTAAATATTCTTAGTGTAAGATTTCTCTGAGTGAATTAAGGTTATCTTAAGTGTTGGTAAAGACCTATAAAAGTTCAGGTATTCTATAAGCACTCACACACGTGAGTTAAGGTTAACTTTTTCTATAAAAGTTATATAAGCATTCGTACACGTCACATTTTGTTTACAACTCATCCTTTAGAAGACTGTTCTTTTAGAATATTTATTTTGAAATTTTTTTTTGGAAGATATTATTTTAAAATATTATTTTAAGATATTATTCATACACGTCACAGGTTATCTTAACTGTTGGTAAAGAACCGCGGATCTCGATCTGATACAATCGATACTGGGACTCCATGTCTTGACACGATCTCTTTCACATATAACCTTGCAAGTTGATCCAAATTGAATTTGACTTTGATCGGCAAGAAATGTGCGGACTTTATCAGTCGATCCACTATAACCCATATCGCATCATAGCCTTTCTGTGTAGTTGGGAGTCCCACGACGAAATCCATCGTGACATGTTCTCATTTCCATTCCGGGATCTCTAGCGGTTGTAACAACCCACTAGGTCTCTGATGTTCCGCTTTGACTCTTTGACAAGTCAGACATTTACTTACATATTCTGCTACGTCCATCTTCATATTGGCCCACCAAAAGTGTTGTCGAAGATCTTGGTACATCTTCGTGCTTCCTGGATGAACTGAATAACGTGAACTGTGTGCCTCTTGCAAGATTTCTTCTTTTAATTCCGATACTAATGGCACCCATACTCTTCCTTCCAATCTTAACATTCCGCTGTTATCTATCTTGAACCTCGTCTCTTGTCCATCCGATATGTGTTTCCTGATTTGACCACAGTCTTGATCTTGTATCTGAGCTTCTTTCACTCTATCCAGTAATGTTGGATGAGCTTCAACCATAAATAACTTCTCTTCCGATTCTACCGGATACTTCACCTCTAGTTCCAACTTTTCCATTTCTCTAATTAGCTCTTCCTGAACAGTTAGCACTCCCAATCTTTCTCGACCCTTCCTACTTAAAGCATCGGCCACTACATTTGCCTTTCCTGGATGGTAGAGAATTTCGCAATCGTAATCCTTGATTAACTCTATCCATCTCCTTTGTCTCATATTCAGATCCTTCTGAGTGAAAATATACTTCAGACTTTTGTGGTCTGTGTATATCTCACACTTCTCTCCATACAAATAATGTCTCCATATTTTCAAAGCAAATACCACCGCTGCTAGTTCCAAATCATGGGTTGGATACCTTATCTCAAAATCTTTTAGCTGTCTGGACACATATGCTATAACTTTGCCATGTTGCATTAGCACGCAACCCAATCCTTTATATGACGCGTCACTGTATACAACAAATCCTCTTGTATCATCAGGTAATGATAACACAGGTGCTTCGCTCAACCTTTTCTTAAGCTCTCTGAAACTCTCTTCGCATTTATCAGTCCATACAAACTTCACCGCTTTCCTTGTTAAGTTAGTCAAAGGTCCCGACAACTTCGAGAAGTCCTTGATGAATCTTCTGTAGTATCCAGCTAGTCCAAAAAAACTACGAACCTCCGTTGGTGTCTTCGGTTGTTCCCAATTCATTACTGCCTCCACTTTTGCTGGGTCTACAGATATCCCTTCTTGATCAATCACGTGCCCCAAGAATTGCACTCTTTGCAGCCAAAATTCGCATTTTGAGAACTTGACATATAACTTAGCTTCCCTTAATTTTTCCAACACAATCTTTAGATGTTCCGCATGGTCTTCTTCAGTCTTTGAATAAATCAATATATCATCAATAAACACCACCACGAATTTGTCTAAATACGATTTGAACACTCGATTCATCAAATCCATAAACGCGGCTGGAGCATTCGTCAACCCGAATGACATTACTAGGAACTCATAGTGGCCATAACGGGTCCTAAAAGCAGTTTTAGGAACATCCTCAGATCTCACTTTTAACTGGTGATAACCATTCCTTAAATCAATCTTTGAAAAATATTTGGCTCATCGTAACTGGTCAAACAGATCATCAATCCTTGGTAGCGGATACTTGTTCTTTATTGTCACCTTATTCAATTCTCTATAATCAATACAAAGTCTTAACGAGCCATCCTTCTTTTTCACAAACAGTATTGGTGCTCCCCAATGAGACACACTTGGCTGGATATACTTTTTCTCCAACAATTCTTGCAACTGGATCATCAACTCCTTCAATTCGACTGGAGCCATTCTGTAAGGTGCCTTTGAAATTGGTGTTGTTCCTGGTGCAAGTTCTATCTTAAATTCAATCTCTCTGTCCGGCGGAAGACCCGGTAACTCATCTGGAAATACATCTGTATACTCCTTTACGATGGGTATCTTATCCAATTCTGATCCTACTATTCGGGTATCAACTACATGAGCTAAATACCCCATGCACCCTTTTCTTAACAATTTCCCTGCTTGTAACATCGTCAAACAACAAGATTGCCTAGGTGATTTGCTACCATGAAATACTACCTTAGACTTAGTAGGAGTCTGAAGGTTTACACATTTATTCTGACAGTCAATCATTGCTCCATGGCTATACAACCAGTCCATTCCCAGTATTACATCAAATTCTCCTAACCGAATAGGGATTAAATCAACTAACAACTTATATCCTCTTATTGTCACACAACAATCCCGATAAATAACTCCCACCTGGATTACTTCTTTGTTTGCTACTTCAATATTCAATACGTTTTCTAACTTTACTGGTAGCAAATTCAATTTCTTAGCAAATTCATCAGAAATGAAAGAACATGTAGCACCCGAATCGAACAATACATATGCATTTACGTCATTAACAGGGATGATACCTGACACCACGTCCTTTGATCCCACCGCGTCTTGCACTGTCATGTTAAACGTTCGGGCTGTCGGCCTCCCTGGTGGTGTAGGTCCAGTAATTGCCAACTTTCCACTAGTAGTTCCTCTACTTCCGCTTCCTCCATCTGCTTTCTTTTTCGGGCAATCTTTGATTTGATGTCCTACCTCTCCACAGTAAAAGCATCCTCTGCTCATTCTAGGGTTTGGACAATTTGGTGTCATGTGTCCTTCCTTTCCACATTTAAAGCATACATTCTTTCCTTTTAGACATACACCTGTGTGCCCCTTTCCACAATTAGGACACGGTTCTACTTTCTTCTTCTGTTCACCTTGCTTCACCGCAGTTGTATTACTGTCTCCACCCCATTTTCGTTTGTTAAAATTGCTTCCTCCACTACTGCTGTCCTTCCTAGGACCATCAATTTTCTTCTTGTCATACTGTTCTTGCTTAAACTTTGCCAAGGCATCACTGCCTCCTTCTGCCAAAATAGCTTTTTCCATCACCCTAGCGAAAGTTCCAAGCAGAAACATTGAAACTTTACCGTAAAGCCACGGTTTCAATCCTCGTTCAAAACCTCTAGCTCTCCTCTGCTTTGTGTCTACTTGGTGTGGCGCAAACCTTGCTAGTTCATTAAACTTTGCCGCATACTCGGCCACCGTCATATTTCCTTGCTTTAATTCAAGAAATTGCACCTCCATCATGTCCTGGGTTACTAGAGGAAAATACGCTTCGAAGAAAATTTCTTTAAACTCCTCCCATGATGCAGCACATGTTCCCAATCTTCCTTTATTGGCCACCCACCAATAATTTGCTTCCCCCTTTAACATAAAAGTAGCAAAGGCAGTCTTCTGTTCCTCTGGTGCGTTAGCTACTTCAAAAACCTTTTCTATTTCAATGACCCAATTCTGAGCCTCCACTGGATTCATCGTCCCCTTGAACTCTGGGGGTCCTACAGCTTGAAAGTCTTTAAAAGTAGCGACCGTAGCAGTTACCGGTTGATCACCTACTAGATTTACATTCCTGGTTTGAAAAGCCCCCATCAACATGTCTACAAACTGCTGCATAGGATTAACTGGCTCCTTAGGAGCATTAACTGATTCTTCTGATGGGGGTTGAACATTTGGGATGCGTCTAGCCGGCATTTCTGTTTAACAATTTTTATTATGTCAATACATAACATTGCATACCATATTCTTATAACTTTGAACACATAGTCATGACAACACACATTTCACAACTGGATTTATATTCATACACAACTTGCCTGATGCTTCGCATATTACATCACATGTACCACATAAGTTAAAATACATATAACCTTACACAACACTAGTACTTCCCTCCTTACAAGCAAAGAGGGTACATGATGCTGGATATCCCTTTTTATAACAAAATATAAGGATTATATAATATACACATATAATTATACATACATCACTATACATCTATTACAACTTCCTACAGAAGCATCCCACGTCTAACCGCATCCTCATATTCTTCATTCATTATAGCTATCATCTTCCATCGACTTAAGATGTCCCTTGATTGGTTATATTCTACAGGGTAATAGTGTACCCTATCTTGTGCTCTCCCAAATGCTGTGCGAAATGCATAGCTCGTGTCCTCCATTTTTGCACCCATATTATCCATTCTGGCTTTCTTGGACCTCACTTCTTCTTCCACCAAATCTATTCTTCTCACCGCGTTAGTCCCTACACGCTCATTCATGGCTATCTCAGCATTGACTTCCCTAAGTTTTGCTTCCAAGATTTCCTTGTCATTCTTCAACTCTTGTATCTTTTGTTCGACTTGCCCTAATTTATCTTCCAGCTCTATATTTTTATTAGTCAATGCCTGAATTGTTGTTTCATTTTGTTCGACCACTGTCTGTCGTTCAGCTACTTGAGTTTCTAGTTACAAAATCCTATCGACAAACTCACTGTTCTGCTGTATCAGACCGGTTACCCATTCCCCATCCGAGTCTCCCTCCAATTGATTCGGATCCTCCTCCTGTTCACTACCTTCAGCTGGTACTATTGTCATAGCTGGTACTGTCGTCATTACATCTATTTGAATATCTTTAGGTTCCTCTTCTCCTGCCGCCCGACTGGATTCTCCAATCTCTAGCATGCTATAAAATCATAAGAACAACTGTTTCAGTTCACTGCAATTTTCCTTATTCTTAAAACACATAGTATGTAACACATAACACGTATTTAAGAATTGTAACTTTAATAACCTCCAACCTTCACCTCTTAAAACTCTAATTGAGTCTTACTATATTTCTAAGGTCATAGTCCTAAGGTTTTCCCACCTAAGGTTTATAACCTATTAGCTCTGATACCAACCTGTGACGCCCCCAAATCCGGGTCCCTTGTACCACGGGTTTGGTGCTCACGTGACTATTCTACCCTCATCTCATACATTCAATCGGAATAAAATAATTATAAGAACTTAATTTACATTCATCCAGAACTAATCCCAGGTTCTGCGTACCTTCATACAAACTGTTGTACCTGACATATTACAAAATATAATAATATTTACACAATAATATCTAATAACAGCACATCTATTGCTGGTTGGCTTTTCCTTTACCCTTATCTATGTCGGACCCCTCGGTCTTCTCTGGCTTAGCTGAAATATCATGAATGAAAGCAAGAGTGAGCTTAAAATAGCTCAACAAGAAATTAAACATGAGATAACATGATATTTCAGAATGATGAATATAACTCATGTACAATGAAATGTTGGTATACTTATTAACCTTGTCTTGTAGGAATTTAGTAGATGATGAGAGGATCATAACATAAACTGAACATGAATATCTGAGAACATGGAATTTTAATTGTTGTATGGTCACAAGACCAAGAACACGTTAAGAACAATACCAATCATCAAGATCAATATTGTCCATATAAATTATAATACGTTAAGAACAATATCAATCACAGAGACTGACATTGCCCAAGAGGTAATAACACCAGATTAGATGCGTACTCTGGATGATCAGCCCATCGTACTTTATATTGTGCACAACAAACATCTAGCGACGCAACCACGTCATAATTATTTCATTTCTTTTATCCTTTATTCCCCCTTTTTAATAGGGTTGTTCTGTTATAACAATCAAAACTGAATTTAACATGAAACATTTAACGTGTCTAGCCGGAACCAAAGTTGGCATCAACCTTTTCAATATGGTTCAATATAGAATGAACTTTAAATGGTAATATGAATATACAACATGAATACTTGTTCAAGAACTACAATTAAAAGTTCGGTCAGAATACTTGCCTTGGTCCTCGTCTATCACAATTGGTAAAATATTACCCCGTCTATAACCTACGTGACCATTATATTGGTTCATGCATTAGTTATATACACATGCATGCTATAACTTGCTAAACAAGCTACTTGTTTACTATACATAATCCTAATCACGTAACACATTGTTCATTTAAATTTTAAGATCTACCATATTGATTATTTTTATCAAATTATGGTTTACATATATATATATTTATCATTTAATATCAAAATATTGCACTTTAGAATTAAAAAAAATAATTTTTCCAAAGTAGCAGGACTGCGCCCCGACGCCATAGACCGCGCCCCCAGCGAATTCCTCTCGGCCAGACAGCACCCCGGAGGCGACTGAAGGCGCTGTCCGCGCATTCCTTACAGTTGCACTGCGCCCCGGCGCAGTCTCCAGTTCAAAACTCCTCGCCCCGGCGCAGTGCTGCAGTTTCTGAAAAAAATTTCTTTCCAAAAATCAAGCTAACTTTCGCCCTAATGTGAATTTTCCACTTCCAACATTTCACATAGCACATATAACATGTAATTGACTTGCGTAGGTTTTCGAAACTTTTAAAAATCATCATTTGGCCTTATATTTCCAAATAGTTCATTTAGGTCGCCGGTTTACGTTTTAAAACGTTTCAAATGGTCATTTATCGCCGTATACACCAAATAGCTCCCAAATCGATTCTAACACGTGTGTTTACTTATAACTTACATCTTTGGTCTAGTTTAACACTCAATCCACCAAAATGGCCAATAATCATACCTTGGTTGCATTTCTACCAATTTAACATAATCTCCTTCATGAACCAACTTTGATTCTTTACACATTATACACATATATATCAACACATATCCATGTAGCTACTTTGTATGAATGTGTAGCTTCTATACGTACCTTCCAAAACACTTTACAGATTATAATTTTATTTAGGCACAAAATATAGCCTAATATTCAATTCTCTCTCATAAAACATGGTTTTACACCCTCTTGACTTCTTGGATGCTTTCTAACTTATGATAATGCATGTATTACACACCTTCATCATCTCAAACTAGTTTTCCATCATGTTTGCTAACATATAACACATAATCATGCTTTGAATCCTAACTTCTAACTTGAAAATCATATGAATAGTGCACCACCTTTAGTTTCAATACATCTAGCTTAGGATTGCATGATCAACTAATCAAATAGCACATAGACTCACAAAACTTCACATAATCATCATGTAAAGCTAAAGATACATGCATGGTTTCTTCCTTTCTTGCATGTAAAGCAAAAGCTAAGTGTGGGGGTATTTGGTAGGGTTAAATTATACGATACTTTTATTCCCTAATACTTAGTTTTTATATTTACTATGTGCTTAAATGTTTAATTATTTAGCTTATTTTGGTTTTAATAGGTTTTATAGGATTTTAGTTAATTTACGTTACTTTAGCTAATTTTATTGTATTTTTATATTTCTTTTTATTTATGCATTTTTATTTATTTTTAGTATTTTAGGAATTTTATTTATTATTATGTGTTTTTAGGATTTTTAGGATTTTTATATTATTTTTAATTATTTTATATTTTATTTTGTAGGAAAATAAGCTTGGGGGCAAATCTGTAAATCTTGCAAGAATCTAATAGCCTTTTAGTAATTAACTAGCACTGATGGCAAAAGTGTAAACAAGGAAAAATAAGCGCGGGGGCATTAATGTAATTTCAAAAATCGCATTTGCGCAATGCGCACGTATAGGCGGTCTTAGCACCACGGAGCAAAACGACGATGTTTTCACCAGAGAAATACGCCGCGCAATGCGCGAGAGGTATCAGGGCACGGCAGACGCGCATAATAGAAACGAAGCCATATTGAGCAGTTAGGAAAAATCGCGCAATGCGCGGCATGCTGACGTCACAACACGCGGCTTCCGCGTTGACTTGGTCAAAGTTGGCGTTAAGGCGCGTTTGGCTTGCCCAGAATTGCTGGAAACGGAATTTTTTCGGGATTTTTGCTACTTTTTTATTCCAAATTGGATTTTAATTCCAACTAAGGTTAGGATAATAATTATTTCAATTTTCTTTTATTTTTAATTATAAATCCTATTAGAGTTTGGACAAGTTATAGGCCTATAAGTAGAGGGTCAACCTCTCATTATTCAATATAAGTTTTTGGGAGATCTTTCTCCTAATTTTTTGGAGAGAGCTTTTCAACTAGTGAAGATTATTTTGAAACATGTCAGGCTAAGTTTTTATTTTCAGTTCTAAAGGGATGTGGAACCTTATTTTTAATTAATGTTTTAATTGAGTTTTATAATTTATTCCTTCATGCATGAAATTTATTCTTGATAATCTGTTTTAATTGTTTTATGATATTTGCTTGATTAATTTGATAATGACCTGTTAGGTTAATCAATAATTTATCATATGCTAGATTAAGATTTGATATTAAGCAAACAATATTTTATCTGATCATAAGTAGCAATTAATAATATTTTTGAATATTGTTATGATTATCAAGATGGAAAGTTAAATAATCAACGATGTTATGATTGTTGTTTGGAATAATCTAATTCTCTAATTTTTAATGCAACTGTTATATTAAATCTAGACTGATAGTTCTAGGTTGTATGATAGTTAGGGTCTCTTTTGAGCGATTACTGTATTAGATTTATAATTTAAGGAGGATTTCGGGTAGCTTGGCGATTGTCAGTTATTTAGGATTATTAATTTCAATTGAAGAAAAAGATAATAATAACCTGATTATTTTGTTGATTAAAAGAATGGGATACTGAACTAAAGAATTGAAGTTTGTTTTAATTGATTTTTCTCATCTTTATTATTTATTATTTAGTTTTATTTGTTTAAAGTTTAATTAGTTAATTAATAATTCAAAAACCCCCAAATCTAGTTTACATTGCATAAAAATAAATTAATCATTCTCTGTGGGTTTGACCCTTGCTTGCTATTATACTGAGTTTGTGATTGAAAGTAAGGATTAATTTTGGAGTGTTAACGACAGCTCCCATAAAGACTTAGTTATGTATTATTAAGCACTATATTATTGTACGTTGTACTGTATTTTGACAACTCAAGTTTGGGTGGTGTAGGCCCGAATTTGGGGACGTCACAGTTGGTATCAGAGCTTAAGGATGTGGTCTTTAATGGAGATTTTAGATTAAAATTAGGAGGGAAGAGATGAATAGAATCAGTCGCTAGTGTATCCTATCTAAATTAATTTTTGTTATTTAATTTATCGGTTTGGATGTGGGGACAAAAAGTTAACTTTTATTTTGTGACCGTAGTTAAGAATGACATATGAAAATCAGGGAATAAACTATCTAATGCCCGAGGCAAATGTGGCTGAGAACCAGGAAGCTACAAATAATCCTCTTGTTACCTCAAACAATAACGCGGGTGACCATGTAAATTATGACTGTTTCTTTAGGAACTTCATGCGGTTTATACAAAACCAAGTGAAAGGGAATCCTTTTAATAATAATGGTGGAAGTGCTGGCAATGTATAGATGGTCACTCCCAAATAATTCGAGGAATTAGGACCACTTGAGTTTCTAGGAAAGCCCGATTCACTCAAGGCAGATGTATGGATCAAACAGATAACAAAGATATTTGATGTCCTCCGCTGCCCCGACGATTAGAAGGTTCCATTCGCCCCCTTCATGTTATGAGGGGTGGTGGACCATTAGTGGGAAGCCGTAAAACTCGAGATGTCCTGGACAGAGTTTCATGAACTGTTTAACCTGAAGTACTTTTCAGAAAGTATCTGACACATGAAGGAGATGGAGTTTATCAAGCTGAAGCAGGGGAGCATGACTAACTCACAGTACGAGGCCAAGTTTGTCGAGTTATCCCGATTTGCACCGCATCTGGTGGACGACGAAACATGAATTAGTTGTATGTTCTTACGAGGTTTGAGACCCAAAATTCGTCAACATCTTATCTCTTATAAATTTTGTTTATAGTCAGATGTTATGGATATGCCTCAAATGGTGGAGAAAGAAAATAAAATATTACAGTTAAGAGTCAATGACCAGCAGAGAGGGAGAAAAATAACTACAACAATTTTCGGAACGAGAACTATAGAGGAACACCATTTCAGAAATGTTAACCACTTCCACTACAAGAAAATGGAGATTTTGTGAAGGAAATAATTCTTTCACATGAAAAAAAAAAATTATCGAGGGAAAAGTGAAGTATTAAATTTCAGTAACAATATAGTTATTAACGAAAGAAATATCCTTCACAATATATTTTTTTCCTCTCGCAAATTTGAGATGGTGTGTAACTAATTGGCGCCTATTTTTTTACTGAAAATTTGTGAAGAAAAACATGATTAATGAAAAAAAAATTATTCACAATTTATTATTAGCAGGAGCCGAAAGTTTTCTTATGAAAGATAAAATTGTCACGTTATGCTGGAAATTGGTTTTTAAATTGGTGCTTCTTTTTATTTTGCTGGTGATTTAAATTATCCATAGTCTTTCAAAATAAAAAATAAAAATTCTTCCAACTCTTTAATTTAAATCAATCTCAATCTCAATCTCAATCTCAATCTTCCTTATTTTTTTCCATCCCCGAATCCAGATTCACGTTCTTGTTCCCTCACTCTCTTGGACGAGCTAGTCTCAAATCTCTAGTCTTCTCCTCTCTTTAACATAATCCCTAAATCTGGTATAGGTGTTACCGATTGGCAGTAAAATAGGTTTATTTCTCTCTTCTTTCTTTCTCATTCTCTCACATATGCATTCCACATTTGATTTCTTTATGTTCGTTGATATGGAAGACACTGACTACAATATGCTATCCCATATATCCAAAATGTAAAGTAAAATCAGCTATCTCGTGCGTTGATTTCGTTTCATCATCTTTATTAAATATTCATCGATTTTGATTCCTGATTCTTAAGTTATCAGGTTTTATTCATTAATACAGATATCCAAGTGTGAGAGCTTGGATGTGTTTGCGCCCTATCTTGCTATAAGCTACTTCGATCGATTCCTCTCAAAACGCGAAGTACAGGTAAAATTAAAAAAGTAAGACAAGTTGAACAATAACTCAAAACACGAATGAGTAAATCAAATTAATATTTGAGTAATGATTAAATATATGAGATAAATATATTTAATATTTAAATAAATTATTTGAAAAAAAAATTAAAGAACAGAGTATATAATTAAATTTAATAGTACAATGTTATTGTATAGATTAAATGAGTGATTTAAGATAATTAATAAGTTATATATTAATTTTTTAAATTATTTATTCCTTAATATAATTGGTTAATTCCATTTTAATGGAAGGATTTTATGTATTTATGTATAAAATTTACCAAATTATATTTATTAATATGAACTATATGGTATATGAATTATTGTATAATATACATATTATGCATATAATAATATTTGTATATAATGTATATATGTATATAATGATAAAATGTGTACATGTATATTAACTATGCATATATAAGATAATAGAATGCCAATGTTAGTCAGTAGTGGAATATGCCTTGGTGTGTTAAGCAATGGTGTTTGGAATAAGCATGTGAATGTTATTCATCTTTTATAAGATTTGATGATGTGCTTAATTAAAATATAAATGAATCAATATGTAAATATGTCTGCATTGATGAAAGTTGTAAAGTCCTTAATAGATGTTAGACATTATGTTCAAAAGACTTAGATTGAAAAGATCAAGATTGTTAAGTTGATCCAATATGAATGAGTAGTTTTGTAAAGTCCTTCAAAAGATCACAATGTACAAGGACTATGAATAGAAAGATCAAACTTGTTAGGTTGTACTTAAGTTGTAATAAATAGGCCTGAACGATAAAAAAGAACAGCATCAAAGAACAAGAAATCTCGCAAGAAATTCAAAGCAAGGATCGTAGACTACACTCGGAATCGTAGTGTCTACAAGTCATCAACATAATCATTCATGCGCTTACATTTTTGAAGTTAGAATCTTAAAGCAGTCTACCTGAAGATTATCATAATGAATTCCCTGAATGGTCTGCAAGCAAGCTAAAGATCCAGTCACCAACTTTATCAACAAGACTGGGTGAGGAAGTAAAGAGTTATTCAGAAAGAAGTCTCATGTAAACACTCAGAGGAAGATAGTAGAGTCTTTCGGGAAGTTCATAGAATCTACCAGGCATACGCAGAATAAGGCTCGGCAAATCAAAAAATTCTCTCGGCAGTTCGTAGAGTTGTCTCGGCATCATAAAGCTAACTATCGGGTTCGTAGAGTCAATATAGTCAGTCACTATACGATTTTCATAAGACAGTCTACGAACTAAGCAGATTCAAAGAGCAACCTCTACATGAGCATTCAGAGTCAAGACAGCAATCCTCATGAAGATTATCAAGAAGGCTGTCATAAAGATGTCAAACAAAATGGACGAAGATCTATGAGTACATCTAAAGCATCCAATCCTAACAGAGATCACACAGTAGTTCAAACCTTCACTCTATAATTGCACTACAACCTACATCATAGGCAAGGTCGTAGAGTGGCAAAGCAAGCGCAGAAGTAAAACATTCAAGCAATCGTAGAATTAAGCCGAAGATGTTCAAACGCTACCAGACTTGAACGACTTTTAATATGCAGCAGAGAAAGTAACTGAAGTTCGCAGAGCAGTCCTCTATGATATAGCAGCACTAGCACCTAAAGATCATAGAGCAGTCCACTATGACATAGAAACCAAGCAAAACGAGCAAACCTGAAGTTCATAGAGCAGTCCTCTATGATAAAGCACCTGTAAAAGCTTAACCAGATGTTCAGGACAGCAAAAAAGCGCAGATAAGATCGTAGAGTCAGTACAGTCAACCAGTCTACGTTCTCCAAAGCAGTCCAAGTCAAGCAAGATCGTAGAACTATATAACAGAACCAGCAGATGACTCTACGATCAGAAGTAAAAGGCTACAACTAAATCGATCGTAGAGTATTTAAGTGACATCAATGATTGAAAATATCAAAGCACTTAAGCTAGTAATCCCAAAATAAGTGGTTGATTACTTCAGAAACATCTACATCAATATATCTAAAAGCCTCTGCTAAAGTAGAAGTCAAAAATGTCAGATTACTGACTTAAGCGTGTTGAGTGTCAGAGCAAAGACTTCAAGTATATCATGCATCAGGCTCAAGAAAACAAAAGACTGTGTCCAAACAGTCGTATTCTCTGAAAGACCTATCTCCACTATAAAGGTTGGTAAAAACCCAAGACTGACATGTCCCTTCCTAGATAAAAGAAGGTAACTCAAGTCAGAGTCAACAGAGCATTAAATACTCTGACTAAATGAATAAAATATTCATAAAGAAGTCAGCAACAAAACAGATTCCAACGGAAAGATTTGCAACGGGAAGATTTTTCAAAATCTACAAAAGAGCAAATCTGTAAAGAAAGAAGTGTGGAGAAAAAGTGAGAAGAACATACAACCTATCTGTTAAAAAGCTTCACCAAAAATACAAGAAGGTATGCCGAAATGCTGGCATATGAGCTAAGAGTCGAATGACCAAAGAAGCCAAGATCAAGAGTCATAATGAGATGAAGGCAAATCTAGAACAACAACTCTGTGATCAATCAAGAACACTCTGAGCTGAAATGATGAAGAACATACTGAGAGTGTTCGAAGGGACTGCTAAGCACAAAGCCTATTTAAAGAACCCAACAGTACATCAAAGGTGATCATGGGTCGCTGCTGAATACCAAAAGGAGAAGAACATCAACGACAAACATCAGCAGCATCCAGAGGTTGATCACAAGCAGCTACTAAGCATATGAAGATGAAGGAGATCAAAGTTCATCTTAGCAGCACAACTCAACCAACATACGACTCATGTTTGCTGAACTTGAGGAGGGTCAATGGACCCTTGCCTGAGTGGCTAAAAATAACTCATGTTTGTTGGACTTGAGGAGGGTCAAAGGATCCTTGCCTGAGTGGCTAAAAATGACTCAAGTCTGCTGGACTTAAGGAGGGTCAAAGGATCCTTGCCTGATGGGCTAAAAATAACTCAAGTTTGTTGGACTTGTAGAGCGCAAAGTGTCCTTGTCTTAGTGACTAAATTAGTGGATTTCCTACTTGTCGAAGTAGAAGAGTGGAGTGGGAGTTGTTCAATCTCCGAACCACTTAAAACTCTTGTGTCATTTACTTTACGTCTTTTACATTATGCTCAATAACTGTTATATCTGTTATTACCCATACTGTATATTAAAACACTGAATTGAGATCATGCATACATCTTGAAGGGGTTATTAAAGTATATTCCGTTGTGCTTGAATTAATTCTATTAAATCATAACTAATATACTTTTGTAATAAAAAAGAAAAAGTTTCAAAAAGGATCTATTCAACCCCCCCTTCTAGATCATTATTGTGTCCACGGGAACTAACAATTGGTATCAGAGCAGGTTCTCACGAACATGAAAAAACTTATGCTTTGAGTGGATCCATGACACAAATTTAGATTAGTTCTAAATCTTAGTATTGGGTATAAAGAAAAAATAAATATGAGCTCACAAGTTGAAAATTGTATGTGCAGGAAATCCAATGAACAAGTTACCTGAGGCTATCCATACTGGACCATGTGCTTAAAAAAAATCTTCATCAGGCATAATGAGCAAAGGACAATCAGTAGATCAAAAAATTGGAGGAAGAGCACAGATGCAGCAAGAGCTTCGAAATTTTCCATTCAAAAGGTATCTGTATCAAAAGTGTTTGAGAAGGTCTACGGATGATGATCTAGGATATTCACTACATCATCATACTCCACAACGACTGAATCCATGGACTTCTAAACTATGTGTGGCATGACTCTACTCAACAATCTGAACTATGAGGTTCATTCAAGCTTATCTAGGAATAAGGGATGTCAAAATCTACTATGTCCACATCACAAAGACTTTGCTAGATACATCAGTCAATGCAGCATTATGAAGAAAATAACGGTGATATTGGTGATAACCAGAAGGATTGCAAACCACTAAGAAACAACAAGATACATCATCAAAATCAGAATCACTGATTGTCAAGTGATTGACATCAGTGATGTAGTTAATTCCATCTCCTCTAATTACTATCACTATTAATCATAGAATAGAATTACATGACTAGTTGTTAAATTTACATTTCCTTATATCTCAAGAGTCCTATAAAGGAATCATTCTCCTCCTCAAAAGAAGAAGCAGAAGAAATACTAGTTAAGAGCTTAAAACGATTTTTCTCTCTATCTACATTCGTTTAAAAAAAAAGGAGCTCTTAAAGATATCTAAAAATACATTCGTTAAACCAAGTAATATTCTTTATTAAATAAATTACTTGTACTATTGTGTGGGCTAACCAATCAATTGATAAAGAATAGTCTTTAATAAAAATTAGTTTTGAGATTGAAAATTTAACTTTCACCTTGGATGAGAAAATCTCAAAAAGAATTAAGAGGTAGCTATGATTGCTATTTATCCTACCTTAATTTTCAAATCTTGCTATCAACTCATTCATTATTGATATGAGTTTTTGATGAATTGTAGAGTGTAGTCATATCTACTGTTGTACTCTGAAGGATCATAGTGACTGCTCAACTCTACGAGGCATCGAAACACAATACTTAGAACTGATAATCACTCCACTAAAATTCAAAAACTTAGTAAGTGATGAAAGTGCTCTTTCTAGAAGAAAAAAAAAGGTTTAAGAATCCTCAATAGTCTCATTCAATTTTATCCTCTCTCACACACACTCTCATAGAGCATAAAATTTCTGTCATCTAAAATCAACTATTATACACATTGTAAATCAATGGGATGAAAGACTTGGTTTTAAAAAGTACTAACCTTATAGGACCCAAATAATTGTGGGTACCATGTTAGAAACTTATTTAACCTGCAGATATCATGGCTGATCTATCCTCACTAAAGATCATTCAAAGGGAAACTTAAAATCCGCAATCTTCATCAACAATCGTCTGTCAAAATTGAAACGGGACGACTTTCTTCTAGAAGACCTGTACTTATCAATGTTGGCAGCTAAATCAATGAGGAATGCAAGAACGAGGTTCACATCAAGTGCAAGTCAACTCTACGATCGCAACATCAGTCAAGGAATCGTAAAGTAGTCAGTGCTAAGAAAAGTACTCTACGAACCAAAGGTGAATGTTCACTAGCAGACCATCTACCTCAAAGATGAAAGCATTGACCATAGGGGAGCAACTATCAGCTTAGTCTAGCAAATAGTGAAAAAGTTTTCAGAACCCATTAAATCTTCAATCCCAAATCGTAAAGTCTCTAAAAACTCTACGATTGATAACCAAGCCAGCCATATCGCTCTGAATCATAGAGTCACTATGATTAACATCCAGATCGTTGAGCATACTGACTCTACTATTGCACTCCATAAAAACATCCTTCCCATAAACTTATCTCAGCAAATTACCAGCCCACAGTTCATGTCATATAGTGATTGTCATTCCTTCTTCCATACCAAAACAATCTTTCCTCAGATAAAGCACCTCATAAACAAACCAAGCCCTAAGTTTCAAACTAAGAGGCATGCCATTTCTGAGCTTCTTTAACTCTGATAAAAGATTGAATGATATACTTCACCTGTATTCCTTCTGAGCTCAAGATGTTAAAGGAAAAGGAATTTACTCCAACCAAAGTCTACCTCCATCAAGTTATGTGGCACCTACTGTTTAAACAGGAGAAGAGAAATGAGCAAAGAAATCTCAAGTAAACCGTGTCATCAGAAATCACACAGTGACCAAAGTCATCTCTCAAAAAGGATGATCGTAGAGTGAAAAATAGGTCACTCTACGATCTGAACAAGTTAACTGTCAATCAGGGGAAGTGATGTTCACGCACTCCAAACACAAGTGGGTCAGGAGAACTGATGTGCATCAGTTATGAAAGATGCAGAAGTTAAGACCACTTTCTGCAAATGAGTGTTCGACACGTGTCCTCTGCAAAAATAAGAGGGAACTAATTTAAGTCAAAATTCAAACTGACGATTGTCCTTTCCCATCAGTTACCAGTACCAATTTCCCAAAACCGTGCAAATCCCATAAAACCCATCCTGTATCAAAACCATTGTTGTAACCCAAAACTCTTCAAACCCTAAACACAAAACAAACCCAGAAACTTTTGTTTGACCAAAAACCCATTTTTTTAAAAACTATTGATATGGAAAACTGTCAAGTTATTTCAAGCATCCAACTCGGCTTTGACAAGTTGAGTCCTCAGAAAAGAAATTCAAGGATATTCTTACAAGCGTACGGAAAGCCGAGTTTTCATAATGTTTGGAGGCAAACACCAAAGTCTACTCAGATATGGTGAAAGAGTTCTATCAGAACGCAGTAGTAAATGATGATGAGTTGATTACAAAGGTTAAAGGAGAAAAACTCAGGATATATGATACTGAAATCAATAAATGTCTGGGAATCACCATTAAAGATTCATCATCTCTCGAAAAAATAGATACAGATGAAGGTATGAGATTGATGGGGTATGTAAAGAATCCTCATCTCAAGGGAATGAAGAAAAAGGAGTTTCTAGAGGAGTTTGGGGCATTACCGAAGCCATATAAGGGCAAGCCTTCACACATAACTAACATTCTACCACCCAGATCCAATCGATTATAGGCATGCATGTATAATACATCCATCGAACACCCATTATCTACAAGAATTTGCCTCATATCCATGGTCCCCACCTGTGTTGTTATCACGAGTGCCTCATCATGTGGGAGGAAAATGTCAAGCCGATAGTCTTCATCCGAAAAAGTGATGGAATCGATTTTAAAATTCCTCTGTTGGCCTAAGACCTGTTGAACTGCACTGGCATAAGCTTTTCTTTTTTTGTTGGAAAGATCTATCACCAGTCCTCCGAAGATAACATCCACCACCCCTCTCGATGCCGAAACGGGAGGAAGATGGGTGATTCTGTCAAGTGTGGATCTCCTGGGTCACTCAGTAGTGTAGCAGTATAAATTCCCCTTTTGAATCTTTTCTTCAAGGAAATGTTACAGTTGATAGAAATTTTCTATGGCATAGCCCGGAGCCTCATGATAAGTATAATACACGTCGTTGTTCTTCTGTCTAGCGAACACTTAGATTTTTTAAGGTCTCCGAAAATATAGTTGGTCTTTAATCTCGCTCACTATTTTGGCTCTGCTTGCTGTCAAGAAGGTGTAACCCTCGTTTTTCCTTTTCTTGGGATCCTCACTATAAGACCGATCTGCCTTTGGATCTCTTCATTTGTCACCAGTTTTATTGAAATCCTTCTTCGTTTAGTCACTTCTGCCAGGATCCCTTTTATCGGTGTTGTCGCCACTAGGATCCCTTTTCTGATGACTATTGTCATCATATCTCGAAGGGCCCTTAAGCTTGGCCAGAGCCTCTTCGATTTTAATGAATTTATCTATGCTCTCGTAGGCTTCAACTAGAGACCAGGGAGCTTTCAAGATGATCTCCTCTATGAGGCGGCTAGACATTTCTATGTGTAAACCCATCGTGATAAATTGCACTGCCTACACCGAATCCAAGACGAGGATCTTGGCTACCGCTTCTCTGAACCTCTTCATGAACTGCTGAAGAGATTCACTAGACTTCTACCGCACCTGTTGCAACGCCCCAAAATTCTCGTACTATTTATAACGAACTTTGTGCACTATCTTCGATAACATCTACCAATAAAACTAGTGATTTAACTAGTCTATTACAGATAATTCTTTAAAAAATTTCTTTAGTTTAATCCCTGCATCGTAACTTAGTCTCGATCTCATCATTTTTACAAGTATCAACTTGTAGATCATCTGTATACACAGTTAACACCATATATACCGGTTAATTTTTAACCTTAAGATTTAGACATTATATACTTCAATATATCTAAGGTTCACAGCATTAACAATAGAATTGTTCTTGGAATAGAAGAATCTTGCAATAAATGATTGTATCTTTATCAGCTGCAACATTCATTTTCTTACAGAACTCCCTGTAGACACCCAAATTTTGCACTTTTGTACAAACCCTGACATAAGGGCAAAATCATCACTTTACTCGACATGCGAAAAGGAAGTTGGACCCCAACACGAAGCCACCCCAACGACTTACGATCAAAGCCGCCACAACGAACAACGAGCATCAGGTTACATCAAGCAAGCCAAACAGCTGATCCAGAAGAACCTGATTTGATCACAAAAGACGACTAATGGCCATTATGCTTACGATAGTCGGGGACTCGCTCCCCGGTGAGTGAGCGGCTGCCCAGGTAACAGCCTTCCAAAATAACACAGCGGAAAAAGATGATTTAAGAATGCGTGACACGAAAATCGAGAAAAGCAAGCTGGGCAGTCGCAGATGCACCTGCACCTGCGGCCACCGACAACTGGGCTTTTTCGTGGCTCGAGGAGACAACACGGCAGCCAAGGATTCGGCGCGGGTGAACACAGCAGGCAGCCTCAGATGCATCTGCGGCCAACCGCAGATGCACCTGCGGCTGCCCTCAGTCACCTATACATCGCCATTTTGGATCTGCAAAAGGAAATGAAGCAAAAATTTCTTAAGTTTTAGAGAGAGAGAGTCGCGAGACTAGAGAGAGAAAGGCTCGGGTGGAGTGAGAGTTAGTGAGAAATTGCTCCAATAATTAATTGTTCTTGTGTTTTTGCTCGAGTAGTGAAATATAAAGCGTTTGTTAGCGTATTGCAAGGAGAAAAATGATGTTTTTCTTTAAATTTAGCTTATGTTATTGTTATAATCTTTGGTTGTTGAGTTGTTTTGGATATAATATTGTGGTATATTATTGAGGATCCGTAGATTAGGGATTATTAGTGAGGGTTCTGTTGGAACGTAATTTCCTCCTAATGTCCCGAGGACATCCGTACGGTGATATGTAGTTCATTGTGTTGGGCTTGTTGTTTTTGATTCGTGTAGTATAATAACAAGTCTAGTATTGTTAAGCTTGCTTTGGTACGGTCGTGCAGTAATTTGGGTGATTGTGAGCCTAGGAATGAAATCCTCGTGATCAAACTCCGAAGATGGACAAATTTTGGTGTATGTAATCATTGCAAGGGTCCATTTTGTACTTATGTAAATATTGGGCCTTAAAGCGATATCGAACCGTGATCGGGTTTAAGGTCCCATAATAGTAAAATATGCGATTGTGGGTGTCTGGGGATATTTAGACGGCTCACATGCCCATGGATAGCCCCGACACGGTTTTAAATGCTTATTTTGATTTGCGACATGAAAAAACAGTTTTCCAAAGTAAGGCAAACGACCATGATTTTAAAAAGTAATCAAATTAGGATATTAGAATCACAAGGTTAAAAATTGAGGTTTTTAGCAAACGTCGGTCCCTGTTTGGCGAAATGGCTACAAGCGGTTTTGAAATATCAAAAAAATGATTTCATAAAAAATAGACAAACGTTTTCATTAAACTTTCGTGCATAGGGTTAAAGAGCTCCTAGAAGTTGCCTTCATTTTTTATTTGACTTTACTGTTAAAAGACAATGTATAGTCTCGATTCCTATTTGACAAAAGTTTAAGAACTCTTGTTTTCTGAAAACGACACCTAATAAAAACCCCATCATTTTCAAACTTAAAATCAATGTTTATTAGAAAACAAAGCCTTGTCATTGGGTCAAAAGACGTTTCAAAACACTCACTAAATAAAGCACGTCTTCTACAGAAAAAATCCAAACGGGTTTTCTCATCACAACAAACATTTTGGCGCGCACACACACATACACACACACACACACGTTTTAGGATTTTAAAAGGATAGAAAAACATCAAGATTGCGGTAACCATGTTTTCACGGAAGTCGGGGGATGCCTAACACCTTCCCCTCGCTTAAGCAAGCCCCCGAACTCTATGAATCTCGGTTCGCAGACCAATTAATTCGGAGTCACATATGAGCCAGCAATTACGAAAATAAAATTCGGATGAGTTGGTACATCCATTTCAAATATACCAACTGGCGGCTCTGGTCAATTGGCTCATCATAAAACCAACCTTTCAAAACCACGTCGACACTCAAGCCGGCCCTTTTCAAAAATCACATCTTAAATCCAAAGGGCTAAAATTGGAAAGGGAATAATTATTATAAAACGAAACAACTTTCCCGGCATCGACACTCCCCATATTATTCAATACCTTCACTTAGATATATATTTTTATAGATATATCTCTTCATATCGAGATTTTCTATTTACCTGAAATTCATAATATTAATAGCACACTTGTACTTGGAACGGAAGAACCTTGTGATGAATTTCGTTTCCTCATTGGTGCTAGATGTCTGTTCTTACAGCACTCACAATGTTATTCAATATCCTCATTCAAATATATAGTTCTTTATCAACATTATTTTAATGTTTAACAATTCTAAGTTATATCAAATTTAAAGGCATAATACTCTTTGATGATAATATGATGATATCATTAAATAATATTCGGCTATATGATTTACTTGTTCGTATTACAAAAGTCGTAATGACTTAATTCATAAATAAATAAATAATCTAGTCTACACATTC
Source organism: Hedera helix (assembly GCA_947179155.2). NCBI lineage: Eukaryota > Viridiplantae > Streptophyta > Magnoliopsida > Apiales > Araliaceae > Hedera > Hedera helix. Next base: position 7,900,608 of record OX359285.1, on the reverse strand, counting down.
CTCTTTTTGTCCATGATTTTCTTTATCATTCTTCTTAACTGCAAATAAGTTTTATTCTCAAGAATGAGTACAACGGCTCAGCAAGTCTGACAAATAACACATGCACAGTTTATGCTTTCATATAAACTTTAGCATCCTTTGACTTTATCATATATCTCAGTTACTAAACATAACTTTAATAATCATGTTAAAACAACAATACATAATTCATACATAGTCAAATATACTTCATAACTCACATAACATTTCACTTATAACCACATGAAATTTTAAATCTCATTTATCATTTAATAGTTTAAAAGACATGTATTTGTATAGAACAATCACTACACAACTACCATATAATCAATTTAAGCAAGGGTTAGAACTTGCCTTGATTCGCTTTATCGTTTACTCTAAGTTTTACGTCTTTTGTACGGCCTACTTTCATAATTCAGTCTACCAATTAGTCCCTAATGGACCTCATATATTGGTGTAATACACTTAAGTGTTCATTTTATACAAAATGTAAATTATTTTTGCAAGAAAAATCGACCTAACCCGACCAGGATCTGACCCAACTTAACCCGGCCCGATTTGGACAACCATAAAAATCTTGGACAACAGTTTTAGGCGGAGCTTCACCCTCCCCTGAGTGCAGGTGCGCTTGGCCAAATTTCATAAAACAAGAATTTGGACTGCACAGCCCTTTTTCACTAAAACTATCATAACTTCTTTGTTTATTAACATATTTGGATAATTCTTGAGTCCATTCTCATCAAAATTTTCCTCTCTACGACTTTTCTTTATATTTGAATCCAAATTTCAACCACAATGAGTTGTAAAATGGTAATCAAAGTCAGAATGAAAATTAGGTTCATTTTTCTTTGATATGATTAGCAAAACATGATACCTCAAGCATTAATTTGCTAAGATAATATATTCTATCACTCAATAACACTTGCTAGCATAAAAATAACAAAATCATAAACCTGCTTATGTACGATTTTATGACTTTTACTCAAGAACAAAATTTTGAACATCGTAACAACTAGGGTTTTGATGTTCTCTGCTCTATACTTGTTTTGAGTTGAACATGATAACCACTAAGGATGATCATAATTTAACACTGTTTAAGCATCATAATTACTAGTAATATGCACTTTCTAACCATAAACATGAATAGAAATCGACATAATAACGACTAGGGTTTTACTTCTCGGAGTGCAAGCTTTGACAAAATTGTGCAATGCTTTGATCTACAACTTCAAGACTACTCTTTTAATATTTTCTCTAAAACTTTCTTTTCTCTCAATTTGCTTATGAAATTGTGAAGAATAATGAAGGATGAAGGGTCCTATTTATAGGTTTGGCAAGGTTAGAGCATAACGGACATAAAGACACAAAAGATCTAACCAAAGGGAGGGAGCTTCCTCCCTCCTTCTTTGCTTTGGTCGGCCCCCTCCGCCTTTCCCCATGCCATAAGTGCTTTTCGCAAGTAAATAGATATTAAAGAATTGCAATTAGTGCTCTTTAAACATCTCTCACAATCTTTGACAAGGTTTAACTACTAATCCTTACTCAAGGAGTTAATTGGTGATTAAAAACCCTCAATAGTCATACTTGGCTAACAAAAGGCCACATCTCACCCCTCTTCACAAATTAACCAATTCAAGGAAGCAAAACTCAAATTGGCTTCTAACTCTTTAAAGCAGAAATGATACTTACATTATATGTAAGTATTATAACTTTTCAAAATGGTCAATGTGCCCTCAAATTCTCTACAAATGTAACCAAACTAGGATGACGTAACTTGGTTAGCTTACAATTTAATTCCTTTATTTCAACTAATTATCACATAATTTAGTTCATTTTCAACCAAACCAGTTAGTCATCTAATTCAACCTTAACCAAACTAGTTCGATTTTAACTAGCAGTAATCGTTGACTTTTATTATTCATTGGTTAACTTTTCTTACTTATAATATATCATTTTCGTATTATTGTCGTAAGATTTTCTTACTCGTATAATATTTCATATTATACACGTATTTATGAATAGTAATTTATAGGTTTTTTAACCCTTAGGATTCAACCATTAGGTTTTAAGTTTTCTAACTCTTAGAGATTTTCAACCCTTAAGCTTTAGGTTTTCTTAAACCCTAAATTTAGGTTTTTTTCAAAAATAACTTTTTGATTTTAACAAGTGTTAAAGTTTAATACTTGTACCAAAACACAAAATCCTACACATTGAAAATCACATAGTAAATAGTTTACGTTAAAAGTTTAACCTCTAGTCGTATACGATCGTATCTACGAGCCATACTTATTCTTAACATAATGCATACCTGAACAATCTTTCCTTAGGTATTTCACAAAAATCAGGTTTTAATTCTTAATCTTTAATTTAACATTTTAAGATCGTATTTAGTATTTAAGATAGCTCAACGTATACTCGAGCAATCTTTCTTAGGTGTCAGTTTTACACAAAACTAGGTTTTAAATTGACAACCTTTATATAGATCTTTTTAGATAATTTTTACTAGCTTTAAAATATTTGAAATATTACATTCAACCCAACTTACAAGAATTTTGTCCTCGAAATTACTATACAACTATCTCCAATCATTTAATATCATATTTATAAGTTTTATAAATATTCAGTATATTACATTATTTCCTCCTTATAAGAATTTTGTCTTCGAAATTACAGTATAATTATTTTCTCAATTACTTTTCACTTCATATGAATTTTCCACAATTCATATTTTGTATAAGAATTCAAATATGAATTCATCTATCCCTTACTTTCCTCCTGTATCATGGGAATTCATCATGATACTAACATGTGACGCCCCTAAATTCGGGTCCCTTGAACCATGGGTTCAGTGCTCACAATATTATTCTACCATTCAATCCCAACCACTCATTTCTAAATAAAATAACTTAATTTATAATATTACATAACTATCCCAGGTTTACAGACCTTTATATATTATAAAACATTTACAAACTGACATATTACAAAAATAAGTTATTACATGCACAGTAGTTCTATAACTATACAACTATTGCTTGCTGGCCTTTTCCTTTCCTTTATCTGTCTTTGACCCCTCTGTCTGTTCGGACTTAGCTGAAATATCATGTAAAAGCAAGAATGAACATAAAATAGCTCAACAAGTACATAAATAAGTAATGACATGATATCTCAGAATAATGAAAAAGAATTTGTTACAATAGAATTGAACCATTAAAGGGTTTCATTAAGAACTTAAGAATATAACATAATTCATTGCATGATTAACTTGAAACATGAAACTTTGTTAACTGTACGATCATAAGACTAAGAACTCGTTAAGAACAATACTAAGTATAAAGACTGATACTGCCCGGATCAGTCATAAGACTGCATTTTATTACAGATGTGTACCCTAAGTGATCAGCCTATCGTACTTTTATATTATGCACAATATAAACATCTAACAACGCAACCACGTCATGGGATTTATTTTCCCCTTTTTATCACGGTTGTTCTGTTACAGCATTCCATAGATTCCGTACCACAAAAATATGGATTGGAAAACATAACAATGAATATCTGAATTCAACATGAACTATCACATATGTCTAGCCAAATCAAGATTAGCATCGAATTTTCTCAAAAACCGTTCAATAATAAATGAACTTCAAAATGATTTATAAAAATGCATAACATATATCACTGCTCAAAGAACTACAAAACAGAGTTCGAATAGAACACTTGCCTTTGTCCTCGTTTACGTCTATCGATATTATCTTATCATGTTTATGTCCTACATGACCATAATATTGGTTCATACATTAGTTATATACATTTGTATACTATACCTTGCCATAGAAACTACCATATACCTTTACATAAACCTTAACACATAATGCATCGTTCATTCATATCTTAATACATGCCACATTGTTCATTTTTATCAATTTATAGCTTATAACACATGTCCCTATCATATAATATTAAAACATTTCATTCTTGATTAAAATAAAATCAAAATCAAAAACCAAGACATCTCGCCCCGACGAGATGTTTTACACCACACATCTTGCTGGCTGCGAAATGTTTGCAGTTAAACCTCACCCCGGTGCCGAATGGTCTTGACGACAACGAAGTCTCCTCTATTGCACTGCGCCACAGTGCAGTGTTTAGTTTAAAACTTCTCGCCTGGTGCAGTGTTGCAAATTTTGGAAAAAAAAATATTTCCAATTTCCATGCTATTTTTTGCCCCTTTTTACAAAACTTGATCACAACATATGATTTAGCACATATAACATGTACATGACTTGCATAGGCCTCCAAAAATATTAAAAGTTTTCAAACGACTTTATTTTTCCAAAAACTTCATTTTAGGTGCCGGCAAATGTTTTTAAACATTTAAAATTTACATTTATTGTCATAAACACCCAATAACTACCAAATCGACACGAACATGTGTATTTACATAAAATTTAGTTATTTAGCTTTATTTTACATTCCATTACACAACATGGCCAAAAATCTTATTTTGGTAGAATTTTGTCAACTCTGCAAAATTTACCCTTAACTCATACTTGAGTTATTAAACTATATACACCATATACACCAACACAAGCTTATTTACTCACTTAGTATTATCACATAACATCTATATACACCTTCTCAAGCATGTTACAGATTATGATTTGGTTTACAAGAAAAATATAGCCTAATATTCTATTTTCCTACACAAGTCATGCTCTTCAACCATTAACGAACTTATTATGCTATCTAGCAAGAAATTATACATGTTTCTAACATGATCATCCCTTCAATCTAGGGTTTCACCATATCTAACAACATTTAACACATGATCTTCATCAAATCATGATTTCTAGCCATGATTATAAGCATGCATATACCTACCATCTTTGTAATACAACTTATAAGCTTAGGGTTTCTTCATAAACCATTCAAGTAGCACATAACTCATATAAATCCTTCTTTTAATCACAAAAAATATGCATGTCTACACATAATCTTTCATTTAAACACATAAATGAAAAGTTTTGAGCAAGAACTCTTTTAAACCTTCTTTGTACTCTTCTCCTTCTTGTTATGAAGCTTATAAGAGTTGGACGATCCACTTTGATGGCTAGCTTCACTTCTCTTGAACACTTTCTATGAGATTTCTCAAGCTTCTAGCAAAACCCTAGCTCTCCTCTTCTTTTTCTCTACAACTCTCATAACTTAACAACTTGGAGATAAAAAGAAGATGAACTATGTAATGCAATCTTATACTTAGAAAATATATACATACATAATTTGTATGTATTCTCCAACAACTAACCATGCGTAGTTAACTTGACCATTGCTTAATTAGGATCATTCAAGACAATTCTCATAGGCATTTGATGGCATTATGGACATTACACACTAAAAAAAGATTTCAAGGTCATTCTTTAAGTTGCCAAGGGTACTTTAGTCAATAGCCAAAAAATCTAGAAAATTTAATTCCAATAAAATCATAACTTTCTTATTTTTGATCCATTTCAAGTCATTTTCAATCCAAATTTGTCTTCTTAAACTTAAATTTTATTCTACAATCAAATAATACATGAATAACTTATCCCAAAACACTTGTCACACTTCAAAAATTTAATTCTAATATTTATTTATAATATTTACAACATTAACAAATTCTATATCATTATATCATTCCCTCCTTATAAGGATTTCGTCTCCGGAATCACTATTATAAGGTTACACAAACATATTCAAATAATTCTTTTTATTTTCTCTTCTAGCTCCCACATTGCTTCCTCAACATTGTGGTTTCTCCAAACTACCTTTACAAAAGATATTACTTTATTCCTTAAAATTTTCTCTTTCCTGTCAATAATTTGAACAGGAGTTTCCTTGTACATTAAATCCTTTTTGATCTGGAAAGGTTCATATTCGATCACATGCCTGTAGTCTGACTTATATGGCCTCAATACCGATACATGAAATACATTATGTATATGCTCTAACTTTGGAGATAATGTCACAGTGTAGGCTACCTCTCCTATCCTCTTCAGCACTTTAAATGGTCCAATGAATCTTGGACTCGGCTTTTCTTTCTTCCCAAATCTTATCTTCCCTTTCCAGGGAGATACTTTCAAAAATACATACGACCTTACTTCAAAGTCTCTCTTCTGCCGATGCAAGTCTGCATATTTCTTCCGCCTGTCTTGTGTTGCCATGAGTCTTGATCTTATCACTTCGACAATTTTTGCAGTCTGTTATTTTAGGTCCCAATAACTTATGTCCTCCTACCTCATCCCAACCAAGAGGTGTTCTGCACTTTCTTCCATATAAGGCTTCATAAGGCGGCATACCAATACTCATATGATAACTATTGTTATACGCGAATTCAACTAACGGTAAATGGTCATCCCAATTACCCTTGAAATTTATTATGCATGTCCTCAGCATATTTTCTAACGTTTGAATCGTTCGTTCACTCTGTCCATTTGTTTAAGGATGATACGTTGTACACAACCTCAACTGCGTACCCATACACTCCTGGAAACTCTTCCAAAAATTTAACGTGAATTGCGGATCTCGATTTGAAACAATCGATACCGGAACTCCATGTCTAGACACAATCTCCTTCACATAAAGCTTTGTTAGTTGATCCAAGTTGAATTCGATCTTAATCGACAAAAAGTGTGCAGACTTTGTTAGTTGATCCACTATCACCCATATTGCATCATAACATTTATGCCCAGTTAGAAGTCCCACTACAAAATCCATTGTAATGTGCTCCTATTTCTATTCTGGAATCTCTAAGGATTGTAATAGCCCACTAGGTCTCTGATGATCTGCCTTAATTCTTTGACAAGTCAAGCATTTACTAACGCATTCTGCCACACCTTTCTTCATGTTGGACCACCAAAAGTGTTGACGAAGATCTTGATACATCTTCTTTCTATCCGGATGAATCAAATATCTTGAACTATGTGCTTCCTGTAAAATTTCTTCTTTCAAATAGCATATCATCGGCACCCATGCTCTTCCTTCAAATCTGAGTAATCCACTATCATCTATTTTGAATTTTATCTCTTGCCCTTCGAACATGCGCTTTCTGATTTGACTGCATTCTTGATCCTGAATCTGAGCTTCCTTCACCTTATTTAATAACGTTGGATGAGCTTCTACGACATATAGTTTCTCTTTCGATTCCATTGGATACAATACTTCTATTTCCATTCTTTTCATTTCTTTAATTAGTTCTTCCTGAGCAGTCATCATTTGTAATATTTCCCGACCCTTCCTACTTAAGGCGTCGGCCACAACATTAGCTTTTCCTGGATGGTATAGAATCTCACAATCATAATCTTTAATTAATTCTAACCGCTTCCTCTGTCTCATGTTCAAATCCTTCTGAGTGAAAATATATTTCAGACTCTTGCGATCTGTGTATATTTCACACATCTCTTCATACAGATAATGTCTTCGTATCTTCAAAGCAAAAACTACTACTGTCAACTCAAAGTCCTGGGTAAGATACCCTTTCTCATAGTCCTTTAGCTACCTTGACGCGTATGATATGACCTTACCGTTCTGCATCAACACACAACCAAGTCCCTTATGCAATGCGTCACTGTACACTACAAATCCCCATGTATCATCAGATAATGATAACAAAGGTGATTCACTTAACCTCTTCATGAGATCCATAAAACTCTCTTCACACTTATCCGACCACATAAACTTCACAGCTTTCCTCGTCAAATTCGCCAAAAGTTCCGATAACCTTGAAATCTTTGATGAATCTTCTGTAATACCTTGTTAAACCAAGAAAATTTCGCACCTTTATAGGTGACTTCGGTTGTTCCCAATTTATTATTGCATCTACCTTTGCTAGATCTACTGATATCCCTTCCTGATCAATCACATGCCCTAAAAATTGCACCCTCTCCAGCCAAAATTCACATTTCAAAAATTTCGCATATAGCTTTGCTTCCCTTAACTTTTCCAGCACTATTCTCAAATGTTCAGTATGATCCTCCTGAGTCTTTGAATAAATTAAAATATCGACGATGAATACTGTGACGTCCCCAAATCTGGGCCCACACAGCCCAAACTTGAGTCGTCAAAAGACTACAACAAAATTATTACAACAAAGCACAACGTACAACAATACAGTGTATAATAATACACAACTAAGTCTTCACTATTATTGCCACACTATTTTACAAAACGTGAAGACTATGATAACTATTCCTCGGACCCTCACTCCATTCCCCGGCTAGACCCTGTTATGTTTTCATCTCCTGTTGAAAAACAATGGAACAAAAGAAAGGGTGAGCTCAAATAGCCCAGTAAAGAATATCATGACTAAGATAATGACAAATAAATTATCATTAGTCTTCAACAGTTGAGTTCTTGATAGAATACAATAGACTACAAGGTTTATATCAAAAACTGCAGTTAAATTCTTAAACAACGTTCAGATCAATAATAGCAGCGGAATGAGTAATCTATTAGAAGAATAATGCAGACTATAATGTCCACTCGGTTCTCTTTTTAGGAAAAACATCATCAACTTTTATCATCTGAAATATCATTAGTCAAGATAATACAAATTCACAGTTCCTGATCATAATCATGCAGATCAACAGTTCATCTTTGCACTACGGGCCAAAGACATTCAATATAACACCAACGGTCATGATTATACCAGATTCAGCCTTTGGTCATAATCATACCAAACAACAATTCATCTTTGCACTACGGGCCAAAGAGAACATTCACCACGTGCCATAAAAGACACCGAACAGATGTATCGCCTTTAACCTATTATATCGCCTTTAACCTATCATCTGTTCAACAAATATATCACATCTGTGCCCCCGGCCACAGATATTCACAACAGCTTGATTTTTGGATGATTAGAATGATATAAATGATGAACAGAAGAAATAGGATAACAATAAGTATCGGAAGTTTACTTTGTACAGATTCAAATAATGTCCAAATTGTCAACATGATGTGGAGTGAAATTTAAAAATAATATTCAAGATCCACAGTTCAGAATAACGGTTACAATTCAATAGAAAGGTTCACGTAAATAGGAAGGTTCAGTTGAAATAATGAAGTTCAACTATTATGGAACATATAATATTTTCAGGAATTATAGAAGCAATAGTTCCATAATAAATTTCGATTTAGGAGTATGAAAGAAAATAATATCCCTTACCGTAGCAGGTTTGATTAACAAAAGGTGAAGGAAATTAATACAAAGGGTTATTCACCAACAGGCGGCAATCCACTCCGTAAGGTTATTCCCACAATTTAATAGAATTTGAGTACAAAGAGTTATTCACCAAACAGGCGGCAATCCGCTCCGTAAGGTTATTCCCACAATTTAATAGAATTTGAGTACAAAGAGTTATTCACCAAACAGGCGGCAATCCGCTCCGTAAGGTTATTCTCAGAGATTAATAATGAATGAATACGAAAGGTTATTCACCAACAGGCGGCAATCCGCTCCGTAAGGTTATTCCCACAATTTAATAGAATTTGAGTACAAAGAGTTATTCACCAAACAGGCGGCAATCCGCTCCGTAAGGTTATTCTCAGAGATTAATAATGAATGAATACGAAAGGTTATTCACCAACAGGCGGCAATCCGCTCCGTAAGGTTATTCCCACAATTTAATACATGGAAATAAAAGGCACGTCTTATGAGTAAGGAAGAAACAATATTATTATCGAGAATCAAATAATGATAATCCCTTACCATAGTATGTTTGAATAATTGAAGATGAAAAAGATGGTATCCCTTACCTCAACACGTGACTGGATATTGATTTAAATGAGGTTGATTAACTTGAACAGTACACGTATACTTATAGATCTTCACAAATACTCAAGATGACTTAAGCACACTTAGAGAGAACTTTCACAAGAAGTATTTAGAGAGAGAAAGAAAGAACAAGTAAGGAAGTTTATGAAAAATCCTTAAGTTAAGGCTTCTATTTATAGCCAAAAATCTTATCATTCATCTAATCAAAACCATTCATTTAAAGATCATCTTTTAATCTACACCATCCATTTCAAATATTATATTATCTTTAATCTACACCATTCATTTCATATCACCTAATAATCACCTAACTTTATATTATAAATAAATCAATTTAATTGTTCAACAATAATTCACACTTTAATCTACACCATTCATTTCATATCACCTAATAATCACCTAACTTTATATTATAAACAAATCAATTCAATTATTCAACAATAATTCACACTTTAATCTACACCATTCATTTCATATCACCTAATAATCACCTAACTATATAGTATAAACAAATAACTTTATCAATTCAATTATTATGACTAATTGTTATAAATACAGTATAGTTAGCTCTTAGATATCAAGTCAATAAATTAATGAAATACAACTGTTTAAATAACATCATAATAGAGATAACAATAATGTAAAATAAAGCATACGTTACTGTGTAATGACAATTATTGATTCAATAATGTGAATTACTGTGCATATGTTACTGTGACAATTATTAGGTTCAATAATTTTAAAAACAGTGCAACAACAATTATTGACTCAATGATATAAAATACAGTGTAATGACAATTATTAAATCAATAATGCAAAATACTGTGTAACAACAATTATTGAATTGATAATATAAAATATTATGCAGTGACAATTATCGATGAAATAATGCGTAACAGTTACGGTGTCAATTATCAGACCAATAATATGAGACACTATGCAATACCGTGTGTTACTGTAGAGTACCGAGTGCTACAGAAAATACCATAAACTACCGCATGCTACTATTCTTTTATCACCGGTATTTTAACTGTTCCGTTGACTATTTTTATTTAAAAAAGTTATTTCTGTCGTTTTCTATATCCGACAAATATTCCGTTGTGGGGTCCACCAATAATTTGTTATTTCGGCGCCGTCGGACCAAACGAATATTCCCCGACCAAACGAATATTCCCCGACAAAGCGAATATTGTCCGACAAAATAAAATTTGCACATAACATCCTTAACTTTTAACTTTATCGATTTAACCACTTACTGTTTCAAAAAAATATATATATGGAGAAAAATTAAATTTTGTATTTCATAAAATTCGGGGTCTTACAACCTCCCCTCCTTATGAAATTTCGTCCCCGAAATTGACGTACCTGACATATCGAAGAGGTAAGGATACTTAGATTTCATCTCAGATTCTAGCTCCCAGGTCATTTCCTCAGTATCTTGGTTCCTCCATAAAACCTTAACTTGAGGTATAACCTTTGAGCGTAGGATCTGCTCCTTCTTATCCAGGATCTTAACAGGTACCTCCTCGTATGTTAAATCCTCTGCTATAACGTCTGGTTCTAACTCAATGACGTGGTTTGGGTCCTTCACATATTTACGTAACATAGATATGTGAAAAACGTTATGGATGCGAGACATACTTGGTGGTAGGGCTAGTCTGTAGGCTACGGTTCCTATTCGATCGAGGATTTCAAATGGGCCAATAAATCGAGGGTTGAGCTTTCCTCTTTTTCCGAATCTCGTAACCCCTTTCCATGGAGAAACACGTAAGAATACATGATCTCCGACTTTAAAACTTTCGTCTCTCCGATGAAGATCAGCATAACTCTTTTTGTCGTTCTTGTGCGGTCTGTATTCGTTGTCGGATCTTTTGGATCTTTTCGGTCGTCAAGCGTACTAACTCGGGTCCCAACAATTTTGCTTCTCCTACCTCATTCCAACATATTGGAGAGCGACACTTCCTTCCATACAAAGCCTCGAATGGAGCCATGCCTATGCTTGCTTAGTAACTGTTGTTGTAAGAAAATTCCACCAATGGCAAGTACTTATCCCAACTTCCTTTGAAGTCTAATACACAAAGTCTCAAAAGATCTTCAAGGGTCTGGATCGTCCTTTCCGATTGTCCGTCCGTTTGAGGATGGTATGCAGAACTAAAACGTAGTTCAGTGCCCATAGCTTTTTGTAGACTGATCCAAAAGCGTGAAGTGAATCTAGGATCTCGATCAGAAACTATGGAAACTGGCATGCCATGCAATCTCACGATCTCATTTATGTACATACCGGCAAGACGTTCAAGTGAAAAGTTTTCTCGTATAGGCAAGAAATGAGCAGATTTGGTCAATCTATCTACGATCACCCAAATTGCATCTAAGCCTTGAGAAACTTTTGGAAGACCCGTCACGAAGTCCATATTGATGTGTTCCCACTTCCATTCGGGAACTTCAAGTGATTGTAATGGACCTTTAGGAACTTGATGCTCTGCCTTGACACGTTGACAAGTTAGGCACCTTGAGATAAACTCCGCAATCTCTCTTTTCATATTGTTCCACCAAAATGTATGTCGAAGATCTCGATACATCTTGGTACCTCCTGGGTGGATTGCAAACGGCGTGTTGTGTGCCTCCATCATGATTTTATGCTTTAATTCAGGATCGTTAGGAACACAGAGTCGAGAGTTGACTCGAAGTATTCCTTTCTCGTCGATTCTTGCTTCGGGAATGGCACCTTCTTGTACTTTCTTTATCATGTTTATCAGTTCCGGATCGGTAGCTTAAGCAGCTTTAATTTTATCGATTAAAGTTGGTTCTACTCGCACGTGAGCAATCTTCGAGTGGGTCCCTGGTGTCTTTAGCTCTATCTCCATCTTTTGCAAGTCGTACAAAATACACTTTTGTGTTGTCAGCAGTGCACTTGTACTTGCATAAGATTTTCTGCTCAAAGCGTCAGCTACAACGTTCGCCTTTCCCGGGTGATACTGGATTGTGTGGTCATAATCCTTTAACAGCTCAAGCCAACGTCGTTGTCGCATGTTGAGTTCCTTCTGGGTGAAGAAATACTTGAGACTTTTATGATCCGTATAGATATCCACTTTTTCTCCGTACAAGTAGTGTCTCCAGATCTTCAACGCGAAAACGACTGCTGCCAACTCTAGATCATGAGTAGGATAATTTTTCTCATAATCTTTGAGTTGTCGAGAGGCGTAGGCTATAACCTTTCCATGTTGCATAAGGACACAGCCTAGACCTTTGCCAGAAGCATCGCTGTAGATAACAAATTCTCCTGATCCTGATGGTATGGTCAGAACAGGAGCTGAAACCAGTCTCTTCTTGAGTTCTTGGAAACTTTTCTCGCATTCCTCGCTCCATATGAATTTTGTGCTTTTCCGAGTAAGCTGCGTTAATGGAGTGGCGATTCGAGAAAATCCTTCTACGAATCTCCGATAATAACCAGCTAGACCCAGAAAACTTCGGACTTCGGTTACTGTTTTGGGTTGTTCCCAATTTAGTACCGTTTTAATCTTCGCAGGATCGACTGATATTCCTTGACTAGAAATCACATGCCCAAGAAACGCGACCTCCTCAAGCCAGAACTCACATTTCTTCAACTTGGCATATAATTTGTTTTCACGGAGCTTTTGTAGTATCAATCTTAGGTGTTGTTCATGATCCTCGCGACTCTTGGAGTATATGAGGATGTCATCAATAAAGACAACCACAAAATGATCCAAATGTTCCTTGAATATCCGGTTCGTCATGTCCATGAAAGCTGCAGGAGCATTAGTTAGTCCAAAAGGCATGACTAAGAACTCATAATGCCCATAACGAGTTCTGAAAGCAGTCTTTGGAATGTCCTCAGCTTTAACCTTTAACTGATGATATCCAGAACGGAGATCAATCTTTGAGAAATGTTGAGCGCCTTGCAATTGATCAAACATGTCATCAATCCGAGGTAACGGGTACCTGTTCTTGATGGTGACATGGTTCAATTCTCGGTAGTCAATGCACAATCTCATACTCCCGTCTTTCTTCTTCACAAATAGAACAGGAGCACCCCAAGGTGATGCACTCGGACGAATGAAACCGGTATCCAACAATTCCTGTAGTTGGACTTTTAACTCTTGAAGTTCAATGGGAGCCATTCGGTAGGGAGCTTTGGAAATGGGCTTGGTACCGGGTTCAAGATCAATTTAAAAATCAATTTCACGGTTTGGGGGTAAGCCAGGAAGTTCTTCAGGAAAAACGTCAGGAAACTCATTAACAATGGGAATATCATTTAAGTTTGACGTATTTTTGTTCAAATCAGTGACATGAGCTAAAAAGGCTTGACATCCGTTTTTCAATAAACGAATGGCTTTATGGCTAGAAATAACAGTTATAGATTTCAATGGTTTAGTTGCTTGAATTTGCATGACAGGTTGATTAGGAATATGAAAACTAATAATCTTATGAAAACAATCAATTTTAGCATGATGGGTAGTCAACCAATCAATTCCTAAAATCACATCAAATTCATGCATCTCCAAAGAAATAAGGTCAACAGGTAATGTGAGGTTGTTGATTTGAACTAGGCAAGATTTATAGACAGTAGATGTAATGGTCATTTCTCCTAATGGGGTTTCAACTGATAAGTCAAAGTCCAAATTTTCAGGAGTTAAGTTTAAACGCTGAGCACATGCAGGTGAGATAAAAGAATGGGTAGAGCCAGTATCTAACAAAGCGTAGACTTCACGAGAATTTATGAATAGCTTACCAGTTATCACCTCGTTCGAGTTTCGCGCCATTTGGGATGTCACAACAAAAGCTCTCCCTTGAACTACAGATATTCCCTTATCCGCGCTAGCTTTTGGTATCATCATTGCAGCTGGACTTGATTTTGTGGCAGGACAAAACCGCGCAAGATGACCCTCTTTCCCACAACTGTAGCACTTTTTGGACTGCAGTGTACAGTTTGGGCTGATGTGACCTTCCTGACCACACCTATAGCATCTCACTGGTGGTCGATCTTCTCCCCTTGAAACTGGGGTCGGTGTTGGTGTTGGTACTGGTGCTGGTGCCCTTCCATAATTATTATGGAATCTCTTTCTTTTGAAATTGTTCCCACTAGATTCTCCTCTTCTGTTATTTGGTATGGAATTACCACCGAAGTGTTGGTTACCTCCTCGATGGTTCTCGTTCCTGTGGTTGTTGTCACTCCTTTCTCTATGCTGATCATTAACTCTTGGCTGCAATGTTTCATCTGTTTGCTCCACCCTTTGAGCCCTATCTACAACATCTGAATACAAACTAAATTTATGAGAGCTAAGTTGTTAACGAATTTTGAATCTCAAACCTCTTAGGAACATCCGACTCATTCGTGCTTCGTCATCCACAAGATGGGTGGCAAAGCGAGATAACTCGGCAAACTTGGCTTCATATTGGGAGACTGTCATGTTTCCCTGCTCCAGCTTAATGAATTCCACCTCTTTCATATGGCGGATGCTTTCTGGGAAATACTTCTCGTTAAACAGTTCTTCGAATTCTGTCCAAGACATTTCGAGTGCTGAAGGTTGGATACGTTTTACCGCTTCCCACCAATGGTCCGCCTCACCTCGTAACATAAAAGTGGCAAATGGCACCTTCTGATCATCAGCGCATTGTAAGACATCAAGTATTTTTGTCGTCTGCTTTAGCCATGCCTCCGCTTTGAGTGGGTCAGGCTTCCCGTGGAATTCAGGTGGTCCTAATTCTTTAAATTGCTTAACAGTGACCATCCTCAAATTGCCAGCGTTTCTACCGTTATTATTGACTGGATTTCCTCTTCCTTGATTCTGTATGAACTGCATGAAATTCCTAAAGAATCCATCGTTCATCATGTTATCAGGAACATTATTTCCTGAGTTGGCAGGAGGATTGTTTGGGGCCTCTTGATTCTCGGCTACATTTGCTTCAGGCATTCCATAGTTAACCTCTTGATTTCCAGATGCCATACTAAACTGTGGTCACAAAATAAATGTTAGTTCAAATAAACTGACTCATCACTTCATGTTCCTACATTCAAATCGACTCATTAGATAATAAAATCTATTTTAGGTAGGACACACTAGTGACTGATTCTATTCGTCTCTCCCCTCCTAGTTCTACCCCAGATCTCCATTAAAGACCATATCCCTAAGCTCTGATGCCAACTGTGACGCCCCCAAATCTGGGCCCACACAGCCCAAACTTGAGTCGTCAAAAGACTACAACAAAATTATTACAACAAAGCACAACGTACAACAATACAGTGTATAATAATACACAACTAAGTCTTCACTATTATTGTCACACTATTTTACAAAACGTGAAGACTATGATAACTATTCCTCGGACCCTCACTCCATTCCCCGGCTAGACCCTGTTATGTTTTCATCTCCTGTTGAAAAACAATGGAACAAAAGAAAGGGTGAGCTCAAATCGCCCAGTAAAGAATATCATGACTAAGATAATGACGAATAAATTATCATTAGTCTTCAACAGTTGAGTTCTTGATAGAATACAATAGACTACAAGGTTTATATCAAAAACTGCAGTTAAATTCTTAAACAACGTTCAGATCAATAATAGCAGCGGAATGAGTAATCTATTAGAAGAATAATGCAGACTATAATGTCCACTCGGTTCTCTTTTTAGGAAAAACATCATCAACTTTTATCATCTGAAATATCATTAGTCAAGATAATACAAATTCACAGTTCCTGATCATAATCATGCAGATCAACAGTTCATCTTTGCACTACGGGCCAAAGACATTCAATATAACACCAACGGTCATGATTATACCAGATTCAGCCTTTGGTCATAATCATACCAAACAACAATTCATCTTTGCACTACGGGCCAAAGAGAACATTCACCACGTGCCATAAAAGACACCGAACAGATGTATCGCCTTTAACCTATTATATCGCCTTTAACCTATCATCTGTTCAATAAATATATCACATCTGTGCCCCCGGCCACAGATATTCACAACAGCTTGATTTTTGGATGATTAGAATGATATAAATGATGAACAGAAGAAATAGGATAACAATAAGTATCGGAAGTTTACTTTGTACAGATTCAAATAATGTCCAAATTGTCAACATGATGTGGAGTGAAATTTAAAAATGATATTCAAGATCCACAGTTCAGAATAACGGTTACAATTCAATAGAAAGGTTCACGTAAATAGGAAGGTTCAGTTGAAATAATGAAGTTCAACTATTATGGAACATATAATATTTTCAGGAATTATAGAAGCAATAGTTCCATAATAAATTTCGATTTAGGAGTATGAAAGAAAATAATATCCCTTACCGTAGCAGGTTTGATTAACAAAAGGTGAAGGAAATTAATACAAAGGGTTATTCACCAACAGGCGGCAATCCGCTCCGTAAGGTTATTCCCACAATTTAATAGAATTTGAGTACAAAGAGTTATTCACCAAACAGGCGGCAATCCGCTCCGTAAGGTTATTCTCAGAGATTAATAATGAATGAATACGAAAGGTTATTCACCAACAGGCGGCAATCCGCTCCGTAAGGTTATTCCCACAATTTAATAGAATTTGAGTATAAAGAGTTATTCACCAAACAGGCGGCAATCCGCTCCGTAAGGTTATTCTCAGAGATTAATAATGAATGAATACGAAAGGTTATTCACCAACAGGCGGCAATCCGCTCCGTAAGGTTATTCTCAGAGATTAATAATGAATGAATACGAAAGGTTATTCACCAACAGGCGGCAATCCGCTCCGTAAGGTTATTCCCACAATTTAATACATGGAAATAAAAGGCACGTCTTATGAGTAAGGAAGAAACAATATTATTATCGAGAATCAAATAATGATAATCCCTTACCATAGTATGTTTGAATAATGGAAGATGAAAAAGATGGTATCCCTTACCTCAACACGTGACTGGATATTGATTTAAATGAGGTTGATTAACTTGAACAGTACACGTATACTTATAGATCTTCACAAATACTCAAGATGACTTAAGCACACTTATAGAGAACTTTCACAAGAAGTATTTAGAGAGAGAAAGAAAGAACAAGTAAGGAAGTTTATGAAAAATCCTTAAGTTAAGGCTTCTATTTATAGCCAAAAATCTTATCATTCATCTAATCAAAACCATTCATTTAAAGATCATCTTTTAATCTACACCATCCATTTCAAATATTATATTATCTTTAATCTACACCATTCATTTCATATCACCTAATAATCACCTAACTTTATATTATAAACAAATCAATTTAATTGTTCAACAATAATTCACACTTTAATCTACACCATTCATTTCATATCACCTAATAATCACCTAACTTTATATTATAAACAAATCAATTCAATTATTCAACAATAATTCACACTTTAATCTACACCATTCATTTCATATCACCTAATAATCACCTAACTTTATATTATAAACAAATAACTTTATCAATTCAATTATTATGACTAATTGTTATAAATACAGTATAGTTAGCTCTTAGATATCAAGTCAATAACTTAATGAAATACAACTGTTTAAATAACATCATAATAGAGATAACAATAATGTAAAATAAAGCATACGTTACTGTGTAATGACAATTATTGATTCAATAATGTGAATTACTGTGCATATGTTACTGTGACAATTATTAGGTTCAATAATTTTAAAAACAGTGCAACAACAATTATTGACTCAATGATATAAAATACAGTGTAATGACAATTATTAAATCAATAATGCAAAATACTGTGTAACAACAATTATTGAATTGATAATATAAAATATTATGCAGTGACAATTATCGATGAAATGATGCGTAACAGTTACGGTGTCAATTATCAGACCAATAATATGAGACACTATGCAATACCGTGTGTTACTGTAGAGTACCGAGTGCTACAGAAAATACCAATAACTACCGTATGCTACTATTCTTTTATCACCGGTATTTTAACTGTTCCGTTGACTATTTTTATTTAAAAAGGTTATTTCTGTCGTTTTCTATATCCGACAAATATTCCGTTGTGGGGTCCACCAATAATTTGTTATTTCGGCGCCGTCGGACCAAACGAATATTCCCCGACCAAACGAATATTCCCCGACAAAGCGAATATTGTCCGACAAAATAAAATTTGCACATAACATCCTTAACTTTTAACTTTATCGATTTAACCACTTACTGTTTCAAAAAAATATATATATGGAGAAAAATTAAATTTTGTATTTCATAAAATTCGGGGTCTTACAGAGCAGGTAGCACCCGAATAAAATAATACATACGTGTTTATATTATTGATAGGAATAATTCCTGACACCACGTCTTTTGATGCCACCGCATCCTATATTGTCATATTGAAGGTGTGTGATGTCGGTCTTCCCAGCTAAGTAGGTCCGCCAATTGCAAGCTTCCCACTATTATTACCATTGATTCCACTTCATCTATCAGTTTTCTTCATTGGGCAATCTTTAATTTGATGCCCCAATTCCCCACAATGGAAACATCTTTTGTTTGCCCTTGGAATTGGACAGTTTGGTGCAATGTACCCTTCTTGACTGCACCTAAAACAGACGTTCTTTCCCTTCAAGCATACTCCTAAGTATCCCTTTCCACAAATGGCACACGGTTCCATTTTCTTCATCTGTTCTCCTTGCTTGCTTCCAAAGGTGTTATTGTTGTCGTTCAACTTCCGTTTATTGGAGTTACTTCCCCCACTACTTCCTTCTTTATTGGCCCCATCACCTTTCCTGTCACGTTGTTCTTATTTGTACTTTGTCAAAGCATCACTGCCTCCTTCAGCTAAAATAGCTTTCTCTAATACTCCAGTAAAGGTTTTAATCTGAAACATTGAAACCTTGTTGTAAATCCACAGTTTCAATCAGCGATCAAACCGTTTTTCCTTTCATTGTTCTGTGTCCACCTGATATAGCGCAAATCATGCCAACTCATTAAATTTAGCCTCATACTCGACCACAATCATGTTTCCTTATTTTAGCTCCAAAAATTGAACTTCCATCATGTCTTGTGTTACTAGAGGAAAGTAAGCCTCAAAAAATATCTCTTTGAATCTTTCCTATGATACTATTCTCGTTCCCAATCTTCCTTTGTTGGCACCCCACCAATAATTAACTTCTCCTTTTAACATGAACGTAGCAAAGGCAATTTTCTGTTCTTTTACAACGTTAGCTACTTCGAGCACTTTCTCCATTTCAATTACCCAATTCCGGGCCTCTACCGGATTCATAGTCTCTTTGAACTCCAGGGGTCCTACCGCTTTAAAATATTTGAAGGTAGAAATACGGCCTGTTGCCGGTTGATCACCTGTAGGATTAACATTTCTGTTATGGAAAGCTCCCATCAACAAGTCAACAAATTGCTGCATGGGATTAACTGGCTTCTCGGGAGCATTTATAAACTCCTCTAGTGGAGGTTGGATATTCTGTCTTCGTCTAGGCGGCATTTTTGTTTAACAATTTATATAATGATTATTATTTTACCATTCACATATTACATTCTTATGTACATTAAACATATAGTCATTGCAAAACACATTTATTAACTTGTTTTATATTCATATGCAAGTTGACTAGTGCCTTATACCTTACATCACATTTAGCATATTGTTATAAACTTTTCTATCCCTTCAGACTACAAAAGTCTGGATTCACATTTCATAACTCTAAACCACAATTTAGAACTTCCCTCCTTAAAACAAAAGAGGTTACATAACACTACATATCCCAGTTTATAACAAAAGACTAGGAATTTACATTACATACACACATAGATATATACAACTATATACATCCACTACACTATCTTAAGGAAGCATCTCACGCCAAACCGCATCTTCATATTCCTCGTCTATAATAGTAATCATTTTTCACCTGCTCAAGGTACTACTGGTTTGATCATATTCCACAGGGTAGTAGTACACCATATCTTATGCCCTTACAAAAGCTGTGTGACAAGCATAGCTCATATCATCCATTTTTACACCTATACTATCTATCCTGGCTTTCTTAGCCCTTACTTCCTCCTCTACTAAATTCACTCTTCTTATTGATTTGGCCCCAACATTTTCATACCTGACGATCTCAACAGTTGTCTCCCTTAACTTAGCCTCCAACGCTTCCTTTTCATCTCTAAGTTCTTGAATTTTTTGTTTTTCTTGTCTCAATTTATTCCCCAACTCCACATTTTTACTGACCAATACTTGCACCACTGACTCATTTTGTTCAACAGCTGTCTGCCTTTCTACTACCTGAGTCTCTAATTCTAGAAGTCTTTCTAAAAATTCACTATTCTGTTGTATTAGACCAGTTACCCATTCTTGGTCAGCCTCCCTTTACTCGAATGACGCATTCTCAGGCCCCATTAGAGTCTCCTTTCAATTTCTTTGGATTTTCCCCATACCCACTGTCTTCAGCTGGTACTATTGCCATAACTGGTACAGTAGTAATTACATCCACTTGAATATCCCGACATTCTTCCTCTATTGCCTGATTGGATTCTCTAATCTCTAGCATACTATAAAATCACAAGAACAATTATTTAGTTCAATGAAATTTTTTTTTTTTTTTTTTTATTTTTTTTACCTCTATTACACATATCACATAGCACATAACACATATCGTAAAAATTTTAACTTTAACAATTTCCATCATTCGCCTCCTATAACTCTAAATAAGTTTCACTATCTTCCTTACGGTTATATTCCTAAGGTTTTTCCCACCTAAGGTTTATAACCTATCAGCTCTGATACCAACCTGTGACGCCCCCAAATCTGGGTCCCTTGAACCACGGGTTCAATGCTCATGATATTATTCTATCATCCAATCCCAACCATTCATTTCTGAATAAAATAACTTAATTTATAATATTACATAACTATCCCAGGTTTACAGACCTTTATACATTACAAAACATTTATAAATTGACATATCACAAAAATAAGCTATTACATGCATAGTAGTTCTATAACTATACAACTATTGCTTGCTAGACTTTCCATTTCCTTTATCTGTCTCCGACCCCTCTGCCTATTTGGACTTAGCTGAAATATCATGTTAAAGTAAGAATGAGCATAAAATAGCTCAGCAAGTATATAAACAAGTAATGACATGATATCTCAGAATAACTATTACAATAGAATTGAACCATTAAAGGATTCTATGAAGAACTTAATAATATAATATAATTCTTTGCATGATTAACTTGAAATATAAAACTTTGCTAGCTGTACGGTCACAAGACCAAGAACTCGTTAAGAACAATATCAATTATAAAGACTAATACTGCCCGGATCAGTCATAAGATTGCATTTCATTACAGAGGTGTACTCTAGGTGATCAACTTATCATACTTTTATATTGTGCACAACATAAACATCTAACGACGCAACCACGACATGGGATTTATTTTCCCCTTTTTCCATTATCCCATTTTTTATCAAAGTTGTTCTGTTACAGCATTTCATAAATTCTGCACCACAACAATATGGATTGGAGAACATAATATGAATATCTAAATTCAACATGAATTATTACAAATGTCTAGCCGGATCAAGATTGGCATTGACCTTTCTCAAAAACCCTTCAATAATAAATGAACTTCAAAATGATTTATAAAAATGTATAACATATATCACTGTTCAAAGAATTACAACAGAGACTTCAAATAGAACACTTGTCTTCGTCCTCGTTTACTACTATCGATATTATCTTATCCTGTTTACGTCCTATATAATCATAATATTGGTACATGCATTAGTTATATACATTTGCATGCTTTACATTGCCATACAAGTTACCATATACATTTACATAAACCTTAACACATAACGCATTGTTTATTTATATCTTAGTACCTACCACATTGATCATTTTTATCAATTTATGTCTTACAACACATGTCCTTATCATATAATATTAAAACATTTTATTCTGAATTAAAATATAAAAAAAATAAAAAAAAAGGACATCTCGCCTCGGCGAGATATTTTACACTACACATCTCACTGGCCGCGAAATGCTTGTAATTGAACCTTGCCCCGGCTCCGACTCGTCTTGCCGACAGCGAAGTCTCCTCTGTTGCATTATGCCCCGGCTCAGTGTTTAGTTCAAAACATCTGGCCCCGGCGTAGTGCTGCAGATTTTGAAAAAAAATTCTTTCTAATTTTCATGTTATTTTTTGTCCCTTTTTACAAAACTTGATCTCAACATATGATTTAGTACATACAACAAGTACATGACTTGCATAGACCTTCAAAAATATTAAAAGTTTTCAAACAACCTTATTTTTCCAAAAACTTTATTTTAGGTATCGACGAACATTTTTAAACGTTTAAAATTCACATTTATCGTCATAAACACCCAATGACTACCAAATCGACACGAATACATGTATTTACATAAAACTTAGTTATTTAGCTTTATTTTACCTTCAATTACACAACATGGCCAAAAATCATCATTTGGTAGAATTTTGTTAACTCTACAAAATTTACTCTTAACTCATACTTGAGTTATTAAACTCTATACACCATATACACCAGTACAAGTTTATTTACTCACATAGTATGATCACATAACATTTATATACACCTTCTCAAGCATGTTACAGATTATGATTTAGTTTACATGAAAAATATAGCCTAATATTCTGTTTTCCTACACAAGTCATGTTATTCAACCATTAACAAACTTATTATGCTATCTAGCAAGAAATTATACATGTTTCTAACATGATCATCCCTTCAATCTAGGGTTTCACCATATCTAACAACATTTAACACATGATATTCATCAAATCATGATTTCTAGCTATGATTATAAGCATGCATATACCTACCACCTTTGTAATACCACTCATAAGCTTAGGGTTTCTTCATAAACTATTCAAGTAGCACATAACTCGCATAAATCCTTCTTTTAATCACAAAAATATGCATGTCTACACATAATCTTTCATTTAAACACATAAATGAAAAGTTTTGAGCAAGAACTCTTTTAAACCTTCTTTGTTCTCTTCTCCTTCTTGCTATAAAGCTTCTAAGAGTTGGACGATTCACTTTGATGGCTAGTTTCACTTCTCTTGAACACTTTTTATGAGATTTTTCAAGCTTCTAACAAAACCCTAGCTCTCCTCTTCTTTTTCTCTACAACTCTCACAACTTAGCAACTTAGAGATAAAAAGAAGATGAACTATGTAATGCAAGCTTATACTTACAAAATATATACATACATAATTTGTATGTATTGTTCCAACAACTAACCATGCTTAGTTAACTTAACCCATGCCTAGTTAGGGTCATTCAAGACAATTCTCATAGGCATTTGATGGCATTAAGGACATTACACACTAAAAAAAGATTCCAAGGTCATTCTTTAAGTTGTCAAGGGTACTTTGGTTAATAGCCAAAAATTCTAGACAATTTAATTTTAATAAAATCATAACTTGCTTATTTTTTATCCATTTCAAGTACTTTTCAATCCAAATTTATTTTATTAAGCTTGAATTTTATTCTGCAATCAAATAATACATGAATCACTTATCCCAAAATACTTGTCACACTTCAAAAATTTAATTCCAATATTTATTTATAATATTTACAACATTAACAAATTTCATATCATTACAGCTCTGGCATGAGAGTAAGTACGAATTTCAAAAAATATTAAAAATGGAAGTACTTAGTGTTTAGCAAGGTGAATTGACATTAGATTGTACCTAGATTGTTAGTTTTTCTTTTATATCTGTCACCCTCATGTGACAGTTATAATTGGAGTAATGACGCACGATCCTCATCATGACCAGTAACTTCCGAGCTAAATGTACAAGTGGTAACTGTTAGATAATTGCTACATCATTAAATGGTTTAAGGTGTTGAGTGTGATGATCCAAGTCTCTCTAAGACGGGATTTAAGTTAAATGGGCCTCGAGAGTAAATAGCCCAATTATTTCAGCTCACTTACTTTAATAAATATCCACAGCCCAACAAAGGCTATGGAATAAAGCAGTGGATCGATGAAAGAACTGAAGCATAAAATGGTTGGCAAGTTTTTCGATGATTTGTTAATTAATGGATTTGCTTTAGCATATCGATCTTCTTTCAATATCGTTTTGTTTCTCTTTCAATATTGCTTTGTTTGTTTCGGTGATATATTTCAATATCGTTTTAACTTAGGGTTATTGATAATGTAGAGTAATATTTATATTGTCAGAGTAAATATATATTTAATATTATTTTTATATTTATTTTAATAATATTTTATATTTTTAACGACACTTATTATTTTTGACAGTATAATTATTATTCTAGCATTATTAATGGCCTAACTTAGCGATTCTTTTCGCATAAGGAAATTTAATCAAACTTTTCTCATGCTAGAACATCTAGAACAACAGCTTATTATGGATATACCAAAAATTGGACTGCACAAAATATTAGAATTAACGTTAAAGAGGTGTAACAAACGTGCAAAGTGCTTGAAACAAAGGTTGAATTGATTGCAAATCATGGATATTGGAAAAAGAATTAGGTGGATATTGGTGAGTGGATAACTTTTAGGTGGCTATTATCCATCAACTCGTACATTTTATTTAGTGAAAAAAATATTAAGGTATATTTTAATTGTTTAAAATCTCAGATGATGCATTTTATTTAATAAAAAAAATTTAAGATACGTCTTAAATATAAAGCTCATTAACCGTACAAACTTTAGGATTTAAACTGTTGTATTTTAATCTAAATTATTTATGTGAGTAATAATTTATTTTCAAAAAATATACAATAACCTTGTCTGAGCCCGGGTTCGAACCGGGGACCTTTAGTGTGTGAGACTAACGTGATAACCAACTACACCACCCAGACCTCTTTGTTAAGTATATTAAATGTCCAATGACTAACCATTGGTCAAACGAATATATAGCTATCCCAAATAAGATTCAATATTTTTTTTAAGAGAATATTGATCATTAATGTTTGTATGGCTAAGATTATACCCGACATATGGGTAGGTGTGGGCGGATTTGGACGGGCGTAAGTGAATTTAGTTTTGTATGAATCAAATAAGTTGAAAGTTAAGTTTTGTGTAAGCAAAAAAAAACATATTTATTGTTTTTAAATATTATATAAAATTTAAAGAATAATAATTCATTTATTGAAGAGATAATTTATTATTAGATTAATCACCTCCGGAATAAATTGTGAATTATACGACTATTGTGAAATAATTTAATTAGAATTTTGTTGTCCCGAAGGCTATAGTACTGATTAATTTATTTTATTTTTTATTATTTATTTATTAATTAATATAATGAAAGAAATTAGCTGTACCAATCAGGCATATACTTAATTATATATTGCATGATTTATTTTTATTGTTAGAAAGTGTGATACTATCATTCTTTCTTCTTTTTTGAACTTGAAATATTTTAAATTATTTTTAAAAGTTAAAATTGACTTAATATTATATTTTAAAATTGAGGACGCGATATTTAGAGTTTAGTAATAAAAAAAAATCATCTAAAAGTTATCTACGTATGTCTATTCAAAAAACGAAAAAGAAAAGAGATAGGACTCTCTTTTTGACCAACGCCAGACCATATTACAAATTAGCCTTATTTCCACGACATTGTCTGAGGCTCAATACGTAGAGTTATTATGGAATATTTGTCACGTAATATTTTATATTATTTATATATTATTATTTTAATATATAAAATAAAATAATTTATTTTAAATATTAAAATAATAATATATAAATAATATAAAATATCACGTAATAAATATCTTAAAAATATTTAATAATTTTTTCAGTGAATAAATGAGTGAACTTTTGATAATAGATAATAAGTGAGTGATTAAAAGCGACTCAATGGAAGCACATATATACCCATATATTATGTGGGTGAATATGAACGACATCATTTAAAAAATTTATCTTATAATTTGTAACTCATATTCATTTATCGTGGGCGAATATAGACTGTCCAATAAGTATATACTCACATCTTATTTTATCTAAAATCTACGTAATCTACATGGTTGGGTATACATACTCCAATGACCCTAACATGATGGCTACATGACGTACTGTCCACTGGGCCACATCAGCCCATGGCTCTAAAAACATACAGACAAAAAAGTTTTTAAAAATAATTAAAAAAGAAAAAGGACAACTTCTTTTTCCTTCTCTTTGGATTTCATGTTGTACAGTACTCCTTCCGGTTTAAATTATAAAATACCTGTTAATTTTCTTAAATTAATTTGAAATATCTTTAATTTAATATATTAAAACAATAAATTTTACAATGAAAAACAGGTATAGTGTTAAATAATTACAATATTCGCCAATGTATGAACTAAAATTAAAAAAAATTATGTTAATTTTAAATTTAAAAATATCTTAAATTAACTTTATAAAATGAATAATAATTTTATATTTTAAAATAATTAGAGAGAGTAAATAGTCAAGAGAAATGATATTTGTCGGGATACTACTAGAATTCTATTCAGAAAAAAAAATTTGCTATTATTAAAAAAAAAATGTCATATTTTAAATAGGAAGTAAAAAGTTGTGGGTACTCTATAAATAGAGTAGTATGTTTAATTGTTGAAGTATACCACAACTAAATATCATGTAGCATCCTAAGAGTTGAGAAAGAGAGAGTCAATGAGTTTTGTGTGTGTGTGTGAAGGAAAGAGTTTTTGTAACTTTTATATTATGTGTAAAAAAGTTATAACGTGAGAGGGAGAATTTTGCAACTTTTAGTCCATGCAAAAAAATATATGGTTATATTGTAGAACCTCAAGTTTTAGGACGTAAAACTTAAAAAGATTATTGTAAACCCATTATTATTGATATGACGAAGATTCAGAATTTAGTTTGTGGTTTTATCCTTTAAGGATTTTTCACGTTAAATCTTGTGTTGTTTTAATTCTCTTTATTTTATATTATTTAGTTTGCAACAACTTAATTTTCAATAAGTGGCATCAAGAGCTAGGTTAAGTGGATCCAAGATAAAGGGAAATTCAAGTGCATTTTGAACGTTTAAAATCTCAGAGGGTGCAATTTGTTTAGTAAAAAAAATTTAAGTACACATTTAGATACGACTTAAATATTGAAGTATAAATCTCATTAATCGTATAAATTTTGGGATTTAAAATATATTTTAATCTAAATTATTTATGTGAGTAATCATTTATTTTTAAAAAATATACAATAACTGTCTGAAATTATTTATGTAATATAAATTTATTTTCTAAAAACCAAACAAGTAAGTTTGTCTGAGCCCGGGTTCGAACCGGGGACCTTTAGTGTGTGAGACTAACGTGATAACCAACTACACCACCCAGACATCTTCGTTAAGCATAGTAAATGTCGAATTAATAACCCTTGGTCAAATGAATATATAGCTATCCAATAAGATTCAATATTATTTTTTTATATTTTTATAAATTTTGTGTAAGCAAAAAAAAACATATTTATTTTTTATAAATATTATATAAAATTTAAAGAATAATAATTCATATATTGAAGAGATAATTTATGATTATATTAATCACCTCCGGAATAAATTGTGAATTATACGACTATTGTGAAATAATTTAATTAGAATTTTGTTGTCCCGCAGGCTATAGTACTGATTAATTTATTTTATTTTTTATTATTTATTTATTTTTTAATATAATGAAAGAAATTAGTTGTACCAATCACAGGCGTATAATTCATTATGTATTGCATGATTTATTTTTATTTTTAGAAAGTGTGTATATTATCATCCTTTCTTCTTTTTTGAACTTGAAATATTTTAAATTAATTTTAAAATGTTAAAATTGACTTAATATTATATTTTAAAATTAAGGACGCAATATTTAGAGTTTAGTAATAAAAAAAAATCATCTAAAAGGTATCTACGTATATCTATTAAAAAAAGGAAAAAGAAAGAAGGTAGGACTCTCGTTTTTGACCAACGCCGGACCATATTACAAATTAGCTTTATTTCCACGACTTTGTCTGAGGCTCAATGCATGAGTAGATAAATTAGTGAACTTTTGAAAATAAGTGAGTGATTAAATGCGACTCAACGGCAGCTCACATCCATCTAGTGGTGTATAATGCGGTTTGTGACTCGGTCTTAGTCTGGTCCGATCAAAATTCGACTTGGTCAAGGTTTGAACGTCACGAACAAGTCATATTTTTTTGGCTCAGATCTGAACTTATCTGGCTTGCCAATAAGTTCCGTCTAGCCTGAGGCCTGACTCAACCTGACCTGGTTCACCCAAAACTCGGTCTAACCTGCCAATTTTCTTTATTCGCTATTTCAATTCTCCCACTACAGACGAAAACTTCATCTTTGTAATAACTCATTCAATAAACAAAATAAAATTTACGTCTTTTAATACGTTCATTCATGCATGTTTGTTTATATACGAATAAAAAAATTCAAGAAAACACATTGACTAGTGTAATATATAAGAATTTTTCTTACCTAACTAGCAACCTACAATTCTTACAGATCTTTCATTGCATTTTTATTTTAATAAATACTTAGCGTAATAACTAGAAAGTCATTTGTAAAATAATAATAATAATAAAAAAGATATTTTTTATTATTATAATTTGAAAGCTATAACTTGTAACTTGTAATACATTATTTTTAATTAATACATTAATTAAGTTTAAAATTATAATTGATGTTTTAATAATATTTAAAATTACTAAAAAAATTATTTGAATGAATCGAATCGGACTAAATTGACCTGGCCTCAACAGGCCCCCTTTTTGAGTGTCAAGCTCGACCTGACCTAACCTGCAGGCTAAAAGTTTAAAAGTCCAATTTGGCCTGATTAACGACCAAGGCTTGACAAGACCAAGTCGAGCCAGGCCAGACTGACCTGTTATGCATGCCTACATCCACCCATATATTATATGGGTCATGAACAAGATTATTTAAAAAAAATATCTTATACTTCCACTATTTTATTATATAAATTATTTAAAATATAATTACAGATATTAAAAAATCTAATTAATATTAATATTAAATAATTAATTTTAATATAAAAAAAATTATTATTCATACACTATTTAATTACTCATCCACACTCTCTCTCTCTCTCTCTTACTCAGTCTTTAAATAATTTTTTTGTTATCTTTTTTCTAACTATTATTTTAACTTCTTTTTTTCCTTCCTGGTATCAATCATCGGCCTCGTCATTCACGTCCGTTGATTGATCACGAGAGTGCATTCAGTCGGCACATAGCAAATAAACAATATGTCAATCTTAAATTCTTTTGGACAAATTCTCCATGGCCTTTTCATACCCATATACTACGAGGTGCACGATGTTGATAGGAATCGGTAAATGTTTCCTTGTGCATGTTCTCGAGCGTAACATTCATAAAAATCATCACTAATTTCTTTTGAGAGCATGATATAACTTTGTTCCTGATGTTGTTTAATAGACGTTGAGGGCCGTTTCCCCCGTCTTAGATTACAAATTTAATAAGAAAACAATATATATGAATAGTGCGTTTGCATATCCTTTTAATAACAACATTTATCTATAAAAGTGATATATATAAATATAAAAAAAAAAAAAATTCTCTTCAAGTTTCAACAATTTATTGATAAATCCCTCGCTTTTTATTTGTCTTTTTAGAAAGAGATTTTTATTATTTTTTATTTGTCGTCTATAGATTTCAAAAAAAAATATTAAATGCTTAATTTTTTATATTATCTTTTATAATTAAAGCCAAATTTGTTTCTCTTTTATTTTTTAAATAAATTTTAAAAGACTTTTATTAAAATTTTATACTCAATTTAATTAATTAAATAAAATATTAATTATATTTCTTAATTTATCTGTATATCTTTAAAATATCAATTAAAAAAAAGAGAAAGTAACAAATAAACCTCCACTTTTTTAGTATTTTAATAGAAATATGTACTTATAACGGCATCCTAGTTCCAGTAAAAGCAATGAAATAATTAGTTTGGGCAGTGCTACAATCACGATTGGGTAGAATCTAAAAATTGAACCACATTCAAAAATATAGGCGGTGGCAGGTGCTGCGTCGGCCCTTTTTAACTTGGATGCTTCTTTTTGCTGAATCATCCGAGTCCTCAAGAATGTGGCCTGCCTGTTATTTCAGCTCAAATGACCCTAACATGATGGCTACATGACGTACTGTCCACGGGGCCACATCAGTCCATGGCTCTAAAAACATACAGACAAAAAAGTTTTTTAAAAAAAAAAGAAAAAAAGCACAACATCTTTTGCCTTCATATGAAGTTTCCTTCTCTTTAGATTTCATGTTGTACAGTAGTCCTTCCGGTTTAAATTATAAAATAATCATTAATTTTTTTAAGTTAATTTAAAATATATTTAATTTAATATATTAAAACAATAAATTTTACGATAAGAAGTAGGTATAGTTTTAAATAATTACAATATTCGTCAATGTATGAACCAAAATTAATTTTTTTTTTGTTAATTTTAAATTTTAAAATATCTTAAAGTAACTTTATAAAATCAATAATAATATTATATTTTAAAATAATTAGAGAGAGTAAATAGTCAAGAGAAATGATATTTGTTGAGATATTCCTCGAATTTTATTTAGAAAAAATTACTATTATGAAAAAAAAAATGTCATATTTTTAATAATAAGAAGAAAATTATGAGTACTTTATAAATAGAGTATTATGTTTAGTTATATAGCATAACTAAATATCATGTAGCATCCTAAAAGTTGAGAGAGAGTGTATGAGTGAGTTTTTTGTTTGTGTGAAGGAAAGGATTTTTATAACTTTTATATTTCGTGTAAAAAAATTGTATCGTGAGAGGGAGAATTTTGTAACTTTTAGTCTGTGTAAATTTTTTTATTGCAATATTGTAGAACCTCGAGTTTTATGGCGTAAAATTTGAAAAGATTATTGTAAGCTCATTATGATTGATATAGTGGAGATTCAGAGGTTAACCTGTTGTTTTTTCTTTTAAAGATTTTTCACGTTAAATATTATATTGTTTTAACTCTCTTTATTTTATATTATTTTGTTTGCGATGACTTAATTCCCAACAAGTGGTATCAAAAGATAGGTTAAGTGGATCCAAGGTGGAGGGAAATTAGTCGCAATTGTGTGACAAATAAAAAAGAGTGAAGTTTGAAAGAATTAAAGATGTTCGTCATGATATTGATGAATAAAAGATTTTGCGTTTATGGAGAATTACTATTATAGTCGTTAGATGATAAAGATGATGATGAAGATGGAGATGACACAAATAATGTGAATAGTACGAGTGACACTAATGGTATGGATGTTGCAAACAGTGTGGGTGGCGCATATGATGTAGATATTGCGGATGTAGCAAATATCGCGAATAGTGTGTATGTTTTGGACAACGCAAATGATGCGAATAATGTGAATATCGCGGATAATACGAATGACATGAAGATGGTGAGGAGTACGACAACGATGACATTGATGAAATTGAAGTGTTTGAAAATTTGAGTCGAGTGAGAAATTATTGAGATATTTCTCAAATCGACATAAATTAAAATAGTTGGGGATTCGAGTCAAGAGAAAAATTGTTGAAATACTCTTCGAATTCTATTAAAAAAATAATTGATATTATGAAAAGAAAATCTCATATTTTAAATAAAAAGATGAAAGTTATTATTACTCTATAAATAGAGTATTATGTTTAGTTGTTAAAGTGTAACACAACCAAGCATCATGTAACATCCTAAGAGTTGAGAGAGATAGTGTGAATGAGTTTTGTGTTTATGTGAAGAAGAGAATTTTTATAATTTTTATATTTTGTGCAAAAAAATTATAACGTGGAAGGAATTTTTTTTTCAATTTTTAGTTCATGCAATACAACTTGTGGAATCTCAAGTTTTACTACTTAAAAAAATTATTATAAACCCATTATTATTTATGTAATAAAATTTTAAAATTTATCATTTGATTTTTTTTTTAAGAATTTTTTAAATTTTATGTTATTTTAATTCTTTTTATTTTATATTATTTACTTTGTGATGATTTAATTCTCAATACTTAACAGGACAAAAAATTTAGAGCATGATAATTATTTTATTTTATACAAATATATCCTTACCAATTTATGTTATGATTTTTCATTCTACATATAATATCAACTTAATAAGACCACATTTATTTAAAACTAAATAATTATTTTAATATAGTTTTGTCCATTTAATATCAACTCCCTCCCTATATGTACAAAGAATACTCAAAACCAAAATTTATAAAATTAGACCAATCATTTAATCAAAAAATTTATCGAATGAATAAATTATTAATCTAATCGTTATTAAACGAGTAACGTTAAATATATAAAAAAATATATTATTAATAATTAATAAAATTTTAAAATATTTATTTTTTTTATAAACTAAAATATAATAAAATAATATTATAATATTAATAAATAAAAATATTTTTTATAGAAAAAAAATACTTAAAAATCGAATCAATCGATTCAACTAATTAATTTTAAGTTAAACCGATAGTCAATCGATTTTTCACCGAATCGCTACCAAATCAATTGTTTATTCCAACCGAACCAAAAAATCCACTGATTTCGAAATCAAACTGCGAATCTGATTCAATTTCCTGAACTTTGCTCAAAACAACAGTCATTATTTTGTCTTATCATTGAAGATATTATTTAGTAAAATGAGTCGGAACACAAAACTCGCATATATAAAAAGATATTGCATCTGGTGCACGCCCATGTAACAAGATCTAAGAAATACAAGTATCGAATGTATCTACGCAACCAACCAACCTTATCGTTATATGTAAAGACATTATTAATTTTTACTAGCTAGAACTTGAAGCATGATCAAGAAATGAGTACTTGGTCGTCGCTCCTCCAAGGATGACTTTCAAAAAATAATAAAATTTCACTTCACGTCGGAAGACCCTCTACTCAACATTTCATTGTACCTCAAGAGAGAATCCATCCTCTGTAACTTCAGCTGCTTCTTAAACATGTTAATAAAATCATCAGCTTTTTCATCAACCCCCCCTTCCTCCTCCTCCGTTTCACTCACCTTCGACTTCCTCTCCCTCACCGTCGCCGGCCTCCGGAGCTCCACCTCTTCCTTCCTTTCTACCCTCCCGCCCACTGCCAGCTTTACACTCGCCGACTTCCTCAACTTCGCCGACTTCCTCATCTTCGCCGGAACCCTCTCCGGAGTCGCCTCCTCGCACGCCTCAGACTTGCTCCTGGTTACGTGACGGTTCAATTCCGGACCATGATTTTCAATTTCATTCTCACTTTCAATTTCATTGTTGTGATGATAATCTTGTACTGGGCCGGTAATTTGAGTCTCGTACTGAGATGGGTAGTTATGAGACAAATTGATGGATTTGACTCGGGCGAGTTGGGTTGAGTTGGATTCACCGAGTTGGTGTTGTTCCGGACCATCACTCTCACTCTCACTCTCACTTTCTGTTCGATGATAATCTTGTACTGGGGATTTGACTCGGGCTAAGAGGGATGGGGCTCGGGCGAGTTGAGGTGAGTTGTGTTCACCGAGTTGGTTTTGTTCCGGACCATGGTTTTCATTTTCACTTTCACTTTCACTTTCACTTTCTGTTTGATGATAATCTTGTACTGGGTCGGTAAATTGATTCTCGGACTGAGATGAGTAGTTATGAGACCGATTGATGGATTTGACTCGGGCTAAGAGGGATGGGGTTCGGGCGAGTTGGTGTCGTTCCGGACCATGATTTTCATTTTCCCTCTCAGTTTGACGATAATCTTGTACTGGGTCGGTAAATTGAGTCTCGGACCGAGATGTGTAGTTATGAAACAAATTGATGGATTTGACTCGGGCTAAGAGGTACGGGGCTCGGGCGAGTTGGTTCGAGTTGTGTTCACCCAGTTGGTGTCGATTAATTTGGATCTTGAATTTTGAAGCAAGGAAAATGGATCCGATCATGAGGTTCAAGAAGCAGAAGAGAATAATGGGTGTGAACCAGGTAGCCATGGAATCCCACGTAGAAATCACCATGGCTAATGAATAAGGCTGCATTTCGCTTGTGTTTTGCTTAGTTTGTCTGGATTATGGAGGGGGAGACGTGAAAGTATAAAGTGGGCTAGTAGTATATAAATAGAGGTAGGAGTAGCTGAGAATAACAGGTGGTGTGAAAATATATAATAAAAAATATATTTTTTATTTAGCAATTGTGAATAAATTAATCATACAAAATTTTATCTAATTAACTTGAATATTTTAAGCATATATCTGAAAATAAATTTCTTTATCACTCAAGTCATTATTTAAAAATTTATCCAATTGACGTGAATATTTTAAACATATTTTTAAAAATAAATTTATTTATTACTTAAGTCATCTTTTAAAATTGGAAGGAATAAACGTTAGTGGTTGTAAATTTAGAAGCAAGTTAAAATGATACTCCCTCCTCACCATAAAAGGAATTTCAATTGGCTTTGAATTTTGATCATAGTTAATTTATAAAATTACAAATTTTAAATTATAATATAAATTTATTTAATTTTAAAAATAAAATATAATTATTAGTACTGTATAAGTTGTTGTCATATTAAATAAAATTAAAATAAATTATATTATTTTTTAAAATTTAAAATTCTATAAACTAACTGAGAAAAAAAAATGAATGTGAAAACATTTTCTTAGGGAGAGAGGATGAAATTGGACTTGTACATCAATGAGAGAAAATGTCTCCGACAGGCTGGATATTTAAGGGAACGTAGTTTCTCGTGCTTGTCAAGTTTTTTAAAAAATGTCGACCTTAAGCAACCTCTAGTCTCTTCCCTTATCAGTTGCGAGAAGTTTTGGACCTTTATGGTGCAATCACATCTTATAATATATACTGTATTAAAAAATTAAATTCGATTGACCGCACGACATATCATATCATATCATAATATATTAGTTATAATACTGAATTATATTTTAATTTTAAGTTAATTTAAAATAGTTTTTTAACTTTCACACTATATATATTGCAAATTATTTGGTAAGTATGATTACGGATAAATATTTTGTTTTTAATCTTAAATATAATTTTTGATTTTAATATTTCAAGAATTGTCTTCTTAGAAATGAAATAAAACTCTTTTTTGTAAAACATATAAAGGAATAATGTTAACGTCTGCATTTGTTAGCCAACCTAAATCATCAAAAGTTAACAACCTTCACAGTGAACAATCAATGGTCACACCAAAAGCTTGACGGCTTGGGCTGTCGAGGAATAGTTCCGATGTGAGAATAAGTATAGACCAATATAGTTGTTATGCACATCCAAGACCAATTAAAAGTGAAAGTCCGGATTAGACGTTATAACTGCAATTCATAACTGATTAAATCATTAATAAATTAAATCTCCTTATTAATCCAAAATCAGGGAACACAATCATTCACAAATATGGACTTTAACACTTCCAGAATAATAAGCCATAAAAAATATAGTGCAGTGGACCAGCAATAAGACCTTTGTTTGCCTCAATCTTAGCAAAACATGCAAGTATACGTGGTCAATTAGTAGTAAAGTAGCAAGCAAAGTATCGTTTCACACAAGGACTTTCTATTATCACTACACCAAGGTACTAATCCTAAATTACTTCAATTCTAATCAAAAAGACGCTCAACATTGATGGATACAGTTGACTGAATAAAATTAAATTAATTAAGTTATCAGAAACTAATTACCAATAATTGATATCAAGTTAAAAGACAATAAGTTTATAACTTCTTCTAGTACTTCATTTAAACCTTTTCATTATTTACTTACCCAACCAACCATATGGAATTTTCAACCAGGAATTCTTAAGTATTCACTAGCCTCTTTTGATGGTCTAGTAATTATCCTCTACTTAAATAAATCGTTGTGTTCATGAGATTTAACATTAAGCAGGAGTCATTAAATTCATATTCTTATGAAGGTTACATATGGTATATACCTATGTCTATCCTATATACGAATCATGCATCCTAACACATATAGAATAGTACAAATATATGTTATCACACTCAGATCTAAGTTTATAATCCGTTTGTAAAGTTCATATAAACTATCATGCTAATTACTGACCAAGTAACTATAAATCAAGCACAAGATATGACAATCAATCCCAGTATACTCAATTAACATTAAGACAGAATGAATTGTTTTTAATTTACATGTTAGGTTCCATTACAACCTTAAATTTGGAGTTTAGTTCATCATTAAATTGAAAACCATAAACATCAATTCAATCAACATAAAGATATATCAAAATAAGAGAAGTAAAGATAAAGAAAAAACTATGATGAATTTGAATCTCCCTTCAATCTCTAGCTTTGATCTTCTTTTATTGCCTCCTTAAAACCCTAACTTTCGATTCCTTGATCTCAACCCTCTCTATGTTCTCCTATGCTTACCAAGGTCTCTGTTTCCTTTCTACGCGAAAAAACCCCCAATGTAACCATTACCCATGAATAGAAGTATGTCCCACAAATAAAAGCACGCTTGGGTCCCTCAAAATAGCTCTTCTTTAGCAAAAAAATTTGACGAGCGCCTACCAAGCGCCTAGGCGCTTATCTGGTTTGGTTTGATATTCTAGCCAAGCGCCTACCAAGAGCCTAGGCTCTTATTTGACAAAAAATTACCATTTTGCCATTTTAAGCTCATTTTCCTACAAAACAAAGAAAAAATACCCAAATCATAGGTATAAAACCTACTTATCAAGTACTCCAAAACTTAACTCTTTGACTGTCCTCAAGCAAATCAAAGACAAAACAAAACTAAACATAAACACGAACTAATAACAACCTATAAACCAAACAATGAATCAACAGTTATCCAAGCATATGCCTAAAAGATCCCATAGTTACAATTTAGACAAAACTTCAAAATCATGTTTCATTCATTCTTAACACATTACTAACATCGCATTACTTTCAACGCCGATCGTGTGTGTGTGAATTCAATGCATCAAACTAATAAAAGCATGGATAAGTTATCGAACTTCAATACCCATAAACAATAATTAACTAACATCTTACATAACTCATCCTTATACTTACTTTCACATATTTCTTTCTTAGTTTTACTTCTACGAGTGCGTTTTACGCTTCATCTCGTATACATTTTTAGCATGTGCAATGTCTGTTTTTATTATTCTTTTTAAAAATTACCCATGTAGCGAACATTCCACCAATGACTTCCAAACCAGTTGGTTTTAGAGCATTCAGTGTAGAGACACTCCTAAGGGTTTACTTATTCGAGTAATTAAGGCTACAAAAACAAACTAGTCAAGCTGCTTTTAACCATCATACTTATCAATATTTAAATTTTTTCCTTTTTCTTCTCGATGGACATTGAAGTAGTTAACATTATTCTTCTTCATCGTATCATGATCAAATAAGCATCTAGAGGTCATTCTTATCTTTACAAGTATTTAATTCAATCAACCTATCTTAAATTCAAACTAATTTAACATACTGAATACATGCATAGAAATTTTAGGGGTCTGAAGCAATGCAACAACTAGCAACCGTCAAAAATTAGACTAACACTCATTATCCATTTTACCCAAATCATTAACTAATTATCAAATTAGCATCATCGGCAAACATTATATTATATTAGCTCATTACTCAATTCACTACTCTAATGCACAAAAATACACATAGTACCTACGCTACCCCATTTTTGTAGGGACCACAATTGCACTTAGCATGTGCAACAAGCCTTTAAACCTCATGGTTATCCCACGAGGACGAGTTGTGTCTCGTGAGGGTTTACAATGAATATACCCAAAAAAAATTAAAATTTGTATGCCACTAAATCTAAAATGCAACAATTTTTTTTCTTTTTTTACTTACTATTTAAAATGAAACTAACTACATGAAAACTAACTAAATGCTAACTACATGAAACATATACCAATCAACAAATAACAATTATCTGCACACCCCCAAACTTATGACACAAATTGTCCTTAATTGCATAAATATAAAGAGACAAGATAGAGGACTTCCCTGAATATGGTCACTCGTCACCATCAATCTCCTCATCATTCCTTTGCATCATTTTTCCTTTTTGCTTATTACTTGGTACCTGCAAATATGTCCCATAATTAGTATCCCATCAAAACATGATTATTAATGAAAAATTAACTATAATGACTATACTTTGACCTAATCTAACAACTAAAATATATAAACTATTATTAATTAATAATTTGGGTTACCTCTC
The DNA here is from genome assembly GCA_947179155.2 of Hedera helix. NCBI lineage: Eukaryota > Viridiplantae > Streptophyta > Magnoliopsida > Apiales > Araliaceae > Hedera > Hedera helix. The sequence continues at coordinate 7,861,502 of OX359285.1, read as the reverse complement.
AATCAGCGCTTAGTTTTAAGTCATTAGCTCGACTACTCCCTGTTCTTTATCCCGGATCAAAAGTTGGCTTGATGAAACGCTTTGGAGGCCATACTTTGGTTATTCGTTTATCTTTTTCCCTTTAAGTTTTCGATCTTTAATCTGGCGTTCATCCTTCACCTTCCACTAAAAGAACCCTTTCATACTCGATTTCTTGCTAGTCTTCTTATTTCCCTCATCCTTAAGAATATCAACTTGGAAACATTATTCGAAATTACTTGGAAGCTTTATTTCTTTAAAAACTTTAAACGTCACTTCTTGGTCTTAGGCTCTCATTGTCAGCTCTCCTTTCTGCACATCTATAAAAGTTTTCCCTGTAACTAAGAATGGTCGGCCAATAATTAGAAGAATTTCCTGATCTTAGTCAAAATCTAAAACCACAAAGTCCACGGGAAATATAAATTTATCCTCTTTCACCAACACGTCTTCTACGATAGCCCTTGGATATTTGACCATTCTGTCTACCAATTGTAACATTATGGTTGTGGATTTTACCTTTTTTAATCCAAGCTGCTTGTAAACTGATAGTGGCATCAAATTGATGCTGGCCCCCAAATCGAACAAAGCTTTACCCAAGAACTTACTCCCAATAGTGCAAGGAATTGTGAAACTACCCGGGTCCTTGAGCTTTAGCGGTAGTTTCTTTTGCAATATTGCACTACACTCTTCCCTAAGTGTAACTGTCTCAAATTCCTCTAGCCTCTTTTTCTTTGATAGTATAACTTTCATGAACTTCACATAGCTGGGCATTTGTTCCAAGGCATCCGCTAACAGAATATTTATGTGACGCTTCTTGAATATCTCAAAAAACTTAGAGAATTGATTGTCAAGTTTTACTTTCTGAAGATGCTGTGGGAAAGGCACTAGTGGTACAATCGAGCTCTATTTCAAATTCACTACAGTTTTGTCAAATTCTTTCTTTTCCTCGGCCTCATGCTCATTTTCTTCCTTTTTTATCCTCAATCTCATATTCTATAACCGATTGTGACTTCTTTAACTCTCTCCCAACTATGTCAGTTAACTCTTTGCTACTGTGAAGTGTAACCACATTACACTGTTCTCTGTTTTCCCTTCTTGGATTTATCTCTGTGTTGCTTAGTAATGCACCTTGGGGTCGATTAATTAAAGTAGTCACCAATTGTCGTATTTGGTTCTCCAAGTTACGAATCGACACTGTTTGGCTTTTGATGTTCATGTCCATTCAATTCATAATCTTATCTTGAGCACTCATCCTTGATTTAGTTCCAGCCATAAACTTAGCTCGTAGTTCCTCCAGTTGTGGCAATTTATCTAATTGTGGTGGAGGTTGATCCTAAAAATCGGGTGAATAAGGTTGTCTCGGAGCAGAATGTTGGGCTTGATTACTACTGCTCCACGAACAATTTTGATGATTCTGCACACCCAGTATATAATAGTTGGGATTACCACTGTTTTGTTGTCGATTGAAGTTCAGTACATATTGAACTGATTCAGAACTGATAGGACACTAGTCACTTGCATGATTGCCCTCATATATCTCATAGATTACTGACACCTTCTGAACGTTTTGCACCCCAAGGGCATCAATCTTCTTCGTTAATGCATTCATCCGTGCTGTCATTTATGCTGCTAGTGTAGTAACTGCATCCACTTTAACTCTCCCTGCCGCTCTTAGTGGATTCATCTTAGTTGATGGCCACTGATAGTTATTTGTTGCCAAGGTCTCTAATAACTTGTAGGCATCACCAAAGTTCTTTGCCATTAGAGCTCTACCTGCAGCAGCGTCAATACTTGTCCATGTGGCACTGAATAAACCATTATAAAACGTCTGGACTTACAACCACTGAGGAATCCTGTGACGAGGGCATCTATACAATAAGTCCTTAAACCTTTCCTAAGCTTTATAAAACAACTCCGATTCATGCTGAACAAAAAAGGTGATATCGTTTCGCATCTTAGCTATTTTGGCGGGTGGAAAAAATTTAGCTGAAAACTTATGCACTAAGTCATTCCATGTCGTGATCGAACCTAGTGGTAACGAATGAAGCCAACTCTTCACCTTGTCCCTAAGAGTAAATGGGAACAAGCGAAGTTTTATCGCATCTTCGGTCACTCCATTGAACTTAAATGTATCACATATCTTTAGGAAGCTGATCAAGTGGTTATTAAGATCAACATTTGGCAATCCCCCAAACTGGACAGAGTTTTGCAGCATCTGAATCGTGCCAAGTTTAATTTCAAAGGTTGTCGCATGAATTGCAGGCCTCTGAATGCTAGACTGAATTTCGATGACTAGCGGCATTGCAAAGTCCCTTAACAACTTTTGATCCTCTTCTGCCATCTTCTCTTGATTTTATATCGTTTCTTGAATGAAATTTTGAATCTTGTGGAACCTTCGATCAGTATCGTATTCAAATGGTACTGGTTCTTGTCCCTTTGAACACTTTTGTGACATCCCGGATTTTTAACATGATTTCCAATTGAGAATTTTGGTTAATTAAGTAAAGGTTAACAGCTAAAACCTAGTGTTGAATGACAAAATGTATCAATGAGTAATTTAATATGATTCGTTATGTGATCAATGTGGTATTATGTGATTAAATTTATTTATTATTTAATCAATGTGTTACAGATGACCTATGATTGAATAGTGAGGTAACGGATTTAAGATGTATGACTGTCGTAATGCCCACAATAGGGTAATTTGAAAGAAATCAGTGTAGGACACTGTTTTATGACAGCGAGTAATGTATGAATATGTGTATATGTATAATTGATATGATGGAGAAAGAACGATTCAAGATAGAGATTAAAGGAATAATAAGATTGATGATCGTTGAATGTTTAAGGTTATTAAGAAATTTGATAGTGTGGAATGATTGAAATAAGATAATCATGTATATGATGTACAGATACAGAAAGAAATACCCCCGAGCATGTACGGGAATAGTGTAGTATGCAATTGTGTTGCAAATTGGTATTATGTGTGATAAGTAAACAAGTAAAGGACGTAAAAGTAGTTGTCGAAGCCGGGAAAATCGTCTCTTATTAATAATTACCCTTTCCAATTTTAGCCTTTTAATTATGAGAGGTGATTTTTGAAAAAGATCGGCACAAGTGTCGACGAGGTTTGAAAGAACGATTTTATGATGTGCCAATTGACTAGAGTCGCCAGTTGGTATGTTTGAAATGGATATACCAACTCATCCAAGTTTTAGTTTTCGCAATCGTGCTGGCTCATGTATGACTCCGAATTAATTGCCTGCAAACCGAGATTCACAGAGTTCGGGGGCTTGCTTAAGTGAGGGGAAGGTGTTAGGCACCCCCGACTTCCGTGAAAACACGGTTACTGCGATCTTGATGCTTTCCTATCCTTTTAAAATCCTAAAACGTGTATGTGTGTGCGTGTGTGCCTAAATGAATATTGTGGTGAATTTTGCATGAAAAACTGCTTTGATTTTTTTATAGAAAATCGTGTTTTATCTGGAAAGCGTTTTTAGAACGTTTTTCGACCCATAAAAAAAAACTTTACTTTATAATAGACATTGATTTTAATTTCAAAAGCGATGAGATTTTTATTAGGTGTCGTATTAGAAAAACAAGGGTTTTTTAAACTTTCATCAAATAGGAATCGAGACTATACATTACCTTTTGACAGTAAAGTAAAATAAAAGGAAGACAACTTCTAGGAGCTCTTTAACCCTATGCACCAAAGTTTAATAAAAAACGTTCATCTATTTTTATAAAATTATTTTTAATGATGTTTAAAAAACGATTTTAGCCTTTTCGTTAAATAGGAATCGACGTTCATTAAAACTCTCAATTTTACGCCTCGTGATTCTAATATCCTAATTTGATTACTTTTAGAAAGTCTTTATCGTTTTGCTCTTTTTTTGAAATCGTTTTTCATGTCACAAATCAAATCAGGCATTCAAAAATGTGTCGGGGCTATTCATGGGCATGTGAGTCATCTAAAATAACCCCCAAACACCCACAATCACATATTTCACTATTACGGGGCTTTAAACCCGATTTCGATTCGATATCGTTTTAAGCCCCGAAATTTTCATATGTACAACCAAGGGCACATCGCCGTAACTACATATACCAAAATTTGCCCATCTTTGAAATTTGATCACAATGACCTCATTCTTAGGCTCACAATCCCAAAATCACCACACAACAATAATATGGATGCAATGGAACCTCAATAACACTAGATTTATTACTACACCACAATAACCTAAAAGAGCAAGTCAAAACACCATGAACTACACATTACCATAATAAACTATACATCACCACACGGATATCATCGGGACATTAGGAGGAAATTTCGTTCCGACGGAACCCTCATTAACTATCCCTAATCTGTGGATCCTTACTAATACAACGAAGACACTACATTCAAACAACACAACAACAAGAAATCTTAAGAGAAAATAAGATAGAAAACTTTAAGGAATGCCCTTTTTTCACCTTGAAATATTTTAAGAATCACTTTATACTTCACAACCAAGTATATAATACAAGATGGGATAAATATGGAAGCTACAAGGAGACAAAACCCTCCTTTTCTCTCAAACCCGTAGGCTTTTTCCTCTCTATCTCCTCTATATCTTTCTCTTTATTTTTTTCGGATGAAAAATTAGACGCTGTATAGTGTTTGGTGGCAGCCACAAGTGCATCTGCGGCTGGCCGCAGATCCATCTGCGGCTACCTGCTGTCGCCGTTTCACCTGCCACCTCGGTTGTCGTGTGTTTTCTCGTGTCATGCAGTCTTAACTCATCAGTTTTCGCTGTATTATTTATATCTCGCAATCTGGGGACTGTTGGTAGGATGTATTGACTGTTTCGGTTCGTCTGGATCAATTCGTATCCCAATATCGCGCAATTCGATGTCGATTCGTTGTCGTGTTTGCTTGTCATGACTGTGCTGAAATTCACCATTCCCTCTTGGAGGCCATGCGAAATAACGATTTTGCCCTCCTGCCCAGGTTAGTAGACAAGTGCAATATTTAGGTGTCTACAGTCGTGACAAATGTATTATGAGCATAAAAGGATAAAATGATGAATTTTGGTAATCCGGTCGAGCTTCGCCTCTCGAGGAAGCGATTTATGGAAAAAGTGAGTAAACGGACTATTTGAGATGTCGGGAATTGAAAATGTGAATTGTGGAACCGAAGGTGGTTCGTAGAAAAATTTAAGATTTGTAACGTTATGCAATTGACAATTATTGTGAATTATTACTATTAATATTAATTAAGGAAATTCAATTTTTTTTAGTGCGACAAGTGTTATGTGATAAGCCAATTATGAGGTATTTAATGGTGGGATAAAATTCAAGTTTAAAGAAGTAAATTTGGTTCAAAAAGGACGTGAATTGGAGCAAAAATGATTAATTTATGATTTAGGAGAATAAAATTTCTCTAGATTTTGTGGCTAATGACTATATTGCTCTTAACAAGGAATGAAATGACAATTGTGTCCTAAAAGGGTATATTGACTAAGATGCCCTTAGCAATATAAAGAATGACCATAGTATCATTTTTATGTAAATTATCTTTTATGCCATTAATTAAGGAAGGGAAATGACATAACTACCCCTAACCATGCAAGAGTTAAGCTAACCAAGGATGAGTTAGTTGTTGGGGTATATATATATACAATATGTATGTATTAAGCTAGTTAGTTCATTCCTTATTCATCCAAGTTGCCAGCTAAAGAGAGAAAAAAAGAAAAAGGAGCTAAGGTTCCATGAGTTCAAGAAATCATGCAAGACTCAAGTGCAAGAAGTGATCAAACGGAGAAGTAATAGTCATAAAAGTAATGAATAAAGATCTAGCTAGCTTTGAAGCTAGAAGAAAGACAAGCTTAAGAAGGTATGCTTAAGTTCAAGCCATGAAAATTGATGATTAAGAGATTAAATGTTAGTGTAAAGGTAACCATGCATGAATTAATAGCTAGATGTAAAGTTGTGAGAATTTATGTGCGATATGTGTTGTATGTGATGAAACCCTAGGTTTGGAAGTTATGTTGTAAAGGTAGTGCACTATTCATGTGCATATTCAAGCTAGAAACTATGATTTAAGGCTTGATCATGTGTTTTATCTTACTAAATTTGATTAAAACCTAGACTAGAAGGTTTATCATGAAGAAATCATGTGTGTGTTTATGTTAAATAGCTTACAAAATGCTTTGAAGGTGGAAAAGTATGATTTGTTTGAAGAAATTACTATATTAGGCTATAAATTGCCATTAAACCAATTTGTAATCTGTAAAGTGCATTAGAATGTGCAGTTATAAGTTATGTGGACTTGTATAGTTGTTAAAAGTGCATGTGGTAGCCTATGTGGTGCATTGAGTTTAAGTTGTCAAGTGAGTACAAGTTTTGAAAATTGAAAAGTTGATAAAATGATGTCAAAGGTGATTTTTGGCAATTTTGAGGAATTAAAGGTAAAATGAAGTCAAATGACCTAGTTTGATGTTATTACACGTGTTAAGATTGATTTAAAAATCAACGGATTTGAGTTTGAATGAATTGGCGATTCGAACAATCGAAATCGATCAATTCGATTCAAAATGGATTTTAACGGACAAATATCGCCACGTGTGAAGTTTTATGGTTTTGAAAGTTTGAACATGTCATATATGACCTAAGTGAGCTATGTCAAGTGTTAAAATGAATTTTGGAAGCAAATGGCCAAAAATCACAAAGTTGGAAAAGTTGAGTTTTGAAAGTTAGAAAATGTTCCAAGTCAGAAAATGTGTTGAACATCCCTTCTACGGGCTAATGTATCACTGATGTCGAGAAGCCAAATGAGGCAAGTAAATTTTTTGTAAAATATTATGTAGTGAAGTCTAGCACTGTTCCAAATTAGGAGTTAATTGGATGTATATTGAAGGAGTTAAAAATCACCAAAATAACAGCTAAAATCAGATTCTGTTTCTGCAGGACTGCGCGACCAGCGCAGTGTTTAACACTGAACACTGCACCGGGGCGCAGTGTACTATTCATGGGCTAAGAGGACTTCGCAGCCAGCGAGCTCTGAAGGCGCCGAGGCGAAATGTCTGTGCATTTGACAAAAAATTAAGCTTCCAAAAAATCTATGTTTTGACATAGAATGATAAAGATGTGTTATATAAACCCTAGATAGTTAAAGAATGGCCAAAGTAGAGGGTGTCAAGGTATAATGGAATGATAAATGGCATAATGTAATATGCCTAAAGCTAAACCAATGCATGTTATGGGTTATGAAAATGTCGGTAACGAGTTAGATTGTGTTATTGACCTACATAAAGTATAAAACATCCCATGTGAAATGATTGAAACGAATGTTCGTGTAATTATGGATTGAGTTAACAAAGATTATTAAGTTATGATCCTTTAATGATGTGCATAGATTTTATGTTAACAGATGGTGCTCGATGTAGTAAACTGAGGTAAGAAATGATAGAAAGGTCAAACGATGCGATAAAGGTTAAGTAAAATAAATGCTAACAGGCAAGTTTTTCAGATCTATGTGTTAGTTGAAATGTGCACTCCATGTCACTATGTGTATTAACTGTTAAATGAATTATGTGACATTAAGCATAGCATGATAAAGTAAAAAAGCATGATACATATTATAAACTGCGAGCATAAAAGGTGTTATCTGAATTACTTGTTGAGTTTTATGCTCACTCTTGCTATGAACTAACATTTCAGGTAAAGTACAAGAAAGTCGGAGGTTCCGGTACAGCTAAGGTAAAGGATGTGAATGCATTGTTAAGCATGAGAAAAATTGTTATACGTATTTGTGTAATATGCAAATAAGTCAGATAAATGTACACTTGTAATGGTAGTAAGGGTTATATGATTTGTAAATTCATAGCAATGAATAGGTATGTATTATTCAGAGTAAGATTGTAATGAGATGAGGTTATGTATTATTATGGTAAGTTAAGTTTGATATGTAATAAACTCGTATGTATGGTGCAGCAGCATGTAAACAGGGTCATGTATGGAACAGATATGAGGTTAGCAGGATTATGTATGAATAGATTAAATGGTGAAATGTGTTCACAAGTTATGCCATGTAAATCATTAATATAAATATGATTATGAATTGCAATAGACTAGGTCATGATATATGTAATTATGATCTGAGTTCTAGTGCAAGGTAATTGAAGGTTCTGATCCTGAGACAGGTAAGGAATGTAAGATAAAATAAATAAATAAATAAATAAATAAATAATATGGACCGCATTATGGTAAACTAAATGGTTTCAAAGATTAAATGTTAAGTTTTAATGCACGAGATTCCAGTTAATGTGGTTTAATGTTCATGATTATCTTATCCAGACATAATTGGACAATGTTAAGGGAATGTGGGATCTCGGTGCGCTAATCAAGAATACTTGAAAATAACAAATGTAAAGAAAATTGTTTAAACTAAAATTAAATTGACTGTAATTAGTATTAAACAATAATAATAATAATAAAGTCTCCGGCAACGGCGCCAAAAACTTGTTTCCCTCAATCTTACTTAGCAAAACACGCAAGTATACGTGGTCAATCAACAGTAAAGTAGCAAGTAAAGTATCGTTTCTCATAAGGACTTTCTATTATCAATACACCAAAATACTAACCCTAAATTACTTCAATCTTAATCAAACAGACGCTCAACATTGATGGATATAATTAATTGAATAAAATTAAATTGATTGAGTTATCAGAAACTAATTACCAAGAATTTATATCAAGTTAAAAGACAATAAGGTTATAACTTCCTCTAGTACTTCATTTAAACATTTTCATTCTCTACTTAATCAATCAACTATATGGAATTTTCAACTAGGAATTCTTAAGTATTCACTAGCCTCTTTTGATGGTCTAGTAATTATCTCCTACTTAAATAAACCACTATGTGTTCATGACATTTAACATTAAGCATAAGTCATTAAATTCATATTCGTATGAAGGTTACATATGGTATATAGGTATATGTCTATCCTATATACGAATCATGCATCCTAACATATAGAATAGCACAAACATATATTGTCACACCCAGATCTATGTTTATTATCCATTTGTAAAGTTCATATAAACTATCATGCTAATTACTGGCCAAGTAACTATAAATCAAACACAAGATATGACAATCAATCCCAATATACTCAAATCAACATTAAGAGAGAATGAATTTCTTTTAATTCACATGTTAGGTTCCATTACAATCTTAAATTTAGAGTTTAGTTCATCATTAAATTGAAAACCATAAACATCAATTCAATTAACATAAAGATATATCAAAGCAAGATAAGTAAAGAGAAAGAAAAAACTATAATGAATCTGAATCTCCCTTCAATCTCCAACTTTAATCTTCTTTTGTTTCCTCCTTGAAACCCTAGCTTTTGATTCCCTGATCTCAACCCTTTCTATGTTCTCATATGCTTACCAAGGTTTATGTTTCCTTTCTACGTGAAAACCCCCAATGTAACCGTTATCCATGAATAGAAGTATGTCCCACAAATAAAAGCACGTTTAGGTCCCTCAATATAGTTGTTCTTCAACAAAAAATTTTCGACGAGCGCCTACCAAGGGCCTAGGCTCTTGTTTGGTCTGGTTTGAGATTTTAGCCATGCACCTACCAAGCGCCTAGGCTCTTGTCAGATAAAAAATTACCATTTTGCCATTCCACAAAAAAAAAAAAGGAAAAATATCCAAAACCAGTCAAACGAAACAATAGAGCATAAAAATAAATGAAAATAACACATATCGATAAGCCTAAAGCATTCGAATCATAGGTATAAAACCTACTCATCAACCTTCACCGGAACCAAGTCTCAATTACAAAAATAATTTGGGTTTGCACTTAAATCTGGCCACAAATAATAATATCACAACATTTTCCCCCACTATCCTGTTATAAACAATTTATAATAGAGGGGTAATTAAAAGAAATAACCATCTTTTTTCATCACTGCACTAATAAAAAAAAGTCAAAATGCATGCATCTCATAAAATTTTACCGTGCCTTTTTAAATCAGTCGCCTTAAATATTTGCACCCATCATTAATCTGTAAACCCCAAATAGACTAAATCCCTTCATTTCAAATCACTCTTGCACAACTGTATTAGTTCTCACTTCTTCTTCTCTCTCTACAAAAAATCTTCCCGGCATCTCATCTTTTTCTTCAATCATCCTTCCACCGTAAAACCTCCATTTATCATAACTCGTGGCCAAGGAATCCTCCAAATCCCATCCCGCATCTTCCCCCAACTCTCCCCCCAAAACAACTAAAGAAATAGAGCTAGAAAATCGTGAAAGATACAAATCTAAAATCGAATACGTCTTAGCCAACAAAAAATCAAATGTTTCTTCCCATGTTCTTGACAATATCCGCCACTAATACCAATTCCTAGATAAATAACTAGTGAGAGATCCTAAACTTCATGAGAAAATGTATTGGCGCCTTAATGGGGGCTGAAATGTCGTACTGATCTACACCCTCAAGTATGATATCAAATTCCCTCTTCCTGAATTTATTTCATTTTTTCTATCCTTAATGGGTATCGAGTTCTCCCAACTTGTGCATATCTCATACATTCATCTAGTGTGTTTTATTGCTTTCTGCAAAGAATAAAACATCACCCCTTCTATGGATCTCTTCTTTGCCTTCTTCAAACTCGCTCGCTCGAAAGAGTCTAACTTTCGCCAACTGACCAAACTCCCCAACAGAAAAGTTTGGATGACCACCCCTACTAGCAACAATGGGGGGAATCCGTACTGTACTTTCATCCGAGGATTGGACACTTATCTCATCCCAACCTAGGGAGAGCCTACCACAACTACCGTATTCTTTTATTGTAATGTCGAGCAATTTTCTGATGATAAATAGCCAAATTTAAAATTGTTGCATCCCTGACTTCATCCAATATGTCTAGATTAAGGCGAAAACCTTTATTGTTGTTAAGCTTCCGTGAAATTCACCACCCGGAATAAAGGAGAGCTGATTTCTACTGGAATAAGGGCCTTTATCCCATAAGCAAGACGAAAATAAGAGTCACCCATTGTAGTCCGAAGAGTGGTCTAATACACCTAGAGTACACTACGAAGCTCCTCTGGCCATTTGACTTTAGCTTCATCCAATCTCCTTTTAATCAAATTGAGCAGAGTCCTGTTGGTAACCTCCACCTGACCATTAGTTTGAAGATGCGCCAATGACACCTTCCAATATTGAATACCCAGGCCAACCAAGAATTACTCAAACTTAGCCCCTACAAACTGTAGCCCATTATCCGATACCAGAACCATAGGGATCCCAAATCAGAACACCATTGACTCCTTAAGAAATTATATACAGTCATGTTCAGTGATATGCTGAAGTGATTTTCCTTCCACCCACTTGGTCATAAAGTCGATAGCCACCACTAAATATACAACATGTACCTTGACTTTAGGCATAGGCCCCAGCAAATTAACACCCAAACAGCAAATGGGATCAGGGACAATACCGATGATAACTTCTTAAGAGGCCGATGTGGAATAAGGTTATTCAATTGACATTTCGGACACTTATGAATGAACTCTTTCGCTTCTTGGAACATTGTCAGCTAGTAATATGTATGTCTGATCAGTTTATATGCCAAGGATTTTGTACCCATATGATCACCGCAGATACCTTCATGCACTTCTTGAAGTACATACGTCGCCTCAGATGAGACTAGGTACTTCAATAGAAATGTTCAAGTGAAATGATATTAAATGAAACACAAACTATTAAGGAACATATAATCATTTCAGTAAGTTTTACCGAATAATACTTACCATAGTAAGTTTAAGAGTATGAAAGAAAATGATATTTCTTACCTTAATACGTGACTGAATATTGATAAAAATGAGGTTAATCAACATATATATATATATATATATATATATATATATATATATATATATATATATATATATATATATATATATAATTAAATTAGTAATTACCATACATAAATTTTATGATGTATACTAACTCGTATGAAATCATCAAAAGTGATTTTATAGTAAAAATTTATGTAGTGTACAGAATAAAGTATAATAACTTTAAAATAGTTTTTGAAAATAATATTTCAAAAAAATCTGTAAGATAAAGTTTTTCAAAATGAATCTTTTAAAGGAAGAATTTTCTAAAGAAAGATTTATAAACACCATGTGATGTGTGTGATTACTTGACTAACTATTATGAAAAGACTTACTTGAACAATACGTGTACTGTTACATATCTTCACAAATACACACGATAGCTTAAGCACACTTAGAGAGAACTTACACAAAGTAATATTTAGATAGTGAAAGAAAAAATAATTAAGGAAGTTTATGAAAAATCCTTAAGTTAAGGCCTCTATTTATAGCCAAAAATTTTATCATAGTAAAAAATTTCATAATTTAATCTAAACCGTATATTTCAAGATAATGTTTAATACATACCATACATTTTATCTTTTAATATTTTTTTAATCTAAACTATTTGTTTAAATATCATCTTTAATTTACACCATTCATTTTAAATTCTATAAGTATTACATTATCTTTAATCTATACCATTTATTTCAGATTTTCTTTAATTTATATCGTTCATTTAATAAAACAACTAACTTTATATATAAAACAACTAACTTTATATAAATCAATTAACTTTATATATAAAACAATCAACTTTATATATAAAATAATTAACTTTATATAAATCAATTAACTTTATACATAATTTAATTAACTTTATATATAAAACAATTAACTTTATGTAAATCAATTAATTTTATATATAAAATAATTAACTTTATATATAAAACAATCAACTTTATATAAAGTATATAAAATAAATAAATTTATAAATTTATTCAATAATAATTCACTAATTATTCATAGTTATTCATTATTATAAGCAATTATTATAAATGCAATGTAGTTGACTTTCTGAGTTAGAGACTCATAATACTAGCAAAAATATCAACTAATAATAAAATACAATAGTTAAATCAACATCATAATAGTGATAATAATAATACAAAAAATAAATAAAAGGAATAACACGTTAATATGTGATGACAATTATTGATTCAATAATGTGAATTACTGTGCATATGCTACTATGAAAATTATTAGTTCAATAATTTAAATTATTATGCATGTGACAATTATTGGTGCAATAAAGTCAATATTGTACAATAGCCACTTTATCAGTTTAATAATATGAAATATTGTGCAATACCGTGTGCTATTGCACAATACTGTGTGCTACTGTGTAACACCGTGTTCTACTATCCTATTATCACCAGGTATTTTAACAATTAAAAGTGATAGTACCATTGACCATTTTTATTTAAAAAGGTTGTTACTGTCGTTTTTTATATCTGACAATATTTCCTTGTGGGGTCCACCAATAATTGATTATTTTAGCGCCATCATACGGATCGAATATTCCCCGACAGAACGAATATTCTTCGATAAAACAAATATTCTCCGACAAGATAAAATTTGCACAAAATATTTTTAACTTTTTAATTTTGTCAATTTATTCACTTAGCGTTTCAGAAAAAAATATTTATATGATAAAAAATTAAATTATATTTCATAAAATTCGGGGTCTTACAATAATAGTTGCAGAACAATTTCTTATCTCCCCTCAACCGACTACCTATTGGTCGTGGCAGCTCAAAAAATCGTTTATATTTGATTTCCTCTAAAATCTGCACTCTATTAGTGTTTAATGAAGTGTACACCTTATTTTCAGACTTCGGCCGAAAGGGCGACTTACTGACTTGTGGAGGATTCACCTTCGGCCCAATCCGATCCCACACCTATGGTCTTCCGTCTTTGTTCTTGGACCAATCCGACAATTTTTAATTTTGATTAAGAATTGCCATAGACTTTTCAATTTCTATGAAATTTTTTGCCCGTTCATAGGCGTCAGACAAGTCCTTTGGAGAGTTGAACATGATATCCTTCATAAGCTTCTGTAATCACCCGATGTCCAATCGAGTAGTGCAAAAACCTAGTGCCTGAGTCATGTTTAGGTCGATTACCGTGTTGACCGCCTCCGAACCTATGCACATATTGACTCAGCGTCTCATTGGGCTTCTGTTTGACTTACATTAAAGGAGCGGTGAGTTTTTCTCTCCTTCTATTACTCCCAAACTGATCATGAAACTTATCACACAACTCCTGCTATGAATTAATGCAGTTCGGAGGTAGACACATAATTCATTACTTAGCTCCCTTCTTTAATGTGGTGATGAAAATCTGACACATTCTTGCCTCTGAATGATTATAATAATGCATAATGCGCTCATGGGAATGTGTGTGGTTATATGGATCTTCCGTGCCATCATAAGTCTCCAACGGTGGCAGCTTCTTAGTGGGATCGGTTCTTTATTGATCAATAAAAGGTGAAAAATAAGACTTCGGGTCAAGGGGCTTAAAATTTATTTGTCACTGCTATCTTTCATTCTAACTCAGCTATCTTCTGCATGATTGAATTAGGGACACCCGGCTGGGGGGTTTTGTCATGCTGATCCTGAATTTGGTATAGAGACCTAGTCTGCCTTATGTCACATCTCCTTATATTGTCGTGATCTCAATCATCAATAGGGAACCTAATTTACTGACGTTTACTGGGATTTTAATAAACTGTTTTTCGATCTCTGTGAGATGCGTGCCTTTTATCTCCCCTTCTTATAACATCATAATTTGGCTCCCAATCCCTGTGGGAGGCTTTCTCCTTATAAGGACGCTTTGGAGAGTCGTCATGCCTTATGTCTTCACGCCTTATTTCGCCTTGATAACGTTCTTTGGAATAAGCTTTATGGTGAGACCTAAAAAATTCATTTGTTTGCCTCACCCTGCTTCGGCTTTGTGGTGTGATTTATTGATAACCTCGAATTGTGGTTGGAACTCCATCATCCTTCTATAATTCAAACAAAAGCGCACTCCATTCCTATTGCTAAAGGTGCAAAGCTTCCAATACATCCTCGACCTTGTGAATCTTTTGCCACCTGATAATCTCCCATTGATCCGGCTTGCTGGATTCCATGTCTCGACCTGCTTGAGAATAGGATCGGTTGTTTGTCCCTCTCCTACGCAAGTCATAAATTGGTGAATTAGGAGGAATAAACAACAGATGTCTGATTGGAGTCGATTGTGTCATTATGGGTTTAGTCTTCAGAGTGGAGGGACCAAGCCTATCTTTAACTGAATCACAAACGTTATGTGCTAGCGGCATCACCGATGACCTTGCCTGGTCCAACACCTGATCACCCTTATTCACCATTTGGTCCATCTACACTAATTAAAAATCGTCTAGTGATTTTTGAACAAAATTTTACTAAAGGCCCTCCTTCTAGCTCAAATGTTAACGCCTAATTTTGTTCCCTGTCCCAAATCACAAAAAAACCAAGAACCTGGACAGTGAACAATCAATGAGTTACACCAAAAGCTCGACGGTTTGGGCCATTAGGGGATAGCTCCGATGTGAGCATCAATACATATCAAAAACGATAAAAATTGAGGGATGTAAATTCTTGAAAAATAGTAAAATTATGTTGTATATTGTGTATACCATTAATTTTGTTTATGGCTGTATTTATAGTTGTTATATGCATTCGAGACATATTAGAAGTGAAAGTCCTTACTAGAATCATTTTATAACTGCAATTCATAACTTATTGAGTTCTTAATAAATTAAATCTCCTTATTACTCCAAAACCTAGAAACTCAATCCTTCACAAATATGGACTTTGACACTTTTAGAATAATAAGCCGTCAAAAATATAGTGCAGTGGATCAGTCCCAATACCGGACCCAACGTGCAATATGGATATAGACCAGCACTGGAACCGGGTCTCATGTACAAAGATAATTTGAACTTGGACCTGAATCTAAACCGGACCTCAAATAATTATATCCCAACATATAAATGAATAATATTGCTCTTTTTATTTAGAATATAAAATCAATTTTAATTTTTCAATATCACTTTGAGATATTTTTTTAGGGCAATAATATTGCTACTTTTATTTAAAATATTTTTTTTAATAATAATATTTTTTAAATAATTTATCAATTTTTATAATGACACTGCATAATATTAAGTAAATTATTTTTAGTTTAGAATTTAAAATATGCCAAATTGCCTTCAAAATTTTCAAATTAATCATATGTTTTGAAACATGGAGACTATATATATACTGCGATACATTGATAGTCACGTTAAATAACTTTTTATTTTTTCATGGCTATGAGACCAATGTTAATATGTATAAATTATAATACTGTAAATGTGAAGTCTTAAATACTCCACCAAGAAAGCTAAGGGAAAATGTTAAATATCTGTGTGGACGTGGTTTTCTCAAATATCTTATCCTTGTGCCTGCTAGTCTTTCAGTTGACAAATATCTTCTCTGAAATATCTTATAGGTCGATCGACAAGGTGGCTATATTAGTTGCGTTTTGACTTGGATTATGACATATTATTGACTAGTTTGATCCTATAACGAGAAATGATTACCTATCAAGAAAAAATTGTGATGGACGTTGTGTATCGTCACAGGCTGTAATTAGCAAATTGTAGGTGCATGCATGTAGGGTGAAATACATTTCTATCCCTCTAAATATAAATTTTTTTTTATAAATGATTTTGACGTATTAAAATTTATAAAAATTATCATGAAATATATTTAAATAGATAAAAATGACCCTAATAATTTTTTAACTAAAAACATTATCGAAAAATTGTCGTAACACCGGAATATTGTTGTATACTGTGTATTTTTATAATTTTAAATATATTTTATTATATTTAGTATTAAAATATTTTTACTATTAAAATATCTACATTTTAAAAACTTAAAATACTTAAATTAGATTTTAAAAAAACTAATTAAACTTACTTAATTTAATTAGTGTTTTTAAATTATTTTATTTGACTTAATTAGTGAATTTTAATTATTTAACTTGAATTATTTTATTTATTTGATTTACTTAATGATTTTTAATTATTTTATTTGAATTAATTAGAATTATTTATTTGAATTAATTAGTGAGTTTTAATTTTTTAACTTGAATTATTATATTTATCTGATTTAATCAATAATTTTTAATTATTTTATATGAATTAATTAGTTTGATAAATTATTTTATTTGAACGAACTAGTGAGTTTTAATTATTTAATTTCTTTGATCATTTTTAATTATTTTATTTGAATTAATTAGTGTGATAAATTATTTTATTTGAATGAACTAGTGACTTTTAATTATTTAAGTTGAATTATTTTATTTATTTGATTTAGTTAATTATTTTATTTGAATTAATTAGTGTGATAAAAAATTTTATTACGTGCACAATCTGTACATAAAAAATTATGCAAAAATAAAATAAAATTCAGGTATTGCTTATTAATAAAAATACGTAAAACATTCAATTATAAGTCTTTTTCTTATTTTCTCTCTTATTTTTACACTATTTGACTTTTCAAGGACAATTTGAGATGCTTTTATATTTTTAAACTGAGGTAATTCATTAAAATATTGGGGACCACAAATTTAGTCAATGGTAATACTTTTTAAATATTTTATAATTTTTATAATAATATTATGCAAGATTAAATAAATAATATTAATTTAAAATATTTTAAATTAACTTTAAAAAAAAAATCAAATTAATCATATATTTGAAACATGGAGATAATATTATATTTTTTGAATTATATATGTAATATACTGTTATACATTGATAGTCATGTTAAATAACTTTTTACTGTATCCTTTTTTATAGTAAGATCATTTTTCCACTGAATGAAATTCTTGCTAATATCTACAGTAATGTGAAGTCTTAAATATCGAATTCCTTTTCCTTTTATCTAGTATTTAATTTAGTTTATAGGCCGACAAGCCCATATTGGTGAGGGAAATTTTGAGTTGGATTATTAATATAGAAAAATGATATATATATATATATATATATATATATATATATATATATATATATATATATATATATATATATATATATGATAAAATTAAATTTTGACTAACATTTAAGTATATACAAATAAAATATAATAAATTTATTTTAATGTTTATATATCTCATATATATAACAATTATAATTCAATTAAATTTTTTTATAATAATATATAACAGTACTCGTTAGCACATATATTATTGATTGTTGAACCTATTAAGAAAAGAATATCCATTGGAATGATAGCAACTAGCCACCTATCAAGAAAAATTCATTGGCCTTGTGCAATACACACTATTGGTGGTAATTAGCAACTTGTAGGCGCATGCATGTAAATCACTTCCATCAATTACTCCCTGTGTTACGTTTTAATTGACGTGACTTTGATCTCACGCCGGTCTATATTTCGATTAATCATAAGAGAGCTGGAATTTAACAAGCGGGTCTGTATTTCGATTAATCATAAGAGAGCTTGAATTTAATAAATAAAGACAGAAACTTCGTTTAGCCGTCTATGTAGTAAAAAAAATTAAGTTCGACCTAGAATAGTGACAGTGAGGTTATGCATATTAACTAAAAAATATAATTAATATTTTATTTAATTGACTAAACTAAATATAAATTTTTAATATTAATCTTTAAAATTTTATTCTTTACGCATTAGAGATAATTTAAATATTTAATATTTTCTTAAAATTTATAAATAATAAATAAAATAAAATAAAAAGGAACGGAGAGAGTTATTAGTTAGAAGCCCAATTATCTTGTCTTCTGACCTCAATGGTAGTAATTGAAGAGATTAATCTGGATCATAATGTATGTACATCTCGTAGCACAAATTACCTAATAATACTCTTTTTATTTGACAAAAAGTCTCATTTACTAGAATTATTCATAATACTAAATGTCTTTTAATATTAAATTTTTAGAAATGTAAATAACATGTACTTTTTCCAAAGTTCCAAACATATATTTATAAAAGAAAAAGGAAATTAACATGGATTACACCGATTTATCGAGCGTAGGCATGACACGGTGACTACGACGGAGACGTGCTCATGCTTCCGTCAATTGCTGGAATATTAAAATCATAACAAAAGGTCAGACATCAGACTCTATACTTCTGCAAGTGATTGGTATTATGCATGCAAAAGCATAATAATTTTTTTAAATCATTTTTAAATGGATATTAGGGTTTTAGTAGGGGTGACCAAAAAATTCGGTTTTTTTGGTATATAAGGTATATCGGACCTGTCCGAACCGACAAATTTGGTACAAAAAAAAAAACCGGTCCAGTACCGGTTCAGTATACCGGTACTAACCGGTTCGGTACCGGTCCGGAGTTTTGTGGAAACGGTATTAATCGGACCGAACCAGTCCGGAGTTTTGTGGAAACGGTATTAACCGGACCGAACCGGTTGTACCGGTTTTCTATTTTTTTTTAAATTTTTAATTTTTATTATTATTAATAATAAATAATTAATAATAATAATAATAATAAATATTATTATTATTAATAAATAATTAATAATATTAATATTAATAATAATAATAAAAATATTATTATTATTAATATTTTTATTGTTATTATTATTATTTTATATTATTATTAATTATTTAATAATAATAAAATAATAATAATAATAAAATAATACTAACCGGTTTTTTTCGGTAAAAACCGGTACTGAACCGGTACCGAACCGGCTAACCGGCTCAGTATACCGGTACCGATTTCGGTATCAATTTTTGTACTCTTTCGATTTCGGTTCAGACCGATTCGGTCCAATTTTAACCGGTTGAACACCCCTAGATTTTAGTATTATGTATTGTATATTTGTATACATGTATATATATATTGAATAAAAAATTAATGTCAGAAGATAATCATCAAAATATTTTATGCACGAGCATTATTTAATTATAAATTTCAACTAATTAATTGTTTTAATTCTCTCAACTACTATGTTGATGATCCCTGTTCTATTCATTTTTAAATATTCATGACCACAATATGAATAATAAAAACAAAGCATAGAACTGAAAGGAAAGTCCAATACATCATAATGTATTTTTTTTTAATGATAATCAAACAAAATAATTACTAATTAATTATGATTTAAATAATTAAAATTTGATTTTCTGAGAAGAATATACTAGTAGTATTAGCCTCGGCATACCAAAACATAAGTTAAGCGCACCTTTACGAAGGATGAAGGGTTAACAACTATCGAACAGTGTTCTCAAGTTGGGCCCGATCATTGAATTAAAAAATACATTAGGTAGATGAGTCATTGGTCCGACTATTGAAACAGTGTTCTCAATCAGTAATCGGACCGTTATTGAACCGGTGACATTATTAATATGTAATATGTAATAAATAATTAAATATATTAATTATTATTATATATAATATTTAGTAAATATGTAAAATTAATCAATTTATCTACACAAAAAAAAAAATTAAACTTATTTGTATAATGTTTATTTTATACAATTCAAATAACTACTAAATTTATATATAAAAAAAGATATTAAATCATGATCATAACTCAAAATTCAAGACTCAAGAGTGATAAAATCAAACAGAAATGAACATAAATGTAAGACCCCGAATTTTATGAAATACAAAATTTAATTTTTCTTCATATATATTTTTTTTGAAACAGTAAGTGGTTAAATTAACAAAATTGAAAGTTAAGGATGTTATGTGCAAATTTTATTTTGTCGGACAATATTCGCTTTGTCGGGGAATATTCGTTTGGTCGGGAAATATTTGTGCCGTACGACGGCGCCGAAATAATAAATTATTGGTGGACCCCACAACGGAATATTTGTCGGATATAGAAAACGACAGAAGTAACATTTTTAAATAAAAATAGTCAACGGAACTGTTAAAATACCGGTGATAAAAGAATAGTAGCATACGGTAGTTTATGGTATTTTCTGTAGCACACGGTACTCTACAGTAACACACGGTATTGCATAGTGTCTCATATTATTGGTCTGATAATTGACACCGTAACTGTTACGCATCATTTCATCGATAATTGTCACTGCATAATATTTTATATTATCAATTCAATAATTGTTGTTACACAGTATTTTGCATTATTGATTTAATAATTGTCATTACACGGTATTTTATATCATTGAGTCAATAATTGTTGTTGCACTGTTTTTAAAATTATTGAACCTAATAATTGTCACAGTAACATATGCACAGTAATTCACATTATTGAATCAATAATTGTCATTACACAGTAACGTATGCTTTCTTTTACATTATTGTTATCTCTATTATGATGTTATTTAAACAGTTGTATTTCATTAATTTATTGACTTGATATCTAAGAGCTAACTATACTGTATTTATAACAATTAGTCATAATAATTGAATTGATAAAGTTATTTGTTTATAATATAAAGTTAGGTGATTATTAGGTGATATGAAATGAATGGTGTAGATTAAAGTGTGAATTATTGTTGAATAATTGAATTGATTTGTTTATAATATAAAGTTAGGTGATTATTAGGTGATATGAAATGAATGGTGTAGATTAAAGTGTGAATTATTGTTGAATAATTAAATTGATTTGTTTATAATATAAAGTTAGGTGATTATTAGGTGATATGAAATGAATGGTGTAGATTAAAGATAATATAATATTTGAAATGGATGGTGTAGATTAAAAGATGATCTTTAAATGAATGGTTTAGATTAAATGAATGATAAGATTTTTGGCTATAAATAGAAGCCTTAACTTAAGGATTTTTCATAAACTTCCTTACTTGTTCTTTCTTTCTCTCTCTAAATACTTCTTGTGAAAGTTCTCTCTAAGTGTGCTTAAGTCATCTTGAGTATTTGTGAAGATCTATAAGTATACGTGTACTGTTCAAGTTAATCAACCTCATTTAAATCAATATCCAGTCACGTGTTGAGGTAAGGGATACCATCTTTTTCATCTTCCATTATTCAAACATACTATGGTAAGGGATTATCATTATTTGATTCTCGATAATAATATTGTTTCTTCCTTACTCATAAGACGTGCCTTTTATTTCCATGTATTAAATTGTGGGAATAACCTTACGGAGCGGATTGCCGCCTGTTGGTGAATAACCTTTCGTATTCATTCATTATTAATCTCTGAGAATAACCTTACGGAGCGGATTGCCGCATGTTTGGTGAATAACTTTTTGTACTCAAATTCTATTAAATTGTGGGAATAACCTTACGGAGCGGATTGCCGCCTGTTTGGTGAATAACTCTTTGTACTCAAATTCTATTAAATTGTGGGAATAACCTTACGGAGCGGATTGCCGCCTGTTGGTGAATAACCCTTTGTATTAATTTCCTTCACCTTTTGTTAATCAAACCTGCTACGGTAAGGGATATTATTTTCTTTCATACTCCTAAATCGAAATTTATTATGGAACTATTGCTTCTATAATTCCTGAAAATATTATATGTTCCATAATAGTTGAACTTCATTATTTCAACTGAACCTTCCTATTTACGTGAACCTTTCTATTGAATTGTAACCGTTATTCTGAACTGTGGATCTTGAATATCATTTTTAAATTTCACTCCACATCATGTTGACAATTTGGACATTATTTGAATCTGTACAAAGTAAACTTCCGATACTTATTGTTATCCTATTTCTTCTGTTCATCATTTATATCATTCTAATCATCCAAAAATCAAGCTGTTGTGAATATCTGTGGTCGGGGGCACAGATGTGATATATTTGTTGAACAGATGATAGGTTAAAGGCGATATAATAGGTTAAAGGCGATACATCTGTTCGGTGTCTTTTATGGCACGTGGTGAATGTTCTCTTTGGCCCGTAGTGCAAAGATGAACTGTTGTTTGGTATGATTATGACCAAAGGCTGAATCTGGTATAATCATGACCGTTGGTGCTATATTGAATGTCTTTGGCCCGTAGTGCAAAGATGAACTGTTGATCTGCATGATTATGATCAGGAACTGTGAATTTGTATTATCTTGACTAATGATATTTCAGATGATAAAAGTTGATGATGTTTTTCCTAAAAAGAGAACCGAGTGGACATTATAGTCTGCATTATTCTTCTAATAGATTACTCATTCCGCTGCTATTATTGATCTGAACGTTGTTTAAGAATTTAACTGCAGTTTTTGATATAAACCTTGTAGTCTATTGTATTCTATCAAGAACTCAACTGTTGAAGACTAATGATAATTTATTCGTCATTATCTTAGTCATAATATTCTTTACTGGGCTATTTGAGCTCACCCTTTCTTTTGTTCCATTGTTTTTCAACAGGAGATGAAAACATAACAGGGTCTAGCCGGGGAATGGAGTGAGGGTCCGAGGAATAGTTATCATAGTTTTCACGTTGGAATAGTTATCATAGTTTTCACGTTTTGTAAAATAGTGTGGCAATAATAGTGAAGACTTAGTTGTGTATTATTATACACTGTATTGTTGTACGTTGTGCTTTGTTGTAATAATTTTGTTGTAGTCTTTTGACGACTCAAGTATGGGCTGTGTGGGCCCAGATTTGGGGGCGTCACAGTTGGCATCAGAGCTTAGGGATATGGTATTTAATGGAGATCTGGGGTTAGAACTAGGAGGGGAGAGACGAATAGAATCAGTCACTAGTGTGTCCTACCTAAAATAGATTTTATTATCTAATGAGTCGATTTGAATGTAGGAACATGAAGTGATGAGTCAGTTTATTTGAACTAACATTTATTTTGTGACCACAGTTTAGTATGGCATCTGAAAATCAAGAGGTTAACTATGGAATGCCTGAAGCAAATGTAGCCGAGAATCAAGAGGCCCCAAACAATCCTCCTGCCAACTCAGGAAATAATGTTCCTGATAACATGATGAACGATGGATTCTTTAGGAATTTCATGCAGTTCATACAGAATCAAGGAAGAGGAAATCCAGTCAATATTAACGGTAGAAACGCTGGCAATTTGAGGATGGTCACTGTTAAGCAATTTAAAGAATTAGGACCACCTGAATTCCACGGGAAGCCTGACCCACTCAAAGCGGAGGCATGGCTAAAGCAGACGAGAAAAATACTTGATGTCTTACAATGCGCTGATGATCAGAAGGTGCCATTTGCCACTTTTATGTTACGAGGTGAGGCGGACCATTGGTGGGAAGCGGTAAAACGTATCCAACCTTCAGCACTCGAAATGTCTTGGACAGAATTCGAAGAACTGTTTAACGAGAAGTATTTCCCAGAAAGCATCCGCCATATGAAAGAGGTGGAATTCATTAAGCTGGAGCAGGGAAACATGACAGTCTCCCAATATGAAGCCAAGTTTGCCGAGTTATCTCGCTTTGCCACCCATCTTGTGGATGACGAAGCACGAATGAGTCGGATGTTCCTAAGAGGTTTGAGATTCAAAATTCGTCAACAACTTAGCTCTCATAAATTTAGTTTGTATTCAGATGTTGTAGATAGGGCTCAAAGGGTGGAGCAAACAGATGAAACATTGCAGCCAAGAGTTAATGATCAGCATAGAGAAAGGAGTGACAACAACCACAGGAACGAGAACCATCGAGGAGGTAACCAACACTTCGGTGGTAATTCCACACCAAATAACAGAAGAGGAGAATCTAGTGGGAACAATTTCAAAAGAAAGAGATTCCATAATAATTATGGAAGGGCACCAGCACCAGTACCAACACCAGCACCGACCCCAGTTTCAAGGGGAGAAGATCGACCACCAGTGAGATGCTATAGGTGTGGTCAGGAAGGTCACATCAGCCCAAACTGTACACTGCAGTCCAAAAAGTGCTACAGTTGTGGGAAAGAGGGTCATCTTGCGCGGTTTTGTCCTGCCACAAAATCAAGTCCAGCTGCAATGATGATACCAAAAGCTAGCGCGGATAAAGGAAAATCTGTAATTCAAGGGAGAGCTTTTGTTGTGACATCCCAAATGGCGCGAAACTCGAATGAGGTGATAACCGGTAAGCTATTCATAAATTCTCGTGAAGTCTACGCTTTGTTAGATACTGGCTCTACCCATTCTTTTATCTCACCTGCATGTGCTCAGCGTTTAAACTTAACTCCTGAAAATTTGGACTTTGACTTATCAGTTGAAACCCCATTAGGAGAAATGACCATTACATCTACTGTCTATAAATCTTGCCTAGTTCAAATCAACAACCTCACATTACCTGTTGACCTTATTTCTTTGGAGATGCATGAATTTGATGTGATTTTAGGAATTGATTGGTTGACTACCCATCATGCTAAAATTGATTGTTTTCATAAGATTATTAGTTTTCATATTCCTAATCAACCTGTCATGCAAATTCAAGCAACTAAACCATTGAAATCTATAACTGTTATTTCTAGCCATAAAGCCATTCGTTTATTGAAAAACGGATGTCAAGCCTTTTTAGCTCATGTCACTGATTTGAACAAAAATACGTCAAACTTGAATGATATTCCCATTGTTAATGAGTTTCCTGACGTTTTTCTTGAAGAACTTTCTGGCTTACCCCAAACCGTGAAATTGAATTCTGTATCGATCTTGAACCCGGCACTAAGCCCATTTTTAAAGTCCCATACCAAATGGCTCCCATAGAACACCAAGAGTTGAAAGTTTAATTACTAGATATCGGTATCATTCATTCTAGTACAAAACTTATATCGAGCGAGGAATGCGAGAAGAGTTTTCAAGAACTCAAGAGGAGACTTGTTTCAGCTCCTGTTCTGACCATACCATCAGGATCAGGAGAATTTGTTATCTACAGTGATGCTTCTGGCAAAGGTCTAGGTTGTGTCCTTATGCAACATGGAAAGGTTATAGCCTACGCCTCTCGACAACTCAAAGATTATGAGAAAAATTATCCTACTCATGATCTAGAGTTGGCAGCAGTCGTTTTCGCGTTGAAGATCTGGAGACACTACTTGTACGGAGAAAAAGTGGATATCTATACGGATCATAAAAGTCTCAAGTATTTCTTCACCCAGAAGGAACTCAACATGCGACAACGACGTTGGCTTGAGCTGTTAAAGGATTATGACCACACAATCCAGTATCACCCGGGAAAGGCGAACGTTGTAGCTGACGCTTTGAGCAGAAAATCTTATGCAAGTATAAGTGCACTGCTGACAACACAAAAGTGTATTTTGTACGACTTGCAAAAGATGGAGATAGAGCTAAAGACACCAGGGACCCACTCGAAGATTGCTCATGTGCGAGTAGAACCAACTTTAATCGATAAAATTAAAGCTGCTCAAGCTACCGATCCGGAACTGATAAACATGATAAAGAAAGTACAAGAAGGTGTCATTCCCGAAGCAAGAATCGACGAGAAAGGAATACTTCGAGTTAACTCTCGACTCTGTGTTCCTAACGATCCTGAATTGAAGCATAAAATCATGATGGAGGCACACAACACGCCGTTTGCAATCCACCCAGGAGGTACCAAGATGTATCGAGATCTTCGACATACATTTTGGTGGAACAATATGAAAAGAGAGATTGCGGAGTTTATCTCAAGGTGCCTAACTTGTCAACGTGTCAAGGCAGAGCATCAAGTTCCTAAAGGTCCATTACAATCACTTGAAGTTCCCGAATGGAAGTGGGAACACATCAATATGGACTTCGTGACGGGTCTTCCAAAAGTTTCTCAAGGCTTAGATGCAATTTGGGTGATCGTAGATAGATTGACCAAATCTGCTCATTTCTTGCCTATACGAGAAAACTTTTCACTTGAACGTCTTGCCGGTATGTACATAAATGAGATCGTGAGATTGCATGGCATGCCAGTTTCCATAGTTTCTGATCGAGATTCTAGATTCACTTCACGCTTTTGGATCAGTCTACAAAAAGCTATGGGCACTGAACTACGTTTTAGTTCTGCATACCATCCTCAAACGGACGGACAATCGGAAAGGACGATCCAGACCCTCGAAGATCTTTTGAGACTTTGTGTATTAGACTTCAAAGGAAGTTGGGATAAGTACTTGCCATTGGTGGAATTTTCTTACAACAACAGTTACCAAGCAAGCATAGGCATGGCTCCATTCGAGGCATTGTATGGAAGGAAGTGTCGCTCTCCAATATGTTGGAATGAGGTAGGAGAAGCAAAATTGTTGGGACCCGAGTTGGTACGCTTGACGACCGAAAAGATCCAAATGATCCGACAACGAATACAGACCGCACAAGAACGACAAAAGAGTTATGCTGATCTTCATCGGAGAGACGAAAGTTTCAACGTCGGAGATCATGTATTCTTACGTGTTTCTCCATGGAAAGGGGTTACGAGATTCGGAAAAAGAGGAAAGCTTAACCCTCGATTTATTGGCCCATTTGAAATCCTCGATCGAATAGGAACCGTAGCCTACAGACTAGCCCTACCACCAAGTATGTCTCGCATCCATAACGTTTTTCACATATCTATGTTACGTAAATATGTGAAGGACCCAAACCACGTCATTGAGTTAGAACCAGACGTTATAGCAGAAGATTTAACATACGAGGAGGTACCTGTTAAGATCCTGGATAAGAAGGAGCAGATCCTACGCTCAAAGGTTATACCTCAAGTTAAGGTTTTATGGAGGAACCAAGATACTGAGGAAATGACCTGGGAGCTAGAATCTGAGATGAAATCTAAGTATCCTTACCTCTTCGATATGTCAGGTACGTCAATTTCGGGGACGAAATTTCATAAGGAGGGGAGGTTGTAAGACCCCGAATTTTATGAAATACAAAATTTAATTTTTCTTCATATATATTTTTTTTGAAACAGTAAGTGGTTAAATTAACAAAATTGAAAGTTAAGGATGTTATGTGCAAATTTTATTTTGTCGGACAATATTCGCTTTGTCGGGGAATATTCGTTTGGTCGGGAAATATTTGTGCCGTACGACGGCGCCGAAATAATAAATTATTGGTGGACCCCACAACGGAATATTTGTCGGATATAGAAAACGACAGAAGTAACATTTTTAAATAAAAATAGTCAACGGAACTGTTAAAATACCGGTGATAAAAGAATAGTAGCATACGGTAGTTTATGGTATTTTCTGTAGCACACGGTACTCTACAGTAACACACGGTATTGCATAGTGTCTCATATTATTGGTCTGATAATTGACACCGTAACTGTTACGCATCATTTCATCGATAATTGTCACTGCATAATATTTTATATTATCAATTCAATAATTGTTGTTACACAGTATTTTGCATTATTGATTTAATAATTGTCATTACACGGTATTTTATATCATTGAGTCAATAATTGTTGTTGCACTGTTTTTAAAATTATTGAACCTAATAATTGTCACAGTAACATATGCACAGTAATTCACATTATTGAATCAATAATTGTCATTACACAGTAACGTATGCTTTCTTTTACATTATTGTTATCTCTATTATGATGTTATTTAAACAGTTGTATTTCATTAATTTATTGACTTGATATCTAAGAGCTAACTATACTGTATTTATAACAATTAGTCATAATAATTGAATTGATAAAGTTATTTGTTTATAATATAAAGTTAGGTGATTATTAGGTGATATGAAATGAATGGTGTAGATTAAAGTGTGAATTATTGTTGAATAATTGAATTGATTTGTTTATAATATAAAGTTAGGTGATTATTAGGTGATATGAAATGAATGGTGTAGATTAAAGTGTGAATTATTGTTGAATAATTAAATTGATTTGTTTATAATATAAAGTTAGGTGATTATTAGGTGATATGAAATGAATGGTGTAGATTAAAGATATTATAATATTTGAAATGGATGGTGTAGATTAAAAGATGATCTTTAAATGAATGGTTTAGATTAAATGAATGATAAGATTTTTGGCTATAAATAGAAGCCTTAACTTAAGGATTTTTCATAAACTTCCTTACTTGTTCTTTCTTTCTCTCTCTAAATACTTCTTGTGAAAGTTCTCTCTAAGTGTGCTTAAGTCATCTTGAGTATTTGTGAAGATCTATAAGTATACGTGTACTGTTCAAGTTAATCAACCTCATTTAAATCAATATCCAGTCACGTGTTGAGGTAAGGGATACCATCTTTTTCATCTTCCATTATTCAAACATACTATGGTAAGGGATTATCATTATTTGATTCTCGATAATAATATTGTTTCTTCCTTACTCATAAGACGTGCCTTTTATTTCCATGTATTAAATTGTGGGAATAACCTTACGGAGCGGATTGCCGCCTGTTGGTGAATAACCTTTCGTATTCATTCATTATTAATCTCTGAGAATAACCTTACGGAGCGGATTGCCGCCTGTTTGGTGAATAACTTTTTGTACTCAAATTCTATTAAATTGTGGGAATAACCTTACGGAGCGGATTGCCGCCTGTTTGGTGAATAATTCTTTGTACTCAAATTCTATTAAATTGTGGGAATAACCTTACGGAGCGGATTGCCGCCTGTTGGTGAATAACCCTTTGTATTAATTTCCTTCACCTTTTGTTAATCAAACCTGCTACGGTAAGGGATATTATTTTCTTTCATACTCCTAAATCGAAATTTATTATGGAACTATTGCTTCTATAATTCCTGAAAATATTATATGTTCCATAATAGTTGAACTTCATTATTTCAACTGAACCTTCCTATTTACGTGAACCTTTCTATTGAATTGTAACCGTTACTCTGAACTGTGGATCTTGAATATCATTTTTAAATTTCACTCCACATCATGTTGACAATTTGGACATTATTTGAATCTGTACAAAGTAAACTTCCGATACTTATTGTTATCCTATTTCTTCTGTTCATCATTTATATCATTCTAATCATCCAAAAATCAAGCTGTTGTGAATATCTATGGTCGGGGGCACAGATGTGATATATTTGTTGAACAGATGATAGGTTAAAGGCGATATAATAGGTTAAAGGCGATACATCTGTTCGGTGTCTTTTATGGCACGTGGTGAATGTTCTCTTTGGCCCGTAGTGCAAAGATGAACTGTTGTTTGGTATGATTATGACCAAAGGCTGAATCTGGTATAATCATGACCGTTGGTGCTATATTGAATGTCTTTGGCCCGTAGTGCAAAGATGAACTGTTGATCTGCATGATTATGATCAGGAACTGTGAATTTGTATTATCTTGACTAATGATATTTCAGATGATAAAAGTTGATGATGTTTTTCCTAAAAAGAGAACCGAGTGGACATTATAGTCTGCATTATTCTTCTAATAGATTACTCATTCCGCTGCTATTATTGATCTGAACGTTGTTTAAGAATTTAACTGCAGTTTTTGATATAAACCTTGTAGTCTATTGTATTCTATCAAGAACTCAACTGTTGAAGACTAATGATAATTTATTCGTCATTATCTTAGTCATAATATTCTTTACTGGGCTATTTGAGCTCACCCTTTCTTTTGTTCCATTGTTTTTCAACAGGAGATGAAAACATAACAGGGTCTAGCCGGGGAATGGAGTGAGGGTCCGAGGAATAGTTATCATAGTTTTCACGTTGGAATAGTTATCATAGTTTTCACGTTTTGTAAAATAGTGTGGCAATAATAGTGAAGACTTAGTTGTGTATTATTATACACTGTATTGTTGTACGTTGTGCTTTGTTGTAATAATTTTGTTGTAGTCTTTTGACGACTCAAGTATGGGCTGTGTGGGCCCAGATTTGGGGGCGTCACAATAAACATCTCTAGGATACATTCAATTAAATTCGGTAAAAATAAATAAATCTATTTGTATAATATTTACTTTATACAATTCAAATAAATATTAAATCTATATGGGAAAAAAAAAAGATATTAAATCATGATCATAGCTTAAAACTCAATCAAAGATACATTTAATCAAATTCAAATGCTTAAATTTTTTATTAAAAAAATAAAATAATAAGGAACCGATAAAACCAGTGACTGGGTCACCACTCTAACCGCTGGGTCATCGGATTTTGACCAAAACTGATTTTTGGACTTGAACCGAACCGAAAAGTCGACTGACTGATTCTGATTTTTTTTTGTCAGACCGACGGTCCAATTCGAGTTTGATAACCATCTTACCGAGTACTAAAAGAGTTTCGTGCAAACAGAAATGAAGGTTGCAAATAATACAGTACCTATGTATTATTATTCGAAAATGAGAATTATATAGAGTTAAGGTGATAATTTAGTAGTAAATAATTTTTTTTTTAATTCTTATTGTGTAAAATTACATATTTGAGTTTATCAATCCACGTAAAGTAAAAAAATTATCAAGCGCGTTTCAGAAGACTGTATATCATTTAACAGGCTCTCCTTTAGGCCCCTAAGATTGAAATGTATTTTTAGATTTATTATATTGTAACAGTGTAGATTCTCAAAAAATGAGAATTATATTTTTATATGTAAAAATAAAATATTTTTTGAATTTTAATTTTGAAAAAAAGAAATGATTTTATAAAGTTCCTCTTATTTCGGAAGGGAAGGAGTATGTGATGTTTTATCATATATGATGTTGACAGTCGATGAGGTGGTCTTAGCTTAATGGTTAAGAATAAGATGTTGTGACCTTTTACGTCTCACGTTCCATTCTTACTTTATGAGTTTATTTATTTTATTATGAAAAAGCTTTTTTTTTTTTTATGTGAGATTTATTTATGAGTTTTTTTTTTATAGTAAAATTTGATTGATTCTTGATATTGTAATAATAATTATGTACTCAAATTATAAAATTATATTATATTCCCTAAAAAAGTTGGGTTTTTAAATATATATATATATAATGTTGAGATATGAAGTCTTACCCAGACAATTTAAGCCTTGAAGCTCACTATACAATTTTAGAAGACTATTTAACTTGTTGGCAATATATATATATACACACACACACTAGTATTTGGTGTGTGCGTAAAATTATTGTGGAATTGTGGTAATAAAAGTGAAGAATATTTGCGAGATACGGAATAAGAATGGGAGTTAAAACTGTTTGAAAAAGTTAAACAAATAAATAATAAAAAAAATAAAGAAGTTGAGAGATAATGGACATTTACTAAAATAGAGTATTTAAATTATAGTAATAATAACTATGAAATTAAAAAAATTAAGTTTCAAAAATAAGATATAATTGAAATTTTAAAGTGAAAACAGTAAAAGATTTCAACTACTTTGTACTCTCTCTCTCTCTCTCTCTCTCTCTCTCTCTCTCTCTCTATATATATATATATATATATATATATATATATATATATATATACATACCAAATTTTGATAAGGATTTTGTAGCAATGGATTGCCCTAATGAATTAATCTGGAAGATGGTACAAATTACTACCTGTTAGGTGTTTATACTGGTCCCTTAAATCCCTTTGTTTGTCAAAAAAAGTTTCATTTTAAAATTGATTTTTAAAATATATCAAAAAAGAACTTTTTTTAATGAAAAAAGATGTATTATTGTCTACTTATAAAAGGACAAAGAGAAGGTTCGTGATCGGGTATTCCCCAGCCGTAGTAGTATTATCATCTACTTATAAACGGACAAAGAGAAGTTTCATTTATTCTTGTAACAATATTCAACATGTTCACACTCGATCCATGTTTTGAACAGCCTATATGTGCCAATTTTCACGAGAAATTATTTAGTGTTTTGCGATACCTTATATTATTTATATACTGTTATTTTAATATTTAAAATAAATTATTTTATTTTAATATTTTGTTTTTGAGTTTTAAAATAAATAGAAAAAAATAGAAATTGACAAAAAACTTTAATTTTCTATCTAATTATTGTATTTCTAAATTTTTTAATAAACGGGAAAAAAATTGATAAAAAACTTGGTCACTTTTGTTATCAAATTTTTTCATCCAAAATTAACATGATTTGGACCGGAAAAAAAAAGAGATTAAATAATATTTTTATAATCCTTATATTATCCTCAACTTATAATATAATAATTTTTTAATTATAATTCATGTTCTGATTTGAAATTTGCAGAATTCTTACTCTCTACAGTTCGAAATCTCAGGTGTAGACGTTAATCTTCGTGTGGATTCCAAACTTAGTTTGCTGCTGCTTAATGCATGCCTATCACAGGTTGAAGGTGCTAATGTGCTATTGCCTTTTGGTTTTCACTGTACTGGAATGCCAATCAAGGAGTCGGTTGATAAACTTTCACATGAGATTCAAAATTTTGGTTATTTACTTGTGAAATATGAAAACCTTTCGTATTTTTTATTTTATTTTAACATTTCAATTACTCATGCATGATTTAAAAAACTATTACTCCTTTGGTTCTATTCTTTCATTTTTCTAATTCAAAATAAAATTCTCATTTTTATAATTTATTTTTTTTATTTAATTACTACGAGACATCATTTTATAATTTATTTATTTTTATCCATTTTAGCCACTATATAATGCTCAATTTCAACACAAATGGTATGTTATCTTAGTGGTTGGAATTAGGGGTGAGAAAGAAACCGAATTGTCCTCGAAATCGTACCAAAAATTATACAAATCGCACCAATTAAAACTGCACCAACGGTTTCGGCGTATATGGCGATTTTAGGTGATTGAAAAATCGCAAATGCGGTTCGGGTTTAGTTTCTGGGCAAAACCGTATCTAAGAAATCGCACCGCACCATGCACTGTCAAAATGAAGTATATCAAGAAGTATTATTATAATGTACAAATATTTAGAATTATCCCAAATTGTAATTATCTCTATTTAGAATTTTCATATTTAAGGATATATCATTATTCATATTTTTAAATTCTATTTTATTTTTGTTTAGACAAAATATTATAAGTAAAATTGTATGTTATTAAAATGGTATTTAATATTGTGTGATACTAAATTATTAATTTAAATCTCATAAAATTTAATTATTTCAATTGGTTTTGAAATCGAAATTGCACCAAATCAAACCGCACTGCAAAATTCAAAACCGCACTGCACCAATTACAAGCGGTTTCATGTGCGGTTTTGAATTTGTCAAGCCGCACCTAAACGATTTTATATGCGGTTTGGGTTTCAAACCATACCATGCTCATCCCTAGTTGAAATGATCGAGAAATGAAGATTTTGCACGAAAAATTGAGTATTTAGCTTTTAAATCTCTTT
Source organism: Hedera helix (assembly GCA_947179155.2). NCBI lineage: Eukaryota > Viridiplantae > Streptophyta > Magnoliopsida > Apiales > Araliaceae > Hedera > Hedera helix. The sequence continues at coordinate 7,827,398 of OX359285.1, read as the reverse complement.
CCTTTCTGTTATTAAACAAAAAATATAATAATATTTTTTTTGTATATATAAATTTATTCATATATAATAGAATGGTAAATTTATAAAAGTGATTATTTTCTTTTCTTTTCATTAGAACTCATAAACACAATATTTTTTTTTTTTTTTGAATTTTCTATTTTTGCTATTAATTAAAAACTCAAAGACAATACAATTTTTTTTTTAATTTTCTTTTCTTTTTTAATTAAGTTTTCTATTTTTTTCTTTTTTGTCTCAAACTCAGAAACAAAATATAAGTGTTAAAATAATAACACATAAATTATATAAAATATTACGTCACAAGTATCTCAGAACATTTAATAATTTTTAAAATTTTCATGTAGCTAGATTGGGACCGCAATATTTGGTAGATATTATTTTTATGGTGCCGGACATAAATCACATGAGCTAGTGTGAGAGGCCAAAATTTTCACATGGACCCTTACCAAAATCTTTATCGACTTGACCCCAAAGAGATACTCTAAGATATGCCCAACAGTTATGAGCATGCTTTAGTTTAATTTTGCATTATTATGTATAAACATTTACACTAGCTAGATAATAAGACAGAGTTATCATCATAAAAGTCGTAACAATTTGTAGATTCCATAACAATTTAGACAATAAAGAAAATAGTAATTATTCAAGCACATTAATTTTCACTATTTATATTTATTTAGGTAATATTAATTGAATCGAAGAGGTTACCTAATTAACATCAGAATTTAAAAAGTTTTAAGCAAACAATCAATGACCATTCGTATTATTGATGCATGCATTTATCGAGGTACATATGTTTTCATTTTATTCTTATATTCATAGCACAATTAAGTTAAGTATTAAATTAATTTGTGTAGAAAATCACAACAGTTCAAGATTAAATGTGATTATGATTAGATGTACTCATAAAACTCGAAAAACGAATAGACGTGAATGTCTTATCTATGCGAATTTCTTTACACCCATTATTGATAATTAAATTTTTTAACAATTAATCACCCGAGTTAATTTATGTACCAACAAAGTTAACTAACAAAGTTAACCCACATAGTTAACTTCGTTGGTATTAGATTCGATGTCATGCTTTTATATATAGGAATTGATTGACCATATTTAAAATCAAAATTTATTCATAAGTTTATTAGATATTGTCACAAAAATATTATTATAAAAAGTACATCGAATATACAATCAAAATTAACTTTTATGATTTCAACATTTTTAATACATTTTTTTAATTATCAATCTTAAAATTGTCCAGTTTGACTACAAAAAGTCAATTAGAACAAGTAAAGTCGGACAAAGGGAATATAAATAGTAATTTGTGACTTTTCAAATTCAATCGGAGATAATTTATAGTTAAAATTGATTCAAATAATTTAACTTCTAAAATAAAAAATCTTGTAATTCGAATTACTTAGACAGTTTATAATTTTTATAAATGTATTATTTAATTAAATGAATTCATATAATATATTTAAAAGTAACTCAAATTATTAATTAACTTTAAAAACTCAAAGTTAATTATATATTCGAAAGTCGAAATGAATGAAGTGCATAAGAGATTTGATAATCTCTTCTCAATTCTCATATGCGCATAATAGTTCTGTTGGTGGAACTATCTACAAGAATTGCCTCTTTTTGTGTTTTGGATTTCTCGAGTGGAATGTTGGGCCAATTTTATTTCATAGTTTAAGTAGTCCCAAATTCAGATGCAAGACATCCTCTACTAGCCCAAAACCTAACATATCCTTCAAGCGAAAGCCTATAGAGGATGTGGGCATGTTTTGGTAAATATGGCAACTGGTCCACTTCAATGGCCCAGGATAGGTTAGTCTCCCAAAGAGTGCCGCTGGCCCTATAATTGTTACACGAATTTATTAAGTTATTATGCCCGATTGCCACACCTACCTCAGTCTATTTTTGTCAGGTCTAGGTGAAACTATTAAGTATTATAGAATTTTATATGTGAGATGGTGAAAAATATATTTATATAGTAGTTTTTTTATTTATAGGGAATTGATATTTTTACACGTATTTTTGATATTTTCACATGATTTTCTATCACGTGAGTATAAAGTGAATCACACCTCTATGTGAAAGGGAACTATATGAAAACATTAAAAATACGTGTAAAAATAGTGTTATCCTATTTATATACTATATGTTACCAAATTTCAACCCAAGCCCAATCTTATGAATGAGCCAGTATATCAAAATTTTCAGCCAGCCCACGCAATCAGTCATTTAGCAGTTCGGGTCATTCAGACATTCACACCTCACTTCTCCAGCTTCTCTCTCACTACCACTCTCTGGTGGTTATGGCCCCTCCAAGAATTCTACTCGCCGGAGATGTTCTCGGCCGCCTTAATCAGCTCTGTAAACGCCTCTCATCGGTAATTCTCTCGCTATATCAATATACGCGCACATATATTTGCCTGATTTCTCACTTTTTTTCCGATACATATAATTCATTGTAGGTTAACAAATCAGCCGGTCCATTCGATGCTGTTCTTTGCGTTGGCCAGTTCTTTCCAGACACATCGGACCGGCTTGAAGAGTTCATGGACTATATTGAAGGCCGGAACGCTTTTCCGATCCCTATTTACTTCACCGGCGATTATGGAGCTGGCGCCCCCAAGGTTTTATCGGCCGCCACAAAGGACTCGGGCAATCTAGGGTTCAAAATGGACGGTCTTAAAATTTGTGACAATTTGTTTTGGTTGAAAGGCAGCGGCAAGTTCACCCTTCATGGTATATGATCATAAAGCCTTTTGTAAATTAGTTTTATTTAATCAAATTCAGCTTATTAATTATGTTTTTGCTTTAAAATTCAGTGCTTAAGGTACTATTTGGCTGTCCCGGAAATATGGTATCCTTGGGATTACCTAGTTATACGATTTTCAAATGACCAAGTAATATGAGCTTTTTCTTTCTCTTCTGGTTAACTATGAATTTGAATAATTTAATTGGCTATATTAGCGCTTTTAAAATTCAAAAACTGCAAAAAAATGCATAAGAGAGAAAGCCCAAATGCAGCACTATGAGTTCACTGTACTGTAAAGAATTATTAAGTAAATGGATGGCTAACTAGATTAGGTAATTTAAGCACTTTATTGAATCTCATTGCGTGTGAGCGCACTTTTTTTTGAATTTTTGGATTTTGATGCTTTAGAGATTGAATTTATTTACAAATCTAGGCATTATAAAGAAATGCATATAGAAAATATGGTTAATTATAAAAATTAATAAAGAATGTGAGATGGTGTTATAGTCTTTAACTGTGGATTTGTGGAATTTGAAAAGCCTTTTGTATATTATCAAAAAAACCATTTGTAATTTGGTTTTATTTAATCCAATTATGTTTTTGCTTTTAAGTCACTGCTTTAGGTACTATTGGGCTGACCCAGAAATATGAAATCTTTTGGATCACCTAGCAGAACAGGAAATAAGAAATTAGTTTTATTTAATCCAATTCAGTTTATTAATTATGCTTTAGCTATAAAGGTCACTGCTTTAGGTACTATTTGGCTGTCCCAGAAATATGGAATCTTTGGGGTCACCTAGTTGTACAATTTACGAGGGACCATGTATTATGAGCTTTTTACTTTTTCTTCTGGTTAACTATGAGTTTGAATCATTTAATTTGCTATATTAATTCTTTTAAATTCGAACTGCAAAAAATGCATAAGAAAGTAACCCCAAATGCAGCATTATGAGTTCACTGTACACCTTAAAGAATCATTAGGTAAACGGATGGCCGACTAGATTACGCAGTTTAATTGTGAATACGAGATGGTGTTATAGTCTTTAATTGTGAATTTGTGGAAATTGAAAATCTTTCTATATTTCTTCTACTTCTTTCTTTCTTTTTGGGTAGAAAGCTCTGTTGCAAATTAATTCCGTATGTAAACTCACCACCTTTTCTTTGGAGTGCAATATAATGTAGGGCGAAGTAACACTTGTTAAGGTTAACAGAAGTATTTTACTAGAGATTTGTTATTGATACCTTTTGTTTAATTGTCAAAGCTGATTATTGTACTATTTAGGATTATCTGTGGCATACTTATCTGGTAGGCGATCAGCAAGCGGGCAACTTTATGGAGCATACAGTCAAGATGATGTTGATGCACTGCGTGCATTAGCTGAGGAACCTGGAATAATAGATATATTTTTGACATATCCTTTCTTTAAAAATCTTAATTCACTCTCTCTCTCTAGACTAGTCATTCAACTAGGTTTAATTGTTAGTTATTGTTTTTTTTCTGTTTATATTCTGCTTGTTTCACTTCCTTAACTATATATTACTAATGAGTGGCCCAGTGGGATCCTGAATGGAGTTCCACCATCTGATGCTCCTCCAGGGATTTCGGATTTATCTGGTAGTGATTCCACTATCTCAGAGTTAGTGGCAGAGATGAAACCCAGGTACGTGATGATTAGTTGTCAGAGGCAATAATTATACATGACTATTTTTTATTATTATTATGAAAATTAGGCTTCCAGATCTGATTCAGTTGCGAATATTATATGAAGATCTAAACTTTGGGTTTATAGTGAGCTCATAATCCATCACCTTCATTTATTTTCCTTCAACTTTATCGACAACATATAACTTGCTTGATTGGTAGAGCCTCAATCTCCATTTCTTCCATGGAACCCACTATCCAGTTCTGACAAACTCCTTTCTTCATCCTTGTGACTACTATATAAGCCAGTGAACATACTTGTCCAACAGCAAAGTCTAAATTTTATGAATCCTATATTTGAAACTAATGGAAATTAGAAAGATTCATGATGACTTGATAGGTATCTATTTTATAGTACTCCCTTCGTCCCAACTGGTGTTTGTATAACGCTGCAACACATGGTTCATGTGCCACAAATTAAGGTCATTGGGCATGAAAAGATAGAGAGCTACTGTAGCCTACCTCGAATAGTTAGATGGCTTGTTGATTTCAATAAAACTATTAATTGATTGTCTGCACCATTTGCCATATAACAATATATGTATAAAAGCGTCAAAGATGCAAGAGTCTACTTAATCTTATCATAAAAGAAGTATATTTTGTATGTAATAAAACTTGGATGCTTTTTTGTTCCACATTTTTTGACTGTACCCAAATCCACAATCTTGCATGCGTGCTTGTAGCCTAAGTAAAGAATGATAATAAACTGTCCTGATGAAAGGTTGTTTTTGTGTTAGGTATCACATTGCAGGAACTAAAGGCATGTTCTATGCTCGTGAACCATATGTTAACATAGATGCTGTACATGTTACCCGTTTCTTAGGACTAGCTCCAGTTGGAAATCCTGATAAACAGGTTTTGTTAATTACTTGAAAACTTTCCCCTGAAATGCACTTATAAAGCTGTTGATATTCTTGGATCCTTAATATTATCGGCTTTAGTAGTGTTTTTTAGTAGTTTCTATTGAATATACATAGGTACTCTATTATATTTGACTTGGACATTCATGTAGTTTTTTGTAAGCATTACCCATTTGTACATGATGCTAGCTAATGATCAGTACTCAGGATTTGACAGGAACCTATGTTACATGGACTCTTCAGTTGAAGTTCCCATGTGGACTCTTCAGTCTACATGGGTGTGTTTGTGACACTCCAATATAGCTTATAATAGTGAAAAATGTTATAAAGAATAAGAGAGTCCAGTGTCAGACACTTCCTTTCACCTGACAAAGGTCCCTAGTCCATATAACAGAGACTAGAACAATGTGGCAATTGTTAATGTGACTCCTCCATCCCAAAATGAGAGTTTTCCTTTAATAGTCAAACTTTTTATAACAATTTTGATTTAATGTAATTATGGCCGAGGTTTAAATTATATAAGTACAATGAGATTTGGTACTCTGATTTTGAGCGTCCCAATAAGGAAAGATGTACTCAATTTTGGATGAAAGGAGTATTTATTTTCATTTTGCAAGTAAATATGAAACTTCCTGATTCATTGTTTTCATTTTGTAGTAAAAACTAAGTGAGTCCTTGCACCCAAAAAAAAACACTAAGTGAACCCCTTTGGTATTGATTTTGTTCTACACTAGTCTTCTGCAATCCTAGAATTGCATGTGCATGCAGGTTTGGCCATCTATTGTGTATGCATTCTGGACCTTAGAGTCTTTCTGTAATGAACTTATTTATTTTTGGGCAAAGGAAGCATGTGGTGTTAATTCTTGTGGAAAAGCTTCTCGGCCGTTCTTTCTTTACTTCTATCTCATATGTTTTCTAGGCGTAAACATTGAAACTTTTTCCTGCTCGTGCTTCTCAGAAATTTATCCATGCAATCTCTCCCACTCCAGCATCTACGATGTCTGCTGCTGAGATATCCTTGAAACCATCAAATACCACCTCAAATCCATTTGCATCCCTGGACAATCCAGCTCATACTGGCGAAAACACAAAGAGGTCCAGTGATAGTCTTTCCGACTCTCAATATTGGCGATATGATGTCTCCCAAAAACGGCAAAGACATGGAGATGGTGATAGGCTGTGTTTCAAATTTATATCTTCTGGCTCTTGTACACGAGGGGAACAATGCCACTTTCGCCATGATGTAGATGCCAGGGAACAATCACTAAGAGGTGTGTGCTTTGATTTCATGAACAAAGGAAAATGTGAAAGAGGTCCAGATTGCAAATTTAAGCATAGTTTACAGGAAGAAGGTGAGAACGGTTCAAGCCGGAGACCTGGATCTGGGAAAGGAAACACCGACAGGTTTGTTTTCATATTTATAAGACCTGGTATGTTTATTTACTTTAGCTAAATGAAGCCTTCCCTGCCTCACATGGGACAGGTATGGAATAACCAAAGTATGGTTCGAAATTGGGATTGGTATAAATGTATTCTTGGGCCCAGGAAAATGGTCCAATACCACGTCACCTTGTCTGCTCCTTTCCATAATATCTTTCATTGTGGAGTGTAATTACCACATTTTGGGCAGGGCACAATTATTCGAGGAGCTAAATACTATATAAAGAACTAGGCCTAGTAGTAGATGTGAATCTTCAGGTATAGTCTACAGTGCCGAAAATACAAAATATATTTCAAATATACGAGGTTTCCCTCTCTTGTATGGAAAGATACATTCCCTTTTCACAGGTTGACAGAAAACATATTGTCAGCTCAGTAAATGAATTCCTTTTGGAATTAATTGTTTTGAGTAATATCACAAGTAAATATTTCATGGTGAGAGAGACCTTATATTACACGAGTTCAATGAATTTGTAAGTTAGAACACTGGCTGCATGCTGACCCAAACGTTACACTTTATTAGTTGAAGGGGATATGGAAATTATTTCCCTTTGGATAGTATTTTCTGATGAGAGACCTTATAATACATAAAGTGAATTGAAATTGGAAGTTCGAGTACTGGTTGTGTTCTGAGCACAACCTTGCACGTTTATTGTTGAAAGGCGTCGGAGGAAAAAAATTCTCTGGATCTGACTGCTTTCCATTCTACTCTAGCCATGTATTTTATCATATTTTTTTTTAAAATACTTGTAGATTCATGGTGTTAATTAAATTTAAACTTCTTTTATTGGACCTATCATGTTTGTTTCTTGTGCTATTATTCTTTGTTCCTTGCCATCGTACAGTGATAGTACTGATGCTCAACCTCTCTGAGTTTCAGGTCAAAAGAGTGCTGGTTTTGTTTGTCAAGCCCTAATGTGGAGTCACATTTAATTACCAGCATAGGAGAACATTGCTACTGTGCGCTTGCTAAAGGACCACTTGTTCCAGATCATGTTCTCATATTGCCTGTTGAACATCTTCCCAATACCCTTTCTTCACCACCAGAATGCGAGATAGAGTTGGTTAGATTCCAGAACAGTCTTAGAGCGTATTTTAAGAACCAAGCCAAAGAAGTTGTTTTCTTTGAGTGGGTTTACATACGTGCAACTCATGCTAATCTTCAGGTACAGTAGAACCTAATTTCATATTTTCGTGCTCAATTTTTATGTGCTACTGCAAGTTGCTTCAAGTATTTTGGCTTTACCCTTGGAATTTATAAGAGCTGGTAAATTTTCTTTTTCCATTTCGCAATAACATCGTCTTGATCAATGTTACCTATAGATCGTTGTTTGAGAGTCGATACTATTCATGGAACGAAAAATGGGAACAGGAAACGTAACGATGTGACCAAAATCTATATTATATTATATCATCTTCTATATGTTTTAGTAGTATGTACTCATGTTTTTCCATTTGAACCGACAGGCATATTCCCAATGTACTTATATTTTTTGCAGGCTATTCCTATTCCATCATCCAGGGCATCATCTGTGCAAGAAATTTTTAATTTAGCCGCGGAAAGGATGGGGTTCAAATTTGTGGTTTTGAAAAGTACGTTTATTCTAGTAACTAATGCAATCGCTTTGTATTTGTTGCCTACTAATCAGCCCCTTTGAATGCTCCCATTGTTCTAGTTTTGGCTTTACATTAGGTTGCTGTTCTAGAAACTTTTTGTGATATGTAATCTATTTTGCCTTCTGACAAGCTAACATTTGATAATCTTAGCTTATGTGTCATGTTTGCTTCTGATTCAGACAGTAGCAGCTCTGAAGCGAGAATTTTGCTCCGGACACAGTTTGATAGAAAATGCAGCGTGTTCTATGTAGAACTCCCTGGAGGTACAATACTATCACATGCTATTGAAGAGAATGAAAAATTTCCTGCCCAATTCGGTCGTGAGGTGAGATTACTGATATTTAGTCACTCAATAAAAAATTCGTCCATTTGCTCTAGCACCAAAAACGTGGGTGTTCTCTTCGTATTTAAGCATGAATTGTAAATTGCCTTGGTCATTTTACTGGTGGTTCCCTTGATGGGAATTTTTGAAAAGAAAACTAGTGAATGTTTAGTTTTATTCAGTTCTTCAGCTGATTGGTCATGATCATAAGTTTAATTTTGTCAACCATGTGTTTAAACTAGGCTTGTAGCATATAATTCCCCAGCCCTTTAACAATTACATTCAAGTTGCTTCCATGTGCTTGAATATGTACCATAATATATTTCGTTGAAGTGATATTTAAGATCACTTTTATGATACATATGTTGTACTGTATTGTTTTTGCAGGTTTTAGCAGGATTGCTGAACATGGCAGATAGGGCTGATTGGAGGAATTGTAAGCTTAGTAAAGGTGAAGAAATAAAGATGACAGAAAATTTTAAGAATGGTTTTGAAAAATTTGATCCAAATCGGTGATTCTTTCACAGAAGCAGGTGTGCTACCTCTTACTTCTCCATTATGAATCACTAATGACAAATATAGATTAACTAGTTCTCTGCTCGTTTTGTAGGACATCACATTCTTATCAATGGAAAAACTTCTGCAGATGTGATCTCTACCTTACAAATCCATGTCCTCTTGAAACTGATTCTATAATCTCGAGTCAGATTGTATGGTAGAAAGGCATCCTGCCTCGTATTATGGAGCTTTGGTTCCTGATCAGCGTGTTGTTTTTGAAGGACGAGACAGGACAAGTATGTTTCAGTAAAATCATAATTTAGTTTACATGTTTTTCCAAATTTATCTCATGATCTGGAAACGTTGAAGTGCAAGATTTGTGTAGTCAACATTTTTTCCGCCATTGTCCTTACAGAATACATACAACTACTGGCTCGTGCATGAAAACTTACTCGTATTCTAAAAAAAACTTTCAACTACTGACTAGTCAAGATACCATTCGACTACAACTAGTTTTGTCTCATCAGTTATCTGGTGTTTTGTTTTGTTGTAATCAAGTTTCTGAGGACCGAATTCAACTCGCAGCCTTATTTTTCCTTCATAGCTCTTCTTCAGCCTTCCACCATCGGAGGAATTCAACCTCGTTGTAATCAAGTGATTTGCTAGCTCCCTAGTTAATTTCAGTATTGAGTATAGCTCATTTCGTTGGTAAATAAAGTTGCCCAGTTATATCTTTGTAACTCATAGAATGCATTCTTCTCAAAGGTCCTAATTCAGAGAAATTCCAACAATATTAAAGGGTGTATTTTGTCAAACTTGGATCAATATTAAATTGATCACGTTAGGTAGAAGTTTTCTTTTCCTTAATTTATCTTAGTCGACGTGTACAACAAAATGAAAGACTCGTATTTCTCAAAAAGTGGATCCCGCAATAATAGACTAAAAACATGAGTTCTTAATAGGAATTTGATATTTTTACATATTATTTTTAATATTTTTACATGATGTTTTTTCGTATGAAAATAAAGTGAGTTCTCTCTCCTTTATTGGAGAGAGAATTATGTAAAAATATAAAAAAATTATGTGAAAATATTGCTCCCTTCTTAATATCATAGTTGTTGACCGTTGATACTTGATGACTAATTTGGTAGGGGCCTTGTATTTATACCTCAATAATAATAAAGACTAAAAAATGAGTTATTAATCTCATAGTTAGTTGTTGATTGTTGACATGACTAATTTGGTAGGGCCTTGTATTTATACCTAAATAATAAAGACTAAAAACATGAATTCTTAATATCATAATTAGTTGTTGATCGTTGATACTTCATGACTAATTTGGTAGGCCTAAATCAACCGTCAAGTATATATATATATATATAATTAAAAGCATAAATTTGATTTGATTTTACTAATTTTTGATTCACTTTTTTCTAATATAAGTACTATATAAATACTATCCAAAATTAAGAATATTCTTATTTTTAATAAGATTAATTTATTTTTTCTTTCCTATTTAAATTAGTATAAATATTATACAAATTTATAATAATTAAATATATACTATTTAAATTTGTAAAGTATTAAAAAGAAACTCAATCGATTTTTAACAGAAAAAATAACTTCTAAGGGAATTTTTATTTTTTATTTTACTAATTTAATTATAATTTTTTTTATCATAATTTTATGTAATTAATTAAGACAATATAATACGTTATACTGTATATTACCTAAATTTATTAAAACTTGAATTTATACCAAATTACACAATTAATTGTATTGATAGTATATATGATTTTTTTTAAACATAATAATTGTAAAATTAGTTTAAAAAACTATTGAATTCATTACTAATTAATTGTCATTAACTAAATTAAAACTTATTAGAGGTTGAGTTTCATACTTTTATTTGGATTAAAATTTTAAATAAGTTTTGTCAATATAAATACTAATATAGAATTTTATTCAAAACTTAAATAAAATTAAAATAATTATGTTCTCCTAATCATAATTAAATAAATATGCACTCCATTCAAATATTTTATTTAATAATTAATCGAAATAACCTATAATATATAATTCAATATTTATTATTTAATAATCTAATAACTATAATTGTTTTCTCAAAATCCTATTTAATATTTATCTATTTAATAATGTCATAAACCATTATTTATTCCGTCTGTGCTTTGCATGGGGTTGATGAGCTTGTGTAATTAAAAACATAAACTTAGTTTGCTTTTACAAATTTTTTGTTCAATTTTCCTATAGATATTAACATAAATATTATCCAAATTTGTATTAATTAAATATTATTCAAATTTAAAATATTCTTTTTAATAGGAATACGAAAAATAAAGATATTTTTCATTCCTATTCAAATTAGTATAAGTATTATACAAATTTATAATAATTGAATATATATTATCCAAATTTATAAAGTATCTAATCTTTAATAAAAACAGTAACTGGTAGAAGAATTTTTAGTTTTGATTTTACCAAAAAAAAATTCAAAATATTTTATCACAATTTTATGTAATTAGCTAAGATAAGAATTTTTATTTTTTGATTTTATCAAGTTTATTATAATTTTTTTTATCACAAATTGATGTAATTGATTAAGACAATATAACACATTATACTATACTATATATTTGAACTTTATGTTAATTTTAGTCTAATCGAAATTTTATGACAAGTTTATGTTTCGTGTGGTTACTTGATATTTATTATGATGTGATTATTTTATAGTTACAATTCTTTCATTCTTATTCATATTATTTTATAATTGTATCAAGATATTAAAATATTAAAAAAAATCTTTAAACATATTACACTATTTAATTATATTAAAATTATTGCGAATTTTATTATTAAATTAATGTTTTAACTAAATTAACTTTATCAAAACTTGAATTTTTATCAAATCACACAATTAGTTACATTAACAATATATGTGAACTTTTAAAAACTCAATAACTGTATATTAGTTGAAAAATTATATTGATTCATAGTTTTATTCGAATAAGAATTTTAAGCAAATTTTATTAATATAAACACTAAAATAGAATTTCATTAAAAACTTAAATAAAATTAATAAAATTATTTTTTTATAATCATAATTAAATAATTTTGCATACCTGTTGAGTTACAAATTTACTAACACAAATGGACTGTATATATTATGTCTTATTTCCACACAACCCATCAGGGACCTAATGCAATCACATGAGACTATTAAGTTTAATAGGCTTGGATTTACCGCCTTGTCACTTAAAGTACTAACTAATTAATATATTAAATATTAATTTGTATGATAATTATTTTTTTCAATAAGATCTTTATTACTATACATTTTCTATTAAGAATTATAATCCTACTGAGAAGACATGACTATTATAAATATAAGGTGAATAATAAAAGTACATGATACAATATTACAGCTTACTAAATACTTTTTGTCTTCATTATTAACATATTTTGAAACATGTACACATGAACAAATTCTAAAACGTTAAGAACATCGTTTAAATGTTTAACTTAATAATTAATCACAAAAACGTACAATATGCAACTTAATAATTTGTTATTTAGACAAGTATTTAATAACTATACTTATTTTTTAAAAATTTTAATTAAAATTTTATATTATATTTAATTAATTATCTTAATAATTAACATAATAAATTATTCTCTATGTCGCATGTGGGTGGAACGGGATTGGTGTGAAATCTGGACCTACAAGTGGATCAAAGTTGACCTCAAAAGAAGGCAATCTCATCAAAGTGTGACTTTGTTGTTGGGATCCAATAAATAAAACAACTAAATAATGACAAGAAGTAGGGATGGATAGATAGATAGGATGTGATGTTTTAATCCAATCGCAAACCAAGTTCAATGCTAAAATTAATTCTCAGTTTGACTTCAATGGCTAAGGGAGAGAGGAGGGTCAACATTTAATTTTAGATGTGCTTTTGATTTAGTTAAAACTGCATTACGATCATTCATTCAAGCCTTTGATTTTAAGCCGGATATACCATATTATATCCATTATCTTAGTGGTCAGTAGGTGTGTTGTCAACTTTAAATTGACACACGGCCTTTCCCTCTTTAGTTGGGATTAAGTGACTTATTTCCGATTACAGTGAATACTAATTTATATATATATATATTATTAAATTAATTTTTTTTAATAATTATATAATTGTATTAATTTTTTTTATAAAAATTAAATTTTTCGTTCAAGTCTGTTAAAATTTAATAGACTGTTGATGTAACATGTCACATCATCAATTTAATATATAAAATACGACGTACCAAAAATTATAAAAAAATTATAATACAATGATGTGATTATATAAAAATTAATTCAACGATATATATATATATATATATATATATATATATATATATATATATATATATATATATATTTAATACAGTGAAAAAAATAATAATTTAACCCTCTTTAGTAGCAAACATAGCCTGAAAACCAGTGGCAAAACGTCCAAGAATTTCAACTCCAACCTGGTTCATTATCCATTGAAATTCCCCAATAACTTTTTCCTCCCACTTGGTCTTTTAGGTAGACATGCACAAAAAGCCCGCGGCCTGAGGCCTGACCTTGATCTGGCCTGGTCCAGCCTGGTCAAAGCCTGGCCTGGTCAAAGGCCTGGCCCGGCATGCAGGCTTTAAACAGGCCACGATTTGAGTGCAAAAGCCCGGCCTGGCCTGGTCTGGGAAAAAGCCTGGCCCGGCCTGGGCAAAAATTTAGCCCGGCCTGGCCTAGTCAAAAACCTGGTCTGGCCTGGCTAAAGTCTACCTTGATTTTTAGTAAAGTGACAAGAATACTAAACTGGGATACACTAAATACTAAATTGTATTCCTCTTTCTCCTATCATATTATATTATAATATGATTATTAGTCTGTGAGTGAATATTTAATTCAAATTGGGGTAATGGTGATTTGCAAACCACCCTATATTATATAATTATATAGTCATTATCACTGTGGGTCATTTCTAATTTTTATGCAGCACTACTAAAAACTATGAAAAATGATGATTTTGATGAATTTTTCAATATTTGGTATTCTTGATTTGTAATTTTGTACACGTTCGTACAAAAAAATCTGCAACCGGCGATTTCGGGGCTCCCTCATTCTCTTTTTCTTCTCTGTCCCTCTCTCGGTCTAGGCCTGGCCTGGCCTGGCCCGCAGGCCTCAACAGGCCCCATTTTTTTTTTAGAAGCCCGGCCCGACCTGGCCTGCAGGCCTAAAAGTCAAGGTCTGGCCTGACCTGGTCAACGGAAAAAGTCTGTCAGGCTTAGGCCAGGCCGGCCTGGCCTGGCCTGATGTGCATGTCTACTTTTAGGGGTGGGGAAACATTAAACGTGTTTTTTTTCTAACACTATTTTCGTAATTAATTTTAATAAGTTTACAAGTATTGTTAATTTTTTATAAGTTTCGTCTCATATGAGAGTAGTGGGTTCAAACAAACATTCATTTAAGGCGAGAACTTATAAAATATTTGAAAGACAAAAAATATATATTAATTTTTTTTCAAAGAGACCCTTAAAAGGACAAAATTTTTAAAAAAAAATTATAAATGAGTACGAATAAGTTGAGTATTAATTTGTTGAGCTTGAACTTATTTAAAAAGTTAAATAAATTGAGCTCGTTTTAAAAGAATTTGAGATTTAGTGTATAAATTTGATTCGTTTATAAAAGAATCAAGCTCGAATTTGCCATCTTGTATGCTTTATCTAAAAAGATGAGTAAATGTAAATACATTTTTTGTCATAATACTTTCAGTATAAATAAGAAAATCTAGCCCACCAAAAGGACATTTGTCTTCGTCATTTCTACACATAGATTTCTCGATCAGATCGAGGAGGGGTCTGACCCTTCCAAATTCGACTCCCCTTGAATTTCGGTTCGATATTCACGGTACTGCACAAGAACACTACCGTATCAATATTTTAAAAAAAAATCTAAAACATGTTAAGAATAATGCTCAGCCCACAAAAATAAACACATTTTGCTCTCATCTTTTGGACTCCTATTCCGGACTCGCCACCCCACTTTTCTCTCTCCCCATTTCTCGACTGTATCTTCATATTCAGGCAAATCAGTATATTTTCTCTAAATTAAATTCATGGCGTAGTTTATAAATAGCAGTACCCCACCAAACAACTACCAGTAAAATCGCGCCTGTTACTGACACTGGGTTTATTTTGTTGTTTATAGTTTTTTCTATTAGATTGTCAGTTCTAATTAGCCTTTAATTACTCACATGCCAGTAGAAACAGTTGTATGTAACATGCCAATCCCCAATCTCTTCTGCAAATTTAGGAGCTTATTATGTTAACAGACACCCAAAAATTGATTACTTTTGTTCATTTCACTAACCCATTTTTGGGCTTTTTAAGAAATTGCTTCCTCGTTGCTTGCCTCTCACTGTTTCTTTTGTGGGTCTCTTTTTATTATAGTTTATTAATTCTACCCCCTTTTGTTATTGCTTCAAGTCATCACATCTTTTTACTTGATTTTGTTTTTTTCTAATATAAATTTTCATTTTTATTTAATTCATATCATCATTGATTTTGGGTTACAGAGTTTGGAGATTGGTTTTCATTCTATGGGATGGGTTTGATGGTGCAAGTTATTGTATTGATGCTGAAAATCTGTGGCTTTGCTACTTTATTGGGACTTCAAGGATCTGCAGGTAATTCTGTAACTTTTTACTGTTTTATTTGATTTTTTCATATATATGATCAACCCATTTTGGTATTTTGTCAAATCCTTAATGGGTTTAATGATTTTTAAATTTTGGTAATTCTTTAGAGATCTGGGTTGATCAATTTTATCTTTTCCTAATATGGTTTCTGCTCTGTGCTCCTTTTGTTTGAATTAGTTCTCTGTTGAAAAGATTCATTTTTATTTAGAGGGTTTGCATTGAAACTTAAATTCAAGCTGCTTATAGGCAGAATTCTGCAGCTTGAATTAAATTTGAACAAACTTCTCGACACAAAAGATGAGAAGTAAAAAACCTGTAATCAAGCATTTGAAACTTAAGCGTATATACTTCCTACAAGGGGACTAGCCTAGGAAGTTCCACCCCAAGGGCAAAGTTTAAAGCCAAGAACTGATCAGTCCAGCAAGACTAACAAATACCAGAAGTATACCACACTGGATTACATGATTACAACCCAAATAATGTACAAGAGGTAGAACCAAAAGGCTAGCAGACCTTCCAAGGAGAATATAACGAGTACCTAAAACAGCTCCTAAACACTGAGTACTGACCACCAATCCATCTCAGCCAAAACTGAACAGACACAAAGATAATAGTAAACCACACAAAGCATGCTCAATCATCAGCCCAGAATCCGTTTAATAAGACCAGTGGGAAACTACTCTAGCATTTTTAGCACTGGTAAACCAACTTATAGCAATAGCTGAAAACTCACAGAAACAAAAGAATCATAACCCCACCAGAATGAGATGCTTGCAATGCTTAAGAGAAGAGTAAACAGATATTAATAGTCAAATTTAAACAAAAACAAAGTATATGCTCACCTCAACCCTGGGATGCCACTCCAATAGATTGTACAGAAACTAGAAATAAACCTAATACAACTTCAGGGCACCAGAAATCTTGGAACCATTGGAAGATAATCACCTCCAGCTGCACTTTAATCACCAACTTAGAACACAAACAAGGTCGTGCTATCACTCATCCTTTCCAGAAAAGAACTCGCATTGAGGTAATAACCCACAAGCACTCACATCGACTCCAATGAGATCAATCTCCAGTCTAACAAAATCTTCTCACCCACTACAAGAAGTATATAGTCCTGTGTAACAAAATCTTCTCACCCACTACAAGAAGTATATAGTCCTTGTTAAAGGCCATTAGAAACCCGTACACAATAAAAGAACCAAGAAATGGAGCTAACGGGTAGAAACTAATTATGGTTTACTTGACGTCAACTGAAGAGAGGAGTGCCAAACTTCAAAGAACCTCCAGAACTTGCATTAATCGTTCAGGGTATGCTCAGAAGCACCCAGGAGTAGCACATGCACTATTAAGAATATTGCAACTGAGAGTAACCATCTGAGTATGTTCATTAGGCATATGTTTAGCAATTGAAGGACATATTTTTTTTTACTTCTCAATGAGATTGAAAGATTTCCTTTTGCAATGTTAGCAAGTCCTTAACTTATCCAAAAAATAATAAAATGCTAACAAGTACTTAAAATCATTAAAAATGGCAGAATTTCGTTCCTTCTCGAGTATACCACTGCACCACGTGAAATTGTAGCTATGAATCTGTGGGGAGTTTTCCCTTTTGATTGCTTAGCATCTGAAATAACATTAGAATGCCAAATTAAGTTAGGCCAGCAAGTTCTGCATCTTTTCTTTTCCTTCATTTTTTCATGTTCATATATATAAGCTCTGATCTTTTTTCTTCCTGCAATACACATATCATTACCTAAATTGTGTTGGAATCTGGTCTTATTGTGAATTCTAATGGAAATTAAAATATTTAATCTTATCTAGTCGTTGCAAAGAGTGAGGTCTTTATATAAACCATAGCGGTGGTGAGATCGTTTTTATATGAATTTCTCAGTATTGGGATCTTATGTCTAGTTCAATAAGCTTCAAATTGTTGCTACAAATATATTATGTTTCTCACAGTTTATTTGGGCTCACTTTCTAATGTTATTACCTCTGTCTGTATTTTCAGGCAATGCAATATCACCATCTCCAGCGACCTTTGATGCAATTTCTCCTATTGGAGAGGGAACCCCTGGAAGTGTCCCTCATTGGAAACAAGTTAGAGGAATTGCGCCCAGTCCAGCATCTCAGCCAAATGGTAAAACACTAAACCTCCACAATACTGACTGTTCACACTAAACCTCCACAATACTGACTGTTCACAGCCTTGAGATCTTTTAATTCAGCTTATGGTTTAACAATTCAGGGTCTTCTTTTCACCCTCCACTTGTCTTGCCACCTCTGATGTCAGCCCCCGTACCGGAAACAACCAAAGGTCTTACACCATTATCGTCACCAAGCAGTCCTACTTTATTGCCTCCAAACAATTCAGCTGCTCCCCCAATACAGCGCATCATACCATCCTTGCCGCCTAGTGCTTCCCACGGAAAGCCACCACATATTGAGGATCCTGGATTGGTGCCAGAAGCTCCAGGTATATGGCTGATTATAGTTATTCTGCAACATCTCTAGATTTCTGGTTGTAACTGATGTTTCTGTCTCTAGTCTCAGTACCACTTGTACCACCTTCAAAGAAAAGACCAGAATATCCACTGGCCATTCACCCTGTCATGCCAGGTTCTATGCCGCCAAGTCCTCAACAAAGCAAGGCACCACATAATAAGTCTCATCTATTCACGCCGATTGCTCCAGGTACTAAATATATGGTGGTTTTCATCTACAATTATTTAATTTCTATATGAGATTCAGTGTTCTAAAAATCCCCGCCTAGGAGCTAGGCCCCCCCTGGCGCCTCGCCTAAGCCCAAAGCGGAAAAAAAATCCCTTCAAGAAATTAGACGGGACTAGGCGGAGAAATTAAGTGGGCCTAGACGGAGAAATTAGGGATGCAATTGTTTTTGTTTTTTATTTTAATAACTAAACTACAAAACGACGTCGTGAGAGTGGATGATGAAGTTGAGGGTTGTTCGGGCCTTGCTTGGCAGGTGGTTGGTGAAGCATCCGGAGCAGATAACGTGCTAGAGCCTAGGAGAAGTAGTAGAAATGTTGGAGTAAGAGAACTCCATGAAGAATATTTTTTGTCTAATAATGACACGGAGGAAGAGGGAGATAAGAAGTACGAGTGTAAGTTCGATGGGGACATTATCTTGGAGGGATATGAAGAAGAAGAGTTCGAGATATAGAGAGATATGGAGATAAGGACTATTAGTTTGTATTTTTTATTATTTGTTTGTGTTTGAACATTGAACAATTGCATGTTTGTGTTTGAACTTTGACATTGGCAATATAGATATGTGTTTGAACTTTAAGAAAATGCCTTTATTATCTTTATTATAGATTGTTTTGCTTTATATTATTGTTTTGTTTGGATAAATGTAAGATAAAATATTAAAATTGACTTAAAATAAAAAATCTTGCCTAGGCTCAGCCCAAGCCCCCTAGGCGCTAGGGCCCCCCCCCGGCCGCCTAGCGCCTTTTAGAACATTGATGAGATTTGTTTACCAGCTTCTGTTGTTTCAAAATGCAGTACAAATTGCACCACCCCCAAGGGAGATACTACAAAAGCCAACAGCCAGCCAACCTATCGTGCCTGAAGTACCACCATCCAATTTTCGTGGTCTGCTTTATTACATATTCATGAGGCAAACTAACTTTGAAAAAAACTCCAATTAAAATTTACTGATGCTTGTCATACAATCTTTAAGTGCAGTGCCTGCTGCATCACCTCCACACAACTTGCTGAGACATGCACCGCTCATCCACCCTACAGTTCCTGAAGTACCTCCATCTAATTTACCGGGTTCACCACAAGACTATACATCTTTTTCCTTTTCTTTTTAATGTATACTTTTAAGTAATTTACTGCTTCCTGTCTAACCGTGGCATATGTGCTTGTCAACCTTTATCCTTATTGAATGGCTGGTTTGTTCAGTTTATATGGTATAATTAGAGGGGTAGTTTTATGTTAAGAAGAACATTTCATGCATAATTTTCGTTCCTATGACACTTGATTTTCAATTAAAATTCACATGGTACCTGTTGTATGATCTTTTAATGCAGTTCCTGCTACATCACCACCTACAAGCAACTTTCCAAGATATTCACCGCCCATGACCCCTTTAGTGCCTGAAATACCTCCATCTAATTTACCAGGTGCACGCAAGACATAAAACTTAAATTCGATACATATTTTTGATAATTTACTGCGTACTGTGAAATTGAGGAATGTAATTGTGGAACTTATGACAAGTACTTTTTGATAGGTTCCTTGTATGGGGTGGGGCTTGGTATGTCTTGGGCATAGGTGTGCCATTTATTTCCCTATGCTTAATTGTTTACTTCGTGTGTACTAGGATTTGGCCTTTTTTGGCGCTTCTAATGAATTATTATTTATCAAAAAAAATACCATTTCTATAGAATGGTGAATTTATTGAAATTTATACATAATTCTACAAATAATAAACAAATAAAAAGATGCATAATATTCCTTACAACACTAACTATATCCCTTTAGTAAGTACGAGGACTTTAAACATAGTTCTTTTTATGTTGCCTTCTATATGTTAAACGGATGTGATGTGAAGCTATTCTTGATTGACATTATAAGAAAGAACCTGCTGCTGTTTACAGGTAGGCTAGACTGAACAATAGACATCTCTCTAGTTAGAGACTGAAGGCAGAATTAATGGATTAGGATCCCCTCCATTACACCTATCCTCCAACACAATTATTTGCAGCATTAAAATTAATTTTTGTGTCGCTAAATGTGTATTGGGAGAAATTGGAGGATAGGTATAAAGGAGGGGATCCAAAATTAATATATGTCACCACCCTTAATCCTGATAAGCTTTTGATGTGAGGCCTTTTTGTTTTGAAAGCTTTAAAATAATAAAAATGAATAACTGTTCATAAACTGTGTTACATAGATTCCCCCCACCCCCCACTCCTCACTCTTAGCTCATAGTTTTCTACCTATTGTTGAATTTATTATTTATGTCATCATCACATGACATGATCGTTTCAGGATAACCAACATATGCTTACAAGTCTTTGAATATGATCGTTTCAGGATAACCAACATATGCTTACAAGTCTTTGAATTTTAAATATAATAATTTCATCTTCATTTAATTTTGATATGAAGATCGTATTATAATAACCATCCAAAACAATGTGAATTTCATGGTAAAAATGTGATTTGCAGAACCTGATGTCTCTCCCATATCAACTCTTCCACCAAGCTTTAACTGGAAAAGAGTTGGAATGCCAGTTATTGCACCATCAAATGGAATACCCAAGGGGTTATCGCCTCGGGCCCAATCCCCTGCAGAAGGTATACCGGAAAGTTGTATATTTGTTTTTATAACCAAGTTTTACTGATCAATAATATTCAGAAGGTATTTTCCTGTTGTAGCTCCGATGCATAACTCTCCGAGGGACTTTGCTAATGCTCCTCCACCTGTTTCAGCAATCAACTCTCCTCCACATGCAGGGTTACATCCCCGCACACCTTTACCTTCAACCCCATTTTATAAGCATCATCATGCAAGGAAAAATTTTACTAGCCCTGCTCCAGCATCTTATCTGGTTCCTCCTCCTGCTTCAACTGATAAAGGTTCCATGTCATAAATGAGACACGTCATTCAAATAGTTATTTGTACCTTTATTGTATAATTTTAATTATTTTTTGAATTCTCTATTTTTCTGTTTCTTTTTTAATCTGTAAAGGTCCATTCATCCCTTCACCTCCTTCATATCCTCCTAAATTAGATCCAAAAAGTAAGCCAAAGCACCATGCTCCTCAGATCCTTATTCCAGGTACAAAATGTTATGAATATTTTTTCTGACAAGAGTATATTCTGTATGTCAAAATTGATATTTAACCTCTGACATGAGTTTAACTTGACTGGTTCTTCAGTGCCTTCGTCTCATTCCCCTATCTCTTCACCCGAAAGCCCTCTTTCGCCTGCCTCACCAGCTCGAGCAACACCATCTCAACAAACTAAAAGTAAGGAAATTCTTATTTTCCCCCTCCTGTTTACCAGAAAAGGAGAGGAGGGGAGCCCTCTTAAGGTTTTCTTTTCCATTTTACAGCTCTCTTGATGCTTATTCATCGTCATCTTTGCATTTGCAAGTGCCCTTTCTTTCCCCTAAAATTTCTCCTTCTGGGTCTTCATCAAGGAATCCAAAGTTGCCTCACCTGCCACATATTCAAGCACTACCACCTCCACCTCCTAATGAAGGTACACATATCCACCATTATCTCTTACTCCATTAATTTATATTATATGGTACCTCTATAGTATTCTGCTTCACAAACTGAAATAATCAATACTTTATTCCAATTTGTAGATTGCAGATCGCTTTCATGCACAGAGCCATACACCAATACTCCTCCTGGATCTCCCTGTGGCTGTGTTTTGCCAATGCAAGTTGGGCTGCGTCTAAGCGTAGCATTGTATACATTCTTCCCTTTGGTTTCAGAGCTTGCTGCTGAAATTGCGGTTGGGGTATTTATGAAACAAAGTCAAGTTCGCATCATGGGAGCAAACGCAGCCAGCCAGGATCCAGAAAAAACTATTGTCCTTATTGACTTAGTACCCCTTGGAGAAATGTATGACAACACTACAGCTTATCTGACATATCAGAGATTCTGGCATAAACAAGTAGCTATAAGCACTTACTATTTTGGTGATTATGAAGTTTTATACGTGCGTTATCCAGGTATGGGGTAGTTATATGAATTCTACAGACTCGGTTCATTTTTATGCTAATGAAATTATTCTCAGTACCTTTTTAATGAAATCTTACAATAATAGGTCTTCCCTCATCTCCACCTTCTGCACCTTTAAGCATTGATGGTGAGCTGTCTGCTGATCATGACAGTAAAGGGAAGCCCATAAAGCCCCTGGGGGTTGATGTCAAGAGGCAGCAGCATAAAGCAGGGCTTAAAGGCAGTGTTATTGCTATTATTGTTTTGTCAGCCTCAATAGCTGTGATTTTATGTTGTGCGGTTGTTTGGGTTTTGTTGTTCAGACGTACAGATTGCAATTCCCATCCAGAGCAAACTCCACCAACTATGTTACCTTCACTTGCAAAATCCTCAGGTAATTAACCTGTATTCTATTCACTGTCATAGTCTATAGAAGTATAGTCTCTCTGGTTTAACTGGATTGAAGCTATTGACACAGTGAATTTCCGAAAGGCACCTATATATTTTGTGGAATCCATAAATCTGACCAGTTTACTACTTGACATGTTGTCACTCAACATGGCATATGAACTTGACTCTTGAGAGCAGAGAAAACTTACAATTGTTACTAAATCCATATTTGAATCATTTAGTCATAGACCTATAAGATGTAGAAGTTATCCAAGTTTCAAAGGGTGCAGGAGAATTTTCATCTCACAGAAGCACAATTATTTATTGATCCTTTTTCGATGACAACCCACGAGTCTATTCAGAATTTAAAATCTCCGGCTATAATGTAAAATATGCATGTTGCAGGCATTGCTTCTTCAGTGATTGGTAGTGGGCCCAGTTCCATTTCACTATCATATAATTCTAGCATTGCACCTTATACTGGAACTGCAAAGACTTATAGCTCAAGTGACATAGAAAGGGCAACTGCTAACTTTGATGCTTCAAGAATACTCGGTGAGGGTGGCTTTGGTCTTGTTTATAGCGGTGTGCTCGAGGATGGGACAAAAGTGGCTGTCAAGGTGCTTAAGAGGGATGATCAACAGGGTGGTCGTGAATTCTTGGCTGAAGTCGAGATGCTTAGCCGCCTTCATCACAGAAACTTGGTCAGGTTGATTGGCATATGTACAGAGGAGCGTGCACGCTGCTTAGTATATGAACTAATTCCAAATGGAAGCGTGGAATCTCATTTACATGGTACTTGTTATTATTTGGTATATTACAATTTCACTTTTAATTTATGTGCAGAATGCCGCGTTATGTTTTGATTGTTCTTAGGAGTTGACAAGGAAGATGCTCCCCTTGATTGGGGTGCCCGTTTGAAGATAGCCCTTGGTGCAGCTCGGGGTCTGGCCTATCTGCATGAAGATTCAAGTCCACGTGTCATACACAGGGACTTTAAGTCTAGCAACATCTTATTAGAGCATGATTTTACACCAAAAGTGTCTGATTTTGGTTTGGCTCGAACTGCATTGGATGAGGAAAACAGACACATATCAACTCGTGTCATGGGAACTTTTGGGTATGACCTTTTCTCCATTTTCAGCATGTTATTTTTATTAGCATCCTTTTTTCGGAAGTAATTGAAAGTATTTACTATATCATGATGTTAATCTTATAATTCATTATTACCTATTTCCCAATTCTATGTGTTGTGACTCCAGCACTTTTCTGTTTCTTTTACCAGTTATTTGCTTTGTTATGCTTCTATTTTTTGCCGTCTCCTGCTGGTTTTTCCTTTCTGTTTCCTTCTCTTCATATCTTCAACATGCCGTTATTCTAATTTTTATACCATTTCATGTTTAAAACCAGCTATGTGGCTCCAGAGTATGCTATGACCGGACATCTTCTTGTGAAGAGTGATGTTTACAGTTATGGAGTAGTGTTACTTGAGCTTCTAACAGGAAGAAAACCAGTAGACATGTCTCAGCCACCTGGTCATGAGAACCTAGTTAGTTGGGCACGTCCACTTCTCACAAGTAAAGAAGGTTTAGAATTAATGACAGACCAATCTTTGGGACCTGATTTCCCTTTTGACAGTATCGCTAAAGTAGCAGCGATTGCTTCAATGTGTGTTCAGCCAGAGGTTTCACACCGACCTTTTATGGGCGAGGTTGTCCAGGCCTTGAAACTAGTATGCAATGAGTGTGACGCGACAAGAGACTTGGGATCCAGAGGTTGTAGCCAAGAGGATCTATCTGTTGATTTTGATGCTAGGCTCAGTACCAACTCAGGCCATCTGCCAGATCCCTTACAAATGCAATCTCCGCTTTCTGATTATGTATCTGCACTCGATGTTGAGAGGGGGCTTCCGGTGTCTGAACTATTCAGTGCATCAGCTAGACTTGGGAGGACGGATTCTGGGTCGTTTAGGAGGCACTCGAGTTCAGGTCCTTTGAGAAGCGCAAGGATCCTCCCACTCTGGCAGAGGATGAGGAGATTGTCAGGAGGCAGCTTAAGTGAGCATGGCGTAATGTTCAGGTCATGGCCCAGTTCACATTAAGAGTTTGGATTTCTTATTTTCTTACCATTTTCTCCTACAACCTTTTTGGAATATTTTTGGCATGGCTCGGAACTGGGAAATAAGCATAGCTGTGGTTCACAACTTCTTGGCTAAGTACAGAGTCCATTACAGACTAACCTCAACAAAACAGCGACGAATATGTGAGAAGATAGCTTAGTCGTTTGCATGATCTTTAGGATGATGTGCTACTCTCTTTCAGATAGAAGCATAATTTTTTTTTATACTGGTATTGAATTGAGCATGTGGAGTAAAGAAAGCAGAGCACTGTTGCTGAAATGTACAGAAACATTTTGTATTCTGTGAAGAAGAATACATCTCATTCTTTTCGAGCAGAAAATGTACAGGTAACAGTGCGGCTGAGGCTGTTATAGAAGTTTCTCTAAATATTTGTCAT
Organism: Hedera helix; assembly: GCA_947179155.2. Lineage (NCBI taxonomy): Eukaryota > Viridiplantae > Streptophyta > Magnoliopsida > Apiales > Araliaceae > Hedera > Hedera helix. The sequence goes on along the minus strand of OX359285.1, from coordinate 7,801,814 downwards.
TTATAGTATAATTTAAACCTTTCCAACCCAAATTAATCCCAGTTTCCATAAGGGAGCACTATTTCTACATGTTTGATATTTTTACATGATTCTCTCTCACATGGAGATGAGACCCACTTTACGTTCATGTGAGAGAGAATTATGTGAAAATATCAAAAACATTTGAAAATATCAACTCCCTTTCTATAAACTTATTGGATAAAGTAGAATCCGAAGGTAGTTTTTTGCTCCTCGGACAACATTATACTCATTCTGTAATGACCATGAATTCTAGTTTACATTGTAATTACAATTATTTAGTAATTATTGGCAAATTAAAATTTTCGTACGAATTAATTGTGTATTTATATAATTGAATGAATATACGTATGCATGTATATATTTATCCAATAATGTAGCAAGGTGGTAGAATTAATTAAAATAAGTATAATTGGATTATATTTTTTAAGTCCAAATGAATTATTAAACTAGGTCCAATAAAATTAACCTAGTAGTCCATGAACATAATTAATTTATTGGTTCATGATATATTTGAACTAGCCCAATGCATATTTTAATTGAATGTAGTATGTGTTTGTTAATAAGAGTCCAATGGAATGAATAAATTGAGTTCAAACAAATTAAATGAATGAACCTAATAGAATTAATTACCAAGTCCAAAGTGGAGTTCAAACTAGGTCAAAGTGTTGGTCAATATATATATATATATATATATATAATTGCAATAAAAAATAAAGCAAAATTGGAGCCAAAATAGGCCATTTGGCCGGCACATGGGGCCCCCACCAAAGGGTAGCTTGTAGCTCATTTGTTACTTGATTTTGTGTAGAAATGATACAATAATTGGTGAACTACTCCTACCAACCCTAGTCCTCTTATGTAAGAAAATTCCTAAATTCTAGCTAGTTTGATTTGTGAAGATAAGATGAGATTAGTGATTCTGTATAGATATATGTGGTATATATATACATTTCGAATGATAACCTTGGACTATAAATAAGTCATTCACCAAGTTTTGCTAGGTTGGATAGTCATTTGTTAGATTTACTAGTGAGAAAAATAGAGAGAAGCTTTAGAGCTTTAAAAGAAAAGCTAGAGAGTCTTGTGAGTTTGTGAGCTAGATCAATAAGAAAGTTGCTAGAGAGGTTCAAAGTGGAGTCATCAAGCTTTATTTCTTACTTTGGAAGAAGAAGGAGAAGAGCATCCAAGCTTAGAAGGTTTAAAAGTGCTATCTTCTTTATATCTCTTCATTTCTATAGTTAATATTCATTATAGAAATATTTGTCATGGTTGGTTGTGGGAGAAATTTGTGTTTGATGGAGCTATGATGAGCTCGAATGTATAAAGATGGAGATTTATTAGTGAATATGTGTAAGTAGGTGTCTATGTATGCTTAATGTAGTTTATATGGTCAAAATATATTTTTAACGGTTCAAAACCTAATTTGATACTCTATAATGTTAGATCTTGGATATATAAGAAGATTCATGGTTTAGTATGTATAATATATGTATAAATATATTAGGTATGTAAATAAATTGAAGATAAGTGCATATAGAGTTTTATCCGTAAATCCCTAACGAGCTATGTGCTATAAATAAAGGTAGTTTGAAATAGGGTTGTCAACGGGTCAGATTCGGATCGGATCAGAGGTGATCCGGATCCGAATTGATAAGGAATTATCGGATTCGGAGCAGATCCGATAATCCGACGGATCTCAGATATCAAGGACCGAATCCGAATCCGATAATACTCTGATAATCCGATCCGATTAAGCTACCAGTTCTGATCTTTCAATGTGACAAAACTATCTAATTAACATGGTAAATACACACATCAGCATCAGCCTGTATATCCATGATCCATCATGACTTGATCATTACATAATACAATATGACAAAACTATCTGAATAAAAAAAATACTTTCACTTCAATAAAACATTCAAGCAATAAAAATCCAATAAAACATTCAAGCGACTAATAACAATCAATAAAACTCCATCAGATTACAGAAGGTTTTGAACTCTACAATAATTCTAAGCAATGAGCAAACAACTAATAAAACTCCAAAGTAGATAGTGATTCCCTTGCAAAATCCAAGCAAACCAACAGAAACTGCATATCTCCCCAACAAACTTCAGCACCTATAAGTAGGGGGAAAAAAAAGTTTATAAGTATTGCCAAGATGAATTAACACAGTTTATCATGGTGGAAGTTTGGTGTAGAAAGAAACTTGACAGAAAAGAAATGCTACAAACTGGTTTGCATACCTGTTTGCAAACAATCTACAGCTGCTTTTGTTCTTCCTCAAGATTCTGCAACATCTATAAATGAAATTTATAAAATTAGTAATGCAATAATTAGAAAGTAAAAATAATTATAAAAAAACAAAATGTACATACTTGTGTTTCTTCGTGATTCAATCCAATTGTTAGTTCCCAGAGGCACACAAGTGATCTAGAAGGGGGGGGGGGGGTGAATAGATCTCTTAAAAACCTTTTAAGATTAAGTTCAAAGATTTATTACCAATTAATAAACTTAATTGAGATTTGTTTACACAGCGGAATATTAGTTTGAAAAACTCCCCTTAAAGATTTCTAAAGCAGCTTCATTTAGTTAAGACTATATTGAAGAAAATCACTTGTTAAGTAAACTAATTAACAGTCATATGTATATATATATAAGATAAAATGTAAATGACTGAAAAGTAAATGACACCAGAGAGTTTAAAGTGGTTCGGAGACTGAATAACTCATACTCCACTCTTCTACTACAACGAGTAGGAAATCCACTAAGGATGGTTCATACAGAACCCTTCAAGCTCATTAGCCTGGAAACTCTGATTCCCTAAGAACCCTTCAAACCCAGCAGGTTTGGCTAATTTAGTCACTTAGACAAGGACATTACTGCCCTCTTCAAGTCTAGCAGACTTGGCTTCTTTAGTCACTATGACAAGGACAGTACTGCCCTCTTTAAGTCCAACAAACTTGGCCCCCTGCTTGTTGATAGATATTGGAGTTGCTACTGAGTTTGTACTTTAAGTCCCATTGTCCTTAAACACTCAGTGGCAGGGTGTGATCATTCCTGGAATAATATTGAGTTCGGCAATGATGCTTGACTTCTTTATATGATCAATATCTTCTTGTGATCACTCATTGTGCTGCTAGACTTTTATACTTCAGCTCCTTTTGTACTTGATAACTTTTCGAGACGAAACTCCTGAAATGACTGTGAAGCTCCTTCTTGTTGGTACTCAGTTGTTTCTTCTTATCATAGACAGTTTAAATCTTCTCGAGATGGGCTTCTGAGATGACTGTGATGCTCCTTCCTTTTGGTACTCAGTTGCTACCATGTATGTATCAAGTTGGCGTTAAGCTTCTCTCTACCATGTGTCTAGCAGCTCTGAACACTTTTCTTGTAATAGAGTCATTTATCTCTATATCTCTCTCAATTTAGTGTTAGTGTTCTTATGGATCGTAGAGTCCTTCAGCATATTCATTTTCTGTTTCACTCTACGATCAGTTGTTGTCTACCATCATCTCACTTGTATATTCAACAACTAACTCCTTCTGTGAGTTATTTTAGCCTTTATATCTCTGGGCATATTGTACCGTTGAAAGAAATTCCGTTGGTTTCATTTGACTTTGTGCAGATCTTTAATATCTTCGATGTTGACTTTCTTGTTGCTTGTGTCAGTGCTTTTCCCTTTTCTGACATGTTCTGATATATTAACCTGTAGCTTAGCTTTCTCTGAATTTATAGCCGTTGCACTCCCAGAGTTGTTCAGCAAGGATTATTATTTCCTTTGTTAATTAATCTTCTGATTCATCAATAAATACCTTCCTTGACTTTTAGAACCAATTGTTCTGATGCATTCAAAGATGTCCCATTGGTCTGACTTTATTCACCATCTTCCTTAACAGTGGGTCCTGACTTATAGTCGTTTAGGCACAAAATCTTCTGTGACTCTGACATGCATCTTATTTCTCAAGAGCACTTACTCTTTCTTGAATCTGGGCGGGGAGTATTCTCTTTTCTCTCACACTATATTGCAGTTATGATTTTTTGTTGTTTATTGATATCGTAGAGTGACTGTCTGCTTATCTGGATTCTACGAATTCATCTCCACTCGTTATTTGAAGTATGTCGGGTAAATGGTGGAGATGGAGCGTACTTCTCTTTTACTCTGCGATCTTGCTTTCGTGATCAGATCGTAGAGTTTTGTCTGCAGTGCTTTGTTTTATGATTTCGTTCTATGATCTTGTCCTTTTGTTCAAATCGTAGAGTTTGTGAACTGTCGTGCTTCTTAGTGAAATCGTTGAGTTGTTGTCTTTGTTGGCACATTGTTTAATTCTACTCAACGATTGTTCCATGTGTGGAGCACTTTTCTGTAATGTCTTGTCATCCTGTATTACTTCACGATTTCTATTATTTGCTCAAATCGTATAGATCTCGTATGCTTGCTCTTTACGTTTACTCTACGATCTTGCTAGAACGTGTATATCGTAGAGTACATTTCTTCTCTGGTTCAGCGTTAACGGCAGGTTGGCTTAGCTGTCCGTTCAACGATCGTAGAGTTAAGCTCTACGATTTGTACTTGATCAGTTCTTTAACTTTGCTTGTTAATTCAGTAGACCTCTTGCATATCTGACTCTCTTTGATGATCGTAGAGTTATCCTGGTAAGGAGTCGTAGAGTTCACTCTACGATCTATACAGAAACGTTGAGTCTTCTTTGTAAGGGATCGTAGTGTCCGTTCTACGATTGTATAGACTGATCAGATCAAACATAAGATCAACCTAACAGATTTGATCTTTTCTAACTAAGTCCTTTCTTATATTGTTACATCATTTATTGAAAGGACTTTACAGACTCTGACATACAAAAAATAAAGCAAGGATACATTCTTATGCTACTCTGCTTATTTCATACAACTTTTATGCATTACAGAAAGATCAACCTAACATTTCTGATCTTTAAAATCTAAGTCCTTTGTACACAGATATCTTTTAAAAGGACTTTACAACATTTGAATCTCCAACTTTCATTTTCTTTTATGAGACAAGATAGTTTTTAGCAAGATCATATTTATGCTAAACAAGTGTGTAGATTTACAGTATTTAGACATAGGTAACATATACCATACATACATGATCATGTAGACACATAATTTGATTAACATATAATTACTTTGTCAATTAAGCACATAATCAATTAAGCACATAAGCACTTTCAGAGTATCTAAGCACATAATAAATTAAGCACATAAGCACATTAACACATATGCACTTTGCCAGATACACATTGACAATCAACCATGACAATCAACCATGTAAGCACATAAGCACTTTCAGAGTATCTAAGCACATAATCAATTAAGCACATAAGCACATTAACACATATGCACTTTGTCAGATACACATTGACAATCAACCAAGTAAGCACATTTACCACAATCATCTTTGCACAATAATCATCATCATCAAATCAAAACAACCTCCAACACCAATCACCCGTACTTACTAAAGCCTCCACAATTTTAGGAAGTAAAGAGGCACGTGACTCATCAATTACTCTACCTCCTATACTAAAAGCAGACTCAGATGCTACGGTAGTGGCTGGAACGGCTAAAACATCACGAGCAATCTTTACTAAAGTTGGAAGTTTGACACTACTAACTTGCCACCAAGTCAAAATGTTGAAATTATCCTTTCTTGGATACACGGGTTCTTCCAAGTATTGATCCACCTCAGATTTTTGTAAAGCACGAATATTTTCCGAATGAGCTTGGTTATTCCACGTATCAAAGTCATTCAACTGATCAAAAGTGGAAGTAGTAGAGTGTGAAGCGCTAGTAGAACCCCCATCATCAATACCATGGCCAAAATAATCCATACACAAACAATCATCACCGCCATACTCATTAAATAAATCAATAAAAGCACTTCGTACCCTCTGCACATAAGTACTAGCAAGATTACCATATATCTTATCATAATAAAATTCCACAAAATCCATCTTGAACCTTGGGTCAAGTACAACGGCAATTGCTAGCACCAAACTACATTCAGCCCAATATTTTTCAAACTTTTGTTTCATTGGGGCAACCATCAAACGAAGACATTCATGCTCACTTCCCTCCAATTCCAACAACATAAGTTGAATTTTACAAACATCAGAGAAAAAAACATTTGCCGTTGGAAAATTTGTACCACTAAAGTGACGCGTGGCATCATAAAAGCTTTTCAAACAACAATTTATTAAAGTTGCCACATGCCACTCTTCTTGAGAAGGATTGAGCTTATAATTCCTATCAATTTGTTCTAGGCGATTAAAAGCTTCTTGCATTTCCAAAGCGGTTCGAAGCATTAAATAGGTAGAGTTCCACCTAGTCTGCACATCCATGGGTATTTTCTTCTTACACCTTACCTTAACTTGATTGTACACCATATCAATTTTTTGTTTTCCAAAAGATGACCTACTCAAATACCTAACTGTATCTCTTATTTTAACAAGAAGACCACCAATCACTTTCAAGCCATCTTGGACAACCAAGTTAAGAATATGTGCGCTACACCTCACATGAAACAATTCCCCACCCAAAGGAAGCAAAGATTTATCACAAAGCCAACTTCTCAAATGTTTAACCATAACATCATTTGCGGAAGCATTGTCTACCACCATTGAAAATATTTTTTTGTCTATATTCCATTCTAAGACCAAATCAGAAATGAACCTAAAGAATGTTTCACCATCATGTGGATATTCAATAGCTTTGTAGTTTAGGATTTTCTTTTTTAATTTCCAATCATCATCAATGTAATGCAAGGTCAAACAACAATATGCAATATTTTGGTGGTCTGAAGTCCACAAATTAGTTGTGAGAGTGACCTTAGAAGATAGGTCTTCTAAAAAAGCATAAAGCTTCATCTTCTCAGTTATGTGCAACTCAAGTATGTCAGACCTAATTGTGTTTCGAGTGACAATATTAAAATTTGGATTAAGACCGTTACAAAATTGCTCAAAGTACTCATGTTCAACAATGTTAAATGGGTAATTATGTTTCACAATCATCACCGCAAGATCTCTTCTACTTTTCAGTTGATCAAATTTGTAATTCTCAAGTTTTATAACCCCATCGACAGCCCTTTTTGCTGCATTTAACAATTGTTGGCCTAGGTCTTTGTGTGTTTTACCGTTACACCTAACCAAATGTTTTCTTAAATGACTTGTACCCTTAGTACTATCTCTAACAAAAGTTTTTTTGCAATGATTACACCTAGCTGTATCTTCACCACTAGCATTTTTAAATTTTGTAAATTCAAGCCATACCGAAGATGTGAGTTTCCTTGCTTTTTTTGCATTGTCAATAGCGTCATGATCGCGGTTCACTTCCTCTCTACTATCACCACCACCACCGGCACTACTGGTATTTTGATTCAGATCAATAGACATAACTCCACTGCTTAAAATGTATAAAAAATCAATACATTGTTAGCATTTATGGTCAAAGAATACTTTCCAAAATTTGTATCATCTTACACCATCATATTAACCATATAATATATAACAGAGTTGAAAACCATGAATGAAAACGTTTGCCATATTGGGCTGATGCAAATAGTTCTCTAAGTCACAAAACTATACAAAAGTTTGAACAAGAAAATATCCATGTCCTTAAAACTTCATTGCATTAGCACTCAAAATATTCCTACAACTTCTCCTTTTATGCTCGTATATGTAGACTTTCAGTGAGACTTTCAAACTGCCAACCAAATAGTACATCAGTACATGTAATATAAGGAGTTGGGGTTGGGGACTTGAAAGGGTAATCACTACTCATAGTCAGAGAAACCTTTAAATGCCAAATATATATATATATTGCGAAAATCAAAGTGGTAAACGAGGTCAATTGTTGGGATTTCTAAATTGTGAATAAGTACAACAAGACAATTAAATAAAACAAAACTTAAGATGGTTCAAATAAATCATTTAATCAATTCATAATAGTTGCAGAAAAATATGAACAAGAAAATCCGATTCAGACTTGCGATCTAACCAAAGACTGCCGCAAATCACTACTAGCATAGAGAAGAAACAGAGAAGAATCGTGACAGAGAACTGAGAAGAGAGTGTAGTTGGGCTCCGGGAGACAGGAGGCGCTGGCGGTGGAAAGCTGAAAATGAAGGACATAACTCACGGAAGGAGTGAAGACTGAATAAGGAGAGGAGGCGGTGGACTGAAATAAGATAAGATTAGGGTTTGTTTGAGTATTAAAATGTATATATTTTATATTTTAGCGGATCAGAGTATTACCGGGTCGGATTCATATGAATTCGAATCTGATCCATTTAGTTATCAGATAATCGGGTCAATCGGGTAATCGGGTTTTAAAACTAGATCCAAATCCGGATAAACGGATCGGGTTCGGGTCGGGTCCGGGTCAAAACTCGCCCCGTTGACAGCCCTAGATTGAAATGTACAAGTTGGTTATTTGATTTTGATGGCTAGAACCAACTTGAATATCTCAAAAATATGGGAAAATGAGAAAGTTATGGAGTTTAACGCAAAACATGTCATTTTGAAAATCCTAGATGGGTCGATTTTAAATTTCATATCAAAACATTTTCGAAAATGTGATCGATTCATGAAATGTTGAGTAACAAGAAGTTAGAAAGATAACAAAACTGATTTGGTGTCATTTAGATGTGTAGATTTTATTTTATGCAAGTTTGAATCAAAAGTGTCAAAGTTAAAAAATCTGAAAAATGTATTCTGCGGATGTCGTCGGGGCACCGAGTTTAGTACAAAACCCAACGTCGGGGTGTCGTGCCATTTCCAGGAAAATAATTATTTTTCGGGATCAGGTTGGGTCGGTTTTTTGTCGATTTGAGTCAAAAAGTTTCAAAATATTTTAAAATTAATGAAATTAGTATTGGACTCAATTAATGTAAATTAAATATGGTAGAGGGTTAATTTAATGAGTTAAAGGGAATAAATATTATTAAATGATTAATAATATTAAAAAATTAATAAAATATTATTAAATAAGTAATAATATTAAAAAATGAATAAACTATTATTAAATGATTAATAATATTATAAGGTTAATAAAATATTATGAAATGATTAATAATATTAGATAGAAGTTTGAACTATATTAGATGATTAATATAGGTTGTATGTGATTAAAATATTATTAAATGATGATAATATTTTTTAAGTGTTTAATATACCCTTAATTATTTAATTATGTGATTAAGTGTTAGTAAATTAAGATGTACAATGGTTATCATATGAATTTAGATATGATACTATTTGAAAGATCAACTTGATTAATTATTAGGTCTGTGTTAGTTCCCAGAGACACACAAGTGATCTAGAAGGGGGGGGGGGGTTGAATAGATCTCTTAAAAACTTTTTACTTAAATTCAAAAGTTTATTACCAATTAATTCATTTAATCAAGATTTGTTTGCACAACGGAATATTAGTTTGAAAACTCCTCTTAAAGATTTGTAAAGCTTTTCTGTTGAATTAAGACTGTATTGAAGATAGCCACTTGTCAAGTAAACCAATTTTAGCAGCTATATATATATATATATATATATATATATATATATATATATATATATATATATATATATATATGACAGAATGTAGATGACTGAATGTAAATGACACCAGAGAGTTTTAAGTGGTTCGGAGATTGAATAACTCCTACTCAACTCTTCTACTACAACGAGTAGGAAATCCACTAAGAATGGTTCATATAGAACCCTTCAAGCACATCAGGCCTGCAAACTCTGGTTCACCAAGAACCCTTCAAACCCAGCATGTTTGGCTAGTTTAGTCACTAGGACAAGGACATAACTGCCCTCTTCAAGTCCAGCAGACTTGGCTCCTTTAGTCACTAAGACAAGGACATAACTGCCCTCTTCAAGTCCAACAGACTTGGCTCCTTGCTTGATGATAGATGTTGGAGTTGCTACTGAGTTGTACTTTAAGTTCCATTGACATTAAATACTCAGTAACAGGATGTGATCATTCTTGAAATAATATTGAGTTCGGCAATGATGTTTGGCTTCTTCATTTGTTCAATATCTTCTTGTGATCACCCAATGTGCTGCTGGGCTTTTGTACTTCAGCTCCTTTGGTACTTGATAACTTCTCGAGACGAACTCCTTAGATGACTGTGAAGCTCCTTCCTTTTGGTACTCAGTTGTTCTTTCTTATCATAGGCAGTTTATAGCTTCTCGAGATGGGCTTCTTAGATGACAGTAATGCTCCTTCCTTTTGGTACTCAGTTACTTCCATGTCTGTATCAAGTTTGCGTTTCAGCTTCTCTCTACCACATGCCTAGCAGCTCTTAACACTTATCTTGTAATAGAGTTATTTCACTCCATATCTCTCTCAATTCAGTATTAGTGTTCTAATGGATCGTGGAGTTCTTCAACATATTCATTTTCTATTTCACTCTACGATCTGTTGTTGTCCACCATCCTTTCTTTTATTTTCAACAACTCATTTCTGTGAATCATCAAAGCCCTTATATCTTTGTGCATATTTTACCGTTGAAAGAAATCCCGTTGGTTCTATTTGGCTTTATGCAGATCTTTAATATCATCGAAGTTGACTTTCTTGCTGCTTGTGTCAGTTCTTTTTCCCTTTTCTGACATGTTCAGATATATCAAACTGTAGTTTAGCTTTCTTTGAATTTATAGCCGTTGCACTCCCAGAGTTGTTCAGCAAAGATTATTATATTCTTTGCTAATTAATCTTCTGATCCATCAATAAATACCTTCCTTGACTTTTAGAACCAGCTGTTCTGAATGCATTCAGAGATGTCCCATTAGTCTGACCTTATTCACCTTTTTCCTGAGCAGTGGGTCCTGACTTATAGTCGTTTAGGCACAAAGTCTTCTGTGACTCTGACATGCATCTGAATATCAAGAGCACTTAATCTTTCTTGAATCTGGGCGAGGAATATTCTCTTTTCTTTCGCACCATATTGTCGTTCTGTTAGTTTACTGGTTCTGAATTGCTCAGTGAATTCGTCGAGTGATAGGCTGTTTATTCTGATTCCGCGAAATTAGCTCCATGAATGTTACTTGAGGTATTTCAAGTAAACGTTGAGTTAGAGCAATCTTTTCTCTTACTCTGCGATCTTGCTATTCTGTTCAGATCGCAGAGTTTGTCTGCAGTGCTTTGCTTTACGATTTCGTTCTACGATCTTGTCCCTTTGTTCAAATCGTAGAGTTTGTTAACTGCAGTGCTTCTCAGTGGAATCGTTGAGTTGTTGCCTTCGTTGGCACATCCTTTATTTCTACTCAACGATTATTCTATGTGTAGAACAGTCTTCTGTATTGTCTTAAACATCCAGTTTCACTCTATGATTTCTTCTAACTATGCAAATCGTATTGTTCTCGTACGTGCTTGTTCTTCAAGTTTTACTCTACGATCTTGCTAGATTGAGTGTATCGTAGAGTACATTTATTCTCTGATTCTGCGTTAACTGCTGGCTAGCTTAGCTGACTGTTCGACGATCGTAGAGTTCTGCTCTACGATTTGTACTTGATCCGTTAATTTAGCTTGTATATTTTGTAGACCTTTTGCACATCTGTTCCTCTTTGATGATCGTAGAGTTATCCTGGTAAGGATTCGTATAATTCACTCTACGATTTATACTGAATCGTTGAGTCTTCTTTGCTTGGAATCGTAGAGTCCATTCTACGATCATATAGACTGATCATATCTAACATAAGATCAACCTAACAGATTTGATCTTTTCTAACTAAGTCCTTTCTTACATTATTACATCATTATATATTGAAAGGACTTTACAGACTCTGTCATACATAAATACAACAATGATTCATTCTTATGCTACTCTGCTTATATCATGCATCTTTTATGCAGAGTGATTCCTACAGAAAGATCAACCTAACATTTCTGATCTTTAAATTTTAAGTCCTTTGTACACATATATCTTTTAAAAGGACTTTACAACATTTGAATCAGATAACTTTCATTATCTTTTATAAGCATCAGATAGTTTCCAACAAGATCATATATGTGTTATACAAGTGTGTAAATCACAGTATTTGAAATATATATCATACACACATGATCACGTAGGCACATAATTTTATTAACATATAATCATTTTGTCAATTAATCACATGAGCACTTTTAGAACATCTACGCACATAATCAAGTAAGCGCATAAGCATATTAACACGTAAGCACTTTGTCAGATACACATTGACAACCAACCATGTAAGCATATTTTCCATAATCATTTTTGCACAACAATCATCATCATCAAATCAAAAAACCTTCAACAATCTCCCCCTATTTGATGATGACAAAACTAATAGACTTATTGATATGACATTCATATAATGCATCTACTTGATAGGTAAATTATGTCTTACGATACAGTGAAATACTGTATGGCTAGTGCAAAGTAATGATTTCATTAAATGAGCATTTTTACAAAAAGATTATACATACATACAGCTGCTCTCCATGTTTCACTTTTCTCTCACTCAGTTTGCTGTCTCCCCCTTAGTTGGTTGATTCTCCTTCTTCATGTTGCTCCCCCTTAGTTCCTTATATTCTCTCCCCCTTTTTGACATCATCAATTTAGATATTGTATGGAGCTGACTGTGTCAATGCTGGTTTAGAAATATATCTTGAAGTCTGACACAGAGTTTTGAGACTCTATGAGACTAAGAATAAGTACATTTTCATGGTCCATAGAATGTTGGGACTCTATGACTGGAAAACTGGTATTCTGAAAAATGTTTGCAAAGTTTTGGGACTCTGCAAACGGGGAGGTGATGCAGGGTGACTGAGAGTTTAGTGAGTCACAAGAGAGGACTTTCAGATTTCTGCACTTTGATTCCCCACAAACTCGCTGGATGATTGAAAGCTGGTCAGATTCCAGATGGATATCTCTTGGCAGCTTTGATAGTGAGGATAGAAAGGCTCACTGCTTATCAGTGTGGTTGCAATGGTCATTGCCTTTGAGAAATGTTGGGCGACTAACGAAAGATTTAGAAATGTTGAGTAGCTTCAGCTGATAGACCTTTGATCATCATGACTATAGCCCTTAGAAGTGGTAGTATGGGAATGAAACTGAATAGATGATCATGATCCCATGAAATAGAACATTTTTTCATCTGGCTTGTATGCTTCCTTCTTTCTCTACGTCTCCTTTTGATCTACTTCAGTCGATATGCTTCAAATTGCTGCTTTTCCAGTTTTCTCAGTAGTCTCACTTTCTTCAGCTTCTTTTCAACTTTCATCCTTATTTGTCTCTCCTTAATACGTGTACTTGTACTCCTGTCTATTTTCTTCATAAAACCACTTAAACCTCTTCTTCTATTTGACCTTCTTGACCTTTCTTTTGATTCTTCTACTTCATGAGTGCTGGTCTCTTCTTGAAGGTGACTATCTTCTTTCATCGTAGTTTCTTGACATTCTCCTTTCTCATCTGATTTAGTCTTTCCAGCTTCAGAGTTTTCTGAGTATTATTCCCCTGGTACAGCAACTTCTTCAGCTACATCATCATCTTCGTTGAACTCAGGTGCTGAGTCTTTTTCAACTAGTTCAGTTTCCTGATCAGAACCCAATATGATTTCTTTTTCAGACAGACTATTTTTATGACATTCTGATTTCTTCTCTAAGGAGTCTATAAAAGCTTCTTCTTTTGAACTATCAGATGTTCTTTCTCCAGAATTTGAATTTTCTTCATCATCATCAATTTCTATAACCTGAGGTGGTCCTGTAGTGATTGAACTTCTCCACTGTTCTCTAATTCTCCAATTTCTCCTTGGAACAGTGTGAGTAATTTTCTTTTTTGTCTTCTTCTTCTCAATCTCAGACCCTTTGGGATTTGTCTTCACCTTCTTAGCTTTCCCTGTACTGACATCTTTCTCTTCTGTAGTTTTCTCTGCTTCATTGAATTTTCTTTTCTTCTTTGATTCCTGACAATCATAGATCACAAGAGTTTTATTTCTAGACTGCTCATTACCCTCCTGTAATTTTTCCTCTGTCATTTCTTCCATTCCCCTTTTTCCTTTTCCTTTAGATTTTTCCTCCATCTTTTTGCTGATGCTTCTCGATCCTTGAGCCTTCTTACCCTTATTAGCACGAGGGTTCTTTTTCCAATCTTCAAACAATCTTGGAGTAATTCTTTTGTTGCAGTTTAGAATTTCTCCTTCATCTTCCCCAATTGCATTTGCCAGCAGTTTCTTCAAAATGATGCTTATGAATCTCCCATAGAGCATTTTGGGAGTGGGCTTTCCTGCTTCAGCTCTTGTCTTGGCATCATCTATCCATCTCTTTATCCATCCTAAGAGAACTGCTCCAAAGTTGATTTTCTTTCTTTGAGCAATAGCAGTCATAAGCCTTAATTGATCTTCACTGATAGTATCATATGCAGTGTCTTTGCACAGAATGCTCTTCCCAAAAATGTCAGCCAGAAACTCGTACTGCTGAGGAAAATCTTTCTTCTTGATTCCTTTTAGAGGAGACTTCTTCTCATAGCCCATCAACTCCAGTCCAAGTTCAATATTAATCTTGTCTAGAGAAGTAATTCCTCCGGTTGGAATACCTAGACTGAGATTGATTTCAGAAACCCCTATTTACAATGAGATTTCCTTAACCTTTGTGATGAGGGTATTTCCTCGATAATCAGCGTTTGAATAGAATTCTTTCACAAGTGTAGAGAAAATCCTGGTGCTGGTTTGAGAATAGCACAGGGAGAGAGATTTCGCTTTCTGAAGAATTTTCGATTTCTAGGGTTTTGATGAGTTTTGGGAGAATGGGTTATTGACAACTGATGGGAAATGACCACCGTCAGTTTTTAAAATTGACTTATGCTAGTTCCCTCTTATTTTTGCAGAGGACACGTGTCAGATACTTATTTGTAGAACGTGGCCTTAACTTTTGCATTTTTCATAACTGTAGCACATCAAGTATTCTAACCCACTTGAGTTTAGAGGGCGTGAAGTTCACCTTCCCTGTTAGAGTAAACTTGAACAGTTCGTAGAGTTGGCTGCCAGTCACTCAACCATCATCCTTTCAGTAGATGACCTTGATTACTGATGTCATGAATTGTAGGCTGGTAAATAACTATGAAGTAGTTTATGGGCAAGAAATTTGTATGAAGTGCAAACGTAGACTCAATTATGCTCTACGATCTGGAAGTGACTCTACGATTTGGGATGATAAGACTTGCTTGGTTATCAGTCGTAGAATTTAGAGATTATGACAGGAGAGATAAGTGCATTTGGTTCATCAATCACATTGTTTTGGGACTTTGTGACTGGAATGAGAAAGGTAATCCATTGAAGAATAAAATTTACCTTCATTTGTCCTCTGAAGATACAGAGTTGACTGTAGCGATCATTCATCAATAATTTTCCTCAAATTTTGGTCTTCTGATGAGTTTTGTACTTCTTAGCTTGCTTTCTTACTTTACGACTTGGCTTGGTTACTTTACGATCTTGCCTGAAGTGCAATCGTAGAGTTAAGATTGAGCTGCTCTACTATCTCTGTTAAGACTAGAAGCTTTAGATGAACTCAGAGATCTTTGTTCAGCTTGTTTGTCAGTTTAAGGACAGTTTTCTGGATGGACTTTGTAAGGATTGTTGTCATGACCCTGACTGCTCATGTAGATGTTGCTCTTTGACTCAGCTTGGCTCGTGGACTGGATTTTGAGAGTCGTAGAGTGACTGACTGCGTTGATTCTACGATCTCGAGAGTTTGCTTTTTGAGGAGGAGACAACTCTACTATCTTCCGAAGAGACACGTCAATCTGCCAGGCCTTATTCTGCGATCGCCTGACAGACTCTATGATCCTTCTTTTAACTTACCAAGATGTTAGTGACAATAGATCCGACCTGATTTATTAAATCAATAGGTGAGGTCAACAATTAACAGATGTCTTCATTTTATAACCAGCTTCTTTCTCTTCTAGAGAATTCCAAGAATCAAGTCTTCTTCTTGTATTGAGGTTCAGACTTCATTCAATCTTTCATAGATTGACTTCCTTGATGTATCCAACAAATTTTGATGAGTAAGAAACTCTACGATATTCATCGTTGAGTCTCAGTACAATTTTCTCTTGAGACTATAACATTGTTTCCTTCCTGTTGTTCTCCTTTGGTCATCTCTATACAGAATGATTTGTGAGGATATACACTATCAAAAGACTTCCTGTTTAGCATTTCATAAATCTGACTTTTCCATAGAATGTCAAGTAGATATTTCTTCAACCATTTCAAGCTAAGAGCTTCTTCTGATGTATTGATGTTGGAGAGCCTACTGCCAACGGCTATGAGCGTGAAATTTTCTTGATATAAACTTTTCCTTTTCTCACAGATTGAAAGGTGATTTCTTAAACTTAGAGTAAGTCATTCATGATTACTCCTTATTACCTTGATCTTCTCACCCTTCTCATTCATAGATGATTTTGAAGAAATTTGACATTGAGAGCATTTGTTTATTAAATCTGAGCACGTACACAGGGTGTACCTTGTATGAACTTCTTCATTGAATGAGCAGCTTTGCACATGAATGAGTTTCTTCAACTCTTCTTAATCGTTAATGATCAACAGAATGAATCTTAGATCCGGTGATCATAGAAATATATATATATATATATATATATATATATATATATATATATATATATATATATATATATATATGTCCATTCATCTGTGCTGAGTTGAATTTCAGGTCTCGGGTCTGGTATCTGTGATATAGGAAAATGACTTTGATATTCATCACCAAGGAGATTGCAGAGAAGTACACATCAGTAATTTTCAATAAGATCTACCTCCCATTTTCAGAGAAGTAGTTTCAGAAGACCATTGAAGACTTTTGAATTAGATTCCTTTAAAACCAATCAAGCTCGAGATCATTCACTTGAAGAAGGAAAGCAATGCTGCTCGAGGATTATATCATTGATTATCAAATGTTGAAGCTTGACAGAACTCCTAATACTATTCTTAAATAAGTGAAGCATTTCCTTTGCCACTCATCTTCAGATAATATCCCTTGAATTTAAGTCCTTGGGCTTATCGTAAAGCTTAATGCTAAGCCCATCGAGTGAATACTTGGATTAGAGACTGATCCCAGCTACTGAAGTTTGCCGGGTGGAGAGAATTTTTTATTTTTTTTACACTAAGTTTAAAAAATAAAAAAATAAAAAATTCCTCCACCAAGCTTTGTTGCCGGGTTGGAAAGAATTTTATTTTTTTTTGTTTAAACTAAGTTTATTAAAAATAATAATAATAATTTTTTTTCCCTCCACCCGCTACCTATGTTGCTGGGTGGAGAGAGAATTTTTTTTTTTTTTGTTTAAACTAAGTTTATTAAAAAAAAAAAATTCCTCCATCCGCTACCTATGTTGACGGGTGGAGATGAAATTTTTTTATTTTTTTTTATTTTTGTATTTAATCTAAGGATTAAAAAAAAAAAAAGTTTCAAAAATTCCTCCACCCGCTAACTAAGATGCTGAGTGGAGTGATTATTTTTTTTTTATATATTTTTATTTTTGGTTTAAACTAAGTTTTAAAAAAAAAAATTCAAAAAGTACATGCCTGCATATGCATACATAACAGGAAACATACAAAAAACAAAAATAGTCCTCCCACCTACTAACTAAGATGCCGTGTGGGACAAATAAAATATATTCAAAAAAGAGTACATGCTTGCATACATAACGGGAAAAAAACAAAAACAAAAAAATTCTCCCACCTGCTAACTAAGATGACGGGTGGGATAAAAAAAATGTAACATCACTCACCCGGTAACTAAGATACCGGGTGGAGGATATATGAATAAAAAAAATACCTATCGTCGTTTTAATAACCCTAAACATAAGCATTTTGATAGTACGAGCCGCCGCTGCATTTTCATTTCAACCCAAATTCTATTACATTTTCTCATCAAGTGCTGATTTTGAGCGTTTCTGGAATCTCCATTGTGTAAAACCCAATCTTCATTTTGGTAAGTTTTTGTCAATGGCTTCCATGCCTGCTGCAAATATGTTTTTATCTAGTTCATCTGAATCGCATGCTAGTTTTCAGTGTACAAATGAATTTGAGTTTGTCAATGAAGATGGAAGTAGTAAAACTGAAATGGTTCCATTTGTTGGTCAATTATTTTCTAATGTTGAAGATGCAGAAAAATTTTATAGATCTTATGCACACAATAATGGATTTGAGATTAGAATTGCTACTAGTCATAAAAATGTCGGTACTGATAATTTCTCTTCTCGGTTATATGTTTGTAAAAAAGCTGGTAGACCAACATCTTTAAAAAATATTCCAGATGATGAATGTACTACTGGGAAAATAACAAGGCAAAGAGATTACATAGGACGCACATTATGCAAAGCTAGAATGTTTGTTGTGCATAATAAAAAAGATGAGCACTGGCGTATTTCAACTCTAGAGCTGAGTCACAATCATCAATTAGTGACACCCACTAAAGTAGATTTGATTCAAACACACCGGAATATTACTCTACTAGCAAGACAATTAATTGACACTTTAAATCAGTCTGGTATTGGGCCTAGTAGGATGATGAACATTTTGAGCACAATGGGTGGTGGAATGCAAAACGTAGGTTTTAGTGATAAAGATATAAGGAATGTTGTCAGGGATTTAAGGCGTGATTCGGAAGATGAAAATGATGCTCAAGCTGCAATCAATTATTTGAAAAAACTTCAATTCGGAAGTGCGACTTGTTTGGAATATGCATGTGAATGACATTTCTCAATTATAAGATTTGATGATGTGTTTTAAAAGACAAATGAATTAATATGCAAATATGTCTGCATTGATGAAAGATGTAAAGTCCTTAATAGTTAATAGACATTATGTTCTAAGGACTTAGATTGACAAGATCAAATCTGTTAAGTTGATCTCATATGAGTTAATAGCATTGTACAGTCCTTCAAAAGATCACTATGTACAAGGACTATATATAGAAAGATCAAACTTGTTAGGCTGATCTTAAAATGTAATAGATAGGCCTGATCGATCAAAAGGAACAACAATCTGGCAAGAGAGTTAAAGCAAGAATCGTTGACTACACTCGATCGTAGGGTCTGCAAGTCATCAGCATAACCAGTCATACGCTCATAATTCCAAAGCAGAATCATAGAGTGTTTACTTAAAGATCATCAGTATGAAGACCCTGAATGACCGGCAAGCAAACAGAAGATCCAAGCACCAACTCCATCAGCAAGACTGATTGAGAAGTGAAGTGTCATTCAGATAGAAGTCTTATGAAATCACTCAAAGGAAGATCGTAGAGTCTCCTAGGAAGATCGTAGAGTCTGCCTGGTAAACGCAGAATAAGGCTCGAAAAATCGTAGAGTCCTCTCGGCAGATCGTAGAGTTGTCTCGGCATCGTAGAGCTGACTCTCGGGATCGTAGAGTCCATATAGACAGTCACTCTACGATTCTCCTAATCTTGTCTACGAACCAAGCAGAGTCAAAGTTCAGAATCATGACAGCAATACTCATAAAGATTATTCAGTAGGCTGTCCTTGGGCTGTTAAACAAACTGAATGAAGATCTCGTACATCTACAACATCTAGTCTGAACTGAGATCGCAGAGCAGTTCAAATCATAACTCTACGATTACACTACGACTTACACCACAAGTCAGATAAGTCGTGAAATGATAGAGCAAGTTCAGATGTACAACGTTCAAAGCAATCAAGCTGAAGATATTCAAATGCTACCTGTCATAAACAGCCTTTGATTGTACAGCAGAGAATGAAACTAAAAGGTCGTAGAGCAGTCCTCTACAATAAAGATCTGGCACCTGAAGGTTCATAGAGCAGTCTTCCATGACATATAGAACCAAGCAGTTCGAGCAAGCCTGAAGTTCATAGAGCAATCCTCTATGATAAGAAATCATCTGTTAAAGCTTAAACCAGATCACAGACTTATGCTCTATATACATAAAGCACAATGAAGATCACGAAGCATGAGAAGCATATTGTCAGGACAGCAAGACTTGGATAAAAATCGTAGAGTCAATCACTCTCTGATCTACACAGAAGCCTACGACAGACAAGATCGTTGAGCTGCATAGCAGAACCAGCAGATGACTTAACGATTAGAAGCAAGAAGCTACAACTGGATTGATCGTTGAGTACTTAAGTGCCAACTAGGATTGAAGACTTCTAAGCACTTAAGACAGTAGTCTCAAAATGAGTTGCTAATTACTTCAGAAACAACCACGTCAACACTTCTAAGGCATCTGCTATAGAAGAAGTCAGAAATGTCAGAATACTGACTTATGCGTGCTGAGTGTCAGAGCAAAGACTTCTAGTATCATGCATCAGGCTCAAGAAATCAGAAGACTGTGTCTCAACGATCATATTCTTTAAAAGACCTGTCCACTCTATGAAGACTGGGAAGAACACGAGACTGACATCTCTACAGTGATAAAGAAGACAAGTCAACAAGTCAGAGCCTGCAGAGCAGCTGATTCTTAAAGTCAAGGAAAACATTTATTGATGAATCAGAAGATTAACTAGCAAAGAATATAATAATCTTTGATGAACAACTTTGAGAGAGCAACGGCTAAATTCAGAGAAAGCAGAGCTACAGGTTAATATATCTGAACATGTCAGAAAAGGGAAAAGCACTGACACAAGCGGCAAGAAAGTCAACATCAAAGATATTAAAGATCTGCTCAAAGCCAAAGGAAATGGTGTGATGTCGCAAGCACCCAAAAATAAAATCTTACTTTGGAAAAATAAATATGTAGTAGTGCAAGTAAGAGTCGATCCCATAGAGAATGATTATTTAATTTTATGTTTTCGCAAACAAAAGTTGGGGGATTTTTAATTAAAGAAATAATTTAAATAAAATTAACTAAAATAAATATGAAATAAATAAATAAGAAGAAAAAGCCTTGGTTTAAGTTAATATCCACCATCAAGAATTTACAACTGATCACTGATGCAAAAATAAATCAATTAATATTTTAAATATTCAACGTGGAATAATTACTCCCATTCGAATAATTTTCCTATCTCTCCTTAATTTTAGTTAAGCAGAAACAAGCGATCTAAATAACCCTTACTACTAAATAATCTCAGACAAGCGCTAAAGATTTAACCTAGTAGCAGCATAAAGAAATAGAGAGATCGTTGAACTAAACAACACAATCCAAGCGTCTGCATTTAATTTAGATGAATATTCTTCCTAAGATAAAACAATCTTTTGATAAGCAAAATAATTATTAATCTTAGTTGCTTCGCAAATTAAAGTGATCAAACAATTACGGATTTGATATTTAATTTAGCAGTAGATTTCAACGAATAATAAACTAGTGTGCACCCTAGCAATTAAACGAATTAATCATAAAATTAAACACAGAAAAATATTCAATACTCAAAATATAAATTGAACAATTAAAATAAATTAGATCTCACAGTGTATAAATCTTGATGGCTTCAATCACTTAAACCAAGAAAAAGAATTTAGCTACTCATAATTGTAGAGAGCATCAAAGAATAGAAGAGAGAATTTTTATTCTAAGAAAAGTTGTGTATTACAATGTGTCTCAAGCCCTCTATTTATAGGCTCCATAAACCTCCTAACTTGTCCAAACCCTAATAGGATTTCCAATTAAAAATAAAAGAAAAAGAAAAATAATTATTTTCCTAACCCTAGTTGGAATTAAAATCCAATTTGGAGTCAAAAAGTAGCAAAAATCCCGAAAAATCTGATTTCCCAGCAATTCCGTGCAACCAAACGCGCCTCAGTTGACTTGGTCAACGCGCGCTTCCGCGTTTGACAGCTGTCTCCTTCTTTTCTCGCTGGCGCGTGTAAGTCACGCGCCCGTCCCAGAATTTGCATAGCCGCGCATTGCGCGGAGGGTTTTTTTTCCCCGACGTAAAACGACGTCGTTTCAAGCTCCGCATTCCTTTTTCTCCAACGCGCGCATTGCGCGGAAAATCGGAGGATTTATTTACGAAACTGCCACCGGTGCTGGTTAATTACGAAATCGCCACCAGACTTTTGCCAGATTTACAGATTTGCCCCCAAGCTTTATTTTTCCTACAAAATAAAATATAAAAATAAATAAAAATAATATAAAAATACTAAAAATCCTAAAAACACATAATAATAAATAAAACACCTAAAACACTAAAAATAAATAAAAACACATAAATAAAAATAAATATAAAAATACTATAAAATTACCTAAATTAACATAAATTAACTAAAATCCTATAAAACCTATTAAAACCAAAATAAGCTAAATAATTAAACATTTAAGCATACAATAAATATAAAAACTAAGTATTAGGGAATAAAAATATCGTATAATTTAACCCTATCAAATACCCCCACACTTAGCTTTTTGCTCGTCCTCGGGCAAAACAAAAATAAAAATTATAAAAATAAAACTAATAATCAAACAACTTACTTGAGCAACAGAGCAATATAAATTTCAACATCAGCCTCAAAGATTTTTTAAATGATAACTCAAAGAAAATTTCAAAATCATGCAAAATCTAGAATTTCAACATATTTATTAATCTTACTCTACTCAAGACCTTTTGTGTGTGTGTGAATCCAAATGAATCAAACTAATTCAAACTCAGATAAGCTTCGGTTATTAATTACCTTATAAAAGACAAATAATAAAACTCAATATATTTATTTTTCACATCACTTTTTGCTTATACAGTCAAAATAATCAGAAGATCAAAAGGTTTTTAATCAATGAAACACACTAGGATTATTAATAGGCATTTTTTCAAATATATTTTTTTTCTTTTAATGGGTGCATTTTATGCTCCATCCCATTTTTCTTTCTTTCTCTTTTTTCTCTTTTTCACGGTGAGTGCATTTTATGCTCCATCTCACCAGTGAGTGCGTTTTACGCTCCATCTCGTTTTTTCATGTGTTTATGGGTGAGTGCGTTTTACGCTCCATCTCAACCCACCACAAGATTTTTCTTTTCAATAATAATCCTAGAAAAATTACCTAAATCATCTCTTCCAAATTATATTTTGCTTCATATTTCACTTCAACTAATGATCAAATAAGATATAGAGTTCAAAAATATCTTTCATAAGCATTTAACCATTTAAACTTTTTCTTCATTAAAATTAGCTCAAACAAATGGATATAAGTGCATAAAAATTTAAAGATCTCAAACAAAGTAATAATCAATAAAAAGCCAAAAATTCAAACTAAGCAAAAATTTATCATTTTTCAAGAGTTATTAAATAAAAATCAAATTTTTTATCATTAGCTAAAAATTTAAAATTCAATTAACTCATTGCTCAAGTGACACATCCTAAAAATAAAATAAAGAACTACCCCATTTTCGTAGGAAACACGGTTACACTTAGCATGTGCAACAAGCCTTTAAACCCCAAGGTTACCCAAGTGGACGAGTTTTGTCTCGTGAGGGTTTGCAGTGAATATACCCACAAAATTCAAAATTTCAAAATTATTTTTTAAAATTTCCTAAAATTAAAACATTTTTTTTTTTTAAATAAAACAAAATTTTAAAATTCCCTAAAAATAAAACAAATATCCTAAATCCCTTCCCCCACACTTAAAATTTACATTGTCCCCAATGTAAAATAAAATGCAAAGAAAAAGGCACAAATAACTATAAAAAGAAAAAGGAAAAGAAATGCAAATCTGATTTCTTGGGTTGCCTCCCAAGCAGCGCCTTTGTTTATTGTCATTGGCTCGACAGCATGCTTTCCCCTTTGTTTTTAAGTAGTATAAATCGGATCCTCAAGATCCACTTTTTTCGAGCCGTCTCCTCGGAATCCCTCATAGAAATGCTTGAGTCTATGACCATTCACTTTGAATACTTTAGAAGTTTCCAAACTTTGAATTTCAACTGTACCATAAGGAAAAACATTAGTCACAACAAAAGGTCCATCCCAACGAGAACGCAACTTACCTGGAAACAACCGAAGTCGAGACTGGTATAGAAGAACTTTGTCACCAATTGTAAATTCTTTTCTAGAAATCATCTTGTCATGAAAAGCCTTTGTCTTCTCCTTGTAAATTCTTGCATTCTCATAAGCATCATTGCGAATTTCCTCCAATTCTTGTAGTTGCAACTTCCTATGCTCTCCGCTATCACTTATCTTCATATTAAAACTCTTAATAGCCCAATAAGCTTTGTGCTCTAGCTCCACAGGTAAGTGACATGGTTTTCCAAATACTAATCTATAAGGTGACATACCAATAGGCGTTTTATAAGCCGTCCTATACGCCCATAAAGCATCATCCAAGCGCAAACTCCAATCTTTTCTGCTCGGATTGACTGTCTTTTCAAGAATGGACTTAATTTCTCTGTTCGACACTTCCGCTTGTCCATTAGTTTGCGGATGATATGCAGTCGACACCTTATGAGTGACATGATACTTTTTCAACAAAGCTTCCACAGTTCGATTGCAAAAATGAGTGCCTCTATCACTTATTAGAGCTCTAGGAATTCCAAACCTGGAAAATATGTTAGTACGGAGAAAATCTGCAACAACTTTGGAATCGTTAGTCCTTGTGGCCTTAGCTTCCACCCATTTTGAAACATAATCGACAGCAAGTAAAACATAAATATTACCAAAAGATACAGGAAACGGTCCCATAAAGTCAATGCCCCAAACGTCAAAAATTTCACAAAAGAGTATGGGAGTTTGCAACATCTCATTTCGTTGGGATATATTCCCTGTCTTTTGACAATTACAACATGACTTGCAAAATAAATAGGAATCTTGGAATAAAGATGGCCAATAAAAACCACAGTCAAGTACTTTCCTCGCTGTTTTCTTAGATCCAAAATGTCCTCCACAAGCATACGAATGACAAAAAGTGAGAATATGATCAATTTCAGTTTCAGGGACGCACCTTCTAATTACTTGGTCCGCACAATGCTTCCATAAGTATGGGTCATCCCACACGTAGTACTTTGCTTGACTTTTGATTTTATCCCTTTGAGCTTTAGACAAATTAGAAGGCAAAATGTTAGTAACCAAATAATTGACAATATTTGCATACCAAGGTGATTTTTTATATGCAGAGAACAATTGTTCATCAGGAAATGTCTCTTCGAAAGGAAGTTCATCCTTAGTATTTGCCAGACGACTTAAGTGATCTGCAACACTATTTTCTGACCCTTTTTTGTCCTTGATCTCCAAATCGAATTCACTTAAGAGAAGTATCCATCTTATCAACCTTGGTTTTGCCTCTTTCTTTGTCATCAAATAACGAAGAGCTGCATGATCAGAATAAATAATAATTTTAGTACCAAGTAAATAAGATCGAAATTTTTCTAAAGCAAAAACGATAGCTAAGAGTTCTTTTTCAGTAGTCGAATAATTTCTCTGGGCATCATTCAAGGTCCTCGAAGCATAATAAATTGCATGAGATGCTTTCCCAACTTTTTGACCCAAAACAGCTCCTACTGCATAATCACTTGCGTCGCACATTATCTCGAAAGGTATGTCCCAATTCGGAGGTTGAATAACTGGAGTAGTGGTCAATAATTCCTTCAACTTATCAAACGCTGTCTTACACTCCTTGTCGAAGTTGAAATCCGCATCCTTTTGTAGTAATTTGCATAGGGGTGATGCTATCTTGGAAAAATCCTTTATGAATCTCCGGTAAAAACCTGCATGTCCAAGAAAAGAACGCACTTCCCGCACACTAGTGGGATAAGGTAGAGACTGAATAATATCAATTTTTGCTTTATCTACTTCAATTCCCTTAGATGAAACAACATGACCCAAAACTATACCTTGTTCAACCATGAAATGACATTTTTCAGAATTGAGTACAAGGTGAGTGTCTATGCATCTTTGAAGAACAAGTGTAAGGTTGTGCAAACAATTATCAAAAGAGTCCCCCTGAACGGTGAAATCGTCCATAAAAACTTCCATGATATGCTCAATATAATCGGAAAATATACTAACCATACACCTTTGGAAAGTAGCAGGGGCGTTGCAAAGTCCAAACGGCATACGACGATAGGCAAAAGTTCCAAATGGGCATGTGAACGTCGTTTTTTCTTGATCCTCCGGAGCAATTGCAATTTGAAAATAACCTGTATAACCATCAAGAAAACAATAATAAGAATGATCAGCTAGTCGTTCAAGCATTTGATCAATAAAAGGTAAAGGAAAGTGGTCCTTTCGGGTTACAGCATTTAATTTTCTATAATCTATACAAACCCGCCACCCATTTTGAATACGGGTGGAAATTAACTCATCATTCTGATTTTTGACCACAGTTATGCCCGTCTTTTTAGGAACTACTTGAACTGGGCTAACCCAACTGCTATCCGAAATAGGGTAAATCATGCCAACTTCAAGAAGCTTTTGAATTTCTTTTTTCACTACATCCATCATAGGTGGATTTAGTCTTCTTTGCGGTTGACGGGTGGGTTTCGCTCCTTCGTCAAGTAAGATACGATGCATGCATGTCGACGGACTTATTCCCTTGATATCAGCAATCGTCCAACCAATGGCCTTCTTATGCTCCTTAAGAACTTTCATGAGTTGTTCTTCTTGTGATGGACTAAGTTTATTGGAGATGATCACTGGCGATGTCTTTTCTTCTCCAAGAAAAACATACTTGAGATGATCCGGCAGAGGCTTCAATTCTGGAGTAGGTGACTGCAAAACAGATGGTAAAGATTTTTCGTTAGGAGCTGACAGATCAATATAAGGAACGTTACCTGCGTTTGGAGAATCATTTAGTGTTGCAATAACATCCTTTAATTCATCGGTCAAGGCGAACTCTTCTTCCTCCTCCAGATTCTGATTGATTGTCGTTTCTACTGCATCCTTTCCATCAAGTTCAAAAATTTCCTGTGCTAATGAGTCAATCACATCAATAGAATAAACAGGATTATCATCATTGGGATATTTCATGGCATCATAAATATTAAACTGCACAACATCGCCATCAAATTCCATTGTAAGTGTACCACTATGAACATCTATCTTGGTTTTGGATGTCTTTAAAAATGGTCTTCCTAACAAAATAGGAGCATTTTGATCACCATTCTCCATATCAAGCACATAAAAATCAGTAGGAAAAATTAAATTATTTACCTGCACAAGAACATCCTCTATTATACCCTTAGGATAGGCATTAGATCTGTCAGCCAACTGAATCACTGTACCGGTTTTATGTAAAGGTTCAAGTTTCAAAGAAGCATATATAGAATATGGCATGACATTAATAGATGCTCCTAGGTCTAACATGGCTTGTTCAAATCTAGTGTCACTTATCTGGCAAGGGATAGTAAACATTCCTGGATCTTGACACTTTGGAGGAAGTTTTCTTTGAATCACGGCAGACACATTTTTTCCTACTTTTATCTTTTCATACCTTTTGAGTGCTTGTTTTCTCTTGTGTGTACACAATTCTTTTAGAAATCTAGCAAAGCGAGGTACTTGTTTAATTGCATCTAACAATGGAATTTTTACCTCGCATTGATGAAAAGTTTCATATAAATCTGAATCTTTCTCATATTTTCGTTTTTCTGTTAAAGCTAGAGGAAAAGGGGGTACCGGTGTATAATCAGAGAGAGATGGAAATTTATGATTAGGGGTACCATTGTCGCCTTGAACATTGTGCTCAGCTTTACTGTCGCCTTTGTCCGTGTGGTCTGCTTCTGTTTTGCCTTGCTCTGGTGGTGCAGACTCTGGCATTTCCGGAGTTTGTATCTCTTTACCACTTCTCAAAGTGATTGCGCTTGCGTTCTCTTTTGGATTCACCACCGTTTGAGATGGTAATTTACCAGAACCTTGAGCCTCCAATCGATTGATTGCAGTCGCCATTTGTCCCATTTGCATTTCCAAATTCTGCATATTGGCCTTCGTGTCTTGCTGAAATTGCAAAGTGTTAGTGGTAAGTTGTTTAACCAAATCCTCTAAAGACATATTACAATTAGATGATTGGCCCTGTTGTTTGTTGGGATATGGCTGCTTGTATGGTTGGTAGCTTGCAAAGTTTGGATTTGTGGATGGATTCCCTTGTGGATTGCCATAGTTGAAATTAGGATGATCTCTCCAACCTGAGTTGTACGTGTTCGAGTAAGGATCATATCTCCTTTGTGGTTGACCAGGAAAACCACCTGCTGCATTTGCTTGTTCATAGGACTCCTCTTGAAGAGTGGGGCACATATCCGTCGGATGTCCTACTACCGCACAAATTCCACAAGCTTTCACTTGTTGTGTATTACCTACAGCCATTTGACGAACAACGGAGGTTAGACTATCAATTCGTTGCTCAAGTGAAGAAATATTTACCTCATTAACATTTTTGGATGAAAAATCAATCCTAGTGCCGAATTGTTGGGAATTAGCCGCCATATTTGCAATTAAGTTCCTTGCAGCTTCGGGGGTTTTGTCCACCAAAGCGCCACCACTAGCAGCGTCAATCATGCTTCTATCAGTAGACATGAGTCCCTCATAGAAGTATTGGATTAGGAGTTGTTCGCTGATTTGATGGTGAGGGCAGCTTGCACATAATTTCTTGAAACGTTCCCAATACTCGTACAGGGATTCTCCATGGTTCTGCCTTACACCGCAAATTTCTTTTCGTATGCTGGCCGCCCTTGAAGCTGGGAAATATTTCTCCAAGAATAATCTCTTCACCTCTTCCCATGTGGTTATACTTCCGGATGGTAGATAGTAGAGCCAATCTTTAGCCAGATCTTTTAGAGAGAATGGAAAAGCTCTTAATTTGATTTGTTCTTCGGTCACTCCGGGAGGTTTCATGCTCGTGCATACCACATGAAATTCTTTTAAGTGTTTATGCGGATCTTCACCTGCAAGTCCATGAAAAGTGGGCAAAAGATGTATTAGACCAGATTTTAACTCAAAAGAAGTGTTAGCATCTAGATTGGGAAAAGTGATGCATAAAGGTTGTTGGTGCAAATCAGGGGCCGCGAGTTCCTTCAAAGTCCGATTTCCAGCCATGTTGTCTTTTGCTTCAAGATTTGTTTGTCCTTCTTTCCTTAATCCGCGCAAAGTTCTTTCGATTTCTGGATCAAACCTTAAATCACTTTGATTAGTAGAACGAGTTATGGTCATAAACAAGCAAGAAAATAAAAATAAAAATAACTACGAAAAATTACTAAAATAAAATAAAAAAAACACAAAAATAAATAAATCAATCCCCGGCAACGGCGCCAAAATTTGGTGTGATGTCGCAAGCACCCAAAAATAAAATCTTACTTTGGAAAAATAAATATGTAGTAGTGCAAGTAAGAGTCGATCCCACAGAGAATGATTATTTAATTTTATGTTTTCGCAAACAAAAGTTGGGGGGTTTTTAATTAAAGAAATAATTTAAATAAAATTAACTAAAATAAATATGAAATAAATAAATAAGAAGAAAAAGCCTTGGTTTAAGTTAATATCCACCATCAAGAATTTACAACTGATCACTGATGCAAAAATAAATCAATTAATATTTTAAATATTCAACGTGGAATAATTACTCCCATTCGAATAATTTTCCTATCTCTCCTTAATTTTAGGTAAGCAGAAACAAGCGATCTAAATAACCCTTACTACTAAATAATCTCAGACAAGCGCTAAAGATTTAACCTAGTAGCAGCATAAAGAAATAGAGAGATCGTTGAACTAAACAACACAATCCAAGCGTCTGTATTTAATTTAGATGAATATTCTTCCTAAGATAAAACAATCTTTTGATAAGCAAAATAATTATTAATCTTAGTTGCTTCGCAAATTAAAGTGATCAAACAATTACGGATTTGATATTTAATTTAGCAGTAGATTTCAACGAATAATAAACTAGTGTGCACCCTAGCAATTAAACGAATTAATCATAAAATTAAACACAGAAAAATATTCAATACTCAAAATATAAATTGAACAATTAAAATAAATTAGATCTCACAGTGTATAAATCTTGATGGCTTCAATCACTTAAACCAAGAAAAAGAATTTAGCTACTCATAATTGTAGAGAGCATCAAAGAATAGAAGAGAGAATTTTTATTCTAAGAAAAGTTGTGTATTACAATGTGTCTCAAGCCCTCTATTTATAGGCTCCATAAACCTCCTAACTTGTCCAAACCCTAATAGGATTTCCAATTAAAAATAAAAGAAAAAGAAAAATAATTATTTTCCTAACCCTAGTTGGAATTAAAATCCAATTTGGAGTCAAAAAGTAGCAAAAATCCCGAAAAATCTGATTTCCCAGCAATTCCGTGCAACCAAACGCGCCTCAGTTGACTTGGTCAACGCGCGCTTCCGCGTTTGACAGCTGTCTCCTTCTTTTCTCGCTGGCGCGTGTAAGTCACGCGCCCGTCCCAGAATTTGCATAGCCGCGCATTGCGCGGAGGGTTTTTTTTCCCCGACGTAAAACGACGTCGTTTCAAGCTCCGCATTCCTTTTTCTCCAACGCGCGCATTGCGCGGAAAACCGGAGGATTTATTTACGAAACTGCCACCGGTGCTGGTTAATTACGAAATCGCCACCAGACTTTTGCCAGATTTACAGATTTGCCCCCAAGCTTTTTTTTCCTACAAAATAAAATATAAAAATAAATAAAATTAATATAAAAATACTAAAAATCCTAAAAACACATAATAATAAATAAAACACCTAAAACACTAAAAATAAATAAAAACACATAAATAAAAATAAATATAAAAATACTATAAAATTACCTAAATTAACATAAATTAACTAAAATCCTATAAAACCTATTAAAACCAAAATAAGCTAAATAATTAAACATTTAAGCATACAATAAATATAAAAACTAAGTATTAGGGAATAAAAATATCGTATAATTTAACCCTATCAAATAAAGCAACGGGATTTCTTTCAACGGTAAAATTTGCTCAGAGTTATAAAGGCTTACATAACAATCAGAAAAAGTGGTTGTTGCGATTGTTGAAAAATATACACGAGAGAGATGATGGTAGACAACAACCGATCGTAGAGTAAAACAGAGAATGGTTATGCTAAAGAACTCTACGATCCATCAGAACACTAACACTGAATTGAGAGAGACATAGAGATGTATAACTCTATTACAAGAGAAGTGTTCAGAGCTGCTAGGCACATGGAAGAGAGAAGCTTAAACGCCAACTTGATACATACATGGTAGCAACTGAGTACTAAAAGGAAGGAGCATCACAGTCATCTCAGAAGCCCATCTCGAGAAGCAATAAACTGTCTATGATAAGAAGGAACAACTGAGTATCAAAAAGAAGAAGCATCACAGTCATCTCAGGAGTTCATCTCGAGGAGCTATCAAGTACCAAAGGAGCTGAAGTACAAAAGCCTAGCAACACATTTGGTGATCTTGAGTAGTTGCTGAATATCAGAAAGAAGAAGAATATCAACGACAAACAACAGCAGCATTCAATGATGGATCATTAGCACCTGCTAAGTACCAGAAGATAAAGAAGATCAAAGTTCATCTTAGCAGCACAACTCAACGAACATCCAACACACAAAAGAGGGTCAAAGGATCCTTGCCCGAATGGCTAAAATGAAATCAAGTCTGCTGGACTTGTTGAGTACCGAAGGGTACAAGAGATTCTAAGTCTGCTGGACTTAGTCTACAATCCAAAGCTGCTAGCTTTGATGAGGGCAAGAGTGTCCTAGTCTTAATGTGACTAAAGGAACCAAAGCTGCTAGCTTTGATGAGGGCGTGAGTGTCCTAGTCCAGAGGACTAAATCTTAGTGGATTTTCTACTGTCAAGTAGAAGAGTGGAGTAGGAGTTATTCAGTCTCCGAACCACTATAAATCTCTTGTGTCATTTTACTTTATGTCTTTTATATTCTGCACAACATCTGCTTTCACCCATACTAGATTAACACACTAAAATGAAATGGCTCATATTTCTTTAAGGGGTTAATTAAAAGTAAAATCCGCTGTGCTTGAATTGATTCTATTATTAATTATTAATAACTAATATGCTTTCGTTACAAACTTAAAAAGTTTTTAAGAGATCTATTCAACCACCCCCCCTTCTAGATCTCTATTGTGTCCACGGGAACTAACACGACTAATTTTTTTTTCAATGTCAGAGTTGATAATAACAACCGCATTACGTGTATTTTGTGGTAAGACGCTTGATCAAGACTAATGTATGAACGTTTTGGAGATGTTGTGACATTTGACACTACGTATAGGACAAATCGGCATGACATGCCATTTATTCCATTCACTGGAGTTAACCACCATTATCAGTGTTTGGCTTTGCATTATTAAGAGATGAGACTGAGGAAACTTTCGTTTGGGTCTTACAAACATGGCTCCAAGCAATGGACTACAAGACACTTGTAAGTATCATCACTGACCAAGATAAAGCCATGAGTAATGCTGTTGCAAGAGTACTTTCAAACACTCATCATGTATTGTGTTCTTGGCATATCAGTAACAAATTTCCTGAAAAGTTGCACCATATATATGCTGAACACCCATCATTTAAATCGGCTTTTGACAACTGTGTCTATAATTCTTTGTCCATCGGCGAATTTGAGGAGCGTTGGGATATACTAATGAGGGACTATGAATTGCATAACAATGAGTGGCTCAAAAGTTTGTACGATGTAAAGGAAAAATGGATACAGGTATATACAAAAAGATATTTTGCTGCTGGAATGACAACTACCGGAAGAAGCGAAGGTATGAATAGTTTTTTTGATGGATATGTGAATGCTTCAACAGGCATGAAGGAATTTGTCGTGAAAAGTCAAAAGGCAATTGAGAAACAATTCTTAAACGAGAGAAAAGTCGACTACGTAACCGCCCATCGAAAACGGAGCTTAATTTGCGGGTCATCTTTGGAAATCCATGCTGCGAAAGTGTATACTAAAGAGATGTTCAGACGGTTTCAAGTTCAACTTCTCGATTCAATGAAGTACAACATTCACAAAGTAAGTGAACTTTGTATTATTGACACAAAGGTATATACAGTGTACAAAGCAGATGCAAGTCAAGATTCCCGAAGATATCATGAGGTCACCAACAATCGTCAGTCCAACACCATAACATGTACTTGCCAACTATTTTCACATTCCGCTGAAATTTGCAGGCACATTATGAGATTTTTCACTTTCAAAAATATTGTCGAAATTCCTGGAGACATGATACTTTATCGGTGGACAAGAGATGCAAACAGGAGTATTGTTGAAGAAGATGCCCGTCCTCCAATGACGACTGACTTTGAACAAAATCAAACCATGCGGTACAACCATCTGATGACTGACTTTCAAGAGTTAGCTCTTCAAGCTGCTTGCTCAGTTCGAGGTTACAAGACTGTACTAAAACTTACCGCTCGTGGAAAAGCCCTTGTTGATCAATATGATCCGGATGAGAATAATATCGATGTAGCAGATGATGACATTGACCGTGCGACCGAATATGCACCTGCAGCGATGGGATTGGAGGACGATGATGTAGAGGAAGAGGTTGCAGAAGAAGACCAAGAATTATTGCCACCAATTGCTTCTCAAACAAAAGGTCGAAAAAAACAATCGAGAATCAAAAGTACTTTTGAGAAAATAGGTAGTAGTAAGCCTCACAAAAAATGTGCCATATGTGGCTTTGAAACCAACCATGACAAGCGCAATCATTATAGAGTTTTAGGAATTCCTAAACCTAAGAAATAATAATTGTAATATTTTTCACTTATGTCATTTATGTATTGGACACCTTTTTTCAAAGTGAGTACAACTTATATGTGAATGATTTCAAATTATTTGTACTTGTATTGTATTGTAAAGTCTTTCAAAAATGTTCTTGTGTTAAAACAAACCATCATGCATACCATGACATGGGTAAAATGATTGAATACTTCAAACCATATACAAAATTTCGCATCCGAAAATAATACACTAGTAGGTACATCTCTCGTTTTACACTTACGAAGTTCATGACAAATCATATATCTAAAAACACCAACATCTTTTGTCGACCATTTCTGTTGTTGCACGTCAATATCGCCCCGTACATAGTAGTCCACGTACTTACAAATAAAAATTCCACAATCGGAATTGTTATCTTGCATCGGTCGTTGTGTCAGAATGTTGAGTTTTGGGGCTTTCGTCGGCCACTTGCCCATTGGATTACCCAGACGCAATGTGTATGGTATCAGTTTGACCTACAAAAATTTCTCGGTTAGACTGACAGTAAATATGACATAAAATAAAACACATTTTAAACTTACCGCTACATCGATGTACTCTTTGTACATAGTACTCAACTTCATGTAAGGAGTGTCATTATACAACGGATCAAGGAGATTAATCTTCCATTCTTGCACCGCGAAAACTAACAAAATAAAATGATGATTACGCGGAACACACAAAGGCATGAAAATATAATCACACTCATGCAATGGGGGGCCCACGGGGGCCTCAATGTAGTTGCTGCAGAAATTCTTCGCTTCATTGTTATCTCTGATAGGCATAACATTTAAAGCCAAATGCATAAAAAATGAAGGCATAAAACCAAATCGGGCCCACCTTCTAATCCCTGCCCTTCAATATTTTTCCTCTCTATCCCGCAAAAGTATTATATACGCATCCATTACATGTTCGTACAACCAGTTACTAGGGCACAAACTTACGAAATCATTATGATGCAATGTGTAAAACTACTGAGGGTGAGATATAGGAAAAATATCAGCATTTAGAGGAGTCTCGTTGAACATATTTACGTTAATCCATTGTACTTTGTAGTCTCGCAGTAACTTTGTTGGCGATCCCTTATCTCCATATGAAGTATTGAGAATACCTGCTTCAGCTAATATAGACACTTCAGCCTCCAAGTCAATGAAATTCGATAAACCCTCCTCCCACGTAGGTTGTGGTGCACTATTTTGGGAGGTAGGGATGTAGACATCGGGCACTGTAATATTTTGCACATCAGTAGCTTGGGGGCTAGGGATGTAGACATCGCGCGGCGATAAAGGTTTTTGTACTTCTGATCTCGCCTGTGACTCTTTCTGGCCCCTGACATCGCTGTCATATATAGCATACTGTTGGTCCCA